>CAMQGK010000231.1:6465000-7127500 GCA_947000775.1 Pterois miles
ATCTCCACACACACACACACACACACACACGTCACTCTTTCACATGTTACGGGCCTCCTGGCCAGCGGACACCCATCTTAGTCTCATCACCAGCCAAACCAAAAACACATGAAAGTTCGAATGAATGCAGTGTGCGCGGTGCGACTCGTCTGTTTCTCTCTTGACAGCTCGCACTGACACTCGCAGATGTTAAGCACACAACGTACCAAGTTATTCCTTAAAAGAGTTCGCTGCATATATAACACATTTTAGCAATGAAATAAAGGATCTTAAAAATACAGAAATCCCTGATTATTAGACCCAGCAGGTACATTATTTTAACATTTGTACAAACAGATTTTTGTCTTGTTGTTTCTTACAGGGGACTCTATGCAGTATGGTGTTTACCCAGTAGAGAGAGACTGCTACCAGACCATGAACACAAACTACAAGGCTTTCAGGTACCTCAGCAAACACACACACTCAACTGGCTTTGATGATTATTAATTATGTTGATTGTACCAAGCACTATGTTAAATAAAACTAAATAAAAAAATCTTAAAATGTTAATTCAAAATATTCGGTCATGTTGCACATGAATGTTTATTTTATCTTCTCTATGAGTGTTTCTATTTCTGCAAAATAGTGTCATATTGAAGACTAGATTAGAATTTAACCCCATAAAACCCACCTGCCCGCCAGCAGGTTAGATCATGTTATGTTGTGTTTCCCATTGTCACAGAAGTGAGTAAAGGCACATACTGCACTTTGAATGATGGTAAAAGATTTTTATAGTCATCAAAGTTTGAAGTCTCAGACTCTGTGTGAATTTCTCCACTGTGGGACTAATAAAGGAATATCTTATCTTATCTTATCTAATTAGTATTGTTTGGAGAGAACTTAAGAAAAATATACAGTTGTGTTTTTATCTGTTTCCTGTTTGACTTTTCTAGCATGAACAGTTTGTACCGTAAAGACATGTGCCAAAGCCCAGATCCCACAGCATCCAGCTTTGCTCCGAGTTTTGCTGCTGTTGCTGCAGGAGTAGACCGAAACATGGGTAAAGGCATGTAGTAAATACATTAATACAAAGTAGTAAAAACATACTTTGTTTTTCTAAAATAAACACCTGTCCATGTATGAAACATGTATGTTTTGTGGATTACGTCTGATGTCTAATGTTAAGTTGTTGTGTGCTCCCTCAGACCTGACGGGTCAGTATTTACCTGAAGAGACGTGGTCCGCTCCATCTATTCCCCTCACCAATGAGTTCAGATACAACACCACCGAAGCGCTGCCCTACATACCTCAGCCAGCAACCACCGCGTCATACAATGGGTAAGTGTTTAATGCAGATCTGTTAAAACTCTATTTTTATATAATGTAAGAAATGATCTTTAAGGTGAGAGGGGTCATTTTGACAAATCCATCACCTAACTGCAGAAAGGTGAAGTTAGTGACAAGCTGATGAAGAAAGTTGGACATTGAATAATCTGAAGGGTCAGATGTTTTCCTCAGGAGTTGGCAGAGTCTGAAACAGAGCTAATAAGAGATTGAATATTGGACAGAAACATGACTCCAAATGTGATGTGCTAGTGATGATGTGTCTGCTGGATGTGAAAGAAGGAAACAGTTTGCTAACGTTAGCTACAACAATGTTATGGGAGACTGTCACTGTCAGCTTTTCATAGGGTTCAGATGCAGCTATCCTTTTCATTTCATAATCATATCATTCATGTATATACATGTATATTTATACTTTTGCCTGTACTATGTATATATGCTCTATAGTGTGTACACTGTATTCAAATCATATATCCAGCTGTTAATTCTGTATATAGTGTCTTACTATTAGGACTGCACAATTAATAAAAATTTTATCGAAATCGCAATACAGCCTACTGCAATTTTCAGATAGCAGTATTAGTTTAAAATTGCAGTATTTGTTGCAGGCAAAATATTTTAAATTAAATATTGTGGTGCTGCAGAGATACACATCATATTCTACAGACTTAAGAAAATATCACAAAAATCACACACACATTAATCGTTTTAATATGTTTTTCATTGAAAATGAGGATAATGATGTAAAAATTACTATTCCCTCTAATATTGCAAATCATGTTGCAATTACTGCATTTTGCACTCCTGGTTAGATGCTGTTGTCTCACTGTGTGTCTTATGATCAACTACAATAATGTTGAATCTAATCTATTGATAAAATAGGTGAGCTAGTGTTCAAAAATTGAACAGAAAATTGTTGCTCCTTTTGTGACAAAAATTATATATAACAAATTAGAATAACTTTCTAATGATAATATCCTAAAGCAAAATGATTGCTGTGGTAAATGCCACTTCCCCACTCTGTCAAAACAGCCTCCCTAACTGCTAAAGAAGATACTGTATATCTGTCCTGGCACGGTAGCTGATATTGGTTTACAGTTTGAATAATTCCCAGTGCTGCAGTGCTGTGTCCTTGTATGGCAGTTTTATCTGTCCCTGTTAAAACTGTCGGATCAAGTGTTTCCTTGTTTCCTGCAGGTTTACTTGGAGTAGTGCCAACAGCCATTGCAACAGTCCCTACACCTACTGCGAGGAAAGAAACTACATAGGTACAACGTCATAACGTGCAGTTTCCTTTTTCCATTCATTCATTCCTGTCACACTCTACTGTATTTAATTTTCAAGTTTTGGAATTAAAACTGTTAATTAATTTAATGTAAGTATTGACTCTGCTTCCTCGAAAGTTATCTGCAAAATTCGGCATTTGTTTCTTCCCATCGTCTCGTAGGTAATGGGACATTTCCGAGTGGTTTTCCCGGTCAGGAGGCCCAGAGCGCACACGGCAATCAGACCAGCTGGACTGAGGAGCAGCCTCAGGAATCACCCTCAGCCTGGGACACAGCAGCCTGCGTGGGCAGCAAGGTGAGGAGACACAAATGGTTTAAACGGGACAAAATAATCTGGCTGTTCTCCTGCTGCAGCTCAGTATTATTTATAACAGTCAGGGGGAGTAAATTTAGAGCTAGGTTGTATTAGCGGTTATTTTCATCATTGATTGATTTGCAGATTATCTTGATTAATTGTTTTTGTCGATGAAAATGGTGAAAACTGCCTGTTATAAGTTCCTAGAGCCTGAGATGGTACCTTCAAATGTCTTTGTTTTCTACAGTTGAAAATATAAAGATATTCAGTTTACTCAAAATAATAACCATGTGTTTGTAGTATAGAGACTGCACATTCATCCCGCAAAAATATAAGCTCTTGTTCACATGTTCAGTTTACTATCATGTGACACAAAATCTTCAAATCCTCACATTTGAGAAGCTGAAACCTGCAAATATTTGATATTTTTGCTTACAAAATGAGACAGCGTGTTGTGAGTAACAGTTCTTTGACCAGCAAGGCCATCAATATTCATATTAATAATGATTAGAAACCACCAGAAGAGAAGAGTATTTCCCCAGGTGATGCACAGACGCACTTAAATATAGATGTACATGATGTGGTTTTAGTTGTGTATTGAAAAGACAATTGCAGTAGGTTTACGTAAAATGATGTGAAATCATAAATGAAGATCACTGAGTCAAAGATCAATTTGAAGTAAATAAGTAAGTAATGTTGCGTTCCTAATCACATACGTTTTCTTTTTACTTCAGTACATACTGCAGCTGCCCTCACAAAGTACGGACTGGTGTAAGCAGTTTTCACACAACAGGGACACTTTGTCATAACATTGTGGCTTGAACTTTGACCCTGTTGCTCATATCCGGTGCACTCCGTAGCGCAAAATTCAGAGAAAACAGAAAAAGTATGTGATTTGGAACGCAGCCTATTTAACAGATTAATTAACATTATGTACACATGTCGCAAAAGTATGCAATTTTAGCACATTCAGGTGTAAGTTGGCTACTATCTCTGTCATCTGTCTCTGCTCTGGCGCTTGTTTATTTATAGATATGTTACTAGTGACGTATGCTCTGCTACACAGAGGATTGTGGGTCAGAATAGCCAGAAAATCATGCTGGTATTTTTTGGCATGCTGCATTTGACATACTGTGTATTGTGGGACATACTAAATATTTGTCTGGTATTGTAAATAGTATGGTAGTATTGGAACTCAAAGCAAATCTTTAATTATCTTGGGGCAACAGTAGTTCAGTTCATGGGGAGTGTAGACTGGTAGCCGAAGAGGTGTCAGTTTGCCTTCTGGGCACTGCCGAGGTGCCACTGAGCAAGGCAGTGAACCTCCAAACTGCTCCCCAGGTTGCATAGTAGCTGCCTACAGCCTCTAATACTTGGATGATTTACATTTTTACACTTTAAAAGTTACACTAATGCTACTTTAATACTTAAAAAAACTGGGGGTAACTGTGAGGAATTACAGTGGCTTACACAACTATTTGTGCCGAAATGTAGCCGCAGTCCCACGTGCACTGGCACAGCAGCACTTTTGTTGTCGCATTACAAGTTACAGAAAACCGTAACCGTTGTGAAACCGCGCACTCGGCAGACGTGTGTAACATGAACCAGGCCAGTGAGAGAGCAGGCTGCTGTCTGAAACCTGTGATTAGATCCTTATTAACCTGCTACCTGGAGTGTGTCCCCTGAACGCCCCTGAACACCTGTGGTGCACATTAACGCCCAGATTTAATGTGAAACTGGATGTTTGCTTCTGTGGTTGTGTCATTGTTAACAGCAGTACATACACACACACTCATGTCACAACAAGATAATGTCACATTTTTGTTGGAGTTGCATTTTAATTGCTATTATTTATTACTAAGATTTAAGATTAGTTTACTAATTAGTAAGACTTTAGTCCTCTAGTAGTCAGTTTATGATTAGTACTTTCTTTTCCAGTGTGGTTTTAAAAATCTACTATTATGTTAATTTCATCAGACAGCTGTGAAATATATTACCTCGGACAAATCTGCTTTGTTTCTATTTTAACCAAAATTGAGGGAGGCTATCCAAAACGGTTTGTGCTCCAAAAAAATTGTTATATGGTTGTGTTTTTGTTTGTTTGTTTGTATGTTTAAAGAAAAGGCTCATATCTTATTTTTAAATAATACATTTATATTTTTGATTTGTTTTTTGTTATTTTTCTTATTCTCAAAAATCCGCCCCAAACTTCCAGTATCTGCCGGGCCAAATGCTAATAAAACTGTATGGTGACATTTAAAAGCAATCACACTATGAGGAATCACGTATAATTTAGTGAGTACTTTCACCCGAAGCTACATAAAATAACTGCACAAGAGTGTTTTGACAACAGATGTATAAAAAATATTTCTGTGCTCTTGCATGTTTGAGTACTGCAGGCAAGTCCCAAGACTTTCGTGCTTATTACAAAAAAAAATGTATTTTTGTGGTATTTTTGCCTGTTGAGAGATTGACAGTGTAGAAGAAGGCAGGAAAGGCAAAGCGCTCCAGCCGGAGAGGTGTTGCCGTTAAATGGCCTGCGTCACTACGATTTGAAGAGCTGACCTTTTTTGCGCTGAAGATGGAGAGGTCATTTTGTTTCAGCTGTGAAGGAAAGATGAGATTAAATAGCAGTGAAACGACAGCCAGGTCATCACTGCAGGGAACAGACAGCTGATGGTAGCAGAGCGCAGTGACAGGTAAGGTTAGACCGTGTCATTGATGTGTAATACTGGGCCACGACTTTAGACAGCACACAAAGCAGCTACAATATCTCAGATGGTTTAACAGCTAATATCATTTCTCTCTCCGCTCTCCACAGCCATACTTCTCTGGAACCCGCAGCCTCTCCCCCATGTCCAGTCTGTTTGGGTCCATCTGGACGCCCCAGAGTGAGCCCTACCAGAGCCACTTCCAACCTGAGCGATCAGCCCCGATGTCCCCCGTCACCCCGCCTCATTCTCCCTTCACCCGGGAGCCAGAGGGGACGTGCGCACCGATCCAGTACTCGAGCTTCAACCCCTTCGGCCTGCACATGAACCTGGACATATGGAACTCTTCCTCCAACCGCAGCTCCAACTCACAGCTCTCCAACGACTCCGGCTACTGCGGAGATGTTTAAAATTTAAATAAAGAAACAAAGCGGCACACCTTAACAATAATTGCAAACATAAAAACATTGATATGTAAAAGAAAGGAAATAAAAATGAATGTTCTTTTATCATTAATGGGGAAAATGTGAATATTCCTTCTTTTATGTTCCCATTTTCAAATGTTAAATGTTGTGAAAGGTTAAGCATTTGTTGTATATTTTTCTAGATGTTTTGCAGTTTTGATCATAGAAAATAAAAAAAAAAAGGTTTTGTATTTGAACAGCATATCAGGTTTTCTTTAACCACATAATGTAGTATTTAACTGTCTCCCTACGCCTCTGTCTTTCTTAGCTGTCGACTTTTCAATCACTTCCGAGCCCACAGGTCCATTCATGTCATATGTTTTTGTTTCATCCTCTGCTTTATTTTCAGGCTTAAAGCTTGTGCCCTGTCAGGTGCTTGTCCAGTGGAGAAAACGTGATGCAGTGCCAGATAGGCTGCCCTACATGCTCGCTAGTGCCTCATCTCATGCAGCCTGATGCCTGATTTATAGTCTGTGAGGGCACATCTTGTGTGTGCAGAGGCATATACTGTAAAATTCTGTAGCAAATTGCGCGTTGCATGTTATGTCTTTTCAATTTGGAACCGTGGTTTTCAAATCCTTTGCCAGGCGTTCCTTGAGTTATTTGACAGGCACGGTTCAATAAGAGTTGGATGCAAACCATCTCTGCACTTCTGCAGAATCTCTGCAAGCTTTTCCACAGAAGTGTAAATTAGGTATGAGTCTACCACTGGTTGTGTGTGTGTAAATATTCACAAAACTAAATTAGGAAAGAAGAAGATCAAATCAGAAAAAGCACAAATTCAAACTGGGATTTCTGCATAATGTAGCTCAGAAAAGTCTCTCCTTGTCTCTGTGTTTTAAACTCTGCTGTTGACACACAACCAAACTGTGAACTACCTAAAACTACCGTTTAACTAAAAAACGGACTTTGAAAATATCTAAACCCAAAGCCCTGCCAGGAAGCTATTTTTTTTTAAATTTTTTTTTTTACTTCCGTCACTCTACTTCCTAACGTGGAAGAGACATGGGGAAACATTTTGTAAACTAGAGAAGTGATGTAAAAAACACAAATCGGTGAATGCATCCTCAGTCATGCCGTGACTGTGCTGAAGCAGGAGAGACACTGAGACTCATCAAGGTATTGTCACTTTATTTTCATTCATGTGTCGTGTTTTATGAGTGTGAATTGTGCTGCTAGAGTAATTATATACTTGAAGTGTTTCTTGTTGAAGTGTGAGATATTTTATTTTATTAGAAATCAAATCATTAACTGTTTAAATGATGCATTGAAAAGTATCTTTTATAATCTAACATTTTGGAAATGGAAAACTGACAATTTTGTTCCTCCATTTGAAATTCACATTGTTTAGTTATATAAACGGTACAAAACAGTGGAAATGTAGAGTAGCATAAAGTGCAGAACTGCACATGTATAATTGTTTAATTTTTTGATTGAGTTTTATATCATGGCCACAGAGAATGCACAATTCGGATTAGATGACAGGTGTGGATTATTTACTAATAACTGGACACCTGTGATGCAGGTGTTTGCTATTTGGAATTAATATGCCATTATTAAAATATAGATAAGGACAGCAACTGTGAGGCGTAGCTAAAGAGCTTGAAGCTTGTGTTATTTGAGCAACAAAAGGGCATATTAACTTCGGTGGCACACAATAGCAGGGCTTTTTTAAGGGACATTTTGACATTTAGGTTTCTGGTTCTGTTCATTCTGGTTCATTGTGGCTCACAGTCTTTTCCTACTATGACAAGTCAGAATATCTGCTGTGAAAAAGACCGATATTGTAGTGATTCTGAATGTTGAATGCACCTGTTTTTTCCAGAAAAACTATGGCGTTTCTCTGCTTTAATCCCCCAAAATGCCTTTGAGAAGGAAGTCATGTTTATTAAATATTTTTGTTATATTTATCTCAGAAAATGTACAGAGGGGATATTATGCTGAATTCAGTATGACCATGTGTATGTCAGCTTACTTTTTGCTTTGCTTAATGGTTTTCTTTTTTGTTTTATAGTGTTTCAAGATGAGAATCCTGACATTTCTCATGTTTGTCCAGCTGCTGTCCAGCATCTCACTGTCCAGACCACAGTGTCACAGCTGTAAACAAACATCCCGCAACTGCTTGAGACAAAAGCTGAGGACAGTCCCTGCAGCCCCTTCAGAGCTCATCACTGACCTGATGACTGTGGTCAATAATGAAAACTGACTTTGTCGCATTTGCCAGTTCAGTCTTTGGTCATGAATAATAACAGAATCCAAAAGATCCAAGTGCAAGCATTTGTCCCACTGACTAATCTGGAGAAACTGGACTTGTCCTCAAACAGACTGGATATGTTGTCAGCTGGATGGATGGAAAACCTTTTTTCACTTCGGCTCTTGAATCTTCTGGGGAACAAATATAAAATGTTGCATCAAGGCTATCTTTTCCAGCCACTGGAGAGATTAAAGACCCTATGTTTTGGAGGACCGGACCTTCAGTCTGTCAGAAGAAGTGACTTTTCTGGCCTCAGTGGTCTAGAAGAGATTGTTTTTAATGGAGAGAATCTGCAAGCTTATGCAGAAGGAAGTTTGAGACAAATTGGACCAGTTAAATGTCTAACACTTGGTGTGAATGGTCTGTTTTGGAGAAATCCAGTGCTAGTAGGAGCCATTCTGTCGGATGCTGTACACCCAAACACAACCCTGACATTCGCTAGTACCTGGTTGTCCACAGAGGATCAGATGTTCCCATTCAAAGTGCCCTGTGATGACAGAACTACAAGTGTTATCTTTAAAAATATTATTTGGACTGTTCCAGCTTTAATGGCATTTCTGAATTTAATGTCAAACTCGAATTTAACTCTGTTGGCATTTGAATATATTAAAGTCCTGTGGGTGGCGTTCCACATCCCCCACACATGGACCGTTTGGAGGCTGCCGTCTTCAGAAACCGTGATGTCCCTCAGTTTTACAACTTCCCAGCCATCATATTCCCGCAACCCATGCTGAACGTGGTGCAAAGGGTGTCTGTGCTAAGCTGTAAGCAGTACCTCATTCCTTGTGAATACCCTGCTGATTTCTCAAAGCTGGAGTATTTTGACGTCAGTGACAACTTGCTTAGCGATCAGTGCTTTAGCGAAATGATGTGCGATGGCAAGGATGGACTTTGGAGTCTGCAAACCATCAATATCAGCAGGAATCACCTGCATTTGCTCAACAGCCAGCTCTTTACTAAACTAGAAAAGCTTAAAAACATTGACATGAGTGGAAATGTGTTTCATAGGATGCCTGAGACTTGTTCCTGGCCGCCAAGTGTCCAGTTCTTAAACATTTCATCAACACATTTAACAAAAGTAACCACTTGTTTGCCGGTGAGTTTACATATCCTCGATCTATCAGACAACAGTTTGACCATGTTCAACATCGAACTACCTTTTCTCATGAAGTTATACATCTCTGGCAACAAGATCGGTAGTTTGCCAGATGGTGTTTTGTACCCTTGTCTCATGCTTCTCTCCATTCAAAACAACGACATACAGGCAAGCTCAATTTGTACGTCTGTGACTCCCCTGAAGAGGCAAGAGTGCAGCAGATGCAAGGTTGTCAGTGTTTGAACGCCACACAGCTTTAGCTTTTTCTTTACTCTGCTCAGGCATGCTGGCTGTATTTCTGCTCATTGCTGATTTGTGTCACAAATTCAGTGTTGCATGGCATATGAAGATGACCTGGGCCTGGCTGAGAGCCAAGATGAAGCCAGAGTTAAAAGTGGGAAAGCTCAAGTACGATGCCTTTGTGTCCTACAGTGAAATGGACTCTGGTTGGGTGGAAGCACATTGGGTAGTGGAGCTGGAGCAGGCTGAGCCTCCACTCCGACTCTGTATCCACAAGAGAGACTTTGTTCCCGGAGGCTGGATATTGGACAACATCATGGATGCCATAGAGAAGAGTCACAGAAATCTTATTGTCCTTTTTCGGCATTTTGCAGCAGTGAATGGTGCAAGCACGAGCGTCTGTGAATGGTGCAAGCACGAGCACCCATACACCCATTTTAGATTGTTTGACCAAAACGATGACACAGTTGTGCTGATTCTGTTGGAGCCCATTGAAAAAAGAGACCATCCCCAAAAGGTTCTGCAAGCCGCGTAAAGTCATAAACTCCAGGACGTACCTGGAGTGGCTAGATGATGACGACCAGATCCCCAGGTTCTGGCACATCTTGAGAATGGCTATTTAAAGACCTGAGACTGACAATGGGAATGGTTTAGAGGCTGACGATGGCTTCACAGCTTTTTCAAAAATTTTAAACTTTTGAGAGGCTTTCCATGTCACTTTAAGTTGGGTGAATTTGGCAATATCCTAAGAATGGATTGTCTCAATGAAATATCTTTGATCATAAAGAGCACAATATTTATTATCCATCCATTCATACTATAAACTGACAATCCGGTGCAGGTTGCCCCAATGCGGGCTGGTCAATCGTGATTTACGCTTGCTGCATCCGCGAGGGTCTACACGGCCAAAGTGACGTCATACCATCAGACACAGCCCTCTGTGGGGGATCCATGCATCAGATTTTTGCCTTTCCATGCACATCCAAATTTTTCTTACTACGCGGATGGGTGGAGAAAATTGAGAACTTTGAGGAGCTTTGATAATGTTGTTTTTCCCAACGAGAAACAGGCATATGAAATATCCTTCCTCATCACAATTCCACATCAGCTCATGTCCGTGCAAACGTCTTTGCACAAAGTATAACCGAAGATTTAGGCTTCAGCCCTGCGACCCTTCCTCCTAAAAATTACGTTTTTGTACTACAAATTTTCATGCCAGTGAGGTTTTATGATATGTAAAGGATCTAGTGTAGAAAACGCTACATTAGGTGTTTGGTGTGTATGTTGGCTGTCAACCTTTCTGTTGTCTATTACAGGGCATATTTGTTTTGTTGAACATTGTGAGGTTTAGCCAATCCGTCTGATTCACTGGGATGCTTTGCAGCTGCACAAGTCTCAACAAGCTAAAACTGTTTCCAGTTTGTGTGTACTTTTAATTCAACATTACTAAGCATAAGTACATTTTTTTAAAAAAGCAAATTCATGTCATTTAGTTCCTATGTTCCCATGTAGTGTGTAGGTATGCAGTATTTGGTAACAAGTTGAGTTGCATAAAAGCAGTTAACAAAAAAGAGTTTAATAGAACAAATTGTGAAATTATAGTATCACATTTCTCTTATAAACTGAATTTATTCTGTAAGTACAGTATGTATTACCTTAATCCCATATGAAACAATACGCTATAAAATCTGCACAAACAACTGCTGTACGTATGTACAACAGTCTCCGAATCTTTAACACATATATGTACACAGTGTATTCATTGTCATTATATCATTTCAAAAAGATGCTTTCTAATGTTGATTTAACAATTGTAGTTTGTGGTTGGAATTAATTTGCTATGTACTCTGAAACTGTTATGATGAATTTCACTTATAAAGTGTGTGTGTGTGTGTGTGTGTGTGTGCGTGCGTGCGTGCGTGCGCATGCGCGCGCATGTGTGTGTGTGTGTGTTTGTTTGTTTCCATGTGCTTGTGTGCCTAAAAGCGTGTGTAATTCATTGTCAGGCTCTTGAGAGCTGACATATTGGCGCTATTGATCTTTAGTCCTAAAATCAACACAGAAGCCTGGATACTGATGACAGGCAGGCCAGGGGAGTCAGGGTGTGCTGATAAAACAAACACACACATCCACACACCACATTAATGATCCACATACACATATAAACAGAAGCACATGCACATATTTACAGAGTTACAGATGTCTGTGAAGGTCGGTAAAATCTGGTGAAGTGCAGGACTTCATGAGAGAGACTTAAAATCGTCAAATCGTTGCTGTCTTGATTGAAACATTATATACATGCGCTTACATATTACACGAATAAGTTTACTTTGTTCTGTGTTATCTGCTGTAAAGTAAATATTTTCATTGTGGTGTCTTGTTGTAAACTATATCAGACTAATTTTCAGTGCAGTTTTCTGGAGCTTTAGTGTAAGATCATGTAGAAGCAGCATATGTTTAAACTTATTTTACAAATTTTAAAATGGGTTCTAAAATGGGATATTTGTTTACACCCAAGCTAATATTCATTCATTATTGGTTAAGTTTACTTTCTATATTTCTTGGATTTTATGTTGGTTTGCAATAGAGTGCTACAGGAAGGAGTCTTAAAACCTGGAAATGAGGTAGCATTTTAGCACTTCCGGTTCCCTCATCTGGAAGTGAATGGGTTTTTAGTTTGACACCTGAAATAAGGTCTGTGTTTCACACAAGCTGAAGAGATTTTAATGTTTTGTTCTGTGATATAAAATACATCAGTAAATATCCTGTTCGTTTGAAGCTTTTGCGTGTCCTAAAAAAACGAAAGTGGCTAAATGAGACTACTAAACGTTATCATGCCGACTCGTCCCTTTACAGCTTTGTTGTGTATACTCGCTCATGTGACCTTGCGGTGTTCATTTGTGAAGATTATCCTGCTGAACAAAACATTTAAGTATCATAAACCCAATGGAAAAATCCTATTGTCTTTGTCTGAGGAACATGTGCGGCTCTATCTTCCAGGATGGCCTACAAAAATGCGTCATCCCTGCACACCTCTATATACACCGACATATTTCTAGGAGCAAGTATAAAGTCTTTGGGCCACATTAGAAATAAATTGAAAATTTTGAACACTGTCCCAGCCAGTTTGTACCAAATAAATAGTCCTTAATAGAAAAGTTCTTAAGAAATTATAGTTACACATGCATATGCATGCATATGTTCATTTTTGTGGGGAAATTATTAGAAGTCTGTCCTGAATTGTGCTGTTTTTTTCTCTCATAGAGATTTCTCTCTCTCAGCTTTTTTTTTGGGAAATCAAATCATACTGTATGACTGAAAAGATATTTTTGATTAATTATTATTTTATTTTGATTATTTGATTATTCCCAGCAAAGGAAAATAAACAAAACCAATAATGATTTGATCCTTTTTATGAGTATTGTTTATTCAAGCCTAATAAAACTTGTTCCTATGTGCCATAGAGTTCCAGTATTGCCCTAAAACTAAAAACGGTCAATGTTGTGTCATTACAATGAACTGACACTATAGTTTATTTTGAGTCGATCCTGCATTCAGTGTCCTGCAGCTATAAAAACTCAGCTGGAGCACCCAATGTGTTAATGCACATCCTCGGCTGAAAATAGTCCCCAACAAAAGCACTGTAAATCCCTGTTTGAGTAATTTTTTTTTTATTATTCTGAATTAATTGGCTTTTGGGCTGGGGGCTACCGACAGTATTGAGAGACGGACTAACACATTTTTGGTATTTTATGGAAATTTGTTGACAATAACAAAATAATAGTAGTCTTGTGCTTTAACTTGACCTTTTCTATAGCTCAGTGTGTTCAAGGTTGATGATATAAGCAGGTCTGCCATGGAAAGTGCTAATCTACTCATCTGTAGCAGTTTGTTGCTCAAGGCCACTTTGTTCACCTGATCTAACATAAAAGTTTCTAACAGACTTTCCGAAGTTTTTATTCTTCAAGTCAATAGCCACAGGTGTATCGGATGACATTCTTCTTGATTGGTGGTTTGGAGGGTTGACGTGGTTGACTCTAGTGAGTTTGATGTCCTGTCCTTATACCTGCCACTTACAGAGTGTTATAGTGTGTCATGTTTTGAGGAGAGCCACGTCCGACCTGGTAGTGCTGTATCTCAGCCTGCTGAAGTCGGTTCAAAGTGTTCCCCTTTAGAAGTCAAAACAGCACATGATTTGATTTCATGCTCTTTTATGCTTCAACTAGCCTGATAACAGGGACGGAAAAAAGCAATGATGTCTGTGTGTGTGTATAACTACTCTCCATCATCCCCTAGCAGAGGATCCATTAGCCTTTGACCCCCTCCCCGGTTGCCCAGTGATAAAGTAAACAAAGTGTGTTTGACCAGTCCGGCATACAAATATTTGACCTGGAAGCTGCCTCATCCGACGCAAGACACACACGTCTGTGGCCGTGTCCTGAGCTATATATACAGTGATGATCCTGATAGTCCAGTATTACATATGCACACATACATACAGAAGAGTGGATCCATCAATGACCCGGGACAGACTTTACTTCCAACTTCAACACAGATTCACCTGAACCTGGCGACAAAGGTAATAAAACTTTTACTTTTTCAACCAATTTAAAATATTTTTTCCGTCAACAAATTGCTTCTCTATTTGATTTTTACTTTTTCTCCTCTGTAACCGTCTCTCCAGTGTTACTAAGCCAACATGGCGGCAGGTGTCATCAGAAACTTCCTCGTCCAGGCCCCAACTCCAGCCTACTTCCCGCTCAATTTCCAGCACTCTACATGTAAGGAAGATGAAGATGTGGAGATGCTGGCAGAAAAGCCAGAGGTTAGGGAAGATGAGGAAGAAAGAGAGGTGGAGGAGGACGATGAAGAATCTGAAGCACAGGAAGAAGAGGAAGAGTGTTTGGAGGAGGTTTTCTTAAATCCCGCCTACTGCACTCTGGATGTGACCAAGCAACTGCTGAGGTTTGCAGATCTCATCAGCCGTGACGTCCAGCGGTATTTCGGTCGCTGCTCTGGGGATCAAGAAGCTTGTGACATCTACAGCGACTCGGTGTCCGTCACAACCAGCGGGCGTCTGCGTTACTATGATGACCTGCTGAAAATTGCAAGAGCGGGAAGTCCAGAGGACCAAGAAAACGGCTTGGTGACTTGTAATGATGATCAAGGAGTCAAGGTTGCTAAGGGCAACAGCGGTTTGGGGCCCCTGGCTGAACTGTTCAACAACAGGGGCCAGAGTCAAGGCCGCAGCCAACCGATGATCAAGCGGCATCTCCCGCTCAGTTTCTGGACTGAGCCGATCCCCTGCTGCTCTCTGGTCAGTTTCAGCAACACACCTGACGTCACACACACCAACGGTGACGCACCTTCACAGAGCAACACACACACAGACGCTAACACACACATGCACTTCAACAACGACAGCTCTCAGCTGGACTTCAGTGACTTGTTGGCTTTCTGGGATCCGAACCCGGAGCTCACACACACAGTGCCGGAGAGCACACACATGCAGCATTAATCACATCAGCCTGGTGGGACTCACAGGTACTTGTAAAAAGATTTAAGAAAAAACAGAAAAAAAACTGAATATGTGTTGTGCAGTTTCCTTTGGCAGTCTGACACCACAGCTTATCATTTTCTGTGTTGTTTATAGCTGTCCAAATACCATTTTTTGGGCTTCGAAGCTTTGGTGAGAAATATTGGAAGGTATTCAAAACTTAAGTGTGGCGCTGACGTTTTTCTGTCTCCATCTCCCCAGTTTCAGTGCCCGGGACAGTGCAGCTGCCACGCTGCTGTACACACATGTATGCAACAATATCTGTCTGAGAATACTGTAACTAATAATAATTCATATTGAATATGAATACTGAAAAATGTCGTATTTTTCCTTATTTCATGGGCTATTTTGGGATTTATACATTATCATTGCATGTTTATGTTTAAAAAGTAATTAAAAAAAAAAACCTGAAGCATTCAGATACTGATTTGGAGGTCGTTCAACAAAATTTAAAAAAATGTTTTCCCTCTTTCACCTAGTGGTAGCTTGTCATGCAGACAGCATCGTTTTTGTGTGTCCATGTTTTATGCAAAATCAAATAGGTTTAGGAATTGACCTCCAGTGTTTTGACTTCTCACCTTGCTGCAGTAATGTACAGGTGTACTTCAGGACACTGTGACATCACCGTTGGATGTGGTTACAACAGAGCACCTATCTGGCCATCAGTGAAGCTTGGTGTGATGGGTGAAATTGTGATTTTCAGCCTCTTTAAACCTGTCTCGCGTAAGTCCCCCAACTCTATGGAAGCATAATACTACATTGCTGTTTTTTTCAGATATGTTGGGCATTTTATGCCTTTATTAGAGAATCAGTAGCAGACAGATGACAGGAAGTGGGAGAAAGATAGGTAATGATGTGTAACAATGATCCTCGATCAGATTATAGCAAAGAGTTTTGCTCTGAATGTTATATATAGAATGTATAAGTCTGGGGTCTCAATGGTTTGAGTGTCAAGGACCCCTAAATTGATACACATTAGGTCTATTTGATCGACCCCTATCTGAAAAGATTTGGGTTGTTAGATATGACTAAGCCCAGAATTATGTAGTTGTCAACTACATTTGAGGAGATATCCATGGAGGAAGTGAAACCTATGATGAATAGTCACTCTTATGACAATGGGCTCACTAATAGGGGTGGCTGTGGCTCAGAGGTAGAGCGCCCACCAATCAGAAGGATGGTGGTTGGATCCCCAGCTCCTCCAGTCAACATGTCAAAGTGTCCTTGAGCAAGATACTGAACCCCAAATTGATCCCAAAGGCTGTGCCATCGGGGTGTGAATGAGTATTTAGATCAGATCCTGATGAGCACCTTGCACAGCAGCCACTGCCATCAGTGTGTCAATGTGTGAATTCTGACTGGCTAAATAAACCGTATATAGTGAGATACAAGAGAGTGAAGAGGAGAGAGCTAGACATCCATATAATTACTGTGCTCTTGTTTTGAGGTAAATAAGATAAGATAAGATAAGATGAACCTTTATTAATCCCCGGGGGGGAAATTCGGGTGTCTTAGCAGCATCAACAACAGTACAGATAAATACAGTACAGTAAAAAGTAAAAGAGAAGGTGCAGTGAATGAAATAAGGTGCAATGAAGATAATTGACAATAAAAATAAATAAGTAACAGTACAGTAATAAGTAAAGTGCAGCAGGTGGTGAATATTGTATATGCACAGCATATGTATATGTAATTATATAATTATATGTAATTATATACATTTGGAATAAATATGGAGCAGATGATCAGAGTCACATAGGGGTCAGACCTTGGTTATGGAGCCTGATGGCCACCAAAAGAAAGGACTGACCCAGACGGTTTGTAGTGTGCCGAGGGGGGATCAGTCTCTGGCTGAATGTACTCCTCAAATGAGGGTCTGATAAGGCCCTGGAGCACACTGAAGGCAATGGTGAAGAAAAAGATGCAGAGGGAGGAGAGATAAAGCACTATTCTGAATCTACAGGGCAACGTTTGATTGGTTCAGACAGGAAAGAGTCCCTGCAGGCATACCATCTGATTGGATCAGAGGGAAGGCCAGTAAAATTTTAACACGCACTCTCCACCTTAGGCACATAAAGCTCCAAACTTTCAGTGACACATGTATTGTCGGCGTCCATACCTGAGCAGAGAGACAGAACCACCGACATGAGGACGCACACGCTTTTGTCCATATCTCTGCTGGGCCTGCTGCTATGGGCCTCCTGCACCCGGGCCGACGACACAGACGCCAAGCAGGCAGAAACAGAAGAAGACACGTCGGAGGAGAAGACAGAAGAGACTCCAGGAGGGGAGGAGGAGGAGGCCGAACAAGCACCAAAGAAAGAGAAAACAACAGAGATAGAGGAGGAGAAAGATGTGATGATTCTCCACATCAACAACTTTGCCAGAGCACTCAGCGAGAACAAACATCTATTGGTTGAATTCTGTAAGTAGTTATGAATTATATCAAATGTAGATGTTAATGATGAATAAACTCTTTTGTGCCCAATAGGTACAAAGAATTTCATCTACTTTTCCTTTTTAAGACAATATATGTTAAGTTTATGTTGCTGTTTTAGCACAAACAACATACGTTGGGCTTAAATGGATTGTCACTGACCAGTTCTGTTTCCTAAAGAAGACTAGCAGGCACTGGAGTAAAATGAAGGTGAAGAGGGCTATGGGATATAGCCGAAAGCTTCAGGAATAACTAACTAAGTGGACCTTGATTATTTATCCCAATATAAATGTCTTTTTGTCTGTTTTAGCCCTCACAAGCACTGAGGTGTTATCATAGAAACGTGCAAACACGTGGCCTCTTCTGTCCAGATGCTCTCTTGGTCTAACTCTCCCACAGATGAGCTCAGCGCTGCCAGTGGAGAGGTCACGACAAAGAAAACAGTAAAGGAAAAAGCTGGAGCCAAACGGCCACTAGTCCTATCAGCAGCTTATTTCCATGTATGTCTTTGCATGTGAGGGCAACAACAAAAAAACAGAACAGAGGCCTGTGGAGCAGCAGCATGTCTGCTGCTTTGGTTATTGATTTTCAGTATTTCTTCCATGTTGTGTAAAGAGATCAACTGTGTGTGTGTGTGTGTGTGTGTGTGTGTGTGTACAGATGCTCCCTGGTGTGGCCACTGTCAAAAGCTGGAGCCTGTTTATGCCGAGGCTGCTGCGAAGTTGAAGGAGGAGGGATCAACGATGCGTTTGGCCAAAGTGGACGCCATAGAGGAGAGGGAGCTGTCCGAAGAGTTTGGCATCATGAGCTTCCCCGTTCTGAAGCTGTTCGTAAACGGAGACCGCAAGAATCCTGTCGACTACAGTGGTGAACACACTCACACACACACACTAGGCTCACATATGGCTGTTCAGTAAGTGATGACATAGGCTCATGTGGTGAGACAGCAACTTCATCAGCGTAGTCTACAGTTACTGTGTGTGTGTGTGTGTAGGTGTGTCTGTGTGTGTGTGTGTGTGTGTGTGGGTGTGGGTGTGTGTGTTCACTGCTGAACCAGTCCACTGTCGTTTTTTTATGCCCTAGGTTATCTGATTTAATCAACAGTTTTTGGGGTTTTAAGTGTTTAATTGAGCAAATCAACTGCATTTTAATTCACAGAAACAACTAAAAAGTTGCATTAATACATTAAAGAAATTAGTGGCATTAAAATGCCAATTTCCCTCAGGGATTGATAAATTTAGTAATTGTAATTTTAGTAATTGCCATGGCACAGGTAGTTTTGGGGCCAGCGGGGATAAACAATTAAGCCTTGTGCCTCACTTGGGACATTTTTGGCTTTTTAATTGTTTGATCATTTTGGCAAGTGTGTGAGTTTTTTTTTTTTTTTTTTTTGACCCTCAAGGACAAAAATGTCCCCATTGAAATCACAATTGTTGATACCATTACAGTATAAGATCATCAACAACAAAAAACTCATTGAGATTAAAATTCCTTTTCCAAGAGTGACCTGGCCAAGAGGGTAGCCATTGTTACAATGGACATTGTTACAATGACAAAATAAATAAATAAAAATAAAAACAATAACAAAAACAAACAATACAAGCAGACAAATACAACAGTCACCCACCACGAGTGAACAAGCATGATATGCAGTTTGTATGCAGCACAAAAACAGCTATCACGCAAACAGGTCAATATCAAAACAATGCAGGGAGAAAATCAAGAGCAGTCACGTCAACCTGTAGTGACATTTTCTCGATCCTTTAAAATGGACTTAAATCCCCCATAGTCATCAATTCTGACAATCTCAGGTCCTTCTGCATGTCATTCCACCAAGAAGGAGCAGCATATTTAAAATATATATATATTTTGTGTCATGCACAAAATGAAATGCATCAAAATCAATGTTGTTACTAATCATTGACATATCCCAAAACTGTAAAAATATCTCCCTCGCATTTATTTCACACAAAACACAACAGTAGCATTTAAAATAAAAATGACTGAATATTTGTGATGATCAGGACTGAAGTTTTAGATTTAACTGTCAAAGTGGAAAATAATATTAAAATATTGATTATGACAGTGAGGCATCGGTGTGAAAATAGCCCAGATGTTCTTACACCTCAGTTTTCACAAGTAATTGAGATGTAATGTTCTATCTAGTGAGTTTTACAGGTATTAAGGTTAGCTGTTACCACCTGTTTCCAGTCTTTATACTAAACCAAGCCAACCATTTCCTTGCTCCAGCTTCTACTTTGTGGGCGTGTTTATTAACTCTCCATGTTCATAGTTTGATGTGTTAATTGTTGCCTGAATTAACTTGCGTTTTTCATATTTTTATAACCTGGTCTGTTGGAACCACACTGCCACCTTATAGCTCACATCTTGGTGTATTAAACCACCTGAAATGACTCACCTGAGGTGACTTAATTTATTTGTGGTTGTGTGTGTTTTCCAGGTAAGAGGTCAGCAGAGGGACTAGTCAAGTGGCTAAAGCGTCGTGCCGGCCCGGGTCCTGCAGTGCTCGACTCTGCGGACTCTGCAGCTCAGTTCATTGATGCCCACAACATCACCGTTGTAGGATTCTTTGATGTATGTTCATCTATTTGACCTATCCTTACTAATCCATCCTATGATTGCACATTTATATTTGCATTTATATTTATATTTTGTTTCATATCTATATAAGGATCTGGAAAGCGAGACAGCCAAGGTGTTCAAGGAGGTTGCTATGGATACTATGGACACAGAGTTTGCTGTGTCAGTAAGTCCTGAGGTCTTCCAGAAGTATGAAGTAAAAACCAACTCAGTGGTGCTCTTCAAAAAGGTATGAACATGCTATGATACCAACTGAAGAGTCAAGTGTTTTATAGAAAGGTGGAACCGCTGTGCGAACAGCTGTCACGATGTTAGCTTTGCTGCCATCTAGTGCATACTGCATGTTGCTATGTGAGGCCCAAATGTCCTCACAAAGATAGAAAGGTTTGGATAGTTTCTGTCTTCTTTAAAAGGGTTTTCTAACTTTTTGGATTGGGTTTAGAATAATGAGAAATTAGGTTTAGGGTTACATTTAGCCAACAGCAGTATATAAAGGAAAAGATTAAGCCTGCAACTACTGTAATGATTATTTTATTATGGATGGAGCTGGCAGTTATTATTTCAATTAAATGATTCCTCTTTAAATTTTAGAAAATAGGCAATACGTTTTGTTTTTTTTGTGTCATGCAACAACTTGATGGTGTTACCTCCATGGAGGCTGACAACATGTTGGAAAGTCGATCAAACACAAACGAGACACAAAACGACCACAGATAGATGCAAAATGATCACAAAGAGGCACTGAACAACTAAGAATGACAGACATTTGCGACTGTTTTAGTCTTGGTGCCTTGATCCTATGGAGGAGAGGTGGGGGCAACTGTACATTCAACCTTTATTAAAACTATTTTAACTCAGAAATACTCATGTACAGTATAGCAGAGTAACGAAATAAACAATCATAGGCACCAAGAAACACAAATAGCTAAATTAATAATCAAACAATTCAAATTCAAGGCAATTAACCTTATTCCATGTTGCAGGTGCATGATGGGAAAAAGTGGATTTTTCAAGCTCAGTAAAAACAGCCAGAACTATTCATAATTTCTTTGATTTTTCTTTAAAAGGATCAATATGTAACATATTTACTGAAATAATTCATAAAATGACCACAACCTGACAACAATGCTACAGCCAGTAACATCTTCTGTTTTTGTTTTGTGAATGTTTTAAGTGTTTTTAAGTGAATGCTGTTTGACCGAATCAAACACAGAGACTGAATTTTCTGTGATACAACAGAGAAAAGCTTCTGTTTCCCACTTTTAGTTTGATAAATAAATTACACATTTAAGCAGTTATCCAATTTGGAATTTGTTGAGATTTCCATGAAATGACTCATCAATTTATCGGCTTGTTGTTTCCAGATTAGATTAGATTAGATTAAAAGGCTGTGGTTAGGTCTGCTGACGTTGTGTAAAATAAACATGTACGTTTTCTAGTTTGATGACGGCAGAGCAGACTTTCCGTTGTCAGAAGAAGGGGAGCTGGACAAATCAAAGCTGATCAGCTTCATCAAGGAAAACAGCCTGGAGCTGATCATCCCATTCAGCCAGGAGGTAAAACAAACAAACAAACACAAAGACACAAACACACAGACAATATCAAATGATTTTGAAGTTATATTTTACAGTATGTGTGTATTTACAGAGGGCAGAGAAGATCTTTGGAGCCGGCATCCTCCTGCACAGCCTGCTGTTCATCAACTCCACTGTGGAGAGTCAGACGGCGCTGGTGGACGCAGTCAAGACCATCGCCAGAGAGTTCAAGGGCAAGGTAGCAGTCTGATGTGTGTGTGTGTGTGTGTGTGTGTGTGTGTGTGTGTGTGTGTGTGTGTGTGTGTGTGTGTGTGTAGGGGAGAGTGTCTTTGAAAGTCAGTGACAGAAAGACAAAACTTAATTTAACCTTGTTTGTGTTATGTAGATGCTTTTCGTTGTGATTGACGTAACGACAGACATTTCCCATGTGCTCAATTACTTTGGCGTGTCTGGGAAAGACGCCCCCACCGCCCGTGTCATCAACATGGAAACAGGAAAGAAGTTTGCCATCGCTGCCTCAGAGCTCACCTCAAATTCACTGAGACAGTTGTGCCAGGAAGTTATTGGCGGCACTGCCAAGGTAAAACACACATGCATTTCAAATGCAGTCACAGAGCAACATTAAACCCAACAACTAATACTCTTGTTTTGTGGTGCAGCCGTACTTTCGATCTGAGGAGATCCCAGAGGACTGGAATAAAGGACCAGTCAAAGTCCTGGTGGGGAAGAACTTTGAGTCTGTTGCTTTGGACCCGACCAAAAACGTCTTCGTGGAGTTCTGTGAGTTGGTCTGCCAGCCTGAGTCTGTACTGTTAAAACTCAACTAGAATTTAGTGAAATCAGCTCAACTTTTATCATGAAACACAGTCAAATTGTGAATTTAAAACTTTGTTTTCAACAATTAAATCATTAGCTTGACTTCAGTGAATTAATGTCCTGCAACTTCTTGTCGAAATAGCAAATTAATAACTGATGTTGATGATGTTGATTGACTGTGAATGGAATACAGCTCTATATATACATATTTTTCTAAGTTAGTTAAGACATATGAACCACTATGCATGCAGTCTATATGACCAGCCTATCCTAATCCAGGGCTTCAGATACAGAGGCTTTGTCACAGCTGTCAGCGTTAAATACCGCCACACAAGGCACCCTTTAGTGGTGGTATGAAACACAGCAGACCTTAACTATAATATAAACATATCCGCAGCAACAGTAAACACTCAGAGAAAGTGCACTGGGAGTGACTGGTAGTTTAAAGAGTGAAAAGACGCATGGTGGGCAGGAGGGGAGGTGGATGGGTCCAACAAACAAGTCTTTCATCCAGGAGGCCGCTGTTCATGTCCTGTGCATTACATTACAGTCAGCTTTTCACTCATGTCCCGTGTTCACGTTCAGTATCATTCACAGTGTAAAAATGTAGTAGTTTTAAGCCCAACCATATTATTTTTCCTAAACCTCAAGCAACACTAAGGGGCACGACCAAGCAGCGGTATGTGACAAGCTGGGATGAGTTTGCTAAATATGCTGTTGAATTTTTCATAATACATATAAAATACATACAATATAAATGTGACTAGACTGCATGGTGAAAAACAGGCAACATGAACTTCTCTCCCTTTGTGGTGGCATTTCGAGCCATCCCTAAAGAGATGCATTTCTTTGCATTTGACACCAGTGGGCGTAATCTGTAAACTATATGGATTTACAGACACAAAACAAAAGTGTGTAGAAAAGAGGTGTCATGCTGCCATTGCATCGTATAGAAAATACTGAGATCCGACTTATAAACATCATTAACATCAACGGTCAATTCAGAAAACTTGATTTGTTTGGTAGCTGTGACGTATCCAACCTGAAGCTATTGTATTTGGTGGGAAATTTTTGTTTTTATATTGCGTTTGTGCATGTGTAGATGCTCCATGGTGTGGACACTGTAAGGAGCTGGCTCCCATCTGGGAACAGCTGGGTGAAAAGTACGCAGACAAAGATGACATCATCATAGCCAAGATGGACGCCACAACCAACGAGGTGGAGTCTGTTTCCATTACAGGATTCCCGACGCTCAAATACTTCCCAGCTGAAGGCAAAGAGGTGCAAATTCAAATTCCCACATGTCCAGCTACACCAGCTACAGACTCATCCAGACATGTTTGTATGAAAAAACTTTTGAGTGTTTCTCATCCTGTCCTCCATCATTTCTTCCTTTTCCCTCTTTCTCTTTGTTCTAGGTGGTCGACTACACTGGACAGAGGGATCTGGAGACTTTGTCTAAGTTTCTGGATGATGGAGGAGTGTTACCTAAGAATGAAAGTGATGAGGAGGAAGATGAGGATGACGAGATAGGTGACGACACTGATGATGAGGTTTGTATTTTTACCGCTACTTTATAATTAATCCCATAAATAAAAACCTGCTCCTCTCACCAGTCTCCCATTTAATTTCAGGAAGCCAATGAGTCTGCGGAGGTACCGACCAACAAAACATCTAAAGATGAGCTGTGATGTCACTTTGCATTTTGACCAATCAGGATCAACCTAGCGTCTTCCATTTTTATTTAATAAAATTAATTTGGGTTACAAACATAAAGATGTACTCATGACTATTTCAAATGGGCTTTAAACTCTGTTCAGATTCGTCTTAATGCTAAATCAGATTTTCTACAACTAAATATATCGAATTTCTCTAAATGTCACATGAATTCAATTCAAGACTCGTTTTTCAGTGATTATAAAACATAAATAAGTTTACCACAAAAGTTATGCGACAAATGAATCGGTTAACATGTTTATGAGAAGCAACAGTTAAGAGGGAAGAATATGCCGAGAAGGAAGAGATTTAAAGTTGAAAAAATGAAATGACAGCGGAGTAGATGAACGGGAGGAAATAGATTAACAGAAACAAAGTTGTGTTTCGTATTCCTCAGTGACATCGACAAAACAGACAGACAAGTGTTGTAAATAATGGTGGACTGATCAAAGGAGCTGCATCAGTGCATTTTCTGAACACATACTGGAGAAAATAGACTGAGAAGAAACCGGAGACATACAGAAATAAAATACAGTTGTAATATGTATTCATGGTTATTAGCAAAAAGTACCATAACTATCTAGTGTGAGTATCAAAATACAGTCTAACAAGACATAAGAGTCTACGGCCAGCTAACAGCTCTGTGAGGCTGTTCTAATGCACAGTGATGCTTTTAGCTAAACACCAACATCATTATGCTAATATACCCAAAGACAGCTCTGGTGTGTTGATGTCTAGAGGGTTTGTTTACCACCTAAGTTTAAAATTTATGCTAGCATTTGTTTAAGTATTGCATGAGCAGAGATTTTAACCTACGTAATTAAGGTCATGGGGATCAAACGTTTTTTCTAAATCATGAACCTAGTTTCATGGTCATCCATCCAATAGTTGCTGAAATATTTCAATAAAAACAAATATGTCCGTTTCATGGTACTAGTAGAGGAAAAGTCAGAGGATAACCAAGATCATCAGGATACCTTGTCTGGGAACCATGAATCCATTTATAAAGTGGTTCAATGATTACATATGATAAATAAGTAAATGTCTATGATAGATCACCGTCTGTGTTATCTCTAATGGTAACAAGTGAATTACATGTTATCTTTACTGTAGGCTTTATGAACTAGGGCTGCCAAAGTTAATGCAATAATAACAGATTATTATTATATATACGCAAATTCACTTCACCGACACTAATTTCTTTAACGTATTGTTGGCAGATTCTAGTGGGCTCAGTTTTAAAGCTTTAAAGCTTTAAAGCTTTAAAGCTAGATTGAAGACACTGGCAGCATAACTAGAAAAGCTAAAGAATCCACTGGTCTCAACTATGTCATACTAGCTTGTCACGAAGGAGGCAAAATAATGCTCTGAACTTACGGTAAATCTGGCAAGGAAAAACTGTCATGGCCATTTTCAAAGGGGTCCCTTTGCCTCTGACCTCAAGATGTGTGAATGTAAATGGGTCCTATGGGTACCCACCAGTCTCCCCTTTACAGACATGCCCACTTTATGATAATCACATGCAGTTTGGATCAAGTCATAGTCAAGTCAGCACACTGACACACTGACGGCTGTTGCCATATTAGGATTTGAGTATATTTGTATGCTGAATGCAGTACCTGTGACATTTTCTGGACAATATGTGTTCTTTTGTGTTAATGGATAATATATCTATTTTTATAATAACTACATATATGCATTTAGATAAAGCAAGCATATTTGAGTATTTAATACTTGACAAATCTCCCTTTAAAGCACATTTTGAACAGATAAAATTGTGTGATTCGATTAATCACATTTAAATATTTTTAATCAATTGACAGCCCTAATATGAATATATTTTATAATTAATTCGAACAAACATTGTGAAACTACTCGGTTTTGTAGTCACTGTACAAAGGTAAAGGGAGGCTCTTTCTCCATCACAAGAAAAGAAAGATTCATTTAATTTAATGTGATTGGCTGAAAGGTGAGAGGGCAGTGACGTCACCACTGTCATAATTAGTGATGTTATGAAATAAAAACTGACTTTAAAAAAAACCCTCTCTTATAAACATGAATAATGAAACAATTCATGATAATGAGTTGAGTTGTAAACATTTAAATTTTTAATAATTTTAATTCCATCCATCCATCCATCCATCCATCCATCCATCCATCCATCCATCTATCTTCAACCGCTTAGGGGGTCGTGGGGGGGCTGGAGCTCATCCCAGCTGGCATTGGGTGAAGGCGGGGTTCACCCTGGACAGGTCGCCAGTCCATCACAGGGCACATAGAGACAGACAACATAGAGACAGACACCCATTTACACAACCATTCACACCTACGGGCAATTTAGAGTCATCAATTGACCCGGAGAAAACCTCACACGGGGAGAACATACAAACTCCACACAGAAGAGCCCCAACCCTCTTGCTGTTAGGAGAGAGTAATATTATTTGTTAATTTAATATTCAACACTTTGGGATTTTATAATGGTCATCAATGATAAATTAAGGATGTACTTTTTTTTTAATCACTGTGCTAACAAGAGTGAACTACTTTCACCACCCTGTATAAATATGAAAGAATGAATGAAACAGTATTTAGCATAACATCATAAAGAATATGATGAGGAACTCTTATACCATCTTTTTTTAACCAAGATGATCACTGTACTTTATTTATGAAGCATTCATAAATACCAATACTCACAGGTAATAATTTGTTTGTACTTGTACTTTTCTAATATTCACTTGTAGCTTTTCCAACAAACAATATAGCTATCCAGTAAATACATTTATATCCACATACTTGATTATATTTTATTTCTTGGTAAATAAGAGAATGTATACTGTATAGTCTCAGCAAATATTACAGATATCACTACTGCATATCATGTCTTAGTAACTGCTGTACTAAAAATAAGTGCCACCACAGAATGACTATGCATACTCGTATGAGGTAAGTCTGTACAAGGGAAACAGGTAGAGAGGGTTTGGTTTTCCATCTGTGGGAAGTAAAATGTTTGTAATTCCAGAGGAGAACAGGTTCAACAGGCTGTGATGTCACAGCTGCCATCAACATGGGACGCCTTTCCTCCTGCCAGCCGAGCTTCCTCATTAGGTAAGACCACTGCTCCGATATATCTCTCACACATACAGCACTGTTTAATTAGAGAAGGAGGACACGGACCACTCTCTGCGGGCAGCTGGTTAACATCTTCACCCGTTTGGATCAGTTACCACGGCTTTGGATGTTTACATAAGAGATGAAGTCCCATGTGAGCTAGAATTCCTTGGCTGCGTTCAGCAGGTGTGTTTAATGGCTGATGTTATGTTGATGGATACTGTTGGTTTTAGGTGACGTACTGGCATGAAAAGGCATACTCTGGAGAGGGACTGATGTGGAATCACATGATTCAGCATTAACTGTGTTCATACTATAATGACAATGTGTTATTTTGAATTTATAGGAAGTGTTTATCTGAGCTTTTACGCTGTGTCAAGATGATAACAAGCACGACATACAGTAATAAACTGTAATAAGTAATGCAATGGTGGAATGAAACTCATTTACTCAAGTAGTATTTTGAGGTACTTTACTTGATTATTTCCATTTTCTGCTACTTAATATTCTACTTTATATTTACTCTTTAGTTACATGTCATTTTGCAGATTCAGATTATTAATACAAAATATAAACAAACAAATAAATTATGATGTATTATTATTAGGGCTGTCAACCCATTAAAATATTTAATATTTTCATGTGTTCAAAATGTACCTTAAAAGGGAGATTTTTCAAATATTTAATACTCTTATCAACTTGGGAGTGGGCAAATATGCTTGATTTATGCAAATATATGTATATATCTATTTTTGGAAATCACTTAACACAAAACAATGACAAATATTGTCCAGAAACCCTCACAGGTACTGTATTTAACATAAATGACTATGACTTGCCCCAGACTGCATGTTATTATCATAAAGTGGGCATGTCTGTAAAGGGGAAACTCGTGTGTATCCATAAAACCCATTTTCATTCACATATCTGGAGGTCAGAGGTCAAGGGACCCCTTTGAATTTTTTTTTTTTTTAATTTGGAGTGTTATTTACTTTAAAACTGAGCCCGCTACGACCTAAAAAAAACTCAAGTTGCATTAACATGTTAAAGAAATTAGTGGCGTTAAAGCAAATTTGTATTAACATGTTATAATCACGTTAACTTTGACAGCCCACAATAGTATGGCTTAAGATATCTAGCAGTATATAATGTAGATGAAATTAGCTCCACCTTTACCAGCTGCAACATTTGTGATGCTTACATGTGAATCCATCACTGATTATAATCCAGTGATATAATATACTGTATATAAGTCTGAAATAATGAGTTCTTTTACTTCTGGTACTTTAAGCAGATTTTGATGCTAATACGTTGTTTTACTTGAGAAGGGTTTTGAAGGTGGGACTTTTACTTCTAACAGTATTTTTACACTAGGTAAAAGATCTGAGCTCATCCACTACTGTAAAAATGTAGATACTTCACATCAAGTTAAAGTAAAAATATGTTGTATTGACATTCCCTCTGAATCTACTCTACAATATTTATATTGATGTATATAATGTAATGTATATATACTATATAAAGTGCTCTGGATAAAACGTTACTTATACTATGCAGTAATAGGTTCCAGACAAGGAGATGAACCTGCCCATATTTTGAGAGATTTGTACATTTTAACTGAAGTAATTGAGCAACATTGACAGGATATCTGCTTTGTTGTTGTACAATACAATAATACAATAATGCTGCAATGCTGTGTGTGTGTGTCTGTGTCTGTGTTTGTGTGTGTGTGTGTGTGTGTGTGTGTGTGTGTGTGTGTGTGTGTGTGTGTGTGTGTGTGTGTGTGTGTGTGTTTGTTTTGACACTGAGACAGTGATCTGAAGTTGGCTCTAGTGTTTAATCTGTGTCGGTGGAGGGAGGAGACAATACCAGCTACTCCCACAACAGAATCTGAGCTGCAGCAACGTGACATCTGGCATCACACTACTTAGAATCACTGTCCCAAACCAACTAGGCTGGCAGACAGAAGAAATGTTTGCCAGTTAGGAACTAAATAGAGTATTATATATTACGGGTACACTAAATAAGGAAACTCTTGATGGACATAATTCCACCAATAACAATAGAAAAACTAGATGGAAAATCCGAAACTGGGTGCCGAGCTACATAATATGGTAGATTACCATGTGATACATGGTCTTGATTATTTTCATTCAAGTTCAGCATGCTTACTTAGTCCTTGTTGCACTACTTGTTCCACTCATCTCTGTTGTTTGCTTTCTTCTCATTGTTGCTCCAGCTGTATCCTCTCACCTCCAGATTGTTTTGGGCCTCTCTTTTTTGCGTTTTCCCTCTGGTGTCAATGCCACTTTTGTCATGTCAGATAGTTTCCTTAAAACATGTCCTAGCCATCTCCATCGTCTTATCAACGCTGTCTCCATGTCCAAGCACCCTGTTGTGCTGTTGTTGTGTGTAGTTCACGGTTTGTAATCGTCCTAGGCCAGTACATCCTCATGGTCTTTCTGAGGCAGGTATTATGAAAGCTGGAAAACATGCCTATGTCTCTTTCAATCATTCCCCAGCACTCCACACCATATAGAAGGACAGGTAGTACACAGCTGTTGTGTTTCTAGTTATGTGTTGACTTCCAGATGTTTCCAAGTCTTAGAAATCCAGTCCTTGCTTTTCCTAATCCAGCTATAATGTCTTGTCATCTCCACCATCTGATGTTACCCAGTTTCCCAGATATGTGAAAGATGATGTACATGTCAGTTGTTGTCCATTTAGCTCTTTGACATGTGGTTCTTTTGTGTTGAGTGGCATGACTTCTGTTTTCTTGATGTTAATCTTAAATCCCAACATGCTTGCATTTTTCTGTAGTCTAGATGTTTTGTCTTGCGTATGACTTTGTAGATGTGATACAAATGTTCAAAGACACCCTACTATATTACAATATTATGAAATCCATTAAGAAATTCCCCAACTGGATCTGGATCCACATCGAAAAAACATATTGCTCTTTGTTCAACAAAATTATCCTAAGGTCTGCTTAACCCCTGGAAAGGCCCTGTTCAGTATCTGGTAAGATAAGATAAGATAAGATGAACCTTTATTAATCCCCAGAGGGAAATTCGGGTGTCAGAGCAGCATCAACACAGTACAGATAAATACAGTATAGTAAAAATTAAAAGAGAAGGTGCAATGAAGGGAAGAAGGTGCAATGAAGGGACTTGACAATAAAATAAGTAGTTACAATAATAAGTAAAGTGCAGCAGGTGGTGGGTATTGTATATGCATAGCATATATATATATATGTAATTATATAATTATATGTAATTATATACATTTGGAATAAATACAGAGCAGATGATCAGAGTCACATGGGGGTCAGACCTTGGTTATGGAGCCTGATGGCCACCAAAAGAAAGGACTGACCCAGACGGTTTGTAGTGTGCCGAAGGGTAAATGGTTATGTGAATGTACTCCTTGATCTTTCTCCAGCTGTCCACTGACTTCCTGATGACTGACTCCAGATGGATGCTGTGACCAGTTTTGTTTTGCTGTTCACAGCAGAGTCTGTTTCCTGTCTTCGGTCGTGTGACAACTGAACCGTCTCAATGACATCTCAACCTCTGCTGGTCACAGCTTTGAGATGTGGCTAAAAACTTTGGAAAAACACTAAAAAAATCTGGCTATTGTGTTAAAATAACTTCTACTTCCAAGTTTTTAAGATCCTCCTAATGGATGAATACACACATCCAATATATGATCTCATGTAGAAAAAATAATGCAACACAAAGGAGAAAATGCAGGTTCTACTAAACTCGATACCAGCGATGTTTATTGTGTCTTTGCTCATTAGATAACAACTATCTGCTTCTTCTCTCTGTCACTAGCTTCCTGTTTAAGTGGATGATCTTCTGATGGAACCCCCTTCGTATGAGGAGGCCAGTGTCCACCCTCCTGTTGTGGGCACAGCAGCATTCAACGTACCCCCTCCCCCCTCCTACGACGCCTCCCTCCACTACCCCGCAACACCTCCTCCCACCTATGGAGAAGCAGGTAAGATAAAATCTCACTGGTCTCTCTTTCCCCACTTATTCTACGGCACATCATGTCTAAATTTGAAAATGCAGCTCTTGTTTCTCAACCCTCTGTCCACACTAAACCTGTATTTTTCTCATCCGAAAACTAGTCTTTTTGAAAACTGTATGCAGGATGGATGAATGTGAAAATTCAAAGGCAGTATAGGTGACTATTAGAGAGGGGAACAAAGAGGACAGAAATGAGTTTTTAGGAGCTTAAACTGAGCAAAGTAACCAGGCTCTCACTGCTGATCATGTTTGCTGTGATATTGTTAGCAGGGCTGTCACTCAATGAAAATATTGAATTGCATGATTGTCACAGTTAATTGCAATTGATCACACATTTTTTTATCTGTTCAAAATGTATCGTAAAAGGAAGATTTGTCAAGTATTTAATACTCTTGTCAACATGGGAGTGGACAAATATGCTGCTTTATGCAAATGCATTTAAATATTTATTATTGGAAGTCAACTAACAGGCGGCAGTAGCTCAGTCTGTAGGGAGTTGGCTTGGGAACCGGAGGGACACCGGTTCAAGTCCCGACATGGACCAAGAACTGAGTGTGAACTGGTAGCTGGAGAGGTGCCAGTTTACCTCTTGGGCACTGCCGAGGTGCCCCTGAGCAAGGCACCAAACCCCCAACTGCTCGGGGCGCTTGTCAGGAGCAGCCCCCTCACTCTGACATCTCTCCAATTGTTGCATGTATATGGACCTGTTTGTGCATGTGTGTGTATAAGTTAACAGAGTGAAAAAATTGAATTTCCCCTAGCGGGACTAATAAAGGAATATCTTCTATCTTCTTCTTCTTCTTCAAAACAGTGACAAACATTGTCCAGAAACTCTCATAGGTTTTGAATTTAGCATAAAAAAATATGCTCAAATCATAACATGGCAAACTGTAGCCCAACAGGCAACAACAGCCGTCAGTGTGTCAGTATGCTGATTTGACACAAATCAAGGGATCCCTTTGAAAATGGCCATGCCCAATTTTTACTTGCCAAAGTTTGGTGTTATTCAGCCTCTTCAGTATGCTAGTATATCAGTTGGTTGGTATCAATGGATTCCTTAGGTTTTCTAGTTTCATATGATACCACTATTTTTACTCTCACTTTAAAACTGAGCCCGCCACAACCTCTGGTACCCCGTCAGATTTTTAAGAGGTTAATTAAAACTAACATTTTTTAATGAGTGAAACCAGCCCTACTTGTTTTACAACTCAAAAGAGGATGACAAAAAAAAAAAAGTTTGCTAATATAATTTTCACACATGAACTTGTTTTTAAGATTGGCTGCCTAGTGTGAACATAGTGGACATGATGTGACACCACATCCACATTAAACCAGCCCTCCCTGAGCTTACACCATACACACTGAAACACCACACCGGAGTTTAAAAGGTGCAGTGAGCACCTTGCTCTTCCAACAGAAACTTCTCCTGTGCACCAAGCACATAGGGAAATTACATTGGCCGACATGAAAACGTGCAAAAGGCCCAATCTAGAGCCAGTGTTTAGTTTGTCCATTGTGGGCTACCGTAGCAACATGGCAACCATCTCTGTGACGAAGAACCTCTCCATATACAGAAAGACGAACGGCTCATTTTAAGCTAACAAAAGCACAATGATTCTTACTGTCAGGTAATTATTATTAGAAAACACACTTAATATATTCCATTTCTGCTAATAGATCGCCCGAGATGCTACACACTGTTCCTTTAAGATTTGAACACACTCAATAGATCAACTCTTGTGTCTTTACAAGTATAATGTGTACATATTTCTTTTTTGTAGTTACAACCCAGCAAGATGCGTATCCTGTACTGACTGTGCCAACTGATGTGACGCCACCTTCACAAAACACTGGAGCCATAATCCATCCAGTGACACAAAGTATTAAAGCTACACCTTTACTATTGCTCGTAATAGATGCCTTAATAGATGTCTTTATAGCCAACTGTGTAGGTGGAAATAATGTTTAATATTTTGTCCCTGATATGCTCATCTGTCCTTACTGTGCCTTCTGAATGCCAGTTGGTGTAAGAGAGCCTGTCGGCAGCACACAGACTCAACTGGCAGTGGTCGTTACGCAGCCACAGCCTGTTCCCATCTTAGTGACACATCTGGTAGACTCCCCTGGTCTGGTGCACTGCCCACACTGCGAGCACGTGGTCACCACTGAAATCACATATGTGCCTGGGAGGGCTGCCTGGGGCACATGTGTGCTTCTATCATTAATGGGGTGAGGCAGACACATATGCATGCATGAGTATTTAACATCAGAGTGCTAAACCAGCTTTAACATCTGTAATTCATCTCTGTGTGTGTTTCAGGTTGATCTGTGGTTTCTGCCTGATCCCGTTAATGATACGAGGACTACAAGATGCACATCATTTCTGCCCACAGTGTGGGAAACAGCTTCATATATACAGAAGGTGACACTGTCAGGATTAATACAGCTCCTCTTGTCCCCTCATAGCACATTTTTGTCACAACATGGATAAACAACAGTTTAAAAAATTGAATTTCCCCATTGGGGGAAGGAAGGAGGGTCTTCTTCCGTCATAAGATAGGAATGTAAACAGCTCACTGCCCAAGCTATACAGGGAAGCCAGAGTGTAATTAGGTGACAAATGTGCAGTTTAATGTATATACAGTACATATTGAATATAGAGATGGACAAAGGAGAAGCATATAGTGTTTGAGAAGTTTCTACAGATGAAATTGTAAGGCACAGCACACAAGCATCCTTAATACATAGGACAAAAGTAGACAAAACATTTTTTGCTTCTTTGACTGTCTGTAATAATTAAAGGTCCAGTGTGTAGGATCTGGTGGTTTTCAGCAGTGAGATGAGGAGATTACAACCAACTGAAGTCTCCCCTGTGTGCCAAGCGTGTTGGAGAACTACAATGGCCGGCGTAAAAACGCAAACGGCGCTGTCTAGAGTCATTTGGAGGAGAGCCAGTGCATAATGTGTGTGAATGTGGGAAGTGCATGGTGTAGCAAGAGAGCAGTGGCAACAGGAGGGAGTAATGTTATCGACTATCAGCCCAAGCAGTAAAAGTTAACAGTTTGGTTTGTCCGTTCTGGGCTACTGATATGATGGCGGAGCAACATGGCAGACCCTGTGAAGATCTAAATCTGGCTATAAACACGATTCTCATTATCACGTGAAGAAAACATACCTACTCATATTCCATTTCTGCCAGTAGATCTCCATAACGTTACACACTGGTCCTTTAATTGTGAGGGTTTTAATTCAAGTCAGTGGAGAAAATACTGAGTCTGTGTGCAGGATTAACAAGACTATAGAGTGCAGACGAGTGTTGTAGCCAAGTCTACCTAAACCAAGACTAGAGTGTATTGAGACGAGACAAGACCAAGACCAGTGTGAGTCCCATAACATGATACGATAAAATGTGGAACCTGGCAAACATAGGCACTCCTCAAATTGATCTGAAAGATCCACCTTCCCATAAAAGCACCCACAGAAAACAAATGAAGCTTCCTCTTCATTCACCTCTTTTATTGCCATATACTGTATACAGTATAGCCTACACTATATGTGTATGTCTAAGTGTACCATGAGAAATGGCTCAAAAGGTATTGCAGAGGTGAATTTGTGAATGTGTGAGGATTTTCCTTTGTTTTCTATGAGCAAATACAGTAATAATGTTAAGAAATAAATAAGATAATTTAGTGATATCCCTGCAGTTGTGGTCTTGAGATAAAATCCGGAGTCGTCTCGGTCTGAGACAGTAAAAAATGCGGTCGATTCCGAGATGAGACCTTCAAAAAGTGGTCTCGAGTACTACAACACTGGTGAAGACCAAACAGAGGATGTTCATGATGAACAACATGATGTCCAATACAGGGACTTCATCATAGTTTTGTTTCTTTGTTTTGTTGGGGTTTTTTTTAATTGATTTGACAATTGCAATTTCTACAGTATATTTAAATACTAAAAGAACAAAATCTGTTATTAAATCTGTTATTTGTCTTTTTCTAAAGTATATAAAGCTTACATTCATGTTTACTTTAATGATGAAGGGGTAACTTGTCCACACTTGAATGCCAGATATGATTTTCTGTGGTAAAGCAAACAAAGCCTTTTGGAAAACGCACTGACTTAACATGCTCTAATTTATTATTTTGCATATTTCTTCTGCACATCCAAGATAAACCCACACAGGCGACTGACTCAAACACTGTTAACTTTGTTAGAGCAGTAAAATGTCTTCTTCTTAGTACATGGAGGGCAGGTGAGCTGATGCAATTATAGCTTCAACATAAGCCGGTCTGAACAACCAGAGTGAGTGAACACACCTGTGTGGGAGTGCAGGGCCTTTAAAGGTACAATCTGTCAAATATTAGTGTAGGATTAAAACTTGCTACCCTTCAAACTGATTGACAGAACTTTTAATACAAAGAGGTACACGAGTCAATAACTACATGTAAAATAGTATTTTCTGGTTGCTGTAAAAAAAAAAAAAAAAAAAAAAAGATAGGATTTGACGGTTTTGATGACGACAGTTTTGATTTGAAATATGATCAGTTGAGAAACAGAAAAACTCTTGTATACTGTGTCTCGGATTTATCTGGTAAATACAGATGGTTGCTTTTAATTGCTGTGATACGTACTTTGGTATGTCACTTCTTACAGTGCGCACAACTCAGTCAGCGGTTAAGTTAGTTATATATCTTTTTTTTTTTCAAATTCAATTCCATGTCATACATTTGCCTTTGCATTATTTTCCAAAGCTAAAATAACCACCATAACTAGAAGTTAAAGAGTCTTAGTAGTTGCTGTCCTCTGAACAGATTCGTATCTTAAAGGAATAGTTTGACATTTATTGTTTATTCACTGTCTGAATGATGCTTTGCAGCGCTGTGAAAGCTAAACTTAAAAGCAACAGGTTCGAACGTGTAAAATCCAATGAAACGTTACATTTTGACAAGGCAACAAAAACACTTGAAGTTTATGGGAAGTTATTGTGTTTTGGTTTAAAATAACTACATTTGAAGAGTGAAACAATTGTGAACACAAAGACGACTAAACGTTGTTGGTTTCCCTTTATAGCTGACCCAGAATGCTTCGAAGCTTCGGCCACTGACAATACACTGATAATACTTAACCTCCGAATCAGTATTCAAATGCTTTTTTGTTGTTTGTTTTGTTTTTATACAAATCTAATAATAATGTTGAAATCCCAAAATAGCCCGTGGAATAAAGAATAAATTTAATATAGTGAAATATTCATATTCAACATTAATTATTTTCAGATGTTTGTTATGTGAATAGGCGTGTGTGTGTGTGTGTGGTGGCAGCGGTGGAGAACAGGGGAGATGGAGACAGACAGAAGCACATGTCAGCTTGCTGTGTTACACCGTGAAGCTTCAAATACCTTAATACCTTCGAAGCTCAAAAAAAAAAAAAAAAAAAAAAAAAGTATTCAGCACAGATCCAGATCCTGTCCTTCACTCAGACCGTCACCCCATGTGGGGTGTTTTACATTGTTTAAACTTCGACGCCTGACTTCAGCTTTTTCCGTCATAATAACTGGGGTCGCTAGAGGTCGCTGTTGTGTTCTTTCATTCCTTCTTTCAGTGATGGCCCCTTGTGGCCCACATCTATGAGACTTACTACCACCGATAACGCCCATTTAATGACCTCAGAGCAGTCTAACCGGCTGTTCCAGCAGTTTCTTGACACCATTTTTCATTAAGTGGGACATGTTGCTGTCAGAAATCCCCAATATGTCTTGACTGCAAATTACAACTCAGCAATTTTTACATCTCGACTGCTCATAATAACAATTGAAACGATATGATGTGAATGTGGCATTAATCCGCTGTTTTTACGCAAGCTATCCACAAAGATTGTGTACAGGATATAACATGATAATTATAAAGCTTTAGCAATGATGGTAGGCAGACTTTGCTGCCTTTGGACAGAGGCAAGCTAGCTGTTTCCCCTTGTTTACAGTCTGTATGCTAAGCTAACCTTCTCCTAGCTGCAGCTTCATATCTACCAGACAGATACTGTATGAGTTTATGACATCAGTCCTCTCATCTAACCATCCACAAGAATGTGGATTTCTCAGAATACTGAACCATTCATTTAATGATTTAGACTCAGTATAGACACTGATATAAACTTGGTGTGAATACCAGGTGTATAAAACAGGGCAAAGGTTGTGTTTGAGGGATATGAGCAGTACCTGTGTTGCTATGCACTCCAATGCAATAACTGATTAACACACCTGCTTTACCTGTCATTGTAATAATGTGTGACTCCCAGTATCCCTGCCAAGGGATTTTAAAATCAAAATGTTGTTATTTTATTATTTATCATTCTATCATGTTGATAGGGAAATAAAAATGGTCTTGGTTACTTTGACAAAGCTGTGAAGTGGTTTTATTCTTCTAACATCTGTGTATGATGTGAGCATAATGTGTTTTTGTTGAGCATGTGTGCTTCTATTTTGACCTTGCTGAGGCTAACAGTGTTATAGGCAAAGGGCATTTAGATATTAGTGATATACTTGATATGAGCAGCAGCCAATAGCAGAGATACAGCAGGGCTCAGATAGGGAAGTTAATCAGCTACAGACTGGTGGGTCCAGTCGGCAGATAACAAAAGCATTCACAACTACTAGCTCAGCACTAACACACACATACGGTATAGTATATCAGCCCTTCATTTCACCACTCCCTTCATACGTCTCAGTCAAGTTTGCTCCAGTGTCCACTTTGTCAGTCTGTAGGTGAGCCGTCATGAGGACACTGTTGCTGCTGGGGGTGACGGCCTTATGTCTGTGTGCGGTTGTCGCCGCTGACAAACAACCCGACCGACAGGAAGACAAATCATCCCCCGAGAAGGATGGAGTTTTACAGCTGAAGAAAGGAAACTTCAACAGGGCACTGAGAAAACATAAGCATCTGCTGGTGTACTTCTGTAAGTTAAACACAAAGAGCGTGAGCTTGACCTACATGTTTACAGTACATAGGCTATAAAAATTAAATGACACTATAAATAAAGAGCAACTAAATGATCAGCATGTCCTTATTCATACTCATTATAGTCAGTGGTGGAAGAAGTAAGATATTTTACTTAAGTAGAAGTAGAAATACCACAGTATATGAATACTCTATTACAAGTAAAAGTCATGCGTTTAAAAACAAAAGTTTTAGCATCAAAATAAACTTTAAGCATCATAACGAACTTTTGCAGAATGACCTATCCTGAAATCTGATTATTGCCCATATTATGTTTTTGGATTATAATTATTAATTCCTTAATGTGGACATCACAGTAACTTTGTAGTTGATAATTGTAAAACTCATTTTAATATATCTATACGTTTAGTTTAACATTATACACTGTTTGATAGCGTGTAAGTTGCAGTGAAGAATGAACTTTGTATTATTAATTTGAATCTGGAAAGTAAATTATCAAATTAATATAGTGCAGTAAAAAGTAAAATATCCATCTGATTAGAAGTAGTACAGTGTCAGAAAACGTACAGGAACCTCAAAATTTTAAGCGTGAGTACAGTACTTGAGTAAATGTCCTTATTGTGCTTGTGTGTGTTTCTGTGTCTAGATGCTCCTCTGTCTGGAGAAGGCCATCGTATCTCAGCAGCATTTGAAGGCGCTGCTGCAGAGCTCCAGGGGTCAGAGGTCAAACTGGCCATGGTTGATGTGGTAAAGGAGAAAGACCTGGCTAAAGAGCTCAATGTGACCGGCCTCGCCACAATCAGGTTGTACCTTTCTGGAGATAAACACAACCCTGTGTCCTGTCCTGGTATGTCCAAATAACAAAAAGTATATCCTTTATGCGTACGTATGGATATGTTATGTATATAACATTATTGTGAATGTTCATTTATTAGGAGATAAAGGAAGAAATTTAAATAATAAGTTTTCAGTTGCTTCAAAGAGACATTTGATAGTTCATTAGAGCTAAATAAATGCAGTATTTCCCATTATGGACTTACTTTTAGTACTCCTTTTTATTATCCAATTAAGTCTATCGTCCAACAATTATTATTTTCAATTGGTTTTATTGAAGCATATATGCAATATTATATTTGTGTATAAATTAAGTTTTTGGTTAATTAAAACATTTATGGACACACTGGAAATGTGTGTTGTATGTGGTGAAATGCTTCAAAATACATTTGAAGTGGGCTATACAGTATATCCACATAAGCATATACTGTATATATGCTGTATATAAATATATGTGGGATGTGTGATGATCATGTAAGGAAACTTCTGAATTAGAGTACTGGCACCTTTTAAGGTCCAATTCAGGTGCAAACATTAATGTCACAAAATTTGATGGAGGTGTAATTTATCACATTATTGAGAATTAAAGCCCTTTAATAGTAGTCTGGATCCAGACAGCTAAAACGTAGTTGAGCTGGCTGGCTCTCGCCCTGTAGTCCACACACACACACACACACACACACACACATCATCTAACTCGGCAAGAAAGCAAATCACACAAATCCCCCACAATGTCACAAAAATATTTCTTTAAAGTTATTATTTTAAAAATTATTTGTCATTTAGTTCCTCAGAGCTCAGCATCCATCTTGACCTGGCTCAAAAGGAGAGCAGGGTCTGCTACTGACCTCATCGCTGATCTGAGCCAATCAGAGGCTTCAGAGGAGCTGACGGTGGTTGGGTTCTTTAAGGTGAAAACCAACTGTTTGATTTTCCAGCTGGTGTCGTCGCGACTAACTGCCTGAATAACAATTAGTGTGTGTTTTTGTGTGTGTGTGTGTGTAGGAGCTGAACCACGAGTACGTCCAGGTGTTTTACACTGCAGCGATTGACCTTCCTGATATTAACTTTACTGTGACACAGAACAATGAAGTCATCAGCAAATATGGTCTCACACACGATGTTGTACTGCTGTTCAAAAAGGTACTTTAAATACAACATGTGCCTCCAACAGATGGCTGTATACAGTATGTCTGTGTTTTCTTAGCACTGACTCAATTATTTACATTTCCGGGCATTTTGGATGCAAGGTGGGATTTAAATAATTAAACCTTCACATCAAGCTGGTAGAATATATTAATTCATTCATCGTATTCTTAGCTGTGTTTGTTTGTGTGCCTGCTGCAGTCTAAGCTCATCCAGGCTTACAAAATGACGCCTGAGACATCTAAAGAGATGCTGATCATTTTTATCACCGTCTACCAGATGGACCTAGTCACAGAGTACACGGGACAGGTAGAGTATTAGATGCCACATACACACACACACACACACACACACACACACACACACACACACACACACACACACACACACACACACTTGCTCTACTCCCAACTTTGGAAATGTTTTGTGGATTTTTGTTTTTAAACTCACTCACACTCAGTTACTTTACTATATTAATACACTGAAGAATTTACATAGCCTGTTAGTTTGTGTTTTGGTATCAGTTCAACCATCTTTTTAAGATGGAAATCAGACAGTTAAATGCCTTTTTGCAAGTATAAATAGGATTTTTTTGCACATCACGGCAAACATTTCCCACAATTGTGTGGATTTTGTTCTTGTATTTAACATTTACATCCTAAATGGGAAACCCATATGAGATAGAGTTAAATAAATTAAAGTAATATGTTGAAAAAAAAAAAAAATGGGTCTACATCCTCGCTCAGGGTTTCATTTGAAATATACACCACCCAGATTCTTTGTCTTCAGAATCAAAGACTCCCTGTGGGCCTGAAAGGTGGATGTTAAAAGGAAATGTGTTGCTTGAGTTTGTAGTGGTGAATCATTGTAAACCGCAATATTTCAGCTACTGTAGTCGGAATAGCATTAACCAGGTGGAAACTATGCTATAAAAATTAGCCTAAAAAAAAAAAAAAATTCAACAGTTTGTATTTGCTAAAAGCATATTCACACGCACAACCTTATACTGTTAATGGAGATGTATTTATGTTTCTCCTGCAGACAGCCACTCAGATATTAACATCACCTGTGTTAAACCACGCCCTCCTGTTTGTCAACAAAAGCTCTGCTGGATTTAAAGAGATCTACACGGCCTTTAACGGCGCTGCAGAACCATTCAGATTGAAGGTAGAAACCAAACAAATAATTTCAATCAGCAGCACATATTAGAAGACGGCGTATTACATCTCTGCATGTGTGTGTTCAGATTTTGTTCGTGTGGGTGGATGTGGATGAGCCTCGTAACGGCAGGCTAATGGAGTACTTCCGGGTTCGTCAGTTCGAGGCTCCTCTGATCCGAATGGTCAACCTAACCGACCATGTGACCTATCACCTGCCCTCTGACACTCTGGACGTACAGACCATAAAAACATTCTGCCAGTCCTACCTAGACGGAAAAGCTAAGGTAACATTCACTCTCATTTAGTGAGTGATACATAACAGGAACTGAAGAAACAGCTCGACCCTGATATAAAAGATGTGTTTGTGTTAATGTAACAGCCTAAGATGCAGAGTGAGCCGATACCTGAAGGATGGGACAAGCAGCCGGTGAAAGAGCTGGTGGGAATGACTCTGGAGCAAGTCTGCTTCAACCCAAACAAGACAGTTTTTGTCCTGTTCTGTAAGTAAATTCGCTCTTAATTTAAAACTACCCAGTTCAAGCTGTCCATATACTGTACATACGAAAAAGTAATGGCACAGGTAATTTGTTTATATCCCACAAAATCAGTCTGTATGTAATCCACGTAATAGTGAACTAGGAAATATAAAGAGTGACACACGCTGTATAGGGATGAGGTTGAAGGAGACTGGTATTCCTACCTTGTGTGAAAACAGAAGTTAACACTGATTTATTTGTCACGTATCTTCCGTACATAAGTTATGGCACTTCTGGACTTATTTTAAACCAATTCACAATCTTTTTCTAAACCTAATTCATTTTATTTTGAAAAGACTGGAGCGGAAATTGACGTGTATCACATGTCGTGGGAAAAACATAAAAAACTGTGAATAACTTCATATAGACTGTTGCACGAGGACACGTTGCCCAATTTGTAGGACTTTTAGAGATTTGAAAGTACGCTTAGACAGGTAGGTTAATACTGGGTACAATTTTAAGGTTTCCATGTAATTTAAAGCTGGATTTTAGGACTTTTACATATAAATGAATATCCGTTATCCTTGACAAACAAGTTCGCACAGCACTGATTAAACCTATAGACCTATCACCGTCAGGGAGAGCTCTCTGTATTTTGCAGTGCACCAGAGTTGTGGTGTCTGTGGCGAATTTCCTGCGCTGGTGCACCAGAAATAATCAACTAAAACTGCGAGACCTAACTCGCATGGACTGGAAGTGGGGAGAGATCAAGCCTCCAGGAAAAGAGCCGGGCTTTGAACCAAATTTTTGTAATGGATTTTCAACTTCTGTGTCCATCACATGATGCCATTAGGTCCAAAAAGGCTTTTCCCCATAGACTTGACTTAAAAGCCAAAATCCAGGGTCAATTACCTTCCTCTGGTCATGTGAATGAGGATTAAAGGAAACCCTAGTGCACCTGCTCTATGGTCCCAATGTATATGGATGATCGCTGGAAGATCCAGGTACTTTATTACTCGACAGCTTTGGCTTCATGCCTGAGCGACCTTCATGGGAATGACCGGACGCCCACCTCCTCCCGCCTGTATTCATTTATCCATTTCTCTATATACAGGAGAGAGACAAAAGCAATGAAGCAGCAGCTAGGAGAATAGTGGAAGCTATGGTAGAAAATCCTAAGAAGGAGGAGGAACAGTTAACCCAGGGTTAACCCTGGGCTTTCCAGATCACCATGGTAACTTATGCTGAACAGCTAACCTGCTCTGGAGCAGGTTATGTTTGAAATAAAAGATCAACCTGTATAGAATCAGTGCCTGCTGACCAATCAGATCGTATGGTAATAATACACAAATACAAAGAAAATTAAGTCATAATCCAGAATAAAAGCCACACAGTTCAAACTGGCAAACGCAGGAAAGACAGCTGGCCGTATGCTGTTGGTGCTTCCTGTTTTGAATTATGTTTTTAGATTTATTTTTTTACTTGCTCTCAAGTCTGTTTCACACCGCCAGAGACGGGGACGCAGCTGAAAGAAGGCTGAAATACTCATACACGCTTTGTCATTGCCAAAGGGCATAATGAAGTGTAATCTTTTCATCCATTATATTCTGAAAGCTATTATATATCACTGCTCCATCTAAACGACTATATATGACTTTTGAGCATTCTGTTAAATTAATAAGTGTGTTGATTTATGTATTCACACATCAGCACTTTTTTTTCTTTTGCCAGCTGTCCTTCCTGCATTTGGCAGCTTCAGCTGTGTTACTTTTAGTCTTGATTGTGTGTTTAACGTCTTTACATTTGTCTCACATTATCTGATTTGCTCTTGGTTGGTTCGTAAAATGTGTCGCTTTGCTGACAGTAGACCTGTCCATGTTTGTGATTGGTCATATGCAGCTAACACCACCCCTTTCATGTGAACATGCTCATAACCAGACTGAGGAACCCTGGGTAGATTTACCAAGTTGATAACCACCATCGTTTGAACATTTAGTGGGATCTTGTTTGTTAGGGTTAGTTAAGCCAGATAACGAAAAGATACTCTGGGTACGTTGAAGTCGCTTTGTAGTACAGGCCCCAGCTTTAAAGCTGCAGAAATCAACATTTGATCAAGTTCCCCTCTGCTCCAGAGAATGTTTTAGCATCTTTCAGCATATTGTTTTGATTTTCCAGCTGCATTACTATTTTGATTTGTCAATCATCAACATTGTTCTAGCAGGCAGCTGTTGTGAGTTCTCATAAACGGTCTGTACACTTCCTGCCCAGTAACAAACAGCAGACAAAGTTAGTGACTAATTTGTGAACACAATGCATTTACCAGTAAAAGAGCCAGATATTTCAATCATGAGATGGTGGAGACCAAAAACAAAGCTAAAAGAAGAGTAAACACTGGACTTGCTTTCATCAGGTAGCCAGAAACACCACTCTTTATGAATGATAATGTTGCTGGATGTGTACTGTAAGCAAACTATGTCAGGTATGTCAGTATTGTGTTTTTGGGTTGTTTTGTTGCCCCCAAGGGACTAAAAAATATATTGAAAAAAAATGAATGCAGGTTTAAATATAACTTAGACAACCAACTGAACTGGACCCTAGATGTCATTTGACCTTCAAATCAACAAATCCCTGCTTCCTTGGTCACTCTGCTCTGCTGCTTTTGCTGTTTTAATCCTCTCTGAGCTTTCCCCTCTATAGTTTCTAGGTTGCTACTTGTGTGTGTTGCCACTTATATTTACTGTAGAAATCTCCTACTTGTAATGTGTATTTTTCAGATCTTCCCTACAGTTCGGAGTCCCGTGCACTGTTTCCACTGTGGGAGGAGTTGGCTGAGGCCTTGAAGGACCAAGAGGACGTGGTTGTCGCTCGCATCGATGCTTCAGCCAATGACATCAACCTGTCTATGCAGGGCGCCTACCCATCACTATGTCTGTTCCCTGCTCTATATGCTGAAAGAGTAAGGAGCATATCAATGAATCCTTTATGTGATATAAACTGTACTCTGTGGGGAAAACATGACATATATCAAGGTCATAATGTTCAGTGTGTGATGTCTGTGTTCCTGTCAGGTGGTGGTTTACACTGGTAAGAGGAAGGTGAAGGACCTGGTTAAGTTTCTAGATAAAGAGATGGAGAAAGCCAAAAAATACAGAGTTAAGGTAAATTGTGGCCCTACAAACATCAATATCACTGCAGCGGTTTGAGTTTGTATTACTGTGTGTGTGTTTGTGATCTGCATCTCTTTAATCTCTGTTAAAAATAAACCTCTTTCTTCTGTGTCTCCAGGAGGATGAAGACAGGAGGAAGTACATTGAGGCCGCTAAAGCTGAAGAGGCAAAAAGAGCCAACAAAACCAAAGACGAGCTTTAATACACAAACAAAGAGAGTACTGTGTGTGTGTGTGTGTGTGTGTGTGTGTGTGTGTGTGTGTGTGTTGTATGTCATACCTTTTAGTCAGTACTCTCTAAACAAATCTGGTTTTATCTTCTCAATCAAGCAGTTCAATCAAAATCCAATAAAGTTTTCAGTTAAAAATTCTGATGGTTACAAAACTTTTTATCTGTTTAATCAAAGTCTACTAATAAATAAGAATCCAACCGATACATCAGCACAGTTGATATTACCAGCAAGATATCTTCAGATACAGTATACTATATTTGTATGTCGGCCGATAAGTAAGACAGAGAGTGCTGACAAGTTCAGGGCACAGTCAGACATGCGCAAATGCAGGCGAGGTACCATCGCTTGCCGAGGTGATATTCACCGAAGTTGAACTCCACATGAATTTGAAGATGCAAATTTGCCAGTAGCAAATGTTTTTTTCGCCCCTTTTCCTGAATAGAATGGAGGTGCGAATGTTATTTCTGCTCATGTATGACCATGACTTGATTCTTTAACGGTAAGATATCCTGCTCAATACATACAATATCTTTGGTCACATTTTTTTTACATGAAAAATTATGTGTATAAACAAGACATTTTTGATATGAATGATAAGAATTGATCCCCCTGACAAATGGTGTCTCTATAGCCAGCAGTTTTAGGTTTAATATCAGCCTATTTGAATTTGATTACTTTTAGGCCAACAAAATATTAAAATGTTCAGTATTTTCTCCCCAGAGTGAATCTTTCCTTGCAGTGTGGCCTTGTTTTGAAACAACATTTATATGTTCATGTAGAGAGCATTAAAGAATTCATCTGATTAAACAGTTAACTGAATAAATTATCTCTACTAAAATCAAATAATTACACTATAGACACTTTCGGAGGGGTTGGGGGTTTTGGCTTATCACCTGTTTACAGCCCTGCTGCTCTGCCATTGGTCAAAACTCTTTAGGCGACATGCGCAAAAGCAAAAGTCTCAAAATCATATTTTTGCTCAACATCTTTAGTTTGAACGACAGAAATTTGTAAATGGATAAGGAATGATTGTTTCATTGCGGTTCCACTGAGAGTCGATAAATGACAGAAATATCCATCAGCGCTAAATTACAATAGATCTATAAAAGGTTATATCTCTTTTTTTGGACAACAAAAGATTCCTGTTCACCTGCCTGAAATAATAATAATTTAAAAAATGAAATAAAAAAGTGAAAAACAAGGTTGAACATGACGCAGTCTGCTAATTAAAAACAAAAAACATAATGATAAGTGACGGTTAATGCTGCGGTGCAGCCGGGGATGTGCTGCCGGTGACGCGCTGTGACTTCACACGGAGGCTGGAGGAGGACGCCGCCGCTCCGCGCAGCTCTCTGACCGTCTCCTCTCCTTCTCTCAGCGGGCGTCAGGCTGCTCAAAGGCGGAGGTGATGGAGCCAGCGGGCGCGTACGGCGCCGGGAAGGCCGGGAGCTTCGCCTTCGATCCGGTCGCCTTCTTCACGCATCCCCGCACCATCCTCAGACTGATGTCGTGGGTAAGTAAACCTCCTCTGCAATGTGAGGGTTGACATCAATGGACAGGCCTACCTGCACCCCCCCACCCCCACCCTCCCCTCTCCCATTCACATTGTCTGCGTCTCTAGCGCTTTGCTTTGTGTCTTTTATCCATCAGGGTTATTTTATTATATAAAAGGCTCTCTGTTGTTCAGCTCGGTCTAATAGATATAAATGATTTCAGTGATGCAGCCCCTGGCTGGAGCTTCAGGACCGGAGTCTAATTACCATATGTTTATCTGGAGCGTCTTTGTGTCTAGATGTGAAGGCTTAGGATGTGAATGCCCCCTAACCAGAATGTAACACCTCTCTATCTCTGTCTCTCTGGTGTGATGCCGTTCAGCTGTGAGTCACCATACAGACACTTAATATGCACTGAAGGAACAATTTGGTTTTAAAGGATTCATAGCAAGTTGATTCACGCTTTCTTTTTGTCTCTGTGGCTCATAACTCAGCTCAATCTGATTTTTCTTGTTGTAACCAGAGCTCCTTAAAACACACAGCAAACTAAAATACAGCAATAAAAACAAAATGAAGTTGGGAAGCATTTGGATGAGAATAAAAAACTGGATCTACAAACTGGAGCACATTGTTCAATAAATAATGTGACATGTAGATATTCAAATTATTGATTAATTGTTTGGTCTGTAAAACGTGAGAAAACAGTGAAAAGGGCCAATAATGTCCTAAATCCAAAGGTGACGATCATTAAAATGCTTATTTTGTCCAACCAACAGTCCAAAACTGAAAAAACATTAATTTTACTGTCACATGATCAGACAAAGAAAAACAGCAAACACTCATAAGTAAGTGTGTTTTCTCTCTCTTTTTTTTTTTGCTTGAAAACTGGCTAAAAAGATGAACTGATTATTTAAATAGTTACAATTATTTTTCTGTCGATTGACAAATCAATTAGTCAACTAATTGTTTTAGCTCTAATAGAGGTGTCTATTGAACATTTATTTTGCAGCCTGTTGAAAGCCCTTCATTGTCACATATTGTGCAGTTACAGTAAAAGCTACACATACATCTCTGGGTTGATGTCCTACAGTGACATCGTCAGTCCACTGCAGGGCACATAGAGAAAGACAAGGGAAATAAGTAACAAAATTTCCTAAAGGATCATCCATCCATCCATCCATCTTCAGCTGTTTATCCCGTTAGGGGTCGTATGGGGGCCTGGAGTCGATCCCAGCTGGCGTTGGGTGAAGGCGGGGTTCACCCTGGACAGGTCACCAGTCCATCGCAGGGCACATAGAGACAGACAACATAGAGACAGACAACCATTCACACTCACATTCACACCTACGGGCAATTTAGAGTCATCAATTAACCTAAACAGCATGTCTTTGGACTGTGGGAGGAAGCCGGAGAACCTGGAGAAAACTCAAGCTAGCACGGGGAGAACATGCAAACCACACAGCAGCCCTTCTTAAAGGATTAGTTCACCCAAATTTCAAAACACCTTCCAGTAGACATTTGTAAGATGGTTTTATTTACTGAAACATTGAGATATGTGACACTGAGACTTCTGCCATCAACCAAATAGCCTACAACTGAGGTAAAGTGGTCAAAGACTGTTTGACAATAATTTGATGTCTGGAAATATATTTGGTAATATGTTCCACTAAAAAAAAGTATTTACCGAAATGGAAAAAATCATGCTAAAACTACAACTATGTAGATTAGCGATTCATTTTCTGCTAATTTCCTCAATGAATCTACTAATCATTTTCATTATTTAAAAAAAAATCTACAAACTGGAGCACATTTTTCAATAAATAATGTGACATGTAGATATTCAAATTATTGATTAATTGTTTGGTCTGTAAAATGTGAGAAAACAGTGAAAATGGCCAGTAATGTCCTAAATCCAAGGTGACGATCATTAAAATGCTTATTTTGTCCAACCAACAGTCCAAAACTGAAAAAAATATTGATTTTACTGTCACATGATTAGACAAAGAAAAAAGAAAACACTCATAAGTAAGTGTGTTTTCTTTCCCTCTCTCTCTTTTTTTGCTTGAAAACTGGCTAAAAAGATGAACTGATAAGATTTTCTGATACAGAAAACTGTATGACAGTGAGATCTGAGGATTATCCACAGTAACCAGAAAACTGCTTCTTTTAAGTTTTTCTCTGAGGTAGGTGTCTCTAAATCTCTACAAATAAAACTGAAATTGTCTACACGCCTCTATACCACTAAGAGCAAGAGGGAAAATGTTGTGTATTTTGGATGAACTTATCCTTTAATGCCTTTTGCTTAATCCCCACTACACTAAACTGGATGAAAATTTATAACAACTGAGACTAGCATTTATTGTTACTGCAAAATGAGTGAAACTTTGCCAGTTATTGTGGAAAATATGCTTATTTGTTTGTTTGTTGTTTTAATTGGGGTGAACTAACCCTTTAAAACTAACAGAGGTTTATCTTGCTCACTTTCAACACATCCGCACACACACTTGAAAAGCAGCAGCGTTTAGTGGTGTGTGGTATGTGTGAGGAATGAAAGGCATTCATACACCAGTGTGAGCTCATTCTCATCAACCTGCTACAATCATAAACCAGCTCACGCGTCTTCTGCCCCTGCAGGTTTTCTCCATGGTGGTGTTCAGCTGCATCGTGAACGAGGGCTACATCAACATCGGCAGCGAGCGTTTGCTCTGCGTCTTCAACAACAACGCCGATGCCTGTAACTATGGTGTTACCGTGGGCGTGGCCTGTTTCCTTGGCAGCATCTTTTTCCTGATCCTGGACATTTACTTCCCCTCCATCAGCAACATCAAGGACAGAAGACGGGCAGTCCTGCTGGACCTTGTCTTCTCTGGTACATAATATACACAAATACAGTGGTGGAAAGTAACTAAGTACATTTTCTCACTTACTGTACTTCAGTACAATTTTGAGGTGCTATTTTACTTGAGTATTTCTATTTATGCTACTTTATACTTTTACTCCACTACATTTCAGAGGAAAATATTTAACTTTTTACTGAACTACCTTTATTTGATACTACAATAGTTATATTGCAGATTCTGGTTAATAATACAAAATATAATCCACAAATATATTTGGATGTAATATCAGAAATTAAAGTTTATTGATCCCAAGAGCAAAATTCACAAGCTGCTCAGCAGGTAAAGTATTAATGCATTGATACTTAAAGTCCAATGATATAGTATACAGTGCAGTATTGTTACATTTACCTTCGTACAAGATATAGTACTTTCACTCCACCTCTTCACAAATACAGTACATGAACTACTATTGAACAAATATGTTTTGAAATATTTAGTTTTTCAAGAATCAAGTTACAAAAAAGGCACCACATGAAAATCCACAAATATTAAAAGAAAATGTAAAGCTAGGTAGGTAGGTAGGTAAAATGGTATATGAATGTACAGTATATGGCACGATTAGGGATTTGTGAAATATGCATATTCACTTTCTTGCCCAGAGTTAGACAAGAAGATCGATACCACCTCCATGTCTATACAGTAAATATGAAGTTACAGCCAGCAGCTGGTTAGCTTAGCTTAGCTCAAATAAAGGAAATGGGGTGAAACAGCTAGCCTGGTTCTGTCCACCAGTAGGCCTATCAAAAGCCACCTACCTACACCTCTAAAACTCACAAACTGCCAGCAGCCTACTCAACAGCTACTGGTTGGATTTGATTGGAAACATTCATGGTCCCCAGAAGATACATTTTCATAACTTTGGTGATCTTTCATCTCGCGCCATCATCAATTCATTTTTTAAATTTGTGAAATAATTGAATAATCGGGGCTGCACGGTGGTGTAGTGGTTAGCGCTGTCGCCTCACAGCAAGAGGGTCGCAGGTTCGATTCCAGCTTGCGGCTCTTCTGTGTGGAGTTTGCATGTTCTCCCCGTGTAAGCGTGGGTTTTCTCCGGGTACTCCGGCTTCCTCCCACCATCCAAAGACATGCTGTTTAGGTTAATTGATTACTCTAAATTGCCCATAGGTGTGGATGTGTGCGTGAATGTCTATATGTTGTCTGTCTCTATGTGCCCTGCGATGGACTGGCGACCTGTCCAGGGTGAACCCTGCCTTCGCCCAATGCCAGCTGGGATCGGCTCCAGCCCCCCCGCGACCCCTAACGGGATAAGCGGTTGACGATGGATGGATGGATGGATTGAATAATCATTAATAACCAAAACTAATGACATTCCCATCAGCCTCAGCTGTACTTTGTGTTTAGTGCTAATAAGCGAATGTCAGCATGGTAGCATGCCAAACAAAGATGGCTTACCTGTTAACGTTTGCGTTGTCATTGTGAGCGTGCTGACGTTAGTGCTTATAGCTTAAAGCCGTGATGTGCCTAAGTAGAGCCTCACAGAGACTGTAGACTCCCATTGAATGTTTTGCCACTATGATGATTGTTAACAACAATTGGAACAATGTTATCTGTATCTGAAGCAAGTTGCTCAATTATGTTATTATAATTATTAATTATAAGATATTTGAGAAAATGAAAGAAATAAAAGATAATCCAAAAAAATAAAAATAAATAAAAGAAGCTGCACATTACCTTTTTTTTCTGACCCCTCTGTGTCTCGCCTACAGGTCTTGCCAGCTTCTTGTGGTTTGTTGGCTTCTGTTTTCTGGCCAATCAGTGGCAAGCTACCTCACCTGACGAGCTGCCATTGGCCCAGGGCTCCGACGCTGCCAGAGCTACCATCGCTTTCTGCTTCTTCTCCATCCTGACCTGGGTCTGTATGTTTATACCTGTGTGTCTAAAACCTGGCCTGTCTGTGAGTACTGCCACGTGTGTGTTCATCATCATCATCATCATCATCATATTTTTTTGTGTGTGTGTGTGTGTGTGTGTGTGTGTGTGTGTGTGTGTGTGTGTGTGTGTTTCAGGGTTATCAGTGTCTGCTGGCAATGAACAGATTTAAGAGCATTTCTTTCATGGAGGACAAGCAGAGGCTCCTCCCAAAGAGCCCCCCCACCCTCTCTCTAGTCTAACACACACACACACACACACACACACACACACACTGATTTGTTTATGGCTGAAAAAATTGTATGTCATATGTATGTAGGATCAGGTTTCCTTCAGTGATTCTAATTAGTTCACTAATTAGGGCTTTTCCAATATTTTATACATATAAATAGTTTCCCAATATTGCAAATGTATGCAATAATATCACATCACACTGATCTCAAGGGAAGGTGTACAAATCACAAGGACAATCACAACATCACAAGGACATTCTGCATGTCATATGAACGAATTTAAGCCATTTTTGTGCGTCATTTTTGTTGTCACACAACAAAACTACAGTAACAGCCGCAAAACCACTTAGTTAAGTTTAGGAAAAACACCATGGTTGAGCTTAAAATAAGTACATAAACTAAGTAAAGAACTAAGGAATTAATGCAACTCGTATGGGAAACACGTCACTGATGTAACGCCAAAATAATTCAACAACACTATGGGACATGGACACCGATCTGGTTGAAAGTCCTGTGTTTGTTTGACCCATCCACCTCCACTCCCCCCACTATAAGCTGTCTCTCTCACTTTTAATTGTACGTCACTAATTCTGAGTGTAGTATATTACAAATGACACGCCAAAAGCAACATGTCATCATTCTTATTGCATGTAAAATTACTTGCAAGTTACTGATATTAATACACCATTTAGTGTGACTGGGCTGATCACATAGAAGGTAATCTTATTGATGCTCAGTGTGATGATCTGTCATCCACTCTTCACATGTGTAAAACAAAAAAATGCAAAAAACTCATTACGTTAGTTTTTAACAACAGTTTGCTTAGAGTCATTAATTTAGACAACAGATAACAGGTATACAAGGTCATGAATTTGTGGGGTGATGGTGGCCTAAATGTTAGAGTTTTCCAAGTTTGATCCACTGGCCAGCTGGATAAGATAGATGGATAGCAGTGCTTGCACATCCTTCATTATAAGCATTAAAGTGCCCTTGAGCGAGGCCCTGAACCCCCAACTGCTCCAGTTAAGCTGCACGGTAGCCAACAGGTCAGACTGTGGCTCCACTGGGCCGTTTCCAGGTGTGAATGTGTGTAACCGAATTGCCCGGAAAAAGAGCTGCTCTCAGCAAGACTTCTCTGGTTAACTACTAACGTTTTTTTTGTTGTTTTTTGTAATTGCTATGCAGGTGACACTGCCGGTCAGAGGCTGACAGATTTATTATCCATTGGCAACTCAATGGACCTTGTTAAAACAATTTTACCAGCAAACCTAACGCAGCCAGTCGTCTCACTGTCAGATGACGTGGAGAGGTTAAGCTACTAATTGTGTCAAGGATGCACACGTATGTTACAAAAGAGCCTTTTATTAGTCTATTAGTTTATTAGTTATTTTTATTACAAGAGGGGTATACCATGTGTCGGTCTCAGGGGCACTGACGAAGCGTGGTAGACGAGTTGGGAGTGAGAAAATGTGTGACCGTATAGCATACATCCTGTTCTCAGACCCTCACTTCTAATGTCTTCTGACTCTCTAATGAGAAAATAGATTTATGTCATTAGGGTTGTTCCAGCCGCTAACCTTTAACAAAACGTCTGCCTTAGAAACTGGGGGCATGGAGTTTTAAAGAGGGGGATTTACCAGGCAGGGAGGATATACAGTAATACATAAAATGCTCTCATGTTGCATTATGAGAAATGGAGGATCCATAAGTACCGAGAGACTTTTCTTTTGACAGGTGACCTAAACCATTTGTCCGCTGCTCCTCTTGTTTCTTCAATCTTTCTGTTTTGAGTAACAGCACTTTTAACTTAACTATGCACATGTCCAGGTTTACATAATAGCCTTCTTCCACTGCAGGAACTTGCTGAAATGTAAATTAAATGAAATGTAACATGTAAACATCATTATGGGTTCTGCTTTGGTTTCCACTGTTCTGTTCACTTTGGGGACAAGTTCCTAGAAATCAATTTTGACACTAATCAGGAGATTATATATGCTCTATAATTCCAGGGGATTTTATGTGTTTCTGTCAGTGCTGTTGATTGTGAATGAGAAATTAAGGATCACATTGGGTCTGGAGGAGAAAATCGTGTGTGAAGTGTGAAGTGATTCGACATGCTGGATTCCATTTTGGGCTGACCAGCTTGTATATCCACATGTACCAGTTTGAAAATACTGTATACAGTGGACACTAAGGAGAAACCCAGAACCAAAACCACACCAGGTTCTTTTAAGCTGAGTTTATGGGAATCCGATTGTTATGTTTTTTAGGTACACTAGAGCAGTGACTTTACTGATGGCAGACTAAAATATCTCAACAGCTACTGGATGGATTGCTATGAATTTTTTTATAGGCCTTCCTATTCTCGAGATGATGAATCCCTCTGACTTTGGTGATCCCCTAACTTTTCATGTAGTGCCATCATCAGATTAAATTTTTTTCAATAATTTGCTTTATGATGAAATACCTGACAAAGTTTTCCCATCAGCCTCAACTGTACTTTGTATTTAAGGCTAATTAGCAAATAACACACTAACACGCTACACTAAGATGGTGAACTGGGTAAACAGTATACCTGCTAAACATCAGCATTTTAGCATTGTCATTGTGAGCATGTTAGCACACTGATGTTAGAAGAAGAAGAAGAAGAAGAAGATCAACCTTTATTAGTCCGGGGGGGGGAAATTAAATTTTTACATTTTTTTTTTAAATTTATACAGGGGGGGGGGAGCCCAAAAACAAAAAAATGAAAAGGAAAAAAGGGGGGAAGGGGGGGGGGGGGGGGCTGCCCCGGAAAGGCGCCGGGGGGGGGGGGGGGTGGGGTGCGTGGCGGGGGGGCCCGGCGGGGGGGCAAAGGGGGAAAGGGGCCCCCCCCGAAACAAATTCACATCAAGTTTTTGTTCTATATTGGGGGGAGAGGGGGGGGGGCCCCCGCGCCACCCAAAACCCCCCAAAAGAGGAGATGCCGCCCCCAAAAAAGAATACCCCCCCCCCCACTTACAGTAGTGCAAAGGGTAGCTGTGCCTATGTAGACCTACTGCCTCACAAGCCAGTGCCATGGCTCTTCATCTTGCTGTGAAAAAGTGCTGTAACAGTGGCTCTATTGCAAATCAGTGTGCTACTTACAGCCTCTGCTAATATGTGTGCGTTTGTGTGTGTGCTACTAACAGGCTGTACTGACGCTGAGCGCACTGCGGCGCTTCTTAACCGGCAGCAACACAAACTTGTTCACATGGCAACACCTGGATCCTCCCCCTGGCAACGCTCGAGCCACACCATACCCCATTGCGAACGGAGCGACCATAGTAACCACCAACCCCTATCAAGCGCCGCCCTTCACTGAAACCCTGGACCCCCAGAAACTCACACAGCAGAGACCCGTGGCTCCTGCCTTCTAGAGACAGACAGAAAGGTGCGTGTTGAAAGACACTGTGTACGATGCAGGCATGGACAAGTTCCTGCCTCCCTGGTTAGTGGCTTTCCATCCTCTCCTGGGATTGGTGGGATTTTGGGTCATGTGAGGATGTATGATCTATTTTCACCATGGCAACTGCTGGCTCAGCTTAGTTAGTTGTAACTCTCTGTGTCAAGAATACTGTCTTCTTCTGCTCATGCACACACACACACACACACACACACACACACACACACACACACACACACACACACACACACACACACACACACACAGATTTTGATGCACGCAAACACAGCTGTACTCACTCACACCTGGATGCAAATATATATATATACACACCTGGAGGTGTGCACACACACACACCCTAACTGCATGTTCATATGGTGAGGTGCAGAATACATAGGTGTAGATCTGTGATAATGATGCTCCATCTGCCTTATAAAGGGATACAAGGTCTCTAGTGAAGGAAATATGGAGGACAGTGAAGCTGTGTAGCTCCATTTATTTGCTTCTGTTTGCCCTCAGTCAGTCTGACCAATCACCAGCTGCCCTGCAGACCTGTGACCTTTCCTTGGCTGAAATTAAGACCAGTAGTTTGCAAGGAAACAAGTGAAGGGTAGCAGAAATTGGTACATTTTCTTGGCAAGAAAATACAGGCAGGACAGCTTAATGCATTCTGAAAGCTATAGTGTTTCAGTGTGAAATATTCATGTGGTTAAATATTTTATTGTGATATGCTGAAGTGGTAAAATTAAATATGAAAAATAAAATCTATCAACACCACTACTACACTGTGAGTCTAGTTTTTTTTTTCATGGAAAAAGTCAGTATAGTATGTAGAAAATACATAAAAAATACAATAGGGAAAAGTCATAGTACAGCATGTTAAAAAATTTCAATAAAACAACTTGAAAAGTTGAAACAACTAGAAAAATCTCATAGTACAGTATAATTAAAAATTTCTTGATGAAAAAGTCATAGCATAGAATGTCAAAAAATGTCACTGAAAAGAAGTAATAGTATAGCATGTTGAAAAAATTCATGGAAACGAATTCACAATAAAAAGAAAAAGAAAAGTCATAATATAGTATGTTGAAAAATTTCATGAAAAAACATCATAGTATAGCACGTTGATGTCATATTATGGTATATTGAAAAAGTTCATGACAAAAAAGTCATACTATAGTACATCAAAAAATGTCATGAAAAAAGTAATAGCACAGAATGTCAAAAAAAGTCATAGTTATTGTAAGTAAGCTGACAAATTTCATGACGAATAAGTCACAGTATAGTTTGTTAAAAGATTTCATGGAAAAGACATCATAGTATAGTGTGTCAAAAAGTGTCATAGAAAAAAGTCATAGTATTGTGAATTTCAATAAAGCAACTCAAAGTATAGCGCATCAAAAAATGTCATGGTAAAGAAGTCATAGTATAGCATGTCAACAAATATCATGAAAAAACGCCATGGTATCAAATGTCAAAAAATTTCATGAAAAAAATCATAGTATATTATGTTGAAAAAATCATGACAAAACTGTCAAAGCATAGTAAGCTAAAACCTATTATGTCATAAGTCACAATATAGCATGTCGAAAAATTTCATGGAAAAGAAGTCATAATATAGTATGTCAAAAAATTTCATTAAAAATGTAATAGCATAGAATGTTGAAAAAGTTCATGACAAAAAATGTCATGGAAAAAAGGCATAGTATAGCATTTTGAAAAATTTCATAAAAAAACTAAATATCATAGAATGTAGAAAAAAGTAAGTTATTGTAAGTCGGAAAAAAGGTCATAGTATAGCACGTCAAAAAATTTCATGGAAAAAAACTCATAGCATAGTTTGTCGGAAAATTTCATGAAAAAACGTCATAATATAGTAGTATATCAGTATATCAAAAACATCTCATGAAAAAACTCTTTGTATTATATGTCATGAAATAAAAAAATAAAATTTATGATGACATACTCATAGTATAGCGAGTCCAAAAATTTCTAGAAGATAAAAAAAAATATATGGAAAAGAAGTATACTATATATATATATATATACTATAGCATGTCAAAAAATCTCATGAAAAAACATCATTGTATAGTATGTCAAAATATTTCATGAAAAACGTAATAGTATAGAATGTTGACAAATATGAGGAAAAAGTCAGAGTTTAGCATGTTGAAAATTTTTATGCAAAAAGTCATAGTACAGTATGTCAAAATAATAGCATAAAAATAGCATGCTGAAAAAATTTCATGAAGAAGTCATAGCATAGTTGTGACGGAGCGCCTCTAAACGCCCCGTCACGGTCAGACCGGCGCGTTCTCTCTCTCTCTCCTGAGTGCAGCGGTCGGTAGCGCGTTCCGTGCCGGAAAAAACTAACTGTATAACACGTATGGACAAAGTATAGTGCATCAAAAAATTTATGGAAAAGAAGTCATAGTATAGCATGTCAACAAATATCATGAAAAAACGCCATGGTATCAAATGTCTTGTATGTTATAGGATTGTATATTGATAAATATCATGATGCAAAATTCAAAGTATAGCATGTATAAAAATTACATGCAAAAAGTCAGAGTATAGTATGTTGAAAGACTTCATGGACATGACGCCATAGTGTAAAATGTCAAAAAAAACTTCATGATAAAATAGCATGTCAAACAGTTTCATGAATGAATAAATAGTATAATATGTCAAAAAAAATTGTAATTTCGTGAAATGTTGGAAAATTTTACAAAAAATGTTGGAAAATTTTAAAAATAAAATGTTGGAAAATTTTACAAAAAACATGCCATAGTAGAGTATGTCGAAATTTTTCGATGAAAACGTCAAATTTTTTTGATGTTGACAAAAACATGAAAACAGTCATAATATAGCATGTAGAATGATTCTATAGTGAGCAAAAGTCATTTTGTGAATTGTTGGAAAATTTTACAAAAAAACACCATAGTATAGTATGTCGAAATTTTTCGATGAAAACGTCAAATTTTTTTGATGTTGAAAAAAAACATGAAAACGGTCGTATAATAGCATGTAGAATGATACTATGGTGATCAAAAGTCATTTCCTGAAATATTGGAAAATTTTACAAAAAAAACACCATAGAATAGTATGTCGAAATTTTATGATGAAAACGTCAAAAATGTTTTGATGTTGAAAAAAAACCATGAAAACGGTCGTATAATAGCATGTAGAATGATACTATAGTGAGCAAAAGTAATTTCCTGAAATGTTGGAAAATTTTACAAAAAAACACACCATAGAAAGTATATCAGAAATTTTTCGATGAAAACGTCAAATTTTTTTGATGTTGAAAAAAACCATGAAAACAGTCGTGTTATAGCATGTAGATTGATTCTATGGCGAGCAAAAGTCATTTTGTGAAATTTTGGAAAATTATTAAAAAAAAATGTTGGAAAATTTTACAAAAAAAATGTTGGAAAACTTTACAAAAAACATGCCATAAAACTATGTCGAAATTTTTCGATGAAAACATCACATTTTTCTGATGTTGAAAAAAAAACATGAAAACGGTCATATTATAGCATGTAGAATGATTGTATGGTGAGCAAAAGTCATTTTCTGAACTTTGAAAAATTATAAAAAAAAAAAGTTTGAAAAATTTACAAAAAAAATGTTGAAAAATTTTACAAAAAAAACGCCATAGTATAGTATGTCGAAATTTTTTGATGAAAACATCAAATTTTTTTGATGTTGAAAAAAACATGAAAACGGTCATAATATAGCATGTAGAATGATTCTATGGTGAGCAAAAGTCATTTCGTGAAATGTTGGAAAATTTTACAAAAAAAACACCACAGTATAGTATGTCAAAATTTTTCGATGAAAACGTCAAATTTTTTTGATGTTGAAAAAAAACATGAAAACGGTCGTATAATAGCATGTAGAATGATTCTATGGTGAGCAAAAGTAATTTCGTGAAATGTTGGAAAATTTTACAAAAAAAACACCATAGAATAGTATGTCGAAATTTTATGATGAAAACGTCAAAAATGTTTTGATGTTGAAAAAAAACATGAAAACGGTCGTATAATAGAACGTAGAATGATTCTATAGTGAGCAAAAGTCATTTAGTGAAAAGTTGAAAAATGTTACAAAAAAAAAACGCCATAGTATGGTATGTCAAAAATTTTCGATGAAAACATCAATTTTATTGATGTTGAAAAAACCATGAAAACGGTCATATTATAGCACGTATAATGATTCTATGGTGATTAAAAGTCATTTTTCGACTTTGAAAATTTAAAAAAAAAAAATGTTTGAAAATTTTACAAAAATGTTGGAAAATTTTACAAAAAATAGTATAGTATGTTGAAATTTTTCGATGAAAACGTCAAATTTTTTTGTTGTTGAAAAAAAAACCATGAAAACGGTCATATTATAGCATGTAGAATTGATTCTATGGCGAGCAAAAGTCATTTTGTGAACTTTGAAAAATTATAAAAAAAAAAATGTTTGAAAATTTTACAAAAAAAACGATGTAAAATTTTACAAAAAACACGCCATAGAAAGTATGTCGAAATTTTTCGATGAAAACGTCAAATTTTTTTGATGTTGAAAAAAAAACATGAAAACGGTCGTATAAAAGCATGTAGAATGATTCTATGGTGAGCAAAAGTAATTTCGTGAATTGTTGGAAAATTTTACAAAAAAGTTGGAAAATTAAAAAACAGGCATAGTATAGTATGTCGAAATTTTTCGATGAAAACGTCAAATTTTTTTGATGTTGAAAAAAAAAACCATGAAAACGGTCATATTATAGCATGTAGAATGATTCTATGGCAAGCAAAAGTCATTTCGTGAAATGTTGGAAAATTTAACAAATAAAAACACCATAGTATAGTATGTCGAAATTTTTCGATGAATACGTCAAATTTTTTTGATGTTGAAAAAAAACATGAAAACGGTCGTATAATAGTATGTAGAATGATTCTATGGTGAGCATAAGATATTTCGTGAAATGTTGGGAAATTTTAGAAAAAAAAACGGAATAGTATAGTATGTCGAAATTTTTCGATGAAAACGTCAAATTTTTTTGATGTTGAAAAAAAACATGAAAACGGTCGTATTATAGCATGTAGAATGATTCTATGGTGAGCAAAAGTCATTTCGTGAAATGTTGAAAAATTTTACAAAAAAAAAACGTTATAGTATAGTATGTCGAAATTTTTTTCGATGAAAACGTCAAAATTTTTTTGATGTTGAAAAAAAAACATGAAAAGGGTCGTATCATAGCATATAGAATGATTCTATGGTGAGCAAAAGACATTTCGTGAAATGTTGGAAAATTTAACAATAAAAACACCATAGTATAGTATGTCGAAATTTTTCGATGAAAAAGTCAAATTTTTTTGATGTTGAAAAAAAACATGAAAACGGTCGTATAATAGCATGTAGAATGATTCTATGGTGAGCAAAAGATATTTCGTGAAATGTTGAAAAATTTTACAAAAAAAACGCCATAGTATAGTATGTCGAAATTTTTTTATGAAAACGTTAAAAATTTTTTGATGTTGAAAAAAAAAAAACATGAAAACGGTCGTGTCATAGCATGTAGAATGATTCTATGGTGATCAAAAGTCATTCCGTGAATTGTTGGAAAATTTTACAAAAAAAGCGCCATAGTATAGTATGTCGAAATTTTTCGATGAAAACGTCAAATTTGTTTTGTGTTGAAAAAAACATGAAAACGGTCGTATTATAGCATGTAGAATGATTATATGGTGAGCAAAAGTAATTTAGTGAATTGTTGGAAAATTTTACAAAAAAAAACGCCATAGTATAGTATGTCGAAATTTTTCGATGAATACGTCAAAATTTTTTTGATGTTGAAAAAAACATGGAAACGGTCATATTATAGCATGTAGAATTATTCTATGGCGAGCAAAAGTCCTTTTGTGAACTATGAAAAATTATAAAAAAAAAAAAATGTTTGAAAATTTTACAAAAAAAATGTTGGAAAATTTTACAAAAAACACGCCATAAAAGTATGTCGAAATTTTTCGATGAAAACGTCAAATTTTTTTTGATGTTGAAAAAAAAACATGAAAACAGTCGTATAATAGCATGTAGAATGATTCTATGGTGATCAAAAGTCATTTCGTGAATTGTTGGAAAATTTTACAAAAAAACGCCATAGTGTAATATGTCGAAATTTTTCGATGAAAACGTAAATTTGTTTTATTTCGAAAAGAAAATGAAAACGGTCGTATTATCATGTAGAATGATTCTATAGTGAGCAAAAGTTTTTGAATGTTGGAAAATTTAACAATAAAAACACCAAGTATAGTATGTCGAAATTTTTCGATGAATACGTCAAATTTTTTTGGGAAAAACATGAAAACGGTCGTATAATAGCATATAGAATGATTCTATGGTGAGCATAAGATATTTCGTGAAATGTTGAAAAATTTTACAAAAAAAACGCCATAGTATAGTATGTCGAAATTTTATGATGAAAACGTCAAAAATGTTTTGATGTTGAAAAAAAACATGAAAACGGTCGTATTATAGCACGTAGAATGATTCTAGGGCGAGCAAAAGTCATTTTGTAAAATGTTGAAAAATTTTACAAAAAAAAAAAACGCAATAGTATAGTATGTCGAAATTTTTCGATGAATATGTCAAAATTTTTTTGATGTTAGAAAAAGACATGAAAACGGTCGTATAACAGCATGTAGAATGATTCTATGGTGAGAAAAAGTAATTTTGTGAATTGTTGGAAAATTTATTATGGTGAGCAAAAGTCATTTTGTGAACTTTGAGAAATTATAAAAAAAAAAAAAAAGTTTGAAAAATTTACAAAAAAAATGTTGGAAAATTTTACAAAAAAAACGCCATAGTATAGTATGTCGAAATTTTTCGATGAAAACGTCAAATTTGTTTTGTGTTGAAAAAAACATGAAAACGGTCGTATTATAGCATGTAGAATGATTCTATAGTGAGCAAAAGTCATTTAGTGAAATGTTGAAAAATTTTACAAAAAAAAACCGCCATAGTATAGTATGTCGAAATTTTTCGATGAATACGTCAAAATTTTTTTGATGTTGAAAAAAACATGAAATGGGTCATATTATAGCATGGAGAATGATTATATGGTGAGCAAAATTAATTTAGTGAATTGTTGGAAAATTTTACAAAAAAAACGACATAGTATAGTATGTCGAAATTTTTCGATGAAAACGTCAAATATTTTTGATGTTGAAAAAAAAAACATGGAAACGGTCGTATAATAGCATGTAGAATGATTCTATGGTGAGCAAAAGTAATTTCGTGAATTGTTGGAAAATTTTACAAAAAAACACTATAGCATAGTATGTCGAAATTTGTCGATGAAAACGTCAAATTTTTTTATGTTGAAAAAAACATGAAAACGCTCGTATTATAGCATGTAGAATGATTCTATGGTGAGCAAAAGTCATTTTGTGAACTTTGAAAAATTATAAAAAAAAAAAAATGTTTGAAAAATTTACAAAAAAAATGTTGAAAAATTTTACAAAAAAAACGCCATAGTATAGTATGTCGAAATTTTTCGATGAAAACGTCAAATTTGTTTTGTGTTGAAAAAAACATGAAAACGGTCGTATTATAGCATGTAGAATGATTATATGGTGAGCAAAAGTAATTTAGTGAATTGTTGGAAAATTTTACAAAAAAAACGCCATAGTATAGTATGTCGAAATTTTTCGATGAATACGTCAAAATTTTTTTGATGTTGAAAAAAACATGGAAACGGTCATATTATAGCATGTAGAATTATTCTATGGCGAGCAAAAGTCCTTCTGTGAACTTTGAAAAATTATAAAAAAAAAAATGTTTTAAAATTTTACAAAAAAAATGTTGGAAAATTTTACAAAAAACACGCCATAAAAGTATGTCGAAATTTTTCGATGAAAACGTCAAATTTTTTTTGATGTTGAAAAAAAAACATGAAAACAGTCGTATAATAGCATGTAGAATGATTCTATGGTGATCAAAAGTCATTTCGTGAATTGTTGGAAAATTTTACAAAAAAACGCCATAGTATGATATGTCGAAATTTTTCGATGAAAACGTCAAATTTGTTTTATGTTGAAAAGAAACATGAAAACGGTCGTATTATAGCATGTAGAATGATTCTATAGTGAGCAAAAGTCATTTAGTGAAATGTTGAAAAATTAAAAAAAAAAAAAAGGCATAGTATAGTATGTCGAAATTTTTCGATGAATACGTCAAAATTTTTTTGATGTTAAAAAAAAACATGAAAAGGGTCGTATTATAGCATGTAGAATGATTCTATGGTGAGCATAAGACATTTCGTGAAATGTTGGAAAATTTAACAATAAAAACGCCATAGTATAGTATGTCGAAATTTTATGATGAAAACGTCAAAAATGTTTTGATGTTAAAAAAAAACATGAAAACGGTCGTATTATAGCACGTAGAATGATTCTAGGGCGAGCAAAAGTCATTTAGTGAAATGTTGAAAAATTTTACAAAAAAAAAAACGCAATAGTATAGTATGTCGAAATTTTTCGATGAATATGTCAAAATTTTTTTGATGTTAGAAAAAGACATGAAAACGGTCGTGTAACAGCATGTAGAATGATTCTATGGTGAGAAAAAGTAATTTCGTGAATTGTTGGAAAATTTATCTATGGTGAGCAAAAGTCATTTTGTGAACTTTGAGAAATTATAAAAAAAAAAGTTTGAAAAATTTACAAAAAAAATGTTGGAAAATTTTACAAAAAAAACGCCATAGTATAGTATGTCGAAATTTTTCGATGAAAACGTCAAATTTGTTTTGATGTTGAAAAAAACATGAAAACGGTCGTATTATAGCATGTAGAATGATTCTATAGTGAGCAAAAGTCATTTAGTGAAATGTTGAAAAATTTTACAAAAAAAAAACGCCATAGTATAGTATGTCGAAATTTTTCGATGAAAACGTCAAAATTTTTTTGATGTTGAAAAAAACATGAAATGGGTCGTATTATAGCATGTAGAATGATTCTATGGTGAGCAAAAGTAATTTCGTGAATTGTTGGAAAATTTTACAAAAAAAAAACCACTATAGCATAGTATGTCGAAATTTGTCGATGAAAACGTCAAATTTTTTTTATGTTGAAAAAAACATGAAAACGCTCGTATTATAGCATGTAGAATGATTCTATGGTGAGCAAAAGTCATTTTGTGAACTTTGAAAAATAAAAAAAAAAATGTTTGAAAAATTTACAAAAAAAATGTTGGAAAATTTTACAAAAAAAAAACGCCATAGTATAGTATGTCGAAATTTTTTGATGAAAACGTCAAATTTTTTTGATGTTGAAAAAAAACATGAAAACGGTCGTATAATAGCACGTAGAATGATTCTATGGTGAGCAAAAGACATTTCGTGAAATGTTGGAAAATTTTACAAAAAAAAAACGCAATAGTATAGTATGTCGAAATTTTCGATGAATCCGTCAAATTTTTTTGATGTTAAAAAAAAAATTAAAACGGTCATATTATAGCATGTAGAATTATTCTATGGCAAGCAAAAGTCATTTTGTGAACTTTGAAAAATTATAAAAAAAAAATGTTTGAAAATTTTACAAAAAAAAGTAATTTAGTGAATTGTTGGAAAATTTTACAAAAAACACCCCATAAAAGTATGTCGATATTTTTCGATGAAAACGTCAAATTTTTTTGATGTTGAAAAAAAACATGAAAACGGTCGTATAATAGCATGTAGAATGATTCTATGGTGATCAAAAGTAATTTCGTGAATTGTTGGAAAATTTTACAAAAAAAAAAACGGCATAGTATAGTATGTCGAAATTATTCGATGAAAACGTCAAATTTTTTTGATGTTGAAAAAAACCATGTAAACGGTCATATTATAGCATGTAGAATGATTCTATGGCGAGCAAAAGTCATTTCGTGAAATGTTGGAAAATTTAACAATAAAAACACCATAGTATAGTATGTCGAAATTTTTCGATGAATAAGTCAAATTTTTTTGATGTTGAAAAAAACATGAAAACGGTCGTATAATAGCATGTAGAATGATTCTATGGTGATCAAAAGTCATTTCGTGAATTGTTGGAAAATTTTACAAAAAAAACGCCATAGTATAGTATGTCGAAATTTTTCGATGAAAAGGTCAAATTTGTTTTATGTTGAAAAGAAACATGAAAACGGTCGTATTATAGCATGTAGAATGATTCTATAGTGAGCAAAAGTCATTTAGTGAAATGTTGAAAAATTTTACAAAATAAAAACACCATAGTATAGTATGTCGCAATTTTTCGATGAATACGTCAAATTTTTTTGATGTTGAAAAAAAACATGAAAACGGTCGTATAATAGCATATAGAATGATTCTATGGTGAGCATAAGATATTTCGTGACATGTTGAAAAATTTTAAAAAAAAAACGCCATAGTATAGTATGTCGAAATTTTTTTATGAAAACGTTAAAAATTTTTTGACGGTTAAAAAAAAACATGAAAACGGTCGTATAATAGCATGTAGAATGATTCTATGGTGAGCATAAGACATTTCGTGAAATGTTGGAAAATTAAAAAAAAAAAACACCATAGTATAGTATGTCGAAATTTTTGGATGAAAATGTCAAATGTTTTTGATGTTGAAAAAAACATGAAAACGGTCATATTATAGCATGTAGAATGAATCTATGGTGAGCAAAAGTCATTTCGTGAAATGTTGGAAAATTTAACAATAAAAACACCATAGTATAGTATGTCGAAATTTTTCGATGAAAATGTCAAATGTTTTTGATGTTGAAAAAAACATGAAAACGGTCATATTATAGCATGTAGAATGAATCTATGGTGAGCAAAAGTCATTTCGTAAAATGTTGGAAAATTTTACAAAAAAAACACCATAGTATAGTATGTCGAAATTTTTCGATGAAATTATCAAATTTTTTTGATGTTGAAAAAAACCATGAAAACGGTCGTATAATAGCATGTAGACTTATACTATGGTGAGCAAAAGTCATTTCCTGAAATGTTGAAAAATTTTACAAAAAAAATGCCATAGTATAGTATGTCGAAATTTTTTAATGAAAACGTCAACATTTTTTTGATGTTGAAAAAAAACATGAAAACGGTCATATAATATCATGTAGAATGATACTATGGCGAGCAAAAGTCATTTCGTGAAATGTTGGAAAATTTTAGAAAAAAAAACGCCATAGTATGGTATGTCGAAATTTTTCGTTGAATACGTCAAAATTTTTTTAATGTTGAAAAAAACATGAAAAGGGTCGTATTATAGCATGTAGAATGATTCTATGGTGAGCAAAAGTAATTTCGTGAATTTTTGGAAAATTTTACAAAAAAAACGCCATAGTATAGTATGTCGAAATTTTTCGATGAAAACGTCAAATTTTTTTGATGTTGAAAAAACCCACGAAAATGGTCATATTGTAGCATGTAGAATGATTCTATGGTGAGCAAAAGTCATTACATAAAATGTTGGAAAATTTTGCAAAAACAAAACGCCATAGTATAGTATGTCGAAATTTTCGATGAAAACGTTAAATTTTTTTTTATGTTGAAAAAAAACATGAAAACGGTCGTATTATAGCATGTAGAATGATTCTATGGTGAGCAAAAGTAATTTCGTGAATTGTTGGAAAATTTTACAAAAAAAACGCCATAGTATAGTATGTCGAAATTTTTCGATGAAAACGTCAAATTTTTTTGGTGTTGAAAAAACCATGATAACGGTCGTCTTATAGCATGTAGAATGTTTCTATGGTGAGCAAAAGTCATTTCGTGAAATGTTGGAAAATTTTCCAAAAAAAAAGGGCATAGTATAGTATGTCGAAATTATTCGATGAAAACGTCAAATTTTTTTGTTGTTGAAAAAAAACATGAAAACGGTCATATTATAGCATGTAGAATGATTCTATGGTGAGCAAAAGCAATTTCGTGAATTGTTGGAAAATTTTACAAAAAAAAAAAAAAAAAAAAAAATATTAAAATTTATTAAAAAAAAAATGTTTTTGATGTTGAAAAAACCCACGAAAATGGTCACATTGTAGCATGTAGAATGATTCTATGGCGAGCAAAAGTCATTTCGTGAAATGTTGGAAAATTTTACAAAAAAATGTTGGAAAATTTTACAAAAAACATGACATAGAAAGTATGTTGACATTTTTCGATGAAAACATCACATTTTTCTGAAGTTGAAAAAAAAAAGAAAATGGTCGTATTATAGCATGTAGAATGATTGTATGGTGAGCAAAAGTCATTTCTTGGAATGTTGTAAAATTTTACAAAAAAAGAAGTTATAGTATAGTATGTCGAAATTTTTCGATGAAAACGTCAAATTTTTTTGGTGTTGAAAAACCATGAAAACGGTCATATCCTCCTGACTACCAGGGAAAAAAAAGTTGTCACATTATCATTTTTTTTTTATCCCCATCTCTTTGTAGGGTAATTAGAACACTGAAAGCATTTTTTTGAAAAAAAAAAGTTTTTATTTTTAAGATATCATGTGTCCTCTGTAGTGGACATCAGAACACCATACATATGAATTGGAACCTTGACGGCAACTAGTCTGTCCTGGAGAAATTATCAAAGTTAACATAAGGAGGAGTTTAACATTCCACATATTTGTCCATAACTTTTGTGTTTTTTCTGTGTTGTGCTTTGACACTATCATGTGTCCACGGTGGACATCTGAACGCAATGAGTGAAACTGAACCTTGATGGCAAAGAGTTAGTCCCAAACAAAATGCCAGGGTTTAACACTCACATAACTGTCCATCATCACTTTTGTTTTGTGTTGACTTGTGCTTATTTGGCGTGATACTTCAAAAAGCAATTCCCCTTCTTGGAAACACAAAGGAATACCTTGCACTTACTTTTCCTTTTCCCATAAAATGTGCTTGCACTGACGGCGGCCATTTTGCAGGATGAAAAAGTTAAAGGTAACAAAGACCCACCCCCTTACATTTGGTATCATTGAAAAGCCCCAGGTGTCCTCTGTAGAGAACAACAGGATTTAATGCAGTAGTATGCACTTGGTGAGAAATATTCAGGATTAAAAATGTCCTCCACAGAGGACAAATTTGAACTGCTGGTAGTCAGGAGGATATTATAGCATGTAGAATGATTCTATGGTGAGCAAAAGTCATTTCGTGAAATGTTGGAAAATTTTACAAAAACAAAAACGGCATAGTATAGTATGTCGAAATTATTCGATGAAAACGTCAAATTTTTTTGATGTTGAAAAAAAACATGTAAACGATCATATTATAGCATGTAGAATGATTCTATAGCGAGCAAAAGTCATTTTGTGAACTTTGAAAAATTATATAAAAAAAATGTTTGAAAATTTTACAAAAAAAATGTTGGAAAATTTTACAAAAAACACGCCATAAAATTATGTCGAAAATTTTCGATGAAAACGTCAAATTTTTTTGATGTTGACAAAAAACCATGAAAACGGTCGTATAATAGCATGTAGAATGATTCTATAGTGAGCAAAAGTCATTTAGTGAAATGTCGAAAAATTTTACAAAAAAAAAGCGCCATAGTATAGTATGTCGAAATTTTTCGATGAATATGTCAACATTTTTTTGATGTTGACAAAAACATGAAAACGGTCGTATTGTAGCATGTAGAATGATTATATGGTGAGCAAAAGTAATTTAGTGAATTGTTGGAAAATTTTACAAAAAAAACGCCATAGTATAGTATGTCGAAATTTTTCGATGAAAACGTCAGATTTTTTTGATGTTGAAAAAACCCACGAAAATGGTCATATTGTAGCATGTAGAATGATTCTATGGTGAGCAAAAGTCATTTCATAAAATGTTGGAAAATTTTGCAAAAACAAAACGCCATAGTATAGTATGTCGAAATTTTCGATGAAAACGTCAAATTTGTTTTATGTTGAAAAGAAACATGAAAACGGTCATATTATAGCATTAAGAATGATACTATGGCGAGCAAAAGTCATTTCGTGAAATGTTGGAAAATTTTAGAAAAAAAAACGCCATAGTATGGTATGTCGAAATTTTTCGTTGAATACGTCAAAATTTTTTTAATGTTGAAAAAAACATGAAAAGGGTCGTATTGTAGCATGTAGAATGATTCTATGGTGGGCAAAAGTAATTTCGTGAATTGTTGGAAAATTTTCCAAAAAAAACGCCATAGTATAGTATGTAGAAATTTGTCGATGAAAACGTTAAATTTTTCTATGTTAAAAAAAAACATGAAAACGGTCATATTATAGCATTAAGAATGATTCTATGGTGAGCAAAAGTAATTTCGTGAATTTTTGGAAAATTTTACAAAAAAAACGCCATAGTATAGTATGTCGAAATTTTTCGATGAAAACGTCAGATTTTTTTGATGTTGAAAAAACCCACGAAAATGGTCATATTGTAGCATGTAGAATGATTCTATGGTGAGCAAAAGTCATTTCATAAAATGTTGGAAAATTTTGCAAAAACAAAACGCCTTAGTATAGTATGTCGAAATTTTCGATGAAAACGTCAGATTTTTTTGATGTTGAAAAAACCCACGAAAATGGTCATATTGTAGCATGTAGAATGATTCTATGGTGAGCAAAAGTCATTTCATAAAATGTTGGAAAATTTTGCAAAAACAAAACGCCATAGTATAGTATGTCGAAATTTTCGATGAAAACGTCAAATTTGTTTTATGTTGAAAAGAAACATGAAAACGGTCATATTATAGCATTAAGAATGATACTATGGCGAGCAAAAGTCATTTCGTGAAATGTTGGAAAATTTTAGAAAAAAAAACGCCATAGTATGGTATGTCGAAATTTTTCGTTGAATACGTCAAAATTTTTTTAATGTTGAAAAAAACATGAAAAGGGTCGTATTGTAGCATGTAGAATGATTCTATGGTGAGCAAAAGTCATTTCATAAAATGTTGGAAAATTTTGCAAAAACAAAACGCCTTAGTATAGTATGTCGAAATTTTCGATGAAAACGTTAAATTTTTTTTATGTTAAAAAAAAACATGAAAACGGTCGTATTATAGCATGTAGAATGATTCTATGGTGAGCAAAAGTCATTTCGTGAATTGTTGGAAAATTTTACAAAAAAAAGTTATGGTATAGTATGTCGAAATTTTTCGATGAAAACGTCAAATTTTTTTGGTGTTGAAAAACCATGAAAACGGTCATATTATAGCATGTAGAATGATTCTATGGTGAGCAAAAGTCATTTCGTGAATTGTTGGAAAATTTTACAAAAAAAACGCCATAGTATAGTATGTCGAAATTTTTCGATGAAAACGTCAAATTTTTTTGGTGTTGAAAAAACCATGATAACGGTCGTCTTATAGCATGTAGAATGTTTCTATGGTGACCAAAAGTCATTTCGTGAAATGTTGGAAAATTTTACAAAAAAAAAGGGCATAGTATAGTATGTCGAAATTATTCGATGAAAACGTCAAATTTTTTTGTTGTTGAAAAAAACCATGAAAACGGTCATATTATAGCATGTAGAATGATTCTATGGCGAGCAAAAGTAATTTCGTGAATTGTTGGAAAATTTTACAAAAAAAACGCCATAGTATAGTATGTCGAAATTTTTCGATGAAAACGTCAGATTTTTTTGATGTTGAAAAAACCAGAAAATGGTCACATTGTAGCATGTAGAATGATTCTATGCTGAGCAAAAGTCATTTCATAAAATGTTGGAAAATTTTGCAAAAAAACCACCAAGTATAGTATGTCGAAATTTTTTGATGAAAACATCAAACTTTTTTTGATGTTGAAAAAAAACATGAAAACGGTCGTATAATAGCATGTAGAATGATTCTATGGGAGCAAAAGTCATTTCGTGAAATGTTGGAAAATTTTACAAAAAAATGTTGGAAAATTTTACAAAAAACATGACATAAAAGTATGTCGACATTTTTTTATGAAAACATCACATTTTTCTGAAGTTGAAAAAAAAAAAAAGAAAATGGTCGTATTATAGCATGTAGAATGATTGTATGGTGAGCAAAAGTCATTTCTTGGAATGTTGTAAAATTTTACAAAAAAAAACGCCATAGTATAGTATGTCGAAATTTTTCGATGAATACGTCAAAATTTTTTTGATGTTGAAAAAAACATGAAATGGGTCATATTATAGCATGTAGAATGATTATATGGTGAGAAAATTAATTTAGTGAATTGTTGGAAAATTTTACAAAAAAAAGAATAGTATAGTATGTCGAAATTTTTCGATGAAAACGTCAAATATTTTTGATGTTGAAAAAAAAAACATGGAAACGGTCGTATAATAGCATGTAGAATGATTCTATGGTGAGCAAAAGTAATTTCGTGAATTGTTGGAAAATTTTACAAAAAAAACTATAGATAGTATGTCGAAATTTGTCGATGAAAACGTCAAATTTTTTTATGTTGAAAAAAACATGAAAACGTCGTATTATAGCATGTAGAATGATTTATGGTGAGCAAAAGTCATTTTGTGAACTTTGAAAAATTATAAAAAAAAAAAATGTTTGAAAAATTTACAAAAAAAATGTTGAAAAATTTTACAAAAAAAACGCCATAGTATAGTATGTCGAAATTTTTCGATGAAAACGTCAAATTTGTTTTGTGTTGAAAAAAACATGAAAACGGTCGTATTATAGCATGTAGAATGATTATATGGTGAGCAAAAGTAATTTAGTGAATTGTTGGAAAATTTTACAAAAAAAAACGCCATAGTATAGTATGTCGAAATTTTTCGATGAATACGTCAAAATTTTTTTGATGTTGAAAAAAACATGGAAACGGTCATATTATAGCATGTAGAATTATTCTATGGCGAGCAAAAGTCCTTCTGTGAACTTTGAAAAATTATAAAAAAAAAAAATGTTTTAAAATTTTACAAAAAAAATGTTGGAAAATTTTACAAAAAACACGCCATAAAAGTATGTCGAAATTTTTCGATGAAAACGTCAAATTTTTTTTGATGTTGAAAAAAAAACATGAAAACAGTCGTATAATAGCATGTAGAATGATTCTATGGTGATCAAAAGTCATTTCGTGAATTGTTGGAAAATTTTACAAAAAAACGCCATAGTATGATATGTCGAAATTTTTCGATGAAAACGTCAAATTTGTTTTATGTTGAAAAGAAACATGAAAACGGTCGTATTATAGCATGTAGAATGATTCTATAGTGAGCAAAAGTCATTTAGTGAAATGTTGAAAAATTAAAAAAAAAAAAAAGGCATAGTATAGTATGTCGAAATTTTTCGATGAATACGTCAAAATTTTTTTGATGTTGAAAAAACATGAAAAGGGTCGTATTATAGCATGTAGAATGATTCTATGGTGAGCATAAGACATTTTGTGAAATGTTGGAAAATTTAACAATAAAAACACCATAGTATAGTATGTCGAAATTTTATGATGAAAACGTCAAAAATGTTTTGATGTTGAAAAAAAACATGAAAACGGTCGTATCTTAGCACGTAGAATGATTCTAGGACGAGCAAAAGTCATTTAGTAAAATGTTGAAAAATTTTACAAAAAAAAAAACGCAATAGTATAGTATGTCGAAATTTTTCGATGAATATGTCAAAATTTTTTTGATGTTAGAAAAAGACATGAAAACGGTCGTATAACAGCATGTAGAATGATTCTATGGTGAGAAAAAGTAATTTCGTGAATTGTTGGAAAATTTATCTATGGTGAGCAAAAGTCATTTTGTGAACTTTGAGAAATTATAAAAAAAAAGTTTGAAAAATTTACAAAAAAAATGTTGGAAAATTTTACAAAAAAAACGCCATAGTATAGTATGTCGAAATTTTTCGATGAAAACGTCAAATTTGTTTTGTGTTGAAAAAAACATGAAAACGGTCGTATTATAGCATGTAGAATGATTCTATAGTGAGCAAAAGTCATTTAGTGAAATGTTGAAAAATTTTACAAAAAAAAAAACGCCATAGTATAGTATGTCGAAATTTTTCGATGAATACGTCAAAATTTTTTTGATGTTGAAAAAAACATGAAATGGGTCGTATTATAGCATGTAGAATGATTCTATGGTGAGCAAAAGTAATTTCGTGAATTGTTGGAAAATTTTACAAAAAAACCACTATAGCATAGTATGTCGAAATTTGTCGATGAAAACGTCAAATTTTTTTATGTTGAAAAAAACATGAAAACGCTCGTATTATAGCATGTAGAATGATTCTATGGAGAGCAAAAGTCATTTTGTGAACTTTGAAAAATTATAAAAAAAAAAATGTTTGAAAAATTTACAAAAAAAATGTTGGAAAATTTTACAAAAAAAACGCCATAGTATAGTATGTCGAAATTTTTTGATGAATACGTCAAATTTTTTTGATGTTGAAAAAAAACATGAAAACGGTCGTATAATAGCATGTAGAATGATTCTATGGTGAGCATAAGACATTTCGTGAAATGTTGGAAAATTTTAGAAAAAAAAACGCAATAGTATAGTATGTCGAAATTTTCGATGAATCCGTCAAATTTTTTTGATGTTAAAAAAAAAATTAAAACGGTCATATTATAGCATGTAGAATTATTCTATGGCAAGCAAAAGTCATTTTGTGAACTTTGAAAAATTATAAAAAAAAAAATGTTTGAAAATTTTACAAAAAAAAGTAATTTAGTGAATTGTTGGAAAATTTTACAAAAAACACCCCATAAAAGTATGTCGATATTTTTCGATGAAAACGTCAAATTTTTTTGATGTTGAAAAAAAACATGAAAACGGTCGTATAATAGCATGTAGAATGATTCTATGTTGATCAAAAGTAATTTCGTGAATTGTTGGAAAATTTTACAAAAAAAAAAACGGCATAGTATAGTATGTCGAAATTATTCGATGAAAACGTCAAATTTTTTTGATGTTGAAAAAAACCATGTAAACGGTCATATTATAGCATGTAGAATGATTCTATGGCGAGCAAAAGTCATTGCGTGAAATGTTGGAAAATTTAACAATAAAAACACCATAGTATAGTATGTCGAAATTTTTCGATGAATAAGTCAAATTTTTTTGATGTTGAAAAAAAACATGAAAACGGTCGTATAATAGCATGTAGAATGATTCTATGGTGATCAAAAGTCATTTCGTGAATTGTTGGAAAATTTTACAAAAAAACGCCATAGTATAGTATGTCGAAATTTTTCGATGAAAAGGTCAAATTTGTTTTATGTTGAAAAGAAACATGAAAACGGTCGTATTATAGCATGTAGAATGATTCTATAGTGAGCAAAAGTCATTTAGTGAAATGTTGAAAAATTTTACAAAATAAAAACACCATAGTATAGTATGTCGCAATTTTTCGATGAATACGTCAAATTTTTTTGATGTTGAAAAAAAACATGAAAACGGTCGTATAATAGCATATAGAATGATTCTATGGTGAGCATAAGATATTTCGTGACATGTTGAAAAATTTTACAAAAAAAACGCCATAGTATAGTATGTCGAAATTTTTTTATGAAAACGTTAAAAATTTTTTGACGGTTAAAAAAAAACATGAAAACGGTCGTATAATAGCATGTAGAATGATTCTATGGTGAGCATAAGACATTTCGTGAAATGTTGGAAAATTAAAAAAAAAAAACACCATAGTATAGTATGTCGAAATTTTTGGATGAAAATGTCAAATGTTTTTGATGTTGAAAAAAACATGAAAACGGTCATATTATAGCATGTAGAATGAATCTATGGTGAGCAAAAGTCATTTCGTGAAATGTTGGAAAATTTAACAATAAAAACACCATAGTATAGTATGTCGAAATTTTTCGATGAAAATGTCAAATGTTTTTGATGTTGAAAAAAACATGAAAACGGTCATATTATAGCATGTAGAATGAATCTATGGTGAGCAAAAGTCATTTCGTAAAATGTTGGAAAATTTTACAAAAAAAACACCATAGTATAGTATGTCGAAATTTTTCGATGAAATTATCAAATTTTTTTGATGTTGAAAAAAACCATGAAAACGGTCGTATAATAGCATGTAGACTTATACTATGGTGAGCAAAAGTCATTTCCTGAAATGTTGAAAAATTTTACAAAAAAAATGCCATAGTATAGTATGTCGAAATTTTTTAATGAAAACGTCAACATTTTTTTGATGTTGAAAAAAAACATGAAAACGGTCATATAATATCATGTAGAATGATACTATGGCGAGCAAAAGTCATTTCGTGAAATGTTGGAAAATTTTAGAAAAAAAAACGCCATAGTATGGTATGTCGAAATTTTTCGTTGAATACGTCAAAATTTTTTTAATGTTGAAAAAAACATGAAAAGGGTCGTATTATAGCATGTAGAATGATTCTATGGTGAGCAAAAGTAATTTCGTGAATTTTTGGAAAATTTTACAAAAAAAACGCCATAGTATAGTATGTCGAAATTTTTCGATGAAAACGTCAAATTTTTTTGATGTTGAAAAAACCCACGAAAATGGTCATATTGTAGCATGTAGAATGATTCTATGGTGAGCAAAAGTCATTACATAAAATGTTGGAAAATTTTGCAAAAACAAAACGCCATAGTATAGTATGTCGAAATTTTCGATGAAAACGTTAAATTTTTTTTTATGTTGAAAAAAAACATGAAAACGGTCGTATTATAGCATGTAGAATGATTCTATGGTGAGCAAAAGTAATTTCGTGAATTGTTGGAAAATTTTACAAAAAAAACGCCATAGTATAGTATGTCGAAATTTTTCGATGAAAACGTCAAATTTTTTTGGTGTTGAAAAAACCATGATAACGGTCGTCTTATAGCATGTAGAATGTTTCTATGGTGATCAAAAGTCATTTCGTGAAATGTTGGAAAATTTTCAAAAAAAAAAAGGGCATAGTATAGTATGTCGAAATTATTCGATGAAAACGTCAAATTTTTTTGTTGTTGAAAAAAAACATGAAAACGGTCATATTATAGCATGTAGAATGATTCTATGGCGAGCAAAAGCAATTTCGTGAATTGTTGATGTTTTTGATGTTGAAAAAACCCACGAAAATGGTCACATTGTAGCATGTAGAATGATTCTATGGCGAGCAAAAGTCATTTCGTGAAATGTTGGAAAATTTTACAAAAAAATGTTGGAAAATTTTACAAAAAACATGACATAAAAGTATGTTGACATTTTTCGATGAAAACATCACATTTTTCTGAAGTTGAAAAAAAAAAAAGAAAATGGTCGTATTATAGCATGTAGAATGATTGTATGGTGAGCAAAAGTCATTTCTTGGAATGTTGTAAAATTTTACAAAAAGAAGTTATAGTATAGTATGTCGAAATTTTTCGATGAAAACGTCAAATTTTTTTGGTGTTGAAAAACCATGAAAACGGTCATATCCTCCTGACTACCAGGGAAAAAAAAAGTTGTCACATTATCATTTTTTTTTTATCCCCATCTCTTTGTAGGGTAATTAGAACACTGAAAGCATTTTTTTGAAAAAAAAAAGTTTTTATTTTTAAGATATCATGTGTCCTCTGTAGTGGACATCAGAACACCATACATATGAATTGGAACCTTGACGGCAACTAGTCTGTCCTGGAGAAATTATCAAAGTTAACATAAGGAGGAGTTTAACATTCCACATATTTGTCCATAACTTTTGTGTTTTTTCTGTGTTGTGCTTTGACACTATCATGTGTCCACGGTGGACATCTGAACGCAATGAGTGAAACTGAACCTTGATGGCAAAGAGTTAGTCCCAAACAAAATGCCAGGGTTTAACACTCACATAACTGTCCATCATCACTTTTGTTTTGTGTTGACTTGTGCTTATTTGGCGTGATACTTCAAAAAGCAATTCCCCTTCTTGGAAACACAAAGGAATACCTTGCACTTACTTTTCCTTTTCCCATAAAATGTGCTTGCACTGACGGCGGCCATTTTGCAGGATGAAAAAGTTAAAGGTAACAAAGACCCACCCCCTTACATTTGGTATCATTGAAAAGCCCCAGGTGTCCTCTGTAGAGAACAACAGGATTTAATGCAGTAGTATGCACTTGGTGAGAAATATTCAGGATTAAAAATGTCCTCCACAGAGGACAAATTTGAACTGCTGGTAGTCAGGAGGATATTATAGCATGTAGAATGATTCTATGGTGAGCAAAAGTCATTTCGTGAAATGTTGGAAAATTTTACAAAAACAAAAACGGCATAGTATAGTATGTCGAAATTATTCGATGAAAACGTCAAATTTTTTTGATGTTGAAAAAAAACATGTAAACGATCATATTATAGCATGTAGAATGATTCTATAGCGAGCAAAAGTCATTTTGTGAACTTTGAAAAATTATATAAAAAAAATGTTTGAAAATTTTACAAAAAAAATGTTGGAAAATTTTACAAAAAACACGCCATAAAATTATGTCGAAAATTTTCGATGAAAACGTCAAATTTTTTTGATGTTGACAAAAAACCATGAAAACGGTCGTATAATAGCATGTAGAATGATTCTATAGTGAGCAAAAGTCATTTAGTGAAATGTCGAAAAATTTTACAAAAAAAAAAGCGCCATAGTATAGTATGTCGAAATTTTTCGATGAATATGTCAACATTTTTTTGATGTTGACAAAAACATGAAAACGGTCGTATTGTAGCATGTAGAATGATTATATGGTGAGCAAAAGTAATTTAGTGAATTGTTGGAAAATTTTACAAAAAAAACGCCATAGTATAGTATGTCGAAATTTTTCGATGAAAACGTCAGATTTTTTTGATGTTGAAAAAAACCCACGAAAATGGTCATATTGTAGCATGTAGAATGATTCTATGGTGAGCAAAAGTCATTTCATAAAATGTTGGAAAATTTTGCAAAAACAAAACGCCATAGTATAGTATGTCGAAATTTTCGATGAAAACGTCAAATTTGTTTTATGTTGAAAAGAAACATGAAAACGGTCATATTATAGCATTAAGAATGATACTATGGCGAGCAAAAGTCATTTCGTGAAATGTTGGAAAATTTTAGAAAAAAAAAACGCCATAGTATGGTATGTCGAAATTTTTCGTTGAATACGTCAAAATTTTTTTAATGTTGAAAAAAACATGAAAAGGGTCGTATTGTAGCATGTAGAATGATTCTATGGTGGGCAAAAGTAATTTCGTGAATTGTTGGAAAATTTTCCAAAAAAAAACGCCATAGTATAGTATGTAGAAATTTGTCGATGAAAACGTTAAATTTTTCTATGTTAAAAAAAAACATGAAAACGGTCATATTATAGCATTAAGAATGATTCTATGGTGAGCAAAAGTAATTTCGTGAATTTTTGGAAAATTTTACAAAAAAAACGCCATAGTATAGTATGTCGAAATTTTTCGATGAAAACGTCAGATTTTTTTGATGTTGAAAAAACCCACGAAAATGGTCATATTGTAGCATGTAGAATGATTCTATGGTGAGCAAAAGTCATTTCATAAAATGTTGGAAAATTTTGCAAAAACAAAACGCCTTAGTATAGTATGTCGAAATTTTCGATGAAAACGTCAGATTTTTTTGATGTTGAAAAAACCCACGAAAATGGTCATATTGTAGCATGTAGAATGATTCTATGGTGAGCAAAAGTCATTTCATAAAATGTTGGAAAATTTTGCAAAAACAAAACGCCATAGTATAGTATGTCGAAATTTTCGATGAAAACGTCAAATTTGTTTTATGTTGAAAAGAAACATGAAAACGGTCATATTATAGCATTAAGAATGATACTATGGCGAGCAAAAGTCATTTCGTGAAATGTTGGAAAATTTTAGAAAAAAAAACGCCATAGTATGGTATGTCGAAATTTTTCGTTGAATACGTCAAAATTTTTTTAATGTTGAAAAAAACATGAAAAGGGTCGTATTGTAGCATGTAGAATGATTCTATGGTGAGCAAAAGTCATTTCATAAAATGTTGGAAAATTTTGCAAAAACAAAACGCCTTAGTATAGTATGTCGAAATTTTCGATGAAAACGTTAAATTTTTTTTATGTTGAAAAAAAACATGAAAACGGTCGTATTATAGCATGTAGAATGATTCTATGGTGAGCAAAAGTCATTTCGTGAATTGTTGGAAAATTTTACAAAAAAAAGTTATGGTATAGTATGTCGAAATTTTTCGATGAAAACGTCAAATTTTTTTGGTGTTGAAAAACCATGAAAACGGTCATATTATAGCATGTAGAATGATTCTATGGTGAGCAAAAGTCATTTCGTGAATTGTTGGAAAATTTTACAAAAAAAACGCCATAGTATAGTATGTCGAAATTTTTCGATGAAAACGTCAAATTTTTTTGGTGTTGAAAAAAACCATGATAACGGTCGTCTTATAGCATGTAGAATGTTTCTATGGTGACCAAAAGTCATTTCGTGAAATGTTGGAAAATTTTACAAAAAAAAGGGCATAGTATAGTATGTCGAAATTATTCGATGAAAACGTCAAATTTTTTTGTTGTTGAAAAAAACCATGAAAACGGTCATATTATAGCATGTAGAATGATTCTATGGCGAGCAAAAGTAATTTCGTGAATTGTTGGAAAATTTTACAAAAAAAACGCCATAGTATAGTATGTCGAAATTTTTCGATGAAAACGTCAGATTTTTTTGATGTTGAAAAAACCCACGAAAATGGTCACATTGTAGCATGTAGAATGATTCTATGCTGAGCAAAAGTCATTTCATAAAATGTTGGAAAATTTTGCAAAAAAACCACCACAGTATAGTATGTCGAAATTTTTTGATGAAAACATCAAACTTTTTTTGATGTTGAAAAAAAAAACATGAAAACGGTCGTATAATAGCATGTAGAATGATTCTATGGCGAGCAAAAGTCATTTCGTGAAATGTTGGAAAATTTTACAAAAAAATGTTGGAAAATTTTACAAAAAACATGACATAAAAGTATGTCGACATTTTTTTATGAAAACATCACATTTTTCTGAAGTTGAAAAAAAAAAAAAGAAAATGGTCGTATTATAGCATGTAGAATGATTGTATGGTGAGCAAAAGTCATTTCTTGGAATGTTGTAAAATTTTACAAAAAGAAGTTATAGTATAGTATGTCGAAATTTTTCGATGAAAACGTCAAATTTTTTTGGTGTTGAAAAACCATGAAAACGGTCATATCCTCCTGACTACCAGGGAAAAAAAAAGTTGTCACATTATCATTTTTTTTTATCCCCATCTCTTTGTAGGGTAATTAGAACACTGAAAGCATTTTTTTGAAAAAAAAAAAGTTTTTATTTTTAAGATATCATGTGTCCTCTGTAGTGGACATCAGAACACCATACATATGAATTGGAACCTTGACGGCAACTAGTCTGTCCTGGAGAAATTATCAAAGTTAACATAAGGAGGAGTTTAACATTCCACATATTTGTCCATAACTTTTGTGTTTTTTCTGTGTTGTGCTTTGACACTATCATGTGTCCACGGTGGACATCTGAACGCAATGAGTGAAACTGAACCTTGATGGCAAAGAGTTAGTCCCAAACAAAATGCCAGGGTTTAACACTCACATAACTGTCCATCATCACTTTTGTTTTGTGTTGACTTGTGCTTATTTGGCGTGATACTTCAAAAAGCAATTCCCCTTCTTGGAAACACAAAGGAATACCTTGCACTTACTTTTCCTTTTCCCATAAAATGTGCTTGCACTGACGGCGGCCATTTTGCAGGATGAAAAAGTTAAAGGTAACAAAGACCCACCCCCTTACATTTGGTATCATTGAAAAGCCCCAGGTGTCCTCTGTAGAGAACAACAGGATTTAATGCAGTAGTATGCACTTGGTGAGAAATATTCAGGATTAAAAATGTCCTCCACAGAGGACAAATTTGAACTGCTGGTAGTCAGGAGGATATTATAGCATGTAGAATGATTCTATGGTGAGCAAAAGTCATTTCGTGAAATGTTGGAAAATTTTACAAAAACAAAAACGGCATAGTATAGTATGTCGAAATTATTCGATGAAAACGTCAAATTTTTTTGATGTTGAAAAAAAACATGTAAACGATCATATTATAGCATGTAGAATGATTCTATAGCGAGCAAAAGTCATTTTGTGAACTTTGAAAAATTATATAAAAAAAATGTTTGAAAATTTTACAAAAAAAAATGTTGGAAAATTTTACAAAAAACACGCCATAAAAGTATGTCGAAATTTTTTGATGAAAACGTCAAATTTTTTTGATGTTGACAAAAAACATGAAAACGGTCGTATTATAGCATGTAGAATGATTCTATGGTGAGCAAAAGTCATTTCGTGAAATGTTGGAAAATTTTACAAAAAAAAACACCATAGTATAGTATGTCGAAATTTTTCGATGAAAACGTCAAATTTTTTTGATGTTGAAAAAAAGCATGAAAACGTTCGTATTATAGCATGTAGAATGATTCTATGGTGAGCAAAAGTCATTTCCTGAAATATTGGAAAATTTTACAAAAAAAAAACGCCATAGAATAGTATGTCGAAATTTTATGATGAAAACGTCAAAAATGTTTTGATGTTGAAAAAAAACCATGAAAACGGTCATATTATAGCACGTATAATGATTCTATAGTGAGCAAAAGTCATTTAGTGAAATGTTGAAAAATTTTACAAAAAAAAAACGCCATAGTATAGTATGTTGAAATTTTTCGATGAAAACATCAATTTTTTTGATGTTGAAAAACCATGAAAACGGTCATATTATAGCACGTATAATGATTCTATGGTGATTAAAAGTAATTTCGTGAATTGTTGGAAAATTTTACAAAAAAAAAAAACGGCATAGTATAGTCTGTCGAAATTATTCGATGAAAACGTCACATTTTTTTGATGTTGAAAAAAACCATGTAAACGGTCATATTATAGCATGTAGAAAGATTCTATGGCGAGCAAAAGTCATTTCGTGAAATGTTGGAAAATTTAACAATAAAAACACCATGGTATAGTATGTCGAAATTTTTCGATGAATAGGTCAAATTTTTTTGATGTTGAAAAAAACATGAAAACGGTCGTATAATAGCATGTAGAATGATTCTATGGTGAGCATAAGACATTTCGTGAAATGTTGGAAAATTAAAAAAAAAAAACACCATAGTATAGTATGTCGAAATTTTTCGATGAAAATGTCAAATGTTTTTGATGTTGAAAAAAACATGAAAACGGTCATATTATAGCATGTAGAATGAATCTATGGTGAGCAAAAGTCATTTCGTAAAATGTTGGAAAATTTTACAAAAAAAACACCATAGTATAGTATGTCGAAATTTTTCGATGAAATTATCAAATTTTTTTGATGTTGAAAAAAACCATGAAAATGGTCGTATAATAGCATGTAGAATTATACTATGGTGAGCAAAAGTTATTTCCTGAAATGTTGAAAAATTTTACAAAAAAAATGCCATAGTATAGTATGTCGAAATTTTTTAATGAAAACGTCAACATTTTTTTGATGTTGAAAAAAAACATGAAAACGGTCATATAATATCATGTAGAATGATACTATGGCGAGCAAAAGTCATTTCGTGAAATGTTGGAAAATTTTAGAAAAAAAAACGCCGTTGTATGGTATGTCGAAATTTTTCGTTGAATACGTCAAAATTTTTTTAATGTTGAAAAAAACATGAAAAGGGTCGTATTATAGCATGTAGAATGATTCTATGGTGGGCAAAAGTAATTTCGTGAATTGTTGGAAAATTTTCCAAAACAAACGCCATAGTATAGTATGTCGAAATTTGTCGATGAAAACGTTAAATTTTTTTTATGTTAAAAAAAAACATGAAAACGGTCGTATTATAGCATGTAGAATGATTCTATGGTGAGCAAAAGTAATTTCGTGAATTTTTGGAAAATTTTACAAAAAAAACGTCATAGTATAGTATGTCGAAATTTTTCGATGAAAACGTCAAATTTTTTTGATGTTGAAAAAAACATGAAAACGGTCATATTATAGCATTAAGAATGATTCTATGGTGAGCAAAAGACATTTCGTAAAATGTTGGAAAATTTAACAAAAAAAACGCCATAGTATAGTATGTCGAAATTTTTCGATGAAAACGTCAGATTTTTTTGATGTTGAAAAAACCCACGAAAATGGTCATATTGTAGCATGTAGAATGATTCTATGGTGAGCAAAAGTCATTTCATAAAATGTTGGAAAATTTTGCAAAAACAAAACGCCTTAGTATAGTATGTCGAAATTTTCGATGAAAACGTTAAATTTTTTTTATGTTGAAAAAAAACATGAAAACGGTCGTATTATAGCATGTAGAATGATTCTATGGTGAGCAAAAGTCATTTCGTGAATTGTTGGAAAATTTTACAAAAAAAAGTTATGGTATAGTATGTCGAAATTTTTCGATGAAAACGTCAAATTTTTTTGGTGTTGAAAAACCATGAAAACGGTCATATTATAGCATGTAGAATGATTCTATGGTGAGCAAAAGTCATTTCGTGAATTGTTGGAAAATTTTACAAAAAAAAACGCCATAGTATAGTATGTCGAAATTTTTCGATGAAAACGTCAAATTTTTTTGGTGTTGAAAAAACCATGATAACGGTCGTCTTATAGCATGTAGAATGTTTCTATGGTGACCAAAAGTCATTTCGTGAAATGTTGGAAAATTTTACAAAAAAAAGGGCATAGTATAGTATGTCGAAATTATTCGATGAAAACGTCAAATTTTTTTGTTGTTGAAAAAAACCATGAAAACGGTCATATTATAGCATGTAGAATGATTCTATGGCGAGCAAAAGTAATTTCGTGAATTGTTGGAAAATTTTACAAAAAAAACGCCATAGTATAGTATGTCGAAATTTTTCGATGAAAACGTCAGATTTTTTTGATGTTGAAAAAACCCACGAAAATGGTCACATTGTAGCATGTAGAATGATTCTATGCTGAGCAAAAGTCATTTCATAAAATGTTGGAAAATTTTGCAAAAAAACCACCACAGTATAGTATGTCGAAATTTTTTGATGAAAACATCAAACTTTTTTTGATGTTGAAAAAAAACATGAAAACGGTCGTATAATAGCATGTAGAATGATTCTATGGCGAGCAAAAGTCATTTCGTGAAATGTTGGAAAATTTTACAAAAAAATGTTGGAAAATTTTACAAAAAACATGACATAAAAGTATGTCGACATTTTTTTATGAAAACATCACATTTTTCTGAAGTTGAAAAAAAAAAAAAAGAAAATGGTCGTATTATAGCATGTAGAATGATTGTATGGTGAGCAAAAGTCATTTCTTGGAATGTTGTAAAATTTTACAAAAAGAAGTTATAGTATAGTATGTCGAAATTTTTCGATGAAAACGTCAAATTTTTTTGGTGTTGAAAAACCATGAAAACGGTCATATCCTCCTGACTACCAGGGAAAAAAAAAGTTGTCACATTATCATTTTTTTTATCCCCATCTCTTTGTAGGGTAATTAGAACACTGAAAGCATTTTTTTGAAAAAAAAAAGTTTTTATTTTTAAGATATCATGTGTCCTCTGTAGTGGACATCAGAACACCATACATATGAATTGGAACCTTGACGGCAACTAGTCTGTCCTGGAGAAATTATCAAAGTTAACATAAGGAGGAGTTTAACATTCCACATATTTGTCCATAACTTTTGTGTTTTTTCTGTGTTGTGCTTTGACACTATCATGTGTCCACGGTGGACATCTGAACGCAATGAGTGAAACTGAACCTTGATGGCAAAGAGTTAGTCCCAAACAAAATGCCAGGGTTTAACACTCACATAACTGTCCATCATCACTTTTGTTTTGTGTTGACTTGTGCTTATTTGGCGTGATACTTCAAAAAGCAATTCCCCTTCTTGGAAACACAAAGGAATACCTTGCACTTACTTTTCCTTTTCCCATAAAATGTGCTTGCACTGACGGCGGCCATTTTGCAGGATGAAAAAGTTAAAGGTAACAAAGACCCACCCCCTTACATTTGGTATCATTGAAAAGCCCCAGGTGTCCTCTGTAGAGAACAACAGGATTTAATGCAGTAGTATGCACTTGGTGAGAAATATTCAGGATTAAAAATGTCCTCCACAGAGGACAAATTTGAACTGCTGGTAGTCAGGAGGATATTATAGCATGTAGAATGATTCTATGGTGAGCAAAAGTCATTTCGTGAAATGTTGGAAAATTTTACAAAAACAAAAACGGCATAGTATAGTATGTCGAAATTATTCGATGAAAACGTCAAATTTTTTTGATGTTGAAAAAAAACATGTAAACGATCATATTATAGCATGTAGAATGATTCTATAGCGAGCAAAAGTCATTTTGTGAACTTTGAAAAATTATATAAAAAAAATGTTTGAAAATTTTACAAAAAAAATGTTGGAAAATTTTACAAAAAACACGCCATAAAAGTATGTCGAAATTTTTTGATGAAAACGTCAAATTTTTTTGATGTTGACAAAAAACATGAAAACGGTCGTATTATAGCATGTAGAATGATTCTATGGTGAGCAAAAGTCATTTCGTGAAATGTTGGAAAATTTTACAAAAAAAACACCATAGTATAGTATGTCGAAATTTTTCGATGAAAACGTCAAATTTTTTTGATGTTGAAAAAAAGCATGAAAACGTTCGTATTATAGCATGTAGAATGATTCTATGGTGAGCAAAAGTCATTTCCTGAAATATTGGAAAATTTTACAAAAAAAAAACGCCATAGAATAGTATGTCGAAATTTTATGATGAAAACGTCAAAAATGTTTTGATGTTGAAAAAAAAACATGAAAACGGTCATATTATAGCACGTATAATGATTCTATGGTGATCAAAAGTAATTTCGTGAATTGTTGGAAAATTTTACAAAAAAAAAAACGGCATAGTATAGTATGTCGAAATTATTCGATGAAAACGTCACATTTTTTTGATGTTGAAAAAAACCATGTAAACGGTCATATTATAGCATGTAGAAAGATTCTATGGCGAGCAAAAGTCATTTCGTGAAATGTTGGAAAATTTAACAATAAAAACACCATAGTATAGTATGTCGAAATTTTATGATGAAAACGTCAAAAATGTTTTGATGTTGAAAAAAAACCATGAAAACGGTCGTATTATAGCACGTAGAATGATTCTATAGTGAGCAAAAGTCATTTAGTGAAATGTTGAAAAATTTTACAAAAAAAAAAACGCCATAGTATAGTATGTTGAAATTTTTCGATGAAAACATCAATTTTTTTGATGTTGAAAAACCATGAAAATGGTCATATTATAGCACGTATAATGATTCTATGGTGATCAAAAGTAATTTCGTGAATTGTTGGAAAATTTTACAAAAAAAAAAAACGGCATAGTATAGTCTGTCGAAATTATTCGATGAAAACGTCACATTTTTTTGATGTTGAAAAAAACCATGTAAACGGTCATATTATAGCATGTAGAAAGATTCTATGGCGAGCAAAAGTCATTTCGTGAAATGTTGGAAAATTTAACAATAAAAACACCATGGTATAGTATGTCGAAATTTTTCGATGAATAGGTCAAATTTTTTTGATGTTGAAAAAAACATGAAAACGGTCGTATAATAGCATGTAGAATGATTCTATGGTGAGCATAAGACATTTCGTGAAATGTTGGAAAATTAAAAAAAAAAAACGCCATAGTATAGTATGTCGAAATTTTTCGATGAAAATGTCAAATGTTTTTGATGTTGAAAAAAACATGAAAACGGTCATATTATAGCATGTAGAATGAATCTATGGTGAGCAAAAGTCATTTCGTAAAATGTTGGAAAATTTTACAAAAAAAACACCATAGTATAGTATGTCGAAATTTTTCGATGAAATTATCAAATTTTTTTGATGTTGAAAAAAACCATGAAAATGGTCGTATAATAGCATGTAGAATTATACTATGGTGAGCAAAAGTTATTTCCTGAAATGTTGAAAAATTTTACAAAAAAAATGCCATAGTATAGTATGTCGAAATTTTTTAATGAAAACGTCAACATTTTTTTGATGTTCAAAAAAAACATGAAAACGGTCATATAATATCATGTAGAATGATACTATGGCGAGCAAAAGTCATTTCGTGAAACGTTGGAAAATTTTAGAAAAAAAAACGCCATAGTATGGTATGTCGAAATTTTTCGTTGAATACGTCAAAATTTTTTTTAATGTTGAAAAAAACATGAAAAGGGTCGTATTATAGCATGTAGAATGATTCTATGGTGGGCAAAAGTAATTTCGTGAATTGTTGGAAAATTTTCCAAAACAAACGCCATAGTATAGTATGTCGAAATTTGTCGATGAAAACGTTAAATTTTTTTTATGTTGAAAAAAAACATGAAAACGGTCGTATTATAGCATGTAGAATGATTCTATGGTGAGCAAAAGTAATTTCGTGAATTTTTGGAAAATTTTACAAAAAAAACGTCATAGTATAGTATGTCGAAATTTTTCGATGAAAACGTCAAATTTTTTTGATGTTGAAAAAAACATGAAAACGGTCATATTATAGCATTAAGAATGATTCTATGGTGAGCAAAAGTCATTTCGTAAAATGTTGGAAAATTTAACAAAAAAAACGCCATAGTATAGTATGTCGAAATTTTTCGATGAAAACGTCAGATTTTTTTGATGTTGAAAAAACCCACGAAAATGGTCATATTGTAGCATGTAGAATGATTCTATGGTGAGCAAAAGTCATTTCATAAAATGTTGGAAAATTTTGCAAAAACAAAACGCCATAGTATAGTATGTCGAAATTTTCGATGAAAACGTTAAATTTTTTTTATGTTGAAAAAAAACATGAAAACGGTCGTATTATAGCATGTAGAATGATTCTATGGTGAGCAAAAGTAATTTCGTGAATTGTTGGAAAATTTTACAAAAAAAAGTTATAGTATAGTATGTCGAAATTTATCGATGAAAACGTCAAATTTTTTTGGTGTTGAAAAACCATGAAAACGGTCATATTATAGCATGTAGAATGATTCTATGGTGAGCAAAAGTCATTTCGTGAAATGTTGAAAAATTTTACAAAAAAAAAACGCCATAGTGTAGTATGTCGAAATTTTTCGATGAATACGTCAAAATTTTTTTGATGTTGACAAAAACATGAAAAGGGTCGTATTATAGCATGTAGAATGATTATATGGTGAGCAAAAGTAATTTAGTGAATTGTTGGAAAATTTTACCAAAAAAACGCCATAGTATAGTATGTCGAAATTTTTCGATGAAAACATCAAATTTTTTTGATGTTGAAAAAAACATGAAAACGGTCGTATTATAGCATGTAGAATGATTCTATGGTGAGCAAAAGTCATTTCGTGAAATGTTGGAAAATTTTACAAAAAAAACGCCATAGTATAGTATGTCGAAATTTTTCGATGAAAACGTCAAATTTTTTTGATGTTGAAAAAAACATGAAAACGGTCGTATAATAGCATGTAGAATGATTCTATGGCGAGCAAAATTCATTGCGTGAAATTTTGGAAAATTTTACAAAAAAATGTTGGAAAACTTTACAAAAAACATGCCATAAAAGTATGTCGACATTTTTCGATGAAAACATCACATTTTTCTGAAGTTGAAAAAAAAACATGAAAACGGTCATATTATAGCATGTAGAATGATTCTATGGTGAGCAAAAGTCATTTTGTGAACTTTGAGAAATTAAAAAAAAAAAAGTTTGAAAAATTTACAAAAAAAATGTTGGAAAATTTTACAAAAAAAACGCCATAGTATAGTATGTCGAAATTTTTTGATGAAAACGTCAAATTTTTTTGATGTTGAAAAAAACATGAAAACGGTCATAATATAGCATGTAGAATGATTCTATGGTGGGCAAAAGTAATTTCGTGATTTGTTGGAAAATTTTACAAAAACAACGCCATAGTATAGTATGTCGAAATTTTACGATGAAAATGTAAATTTTTTTGAAGTTGAAAAAAAACATGAAAACGGTCGTATTATAGCACGTAGAATGATTCTATAGTGAGCAAAAGTCATTTAGTGAAATGCTGAAAAATTTTACAAAAAAAAAACGCCATAGTATAGTATTTCAAAATTTTTCGATGAAAACATCAAATTTTTTTGATGTTGAAAAACCATGAAAACGGTCATATTATAGCACGTATAATGATTCTATGGTGAGCAAAAGTAATTTAGTGAATTGTTGGAAAATTTTACAAAAAAAACGCCATAGTATAGTATGTCGAAATTTTTCGATGAAAACGTCAGATTTTTTTGATGTTGAAAAAACCCACGAAAATGGTCATATTGTAGCATGTAGAATGATTCTATGGTGAGCAAAAGTCATTTCATAAAATGTTGGAAAATTTTGCAAAAACAAAACGCCATAGTATAGTATGTCGAAATTTTCGATGAAAACGTCAAATTTGTTTTATGTTGAAAAGAAACATGAAAACGGTCGTATTATAGCATGTAGAATGATTCTATAGTGAGCAAAAGTCATTTAGTGAAATGTTGAAAAATTTTACAAAAAAAAACGGCATAGTATAGTATGTCAAAATTTTTCGATGAATACGTCAAAATTTTTTTGATGTTGAAAAAAACATGAAAAGGGTCGTATTATAGCATGTAGAATGATTCTATGGTGAGCATAAGACATTTCGTGAAATGTTGGAAAATTTAAAAATAAAAACACCATAGTATAGTATGTCGCAATTTTTCGATGAATACGTCAAATTTTTTTGATGTTGAAAAAAAACATGAAAACGGTCGTATAATAGCATATAGAATGATTCTATGGTGAGCATAAGATATTTCGTGAAATGTTGAAAAATTTTATAAAAAAAACGCCATAGTATAGTATGTCGAAATTTTTTATGAAAACATTAAAAAATTTTTGACGGTTAAAAAAAAACATGAAAACGGTCGTATAATATCATGTACAATGATTCTAGGGCGAGCAAAAGTCATTTCGTGAAATGTTGGAAAAATTTACGAATAACACGCCATAAAAGTATATCAAAATTTTTCGATGAAAACGTCAAATTTTTTGATGTTGAAAAAAAAAACATGAAAACGGTCATGTCATAGCATGTAGAATGATTCTATGGTGATCAAAAGTCATTCCGTGAATTGTTGGAAAATTTTACAAAAAAAGCGCCATAGTATAGTATGTCGAAATTTTTCGATGAAAACGCCAAATTTTTTTGATGTTGACAAAAACATGAAAAGGGTCGTATTGTAGCATGTAGAATGATTATATGGTGAGCAAAAGTCATTTCCTGAAATATTGGCAAATTTTACAAAAAAAAAAAACGCCATAGTATAGTATGTCGAAATTTTTCGATGAAAACGTCAAATTTTTTTGATGTTGAAAAAAACATGAAAACGGTCGTATTATAGCATGTAGAATGATTCTATGGTGAGCAAAAGTCATTTCCTGAAATATTGGAAAATTTTACAAAAAAAACACCATAGAATAGTATGTCGAAATTTTATGATGAAAACGTCAAAAATGTTTTGATGTTGAAAAAAAACCATGAAAACGGTCGTATTATAGCATGTAGAATGATTCTATAGTGAGCAAAAGTCATTTAGTGAAATGTTGAAAAATTTTACAAAAAAAAAACGCCATAGTATAGTATGTTGAAATTTTTCGATGAAAACATCAATTTTTTTTATGTTGAAAAACCATGAAAACGGTCATATTATAGCACGTATAATGATTCTATGGTGATCAAAAGTAATTTCGTGAATTGTTGGAAAATTTTACAAAAAAAAACGGCATAGTATAGTATGTCGAAATTATTCGATGAAAACGTCACATTTTTTTGATGTTGAAAAAAACCATGTAAACGGTCATATTATAGCATGTAGAAAGATTCTATGGCGAGCAAAAGTCATTTCGTGAAATGTTGGAAAATTTAACAATAAAAACACCATAGTATAGTATGTCGAAATTTTCGATGAAAACGTTAAATTTTTTTTATGTTGAAAAAAAACATGAAAACGGTCGTATTATAGCATGTAGAATGATTCTATGGTGAGCAAAAGTCATTTCGTGAATTGTTGGAAAATTTTACAAAAAAAAGTTATGGTATAGTATGTCGAAATTTTTCGATGAAAACGTCAAATTTTTTTGGTGTTGAAAAACCATGAAAACGGTCATATTATAGCATGTAGAATGATTCTATGGTGAGCAAAAGTCATTTCGTGAATTGTTGGAAAATTTTACAAAAAAAACGCCATAGTATAGTATGTCGAAATTTTTCGATGAAAACGTCAAATTTTTTTGGTGTTGAAAAAACCATGATAACGGTCGTCTTATAGCATGTAGAATGTTTCTATGGTGATCAAAAGTCATTTCGTGAAATGTTGGAAAATTTTACAAAAAAAAAGGGCATAGTATAGTATGTCGAAATTATTCGATGAAAACGTCAAATTTTTTTGTTGTTGAAAAAAACCATGAAAACGGTCATATTATAGCATGTAGAATGATTCTATGGCGAGCAAAAGTAATTTCGTGAATTGTTGGAAAATTTTACAAAAAAAACGCCATAGTATAGTATGTCGAAATTTTTCGATGAAAACGTCAGATTTTTTTGATGTTGAAAAAACCCACGAAAATGGTCACATTGTAGCATGTAGAATGATTCTATGCTGAGCAAAAGTCATTTCATAAAATGTTGGAAAATTTTGCAAAAAAACCACCACAGTATAGTATGTCGAAATTTTTTGATGAAAACATCAAACTTTTTTTGATGTTGAAAAAAAACATGAAAACGGTCGTATAATAGCATGTAGAATGATTCTATGGCGAGCAAAAGTCATTTCGTGAAATGTTGGAAAATTTTACAAAAAAATGTTGGAAAATTTTACAAAAAACATGACATAAAAGTATGTCGACATTTTTTTATGAAAACATCACATTTTTCTGAAGTTGAAAAAAAAAAAAGAAAATGGTCGTATTATAGCATGTAGAATGATTGTATGGTGAGCAAAAGTCATTTCTTGGAATGTTGTAAAATTTTACAAAAAGAAGTTATAGTATAGTATGTCGAAATTTTTCGATGAAAACGTCAAATTTTTTTGGTGTTGAAAAACCATGAAAACGGTCATATCCTCCTGACTACCAGGGAAAAAAAAGTTGTCACATTATCATTTTTTTTTATCCCCATCTCTTTGTAGGGTAATTAGAACACTGAAAGCATTTTTTGAAAAAAAAAAGTTTTTATTTTTAAGATATCATGTGTCCTCTGTAGTGGACATCAGAACACCATACATATGAATTGGAACCTTGACGGCAACTAGTCTGTCCTGGAGAAATTATCAAAGTTAACATAAGGAGGAGTTTAACATTCCACATATTTGTCCATAACTTTTGTGTTTTTTCTGTGTTGTGCTTTGACACTATCATGTGTCCACGGTGGACATCTGAACGCAATGAGTGAAACTGAACCTTGATGGCAAAGAGTTAGTCCCAAACAAAATGCCAGGGTTTAACACTCACATAACTGTCCATCATCACTTTTGTTTTGTGTTGACTTGTGCTTATTTGGCGTGATACTTCAAAAAGCAATTCCCCTTCTTGGAAACACAAAGGAATACCTTGCACTTACTTTTCCTTTTCCCATAAAATGTGCTTGCACTGACGGCGGCCATTTTGCAGGATGAAAAAGTTAAAGGTAACAAAGACCCACCCCCTTACATTTGGTATCATTGAAAAGCCCCAGGTGTCCTCTGTAGAGAACAACAGGATTTAATGCAGTAGTATGCACTTGGTGAGAAATATTCAGGATTAAAAATGTCCTCCACAGAGGACAAATTTGAACTGCTGGTAGTCAGGAGGATATTATAGCATGTAGAATGATTCTATGGTGAGCAAAAGTCATTTCGTGAAATGTTGGAAAATTTTACAAAAACAAAAACGGCATAGTATAGTATGTCGAAATTATTCGATGAAAACGTCAAATTTTTTTGATGTTGAAAAAAACCATGTAAACGATCATATTATAGCATGTAGAATGATTCTATGGTGAGCAAAAGTCATTTCGTGAAATGTTGGAAAATTTTACAAAAAAAACACCATAGTATAGTATGTCGAAATTTTTCGATGAAAACGTCAAATTTTTTTGATGTTGAAAAAAAGCATGAAAACGTTCGTATTATAGCATGTAGAATGATTCTATGGTGAGCAAAAGTCATTTCCTGAAATATTGGAAAATTTTACAAAAAAAAAACACCATAGTATAGTATGTCGAAATTTTATGATGAAAACGTCAAAAATGTTTTGATGTTGAAAAAAACCATGAAAACGGTCGTATTATAGCACGTAGAATGATTCTATAGTGAGCAAAAGTCATTTAGTGAAATGTTGAAAAATTTTACAAAAAAAAAACGCCATAGTATAGTATGTTGAAATTTTTCGATGAAAACATCAATTTTTTTTATGTTGAAAAACCATGAAAACGGTCATATTATAGCACTTATAATGATTCTATGGTGAGCATAAGACATTTCGTGAAATGTTGGAAAATTAAAAAAAAAAAACACCATAGTATAGTATGTCGAAATTTTTCGATGAAAATGTCAAATGTTTTTGATGTTGAAAAAAACATGAAAACGGTCATATTATAGCATGTAGAATGAATCTATGGTGAGCAAAAGTCATTTCGTAAAATGTTGGAAAATTTTACAAAAAAAACACCATAGTATAGTATGTCGAAATTTTTCGATGAAATTATCAAATTTTTTTGATGTTGAAAAAAACCATGAAAATGGTCGTATAATAGCATGTAGAATTATACTATGGTGAGCAAAAGTTATTTCCTGAAATGTTGAAAAATTTTACAAAAAAAATGCCATAGTATAGTATGTCGAAATTTTTTAATGAAAACGTCAACATTTTTTTGATGTTGAAAAAAAAACATGAAAACGGTCATATAATATCATGTAGAATGATACTATGGCGAGCAAAAGTCATTTCGTGAAATGTTGGAAAATTTTAGAAAAAAAAACGCCATAGTATGGTATGTCGAAATTTTTCGTTGAATACGTCAAAATTTTTTTAATGTTGAAAAAAACATGAAAAGGGTCGTATTATAGCATGTAGAATGATTCTATGGTGGGCAAAAGTAATTTCGTGAATTGTTGGAAAATTTTCCAAAACAAACGCCATAGTATAGTATGTCGAAATTTGTCGATGAAAACGTTAAATTTTTTTTTATGTTGAAAAAAAACATGAAAACGGTCGTATTATAGCATGTAGAATGATTCTATGGTGAGCAAAAGTAATTTCGTGAATTTTTGGAAAATTTTACAAAAAAAACGTCATAGTATAGTATGTCGAAATTTTTCGATGAAAACGTCAAATTTTTTTGATGTTGAAAAAAACATGAAAACGGTCATATTATAGCATTAAGAATGATTCTATGGTGAGCAAAAGTCATTTCGTAAAATGTTGGAAAATTTAACAAAAAAAACGCCATAGTATAGTATGTCGAAATTTTTCGATGAAAACGTCAGATTTTTTTGATGTTGAAAAAACCCACGAAAATGGTCATATTGTAGCATGTAGAATGATTCTATGGTGAGCAAAAGTCATTTCATAAAATGTTGGAAAATTTTGCAAAAACAAAACGCCATAGTATAGTATGTCGAAATTTTCGATGAAAACGTTAAATTTTTTTTATGTTGAAAAAAAACATGAAAACGGTCGTATTATAGCATGTAGAATGATTCTATGGTGAGCAAAAGTAATTTCGTGAATTGTTGGAAAATTTTACAAAAAAAAGTTATAGTATAGTATGTCGAAATTTTTCGATGAAAACGTCAAATTTTTTTGGTGTTGAAAAACCAAGAAAACGGTCATATTATAGCATGTAGAATGATTCTATGGTGAGCAAAAGTCATTTCGTGAAATGTTGAAAAATTTTACAAAAAAAAAACGCCATAGTGTAGTATGTCGAAATTTTTCGATGAATACGTCAAAATTTTTTTGATGTTGACAAAAACATGAAAAGGGTCGTATTATAGCATGTAGAATGATTATATGGTGAGCAAAAGTAATTTAGTGAATTGTTGGAAAATTTTACAAAACAAACGCCATAGTATAGTATGTCGAAATTTGTCGATGAAAACGTTAAATTTTTTTTATGTTGAAAAAAAACATGAAAACGGTCGTATTATAGCATGTAGAATGATTCTATGGTGAGCAAAAGTAATTTCGTGAATTTTTGGAAAATTTTACAAAAAAAACGTCATAGTATAGTATGTCGAAATTTTTCGATGAAAACGTCAAATTTTTTTGATGTTGAAAAAAACATGAAAACGGTCATATTATAGCATTAAGAATGATTCTATGGTGAGCAAAAGTCATTTCGTAAAATGTTGGAAAATTTAACAAAAAAAACGCCATAGTATAGTATGTCGAAATTTTTCGATGAAAACGTCAGATTTTTTTGATGTTGAAAAAACCCACGAAAATGGTCATATTGTAGCATGTAGAATGATTCTATGGTGAGCAAAAGTCATTTCATAAAATGTTGGAAAATTTTGCAAAAACAAAACGCCATAGTATAGTATGTCGAAATTTTCGATGAAAACGTTAAATTTTTTTTATGTTGAAAAAAAACATGAAAACGGTCGTATTATAGCATGTAGAATGATTCTATGGTGAGCAAAAGTAATTTCGTGAATTGTTGGAAAATTTTACAAAAAAAAGTTATAGTATAGTATGTCGAAATTTTTCGATGAAAACGTCAAATTTTTTTGGTGTTGAAAAACCAAGAAAACGGTCATATTATAGCATGTAGAATGATTCTATGGTGAGCAAAAGTCATTTCGTGAAATGTTGAAAAATTTTACAAAAAAAAAACGCCATAGTGTAGTATGTCGAAATTTTTCGATGAATACGTCAAAATTTTTTTGATGTTGACAAAAACATGAAAAGGGTCGTATTATAGCATGTAGAATGATTATATGGTGAGCAAAAGTAATTTAGTGAATTGTTGGAAAATTTTACAAAAAAAACGCCATAGTATAGTATGTCAAAATTTTTCGATGAAAACGTCAAATTTTTTTGATGTTGAAAAAACCATGATAACGGTCGTCTTATAGCATGTAGAATGTTTCTATGGTGATGAAAAGTCATTTCGTGAAATGTTGGAAAATTTTACAAAAAAAAAGGCATAGTATAGTATGTCGAAATTATTCGATGAAAACGTCAAATTTTTTTGTTGTTGAAAAAAACCATGAAAACGGTCATATTATAGCATGTAGAATGATTCTATGGCGAGCAAAAGTAATTTCGTGAATTGTTGGAAAATTTTACAAAAAAAACGCCATAGTATAGTATGTCGAAATTTTTCGATGAAAACGTCAAATTTTTTTGGTGTTGAAAAAACCATGATAACGGTCGTCTTATAGCATGTAGAATGTTTCTATGGTGATCAAAAGTCATTTCGTGAAATGTTGGAAAAATTATATAAAAAAAATGTTTGAAAATTTTACAAAAAAAATGTTGGAAAATTTTACAAAAAACACGCCATAAAAGTATGTCGAAATTTTTCGATGAAAACGTCAAATTTTTTTGATGTTGACAAAAACCCATGAAAACGGTGGTATAATGGCATGTAGAATGATTCTATAGTGAGCAAAAGTCATTTAGTGAAATGTCGAAAAATTTTACAAAAAAAAAACGCCATAGTATAGTATGTCGAAATTTTTCGATGAATATGTCAAAATTTTTTTGATGTTGACAAAAACATGAAAAGGGTCGTATTGTAGCATGTAGAATGATTATATGGTGAGCAAAAGTAATTTAGTGAATTGTTGGAAAATTTTACCAATAAAACGCCATAGTATAGTATGTCGAAATTTTTCGATGAAAACATCAAATTTTTTTGATGTTGAAAAAAACATGAAAACGGTCGTATTATAGCATGTAGAATGATTCTATGGTGAGCAAAAGTCATTTCGTGAAATGTTGGAAAATTTTACAAAAAAAACACCATAGTATAGTATGTCGAAATTTTTCGATAAAAACGTCAAATTTTTTTGATGTTGAAAAAAAGCATGAAAACGTTCGTATTATAGCATGTAGAATGATTCTATGGTGAGCAAAAGTCATTTCCTGAAATATTGGAAAATTTTACAAAAAAAAAACGCCATAGTATAGTATGTCGAAATTTTTCGATGAAAACGTCAAATTTTTTTGATGTTGAAAAAAACATGAAAACGGTCGTATAATAGCATGTAGAATGATTCTATGGCGAGCAAAATTCATTGCGTGAAATTTTGGAAAATTTTACAAAAAAATGTTGGAAAACTTTACAAAAAACATGCCATAAAAGTATGTCGAAATTTTTTGATGAAAACGTCAAATTTTTTTGATGTTGAAAAAAACATGAAAACGGTCATAATATATCATGTAGAATGATTCTATGGTGAGCAAAAGTAATTTCGTGATTTGTTGGAAAATTTTACAAAAACAACGCCATAGTATAGTATGTCGAAATTTTACGATGAAAATGTCAAATTTTTTTGAAGTTGAAAAAAAACATGAAAACGGTCGTATTATAGCACGTAGAATGATTCTATAGTGAGCAAAAGTCATTTAGTGAAATGCTGAAAAATTTTACAAAAAAAAAACTTCATAGTATAGTATGTCAAAATTTTTCGATGAAAACATCAAATTTTTTTGATGTTGAAAAACCATGAAAACGGTCATATTATAGCACGTATAATGATTCTATGGTGAGCAAAAGTCATTTCGTGAAATGTTGGAAAATTTTACAAGAAAAAAACGCCATAGTATGGTATGTCAAAAAGTTTCGATGAAAACGTCAAATTTTTTTGGTTTTGAAAAAACCATGATAACGGTCGTATTATAGCATGTAGAATGTTTCTATGGTGATCAAAAGTCATTTCGTGAAATGTTGGAAAATTTTACAAAAAAAAAAAACGGCATACTATAGTATGTCGAAATTATTCGATGAAAACGTCAAATTTTTTTGTTGTTGAAAAAAACCATGAAAACGGTCATATTATAGCATGTAGATTGATTCTATGGCGAGCAAAAGTCATTTTGTGAACTTTGAAAAATTATAAAAAAAAAAAATGTTTGAAAATTTTACAAAAAAAATGTTGGAAAATTTTACAAAAAACACGCCATAAAATTATGTCGAAATTTTTCGATAAAAACGTCAAATTTTTTTTATGTTGAAAAAAAACATGAAAACGGTCGTATTATAACATGTAGAATGATTCTATGGTGAGCAAAAGTAATTTCGTAAATTGTTGGAAAATTAAAAAAAAAAAAACGCCATAGTATAGTATGTCAAAATTTTTCGATGAAAACGTCAGATTTTTTTGATGTTGAAAAAACCCACGAAAATGGTCATATTGTAGCATGTAGAATGATTCTATGGCGAGCAAAAGTAATTTCGTGAATTGTTGGAAAATTTTACAAAAAAAACGCCATAGTATAGTATGTCGAAATTTTTCGATGAAAACGTCAAATTTTTTTGGTGTTGAAAAAACCATGATAACGGTCGTCTTATAGCATGTAGAATGTTTCTATGGTGATCAAAAGTCATTTCGTGAAATGTTGGAAAATTTTACAAAAAAAAAGGGCATAGTATAGTATGTCGAAATTATTCGATGAAAACGTCAAATTTTTTTGTTGTTGAAAAAAACCATGAAAACGGTCATATTATAGCATGTAGAATGATTCAATGGCGAGCAAAAGTAATTTCGTGAATTGTTGGAAAATTTAACAAAAAAAACGCCATAGTATAGTATGTCGAAATTTTTCGATGAAAACGTCAGATTTTTTTGATGTTGAAAAAACCCACGAAAATGGTCATATTGTAGCATGTAGAATGATTCTATGCTAAGCAAAAGTCATTTCATAAAATGTTGGAAAATTTTGCAAAAAAACCACCACAGTATAGTATGTCGAAATTTTTTGATGAAAACATCAAACTTTTTTTGATGTTGAAAAAGAACATGAAAACGGTCGTATAATAGCATGTAGAATGATTCTATGGCGAGCAAAAGTAATTTCGTGAAATGTTGTAAAATTTTACAAAAAAATGTTGGAAAATTTTACAAAAAACATGAAATAAAAGTATGTCGACATTTTTCGAGGAAAATATCACATTTTTCTGAAGTTGAAAAAAAAAAAAGAAAATGGTCGTATTATAGCATGTAGAATGATTCTATGGTGATCAAAAGTCATTTCGTGAATTGTTGGAAAATTTTACAAAAAAACGCCATAGAATAGTATGTCGAAATTTTATGATGAAAATGTCAAAAATGTTTTGATGTTGAAAAAAAACATGAAAACGGTCGTATTATAGCACGTAGAATGATTCTATAGTGAGCAAAAGTCATTTAGTGAAATGTTGAAAAATTTTACAAAAAAAAACGCCATCGTATAGTATGTCGAAATTTTTCGATGAATATGTCAAAATCTTTTTGATGTTGACAAAAACATGAAAACGGTCATATTATAGCATGTAGAATGATTATATGGTGAGCAAAAGTAATTTAGTAAATTGTTGGAAAATTTTACAAAAAAAACGCCATAGTATAGTATGTCGAAATTTTTCGATGAAAACGTCAAATTTGTTTTATGTTGAAAAAAAACATGAAAACGGTCGTATTATAGCACGTAGAATGATTCTGTAGTGAGCAATAGTCATTTAGTGAAATGTTGAAAAATTTTACAAAAAAAAAACGGCATAGTATAATATGTCGAAATTTTTCGATGAATACGTCAAAATTTTTTTGATGTTGAAAAAAACATGAAAAGGGTCATATTATAGCATGTAGAATGATTCTATGGTGAGCATAAGACATTTCGTGAAATGTTGGAAAATTTAACAATAAAAACACCATAGTATAGTATGTCGAAATTTTTCGATGAATACGTCAAATTTTTTTGACGTTGAAAAAAAACATGAAAACGGTCATATAATAGCATATAGAATGATTCTATGGTGAGCATAAGATATTTCGTGAAATGTTGAAAAATTTTACAAAAAAAACGCCATAGTATAGTATGTCGAACTTTTTTTATGAAAACGTTAAAAATTTTTTGATGTTGAAAAAAAACATGAAAACGGTCGTATAATATCATGTAGAATGATTCTAGGGCGAGCAAAATTCATTTCGTGAAATGTTGGAAAATTTACGAAAAACACGCCATAAAAGTATATCGAAATTTTTCGATGAAAACGTCAAAATTTTTTTATGTTAAAAAAAAAAAAAGCATGAAAACGTTCGTATTATAGCATGTAGAATGATTCTATGGTGAGCAAAAGTCATTTCCTGAAATATTGGAAAATTTTACAAAAAAAAAAAACGCCATAGTATAGTATGTCGAAATTTTTCGATGAAAACGTCAAATTTTTTTGATGTTGAAAAAAACATGAAAACGGTCGTATTATAGCATGTAGAATGATTCTATGGTGAGCAAAAGTCATTTCGTGAAATGTCGGAAAATTTTACAAAAAAAACACCATAGTATAGTATGTCGAAATTTTATGATGAAAACGTCAAATTTTTTTGATGTTGAAAAAAACATGAAAACGATCGTATTACAGCATGTAGAATGAATCTATGGTGAGCAAAAGTCATTTCCTGAAATATTGGAAAATTTTACAAAAAAAACACCATAGCATCGTAAGTCGAAATTTTATGATGAAAACGTCAAAAATGTTTTGATGTTGAAAAAAAACATGAAAACGGTCGTATTATAGCATGTAGAATGATTCTATAGTGAGCAAAAGTCATTTAGTGAAATGTTGAAAAATTTTACGAAAAAAAAACGCCATAGTATAGTATGTCGAAATTTTTCGATGAAAACATCAATTTTTTTGATGTTGAAAAACCATGAAAACGGTCATATTATAGCACGTATAATGATTCTATGGTGATCAAAAGTAATTTCGTGAATTGTTGGAAAATTTTACAAAAAAAAAAAAAACGGCATAGTAAAGTTTGTCGAAATTGTTCGATGAAAACGTCAAATTTTTTTGATGTTGAAAAAAAACATGTAAACGGTCATATTATAGCATGTAGAAAGATTCTATGGCGAGCATAAGATATTTCGTGAAATGTTGGAAAATTTAACAATAAAAACACCATAGTATAGTATGTCGAAATAATTTTCGATGAATACGTCAAAATTTTTTTGATGTTGAAAAAAAACATGAAAACGGTCGTGATAATAGCATGTACAATGATTCTATGGTGAGCATCAGACATTTCGTGAAATGTTGGAAAATTTTGAAAAAAAAAAAACGCAATAGTATAGTATGTAAAAAATTTTTTCGATGAAAATGTCAAAAATTTTTTATGTTGAAAAAAGAAAAAAAAAAAAAAAAAAAAAAAACATGAAAACGGTCATATTATAGCACATAGAATGATTCTATAGTGAGCAAAAGTCATTTAGTGAAATGTTGTAAAATTTTACAAAAAAAAATGGCATAGTTTGTCGAAATTTTTCGATGAAAACGTCAATTTTTTTTGATGTTGAAAAAAAGCATGAAAACGTTCGTATTATAGCATGTAGAATGATTCTATGGTGAGCAAAAGTCTTTCCTGAAATATTGGAAAATTTTACAAAAAAAAAACGCCATAGAATAGTATGTCGAAATTTTTCGATGAAAACGTCAAAAATGTTTTGATGTTGAAAAAAAACATGAAAACGGTCGTATTATAGCACGTAGAATGATTCTATAGTGAGCAAAAGTCATTTAGTGAAATGTTGAAAAATTTTACAAAAAAAAAACGCCATAGTATAGTATGTCGAAATTTTTCGATGAAAACATCAAATTTTTTTGATGTTGAAAAACCATGAAAACGGTCACATTATAGCACGTATAATGATTCTATGGTGATCAAAAGTCATTTCATGAAATGTTGGAAAATTTTACAAAAAAAAACGGCATAGTATAGTATATTGAAATTATTCGATGAAAACGTCAAATTTTTTTGATGTTGAAAAAAAACATGAAAACGGTCATATTATAGCATGTAGAATTATTCTATGGCAAGCAAAAGTCATTTTGTGAACTTTGAAAAATTATTTAAAAAAAAAATGTTTGAAAATTTTACAAAAAAAATGTTGGAAAATTTTACAAAAAACACGCCATAAAAGTATTTCGAAATTTTTCGATGAAAACGTCAAATTTTTTTTGATGTTGAAAAAAAAACATGAAAACAGTCGTATAATAGCATGTAGAATGATTCTATGGTGATCAAAAGTCATTTCGTGAATTGTTGGAAAATTTTACAAAAAAAACGCCATAGTATAGCATGTCGAAATTTTTCGATGAAAACGTCAAATTTGTTTTATGTTGAAAAAAAACATGAAAACGGTCGTATCATAGCACGTAGAATGATTCTATGGTGAGCAAAAGTCATTTCGTGAAATGTTGGAAAATTTAACAAAAAAAAAACACCATAGTATAGTATGTCGAAAGTTTTCGATGAATACGTCAAAAATTTTTTGATGTTGAAAAAAACATGAAAAGGGTCGTATTATAGCATGTAGAATGATTCTATGGTGAGCAAAAGACATTTCGTGAAATGTTGGAAAATTTAACAATAAAAACACCATAGTATAGTATGTCGAAATTTTTCGATGAATACGTCAAATTTTTTTGATGTTGAAAAAAAACATGAAAACGGTCGTATAATAGCATGTAGAATGATTCTATGGTGAGCATAAGATATTTCGTGAAATGTTGAAAAATTTTACAAAAAAAAACGCCATAGTATAGTATGTCGAACTTTTTTTATGGAAACGTTAAAAAATTTTTGATGTTGAAAAAAAACATGAAAACGGTCGTATAATAGCATGTAGAATGATTCTAGGGCGAGCAAAAGTCATTTCGTGAAATGTTGGAAAATTTTACAAAAAAAACGCCATAGTATAGTATGTCGAAATTTTTCGATGAAAACGTCAAATTTTTTTGATGTTGAAAAAAAAAAAAGGGGGAAAAAAAAAAAAAAAAAAAAAAAAAAAAAAAAAAAAAAAAAAAAAAAAAAAAAAAAAAAAAAAAAAAAAAAAAAAAAAAAAAAAAAAAAAAAAAAAAAAAAAAAAAAAAAAAAAACCATGAAAACGGTCGTGTTATAGCATGTAGAATGATTCTATGGTGAGCAAAAGTCATTTCGTGAATTGTTGGAAAATTTTACAAAAAAAACACCATAGCATAGTATGTCGAAATTTGTCGATGAAAACGTCAAATTTTTTTATGTTGAAAAAAACATGAAAACGGTCATATTATAGCATGTAGAATGATTCTATGGTGAGCAAAAGTCATTTTGTGAACTTTGAAAAATTATAAAAAAAAAAAATGTTTGAAAAATTTACAAAAAAAATGTTGGAAAATTTTACAAAAAAAATGCCATAAAAGTATGTCGACATTTTTCGATGAATCCGTCAAATTTTTTTGAAATTAAAAAAAAAATTTAAAACGGTCGTATCGTCGCATGTAGAATAATTCTATGGTGAGCAAAAGTCATTTCCTGAAATGTTGAAAAATCTTACAAAAAAAACGCCATAGTATAGTATGTCGAAATTTTTCGATGAAAACGTCAAATTTTTTTGATGTTGAAAAAAAAACCATGGAAACGGTCGTATAATAGCATGTAGAATGATTTTATGGTGAGCAAAAGTCATTTCGTGAAATGTTGGAAAAATTTACGAAAAACACGCCATAAAAGTATATCGAAATTCTTCGATGAAAACGTCAAATTTTATTGATGTTGAAAAAAAAACAGAAAACGGTCGTGTTATAGCATGTAGAATGATTCTATGGTAAGCAAAAGTCATTTCCTGAAATATTGGAAAATTTTACAAAAAAAAACGCCATATGTCGAAATTTTTCGATGAAAACGTCAAATTTTTTTGATGTTGAAAAAAAAAAAAAAAAACGGTCGTATAATAGCATGTAGAATGATTCTATGGCGATCAAAAGTAATTTCGTGAATTGTTGGAAAATTTAACAAAAAAAACCCCACCATAGTATAGTATGTCGAAATTTTTTGTTGAATACGTCAAAAAAATTTTAATGTTGAAAAAAACATGAAAAGGGTCGTATTATAGCATGTAGAATGATTATATGGTGAGCAAAAGTCATTTCGTGAAATGTTGAAAAATTTTACAAAAAAAACACCATAATATAGTATGTCGAAATTTTTCGATGAATACGTCAAATTTTTTTGATGTTGAAAAAAACATGAAAACGGTCGTATTATAGCATGTAGAATGATTCTATGGTGATGCAAAAGTCATTTCCTGAAATGTTGAAAAATTTTACAAGAAAAAAACGCCATCGTATAGTATGTCAAAATTTTTCGATGAAAACATCAAATTTTTTTGATGTTGAAAAACAAAAAAAAAGGGGGTAATAAAAAAAATAGAAAAATTTTTTGGGGGGAAAAAAAAATTTTTTGAAAATGAAAAAAAAAAAAAAAAAAAAACAAAAAAAGAGGAATAATTAAAAAAAAAAATTTTTTTGTGAAAAAAACAAAAAAAAGAAAAATAAAGAAGGAAGAAAAAAAGGAGAAAAAAAAAAATGTTGGAAAATTTAACAAAAAAACACCCAAAATTTTAAATAAATTTTTTTGATGTTGAAAAAAAACATGAAAACGGTCGTATAATAGCATGTAGAATGATTCTATGGTGAGCAAAAGTCATTTTGTGAAATGTTGGAAAATTTTACAAAAAAAACACCATAGTATAGAATGTCAAAATTTTTCGATGAAACCGTCAAATTTTTTTAAGTTGAAAAAAAACCATGAAAACAGTCGTAGTATAAAAACGCCATAGTATAGTACACATGTGTCAAACTCAAGGCCCGCGGGCCAAATCCGGGCCGTCACCTCAATTTATGTGGCCCGCGAGTGCTTGCAAAGAATATGGAATGCATATTATTCAATTCTATGCCGCTTCACAGAAGTAGTGTCCTTAAACTACATGTCCCACAATGCATCTCAATTTTTTGACATGCGCACTGTAGCGTCTCAGTCTCAGCGGTTTCCAGCAGCAGCGCAGTGTTGCCAATTTAGCGACTTAGCTAGTTTTCAGACCCCTCGACCCCTCTTTCAAATGAGAAATTAGTGACAAATCTAACGAGTTTTGCTGGTGTTACTGGAGACTTTTGGAGACTCTCATGAAAGCAGGTATCGTTCTTCCTCTTCTCAACGAGCAGCGGGTGCTGCCGTGGACCCCTCCCCAGTCCCAAAGCGGTCACAAGCGGCACAGTCCTCGTCAGCAGTCCCTCCTAGCTGCAGTCTCTGTTCACCCCTCCGCATCCAGACTGAATGAATCACGCATGCAAGCCACCGCTGGCTGATGTAAATGTAAAATTTTGGGAATCAAACCCTGAATTTAAAAATATAGGGGAAAAAAAGAAGTTACACCGCCAGAGTGTCTCCTTTGGGTCACTTTTGCTGATCCCAAGCCTGGATAAAGGAGGAGGGTTGTGGTATTATAAAAAAAAAAAAAAAAAAAAAACAGAACTGACGGAAGAAAGTTCATTTGTAGTTCTAAACATATTTAGGGAATTGTTTTACTCACTTTTTGTCTTCAGAGGTAGTTACTAAATAAATTATTACTAAAATTAATAATAATCAAATGCAGAGGCAATTTTGTAAAATGATCAAGAGTAGATATATTTATATACTGGTAGTCTTATAATAACAACCGGCCCTTTGAGGGCAGCCATAATGCTGATGTGGCCCAGGATGAAATTGAGTTTGACACCCCTGCACTAGATGGTGGAACTTTTTATTAATTTGTGGAGGTGGACTCTGGTGGGGCCCAGGTGGTCACATGGAAGGGATGAGCCGAGGTGAATGTAGGGAAAAAGGAGTGGGTGAAAATAGGATAGGGTTGAGGTCCAGTTCAGGGTGGGGCCTAGTAAATGAGGAGGGGTTAGGTTTAGGGGGGTTGGGCTTAGGGTCGGGGGTGGGGTTAGGGTTGGGGTTGGGCTTAGGGTCGGGGGTGGGGTTAGGGTTAGGGTTAGGGTTGGGGTTGGGTTAGGGTTGGGGTTAGGGGGTTGGGGTTAGGGGGTTGGGGTTAGGGGGTTGGGGTTAGGGTAGGGGGTTGGGGTTAGGGTTAGGGTTAGGGTTGGGGTTGGGGGTTGGGGGTTAGGGTTAGAGTTAGGGTTGGGGTTGGGTTAGGGTTGGGTTAGGGGGTTGGGGTTAGGGTTAGGGTTAGGGTTGGGGTTGGGGTTGGGGTTAGGGTAGGGGGTAAGGGTAGGGGTGGGGGCAAGGGGGTGTGGGGTACAGATGAGGGTTAGGGTAAGGGTAGGGTTAGGGTAGGGGAAATAATTATCCCTTCTCCGGAAGGAGAAAGGGGGAGCACTGGCTTTCCACCCATATGACTCCCCATACACCTGGCCCCCTCTTGGCTGACCGGTGCGGTGGCGTTGTCTGCCGTACCGCACCGTGGTCCAGCCGTGGTCCATAATTGGACTTAATAAATGAATAAAAAAACAAAAAACAAACAACCAAGGGTGCTTCCTCACCAGGGAAGGATTAACCAATTTATAAATGAAGAAATTACAAAAAAAGAAAGAAAGAAATATAATAAAAGGAAATATGTATTATATTATTATTATCAAAAAAATAAGTAGTGTGCCCACACAATGTTTCGGTCCTGATGGACCTTCCTCAGGTGTACGGCACACACTAACACACACGCAGACTGGCTATGTGCAGGTGAGTGAAAAGGAGCTCTCTGTCTGTCTCTCCTCTCTTATATAGAGCCAGAAGCTTTAGTGGGGTGATTCTATGTGAGAAGGTGGAAATGAAGGGAATGAGGTGTCCGGGGTCAGTGGTGCGGGATCTGGGCCGGGGAAAGGGAGGTGGTGTCTGGGAAACCTGTCCAGGGACCTGGGATGGAGTGGGGTTGGGAGTAGAGCAAGTGGGAGTGAGGGAAGCCAAAGGGTTGTTCTTAATGGTCCGTAGGAAGCGTTTGGAGTAGCCCTGTGCCGGAGGCTGTGGAATAATATGGAGGTGGCTTGGTGGAAATCTGATAGGTGAGAGGAGATGCGGAAGAAACGGATGAGTTGTGATTTAACTATGCCCTTGAATGTATGCTTGGGGTGGTAACTGGCTTTATGTAACAGTGCGTGTGTGTCTGTGGTCTTGAAGTAGACTTTAGTGAGGATGTTTTTGTGTGTGGTAGTACTGTGTGGTTGGAAAAAAACTGTGGTGTCCAGGAAGTGTACCTGGTGTGGATATATGTTGTGTTTGACTTTGATGGATGGGTGGTGGTTATTGAGTGTGTGTATGAAGTCCTGGAATAATGTAGGGTGGTGATGCCAAATGCCGAATATGTCGTCTAGATAACGGAGGTAGATGAGCGGTTTATGTGTACATTTGGAGAGGGCTTCCCGTTCCCACTCGCTCATGTACATGTTTGCGTATGACGGGGTGAAACGCTGGCCCATGGCTGTTCCGTGAACCTGAAGGAAGTGGCAGTCGTTAAAGATGAAGTCATTATTGGTGAGGCAGCTTTTTAGTAGTTGGATGAGGGCCTGATCAGGTCTGGTATTGTCCGGATATTTGTGAAAGGTGGATTGGATGGCTTGTAATCCTGAGTCCGTGTCTATGTTTGTGTAGAGGCTGTCTATGTCGATGGTGAAGAGGTATGAATGAATAGGAACAGCCATGGGTCGAACGGTGTTGATAAAGTGGTATGTGTCCTTAATGTTAATGGGATGCCTGGTGGAGAGGGGGCCCAGGAAGTGGTCCAAGAATAAGGAGATATTGTAGGTGGTGCTGTTACAGTCCGAGACTATTGGTCTGCCGGGAGGAACCTCAAAGGGAATGGTCCAAGTGGAGGGGTCTTTATGTATTTTGGGAAGAAGGTAGAACTGTCTGGGGCGGGGATTGTCAGAGCCAAAAAGAAAGTGCATCTGTTTAACTGTGATGAATTTGTCCTGGTGGAGGGATTCTATTATCTTGCGGATGGTGGTCTGTGTGGGGATCTGGATACTGTGAGTGATGGGTCTGTAATGATGTGGATTAGAAAGTTGTCTATTAGCTTCTGTGAGATATTGTTGTCGGTCCAGGATGACTATCTTCGAGCCCTTGTCTGCTGGTTTGATGATAATGTTGGGGTTATGGGTCAGTTGTTTGAGGGCCCTGCATTCGGGCCACCGACAGATTGTCCGGGACATCTGCCGGGGGCCGATAGGTACGCAGGGCCCGTCTATTGTGGTGGATGAGATGACGAGTGTGTCTGTCTACCTGGGATGAAGCTGGTTCCCAGTGGATATGTGAAGGGTGTTGGTGTGAACTGGTTGTGGGGTGAACAGTAGGAGGTGATCTTGAGTCTTCTGTGGTAGAGGTGAAGGTCCCTTTGAAGTTCCTCCCAGTCATAATGTGAGGGTCGCGGGATGAAAGAGAGCGCCCTCTCCAACAGGCAGATTTGTGCTGAGGAGGGGGTGAAGAGTGTGGAGAGGTTGAGGAGGGTGGAGGGGGAGTCCCAGCCCAGGTCCCGGTCGGGTTGGCCGGTGGGAGATGATGCAGGAGTGGGGAGGTCAGGTCTGTCTGGGTCGTGTACTGGTTTGGTTTCAAAGGAAATTATAAATTTAGCTGATTACACCAGTGTTGAAAGATGAGGCGGGCTGTGGCGGGTTTCCAATGTATATTGTCTGGGTCTGTGGTGAATGTGTCCTGTGGGATTTTGGTAAGGGAGGGAACGGCTGTGGCTATGGTATGGTTGAGGTGTGTCAGGTTACGTTGTTGTTGAGGGTGGAGGTCGGGGGAGAAGTTGAGTCTGGGGAAGTAAATATCCGCATTGGGGAAGGCAAGCTTCGCCTGCTAATAGAGGGCTTTTAATTGTTTTGAGGGATTAGGGTTTAGGGTTACAGGTTAGGGTTAGGGTTTAGGGTTACAGGTATGTTTATTTATTTATTTATTTTATAAATGGGGAAAGGACAAAGGTTAAGGAGTAAAATTAACGTCAGACAGGAAGTGGTTTTATTCCAGCACTGTCCAATCATGTTACTGCAGGTGAGTTTACTGTAGTCCCTGCTTTCATTCTGCAGGAACATTATACAATATTATGAACATTTGCATTGTCCAGAGTCATCATTGTCGTCATCATTATTATAATCAACATTCCACTACACTGACATCATCATCAATAATCCTCATCATAGCTCGCAGATTAATTGACATTCAAAAATGTAGAAATTCACTTTTATAGTTCTCATATCATCACTGCTGTGTTAATAAAATATAATCTTAGCCTTTTTTCTACAAAGTTTTACATACCATAATATCACCTGAATAAGCCCTTCTGTACATCTGCGTATGTCTGAACTTCACCCCGCCCGTACAGTATAATCTCTTCAAATGTCAGGCAAGACGGCCAGCTCCAGCTTCAGACAGCAGGGGGCAATCTAACTCTGCAGACCTGTGATCACATGCTTCATACTCACCTGCATCTGAACTACCTCTACCCTGAGAATACTAAGACAGAAGAAAGGAAAGTGGAAGGGGTGAGAAACCAAGCTGACAGGACATTCGAATGGGTGGGATCAGGAAAAAGAGAGGTAGAAACTACTAAAGCCAAGGTCACACTACACTACTTTAACTTAGAGGCTCTAAGCGCAAATTGATTTTTCTGACTGTCAGGGTTGACTGGATTCAGGCTGGGAGAGGTTTCTCAAACAGAGATGTCCATGTTTGATTTGACCAAGAAAATACTGCAATCTGAGAATGATCAAGCAATTTCCAGTGGCAGTTTACTGTAAGTATAGAGGTAGGAAAAATAGGAAGATTAGTCATTATGTAAAAACAAAAACTTTCCACTCTGTTAGATATAAGATTCTCATTTTGCTCCACTTTTAACAAGCTGCTGTACATTTTTTTTATTTATTTATTTTTGGAGCAATAAGTCTCTATTAAAATGTGCCTGCACCAATCTACATAAGCGTGCACTTACAAATTAAGCATTTATATAAAATTCTTTGACAGTTTTAACTTTGAGTTTGAGTTTATCTATTTCATTTGTAAACATAAACTGTAATTTCTGTACCACAGAGCATGGAATCAGGGAATTTTACATAAAATAAACAGTTCTGGCAAATTAGAAAGCTTTTATAAGCATGAATGAGATGCTGTGTGTAGCGCTGAAAAACCTGTTTGATTGATCAGTCAACAGAATCAGCAACTATTTTGACAATTAATAATAATAATGATTTGATGGTTCTCAAATGTGAAGATTTGTGGCTTTTCCTTGTCTAAAATTGTAGTAAATTGTATATCTTTCTGATATCTTATAGACCTAAATGTATTGATTTACTAAGAAAATAATCTGAAGATTGTTAGTTGTGGTGTTTTCTCGTTGTCAACATGTCAGTGTGTACATGAGCAGATCAGTCAGTAACTTGCTCTGTGCTGCACCTTTCTGGTGATTTCGTCTTGTACTCTGACCTAGGCTTGAGGTGCAAGGAAAAGGAAGAAAGTGAGCAGAGAAGGAGGAGAGCAAGCAAGGGAAAGGTTGAGTAAATATAGCCGGGGAGTGACAACTATGTGTGAACTAATGCTAGAACTATGATAGAAGAAATGGAAACTTGTGTGCATCTTGTGTGCAAATAGCACAATGGTTAAGAGTCTTTGAACACATACGCACTCATACACACAGTCTGAAAGGTTTCTGCTCGAACACCCTGTGAAAATCTTGTGATTGGACGGGACGAGGCGAGGGCGGGTCCCAAAACAGTAAACGGGTATCCTTCCTGTTTTGGATTGCGGTTCCTGTCCCTCTCATGTGCGTCAGCAGCACATCAGGCTCCTCCATTTTAACAGAGTAACCAATCCACCGAGTTTGTCTAGTCGTCCACAGAACTTCCCTCTGGTTGATTAGCAGAGAGGGTAGTGGCATCAAATGACAGAGTCCGCCTTCTCAGCTCAACACTGCTGTCTGTCAGCTGCGTTGCCACAGTAACTGGCTCTTCTCCTGGCGGCGGGCTCATCCTCTGCTTCCTGTTCCTGCCTGACACCGGAGATACTGATTGGCTGAGGCGGGTCCTGTGCTCCACGGGGCTCGGGGTAAGGTGTCTGCTTTTGTGTGAGGAGCTGGGAGGGAGTTGTGAGCTTGCATGAACAGAACTGTTTATACGACTCACTTCCTCGTCTGCATCGTCTAACTGGGGGCCGGCGTCGGCGCCCGGCCTGGCCGCTGTGGAGCTACAGAGTGGTGCTGACAAGGTGGATTCACCGCTGGGGACCTTCAGCCTGGACAGCATCTGCGGGCTGACAGGCCTCTTCTCAACATCTGTTTCTGGCTGCGAGCCACCAGCCTGCTCAGGTACATGTTCTTGCCCAGTGGTTTCACTGTGGCTCCGGCTGTGGCTCCTGCATGCGATGACCCTCTGGGGGTGTGTATATTTCAGAGTGTGTACACTGGACGATCGCTGGCGTGGTGGTGTGGAAGAAACGGCGGGCACAGTGAGGTGAGGCTCTGCCAGATCGTCAGCTGAACCACTCTGATCCAAAGAGTCACAGCGCACAGCCTCCTACAGACACAACACATGCACACAAGCACACTTAGATGACACGATCCCCATTATGTGTTGGGTTGTGCAAGTAAAATAATTTTCAAAATGTTTTGCGTGGGATGCAGTAAAAATAATGTTTAAAAATCGAAAATTGTCAGAAAATGGTAGAAAATTTAAAGCAAACAAACAAAAACGCTTTGTGTGTGAAGAGAAGGCAAGAGGAAAAGAGGTGATAATAACACACCTGTCTTCGTAACTGTCTGCTTGCGTGGAAGGATGCTGGTCTCTTCAGGGCTGAAGTATCTGGAACGTACGAGGGACTCAGCTTGTTTTTGTCTAAACTCTCTTCAGGATTGAGCCACTGAGAAGGTCGTCTGCTGGCACTGTGAGTGGGACTCAGTCTGAGTGAGGGATGTCTGTCTATACTGTAGCTGGACATGAGTTTAGGTCTCTCTGTGTTGTGGTCTGGATTCAGCCTGTATCCGTCCATACTGCGTGTAGAGCTGAGTCTGTGTCTGTTTATTCGATGGGCCGGGCTGAACCTGTATCCATCTATACTGTGAGCTGAGCTGAGTCTGTGTCTGTTTATTCTGTGAGCCGGACTGAACCTGTATCCCTCCATACTGTCGGCTGGACTGAGTCTGTGTGAGGAGTGTCTGTCAATGCTCTGAGCAGTGCTGAGGCAGATCTTTGGCCTTGAGCTGCGTCCAGTTCCCAGTGAAGCGTGGCTGATGGCCGGCAGAGCTCCTGGAACCTGCAGCAGTGAGCCGCCTCCACTGGAGCCCAGAGATGACATGGAGCCTGCAGAAAACAATGTGGCATCATAATTATGGACACACTGATGAAAACAAAAAAAAAAATGAATACAGTATTACTAAAGAGGGAAGCATTACTGAAAAGAAAAATTGTCTGTTAAGATATTACTTAAGTGTAAGTAAAACAACTTCTTATAACTGATGTTTTCCAAATATATACTTAGTATATATCACTGTATACTTTATATCCAACATACCATACATACACAGTATACAGTATATTACCTTTATTTAACCCCAGTTAAATAAACGTCACATGGAGATTAATTTTTTACAAGTGAGACCTAGCCAAGACAGGGTCAAATAGCAGCATCCAATACACAACAAGAAAACAACACTGAATCAGGGCGGCAAAAATAGGTACGACAAAATACATTACGTCATACAGTGTGTTAACAGGGCAGCATGATGGTCATGTGTTTGTTATCTAATTGAAGCAACTGCAGCTTGCAGTGACCACTTCCCTTGCAAGATGTAAAGTTACCAGATAATTTGATATCTTACTTTCAAACAAATGGACAGATTCACTCTTACTACCCAAAACTGATCTCTAATTAGTAGAGTTCAGTCATCTATAAAATAGATGGGTCCTGTCTCAGGGAACTCTCTCTTTCGGTTAAAGGTGCTAAATTTGATATCCAGAACATTAAATTAGCAGCAAGCTAATTTGCTATGTAAAGATATAGAGAAGTAATGTCTACTTGAGCAGAGAATGAAGTCGCTCTCCCTCTGTGCATGTTGTAATCCCAGCTTCTCCTTGCTTTGTTGATATAGCCGGGCCATTCATACATGTGAGCGTGCCTCACTGGCTAGCTCACAGTCGCTGATCTGCACTGCTCTCATACGGCGATTACAGCTGATACCAGCGGCGTCATTGTGTAGCACCCAACCTCCAGTTCACCCCCAGGTTAACACTGTTAACTCTGTCAGCACTTTCGCTGTTGTTTTCACTGTTAGCACCATTAGCTACAAGCCGCCAGCTTGCTGTCACCATGTTGAGAGCCATTGAGAAGCAATGGAAATGCTCCCAATCTTGTAATTAGCACCTTTAAAATGACTCCATCCTACCAGAATATGTGTGGTGATATTATATATTTTTCCTATAGTCAACAAATCACAAAGAAAGACCAAACTAACAATTAACTGATCCTATTAACAATTGTCTGCATATCCAAAGCATGATCTATATTATTCCTCTGTGCTATAGAGCTCCATCAGAAACTATTAAAAACACATTAATGAGCCACACAGTTGCACTGAGTGACTGATGTTCCTTCATTACCATGAACATAAACACTAGTTTAATCTAACTGCCATTTACAGGGTTGGTGACAAACTGACACATTGTTTTTTTGTCTTTTCATGGAATTTGTTGATAATTAAAAATATAGAAATCCTACATCATTATTATTTGTCATTTATATTTTGCACATAAATTATTATCACTATTATTATTATTATTATTATTATTATTATTATTATTAAATCAATTCAGTGTTACATTTTTAGATTTGATGAATTTGCAATAACCATGTTATTCTAAAGTGGGCATACAATAAACCTATTAACTTGTTACTAATATTAAAAAAAACAAACATCTCCCTCTTTAAGGTCTATTATAACAGTGCCACTTGTTGTGCTGCATCACATCTCAACTGCCTTCTCTGCTATTTATGGAAGCAATAACCTTTACAGCAATCAGTTAGTGGTTACAGCACAGTGAGAACTGTTCCTTAATTTAATTGGCTATAAACAACCAAATTACCTGAGTAGCTGTAAGCAGAGTACGCCTCATGGCAAATGGGAGGATAAGGAGAGCATCTGAGTGGCTGAACGAAGCTGTCGCTGGGGAGAGACAGCATGCGTCCTATGCTCAGCAGGTTGCCATGGGAACAATCCTCATCCTCAACCTGCACCTGCCACACAAGATCATCACCGCACCGTCATTGTTATTGTCACCTCTGCTCCCTTCCCCTCCACACATGCTGGGATAAGAAACACACACTCTGTCAGTTACCTGGGCAGGTGTATCCACATTTGGCACCAGGTCTCCGCCCACAGATGCAGTGCTGAAGCGTCGGCTGGCCTCCTCTCTCTCCCTAATCTCTTCCCTCTCCCTCCTCTCCTCCATCTCCTCCAGCTGTGCCTCCTTATTGCTCTCCTCCAGGTGCTTCATCAGAACGGCCACGACCACGTTGACCAGCACGAACTGAGCCGTTAGGACAAAGGTGACGAAGTAAACGGGGGAGATCAGGGGCAGGTAGGTGAGGCAGTGGCGCTCCTGCGGGCGACACTCTCGCAACGTGTCCTAGACGGTGAAGGTTAGAGAGGAGGAAAGAGATAATTAAGCAATGTTGAAAACTGATTATAGATAAAAGGATTTAAGGTGATATTCAGATATATTAATGTACTATGGTGTATTTCCTCTCTTCTCCGACAGGGGGAGATGTGGATCTGAGCGTGGACATACCGAGCCTGTCACAGAAGAATAATACACTCTCCTAAACCTCTAATGTCAGCAGCTCTTAGTCTGTCATAAAAACAGTGATCGTCTCTCTTCTTAATGCAACGCCTGTCTCATAACTGATGCTTTGAGACACACTCATATACACAGACACAAACATGGACTTTCTCGTCTCTCCATCTTCTTTAAAACTCCAACACAGCAGAGGAGAGAGAGAGAAATAACCTTCATAATCCCATTCCAGTTGTCCCCGGTAGACACCCTGAAGAGCGTGAGGAAAGCCATGCCGAAGTTGTCAAAGGTAGCGTGGCGACTAAGACCCTCACATGGGTTCTCTTCCGAACACTCTGAAAGAGGATGAAAAGAAGAAAAGAGTATTAGAGGCACTAAGTGTGAGAGATGAAGGCGAGGGGAGAGAAGAAAGAGAACTGTTTGTAGATTAGAGCACGTATTAGAACGCTGATTCTAAATTGACATAATTAATGCATGTAACAACAGAATTTATGCATGTTACATAATCTACAGATATCTCACCAGAGTCAGCTGAGACACACACACTCACTCACACATCTGTGCATCGATTTATATGCATGCACACGCTCACGTGCTTGCACATACACGCATGCATGCACGTACACGCACACACACACTAACCCAGTTTTCCAAAGAGCTCAACTCCCAGAGCTGCATAGATGAAGAACAGCAACATGAAGAGCAGACCCAGATTCCCCACCTAGACAGACACATTACACGCACACACAGATATACAGTATACAGTGTATGATACACAGAAAAAAAGACAGGTACAGTATACATTGAGAGAGACGCAAACATGCGAACAGATAGAAAGAGACAGACTGCTAAGCATAGTAAGCTTAATGCTTTCCACATCATAAAAAGTATTACAAGCCATCATGATACCTGGAGTTAAATCATATTTCAGATTTTAGTTTGAGATACAGAGCTACACATTCACAGCCTGGGATTCAGTCCTCATGAACCACAAACCCGCCCGTTTATTCTAATTACAAAGTAATTCACAGGGACTTGGCTTGCCTTCCCCCATGGTGAGAAGTATGGATATGTCTGATTAGATGACGGATAAACCTATTGATGAAGTGCACTCGGACACCACAGCAAAGACCCGGGGTCAATCACCTGCAATGATCTGTCACTTCAAAGATAATTGGCTTTATTCATAGGTGGGAAGGCAGCAAAGGACCATGGGTATTTTGCTGCAGTACAGATTCCTACTGGTTTGTTGGAACCATAGACTGTATAAAATATGGACATAGTCTCTGTGACATCACCCTTTCTGAAGAGCCGTTATGAAGCTCAAAGTGGGTGTCTCTGGCCGTCGCCATCTTGGCAGTGACGACACAGACTAATTCCTGGACTACTCCAAAAATGGGCAGAGTGTATCATCATGTTTTGAAGCCTCGAGTTTTTTGGCTGTTGCCATTTGCAGCTAGAAGTGACGCAAGAGTGTGAAGTTGAATAATACAGTTTTAGGCAACCAAAATGTTAGAATTAAATTTCATGAACTGAAAACCCACTATGAAAAAGTTAAAGTTAGAGAATAACACTGATTAAGACGAAAACACAGAAAATTCCCAGACCAAACAACATTGAGGTAACGACCTGTCAGTCACAAGGCAGAAACACCCTAAAGCATACCCTGCTTTATGGTCTATTTGACTCTAAATAGGACCATAATTTACTAAATGAACATCATGCTGTATTGAAGAAGACTAGAAACTAGCAACTGAGACCATAAACTCATGTTTACTGAGGTAATGGCGGCAGTAGCTCAGTCCGTAGGGAGTTGGCTTTAGGAATCGTAGGGTCACCGGTTCAAGTCCCAACATGGACCAAGAACTGAGTGTGAACTGGTAGCTGGAGAGGTGCAAGTTTACCTCTTGGGCACTGCCGAGGTGCCCCTGAGCAAGGCACCAAACCCCCAACTGCTCAGGGCGCTTGTCAGGAGCAGCCCCCTCACTCTGACATCTCTCCATTAATACATGTATATTGGTCCTGTTTGTGCATGTATGTATTTCAGGTCTGTGTGTACTGTGTGAAAATTAACAACAGAGTGTAAAAATTGAATTTCCCTCCGGGGATTAATACAAGTTCATCTTATCTTATCATATCTTATCTTATCTGTAATAAATCAAGTTTTTCTCATAGACTTCTATACAATCAGACTCCATTTTACAACCAGAGGAGCCACCCCCTGCTGGCTGTTAGAAAGATCACAGAACTAGAGGTCCATTCGCTTAATGCTTAATTAGCTAAAGAGACCAATAAACGTCAACCTGTACCAGGCTGTAAAGATGTTTATTTCTGCTGTAAAGTCTGTCATTTTAACATGGGGGTCTATGGGGAAGTCAAGTGGCCATTTGAGGAACTGCAGTTTCTGTCATTTCTGCAATGGCATAAATTTATCAGCACTGGAGGTTACCGCTTCATTGGAACACATGCATAAACAAACTTGGCATCTAGCAGTGATAGTGTGAAGCTCTGTGTGCTATGATTTTGAAAATGGATATAATTTAGCTGCATTTCAGAAGCAGGAACACAAACAGTGTAAGGTCTACTTCCCTGCATACCTGTTCTCATTTATTGTGCACCACCTTCCCTCCCCCTTCCTCTCAACTCTCTCTACTCTCATTTCTGGTAGTGTCCCCTGAGGGTCCTGAGCTTAGAAGCTATGGTAGAGCCTTCCCGAAGCCTCCCCCCACACCAGAGCGCATCATCCTAGTTCACCAATTACTTTTCACACATTTCATATTCAAACAAGTCTCAGAGTCACACTAGCGGCAGTAAGCACAGCAATGCTTTGAGTTAAATGCTAATGTCAGTATGCTATGACCATGCTGATATTTAGCATTAATGTTTACCACGTCCACCATCTTAGTTCGGTGTGTTAGCATGCTAACATTTGCTTATTCGCACTAAATGCAAAGTACAAAGTAAAGCTGATGAGAATATCATTTGTTTTGCAGGTATTTGTTCATAAACCAAAGTGTTGGTATTGTGTAGGATCTGGCAGTATCTAGCGGTGAGGTGTGGAGATTACAACCAACTGAAGCCTCTCCTGTGTGCCAAGTGTGTTGAGGAGCTATGGTGGCCAAAGCGAAATTGCAAATTACCCTCTCTAGAGCCATCTGGAGCAGAGCTAGTGTGTAGAGGGTGGGTGTATCTCAGAGGGTAGAACGGATTGTCCTTTAACCAGAAGGTCGGTGGATTAATCCCCGGCTCCTACTGTGTAGATGCCAGTGTGTGAGTGTGTACATGGGAAGTGAGTGGTGAAGCGAGAGAGAGAGCGGCTGTGATGGGAGTGAGTAACGTCATCGACTCCGGCCCAAGCAGGAAAAATTAACAGTGCTGCACATGGCGGTGCAACATGGCGGACTCCGTGGAGAGAGGACCTGCTCCCTATGTGGATATAAATGGCTCGTTCTAAAGAAAACAGGTGATTATACACAAACATACTTATATTGTATTCCATTTCTACCAATAGATCCCCCTAACTGTTACACATTGGTCCTTTATCACAGGCGTTATTACAATTTATCCTGAGGGGAGCATGACTATGTGTAGCAAAATCCATGGCTGTCCATCCAAAGACCTGTACAAAATGCAACAAACCAACCAATAGCTGAGATATTTCAGTCCGGACCAAAGAGGTGGACCGACCAGCTGACATTGCCATCCCTGGAGCATAAATTGTGTCTAAAGACAGTTATGTGTGCATGTCAGATTATGGTTTAGTCCTTGCTTGAGAATGTCTCCTTTAGACCAACAATAGCACTGCGTCAAAAAATGCAGCATTCACAACGAGACAGGTGCCATCACAGAGGGCTCCAGCAAAAAAAAAAAAAAACTTGAATCTGGCCTCATAAATCACTTTTGTCGCATCAAAGAGCTGTGTCATCCAGAAATACTCTCCTTTGGCCAATCAGATATGTGCAATTATCCAATACTTGTAGAATATGTGGCTAATTTTACTCTTCACCTCGCAAGCACCAAGAAAGAGGAGAAAATACTGCTGCTGTGACAACTTGACAGAGTTTTACAATCCTGCCTCAAAGGAAAATAAATTGCTGTGTGGTGTCTTTGTGATGATAAGCTTTCAGACTGGACATTATGGTTCATATTTTATCTTCTCACAGACACCCAGTGGCAAAACAATTGCACAAAGCAGCTGTGAAGTTATGTGACATAAAGTTATGATTGAAGTGGTGATTTATCAGCCACAATGATACATTTAAGGATCAGCCATTAGCCTTTAGGTTAACACAAGGATGTTGTCACGCTTGTTTGGTGGTGATTTGGTGTCACCGAACAGTCTGTTAGTAAATCATGTGGGGGGGCAGTCAGTGCCAGCCCTGATGAATCGCTGAATAAAACAAGCTGTCTGCAGTTCTTCAGATCTGGAAACCAGGCTCGTAGTTTACAGGGACATGTATTTCACAGCATCAGTGCTGCCTCTTACCTGAGGCAGCGCTTGCATCACTGTGTCCAACAGAGCTCTCATTCCTGTCGCCATCTTCAACAGCTTCAACACTGAAACAGTTTAATGTGTCAGCTCTTATCAGCAAACATATCAGTGTGTTTTCTTTGTGTTTGTGTCACTGCGTGTGTGTGTGTACCTCTTGTTATCCTGAGTACTCTCATGATTCGTATGATGGTGGGGTTGATGGGGAGGGAAGCATTCAGGTCTATTTCCTCCAGTGTGATTCCCATGATGGACAACAACACAATGGCGAGGTCCAATTGGTTCCATCTTCACACACACACACACACACACACACACACACACACACACACACACACACACAGCACACACACATGCACGCACGCATGCACGCACGCACGCACGCACGCACACACACACACACACACACACACACACACACACACACACACACACACACACACAATTTCAGTTTCTCCAGTGCTGTGTTTATGAGAGTCTTTGTATTGGTGTAAGAGCTTGAATACCTTTCTTTGAAAAATCGGCGCAGGCCAAAAGCGATGAGTTTAAGAATGGCCTCGATGACAAAGACCACTGTGAAGACGTAATTGCAGTACTTCAGTATCTCCTCGAAGTACTGCGGGACACAAAGACATACACTTCAAAAACCCACTACAATAGCTGTACTGTACCACCGCATACTGCTTCATTACTATGGTTCTAGGGCAGGTGGTAGAAGGTGTTGCCATGGTTACCTGAGGCTGGTTGTAGTGCTCCATGCTCATGGTGAGGAGGTTTGTGAAGATGATGATGGTGATGAAGAGGTCCAGGTAGTGGCTGGTGCAAACGGTGTGGATGGATCGACGCAACGGGGAGTAGTCAGCGTAGTACGGCTTCTCCTGGGCCTCTGCATTTCACGTACACGCACGCACGCATGCACGCACGCACACACACACACAGAGTCATAAAAATGCCACTGATAGAAAAATATATGTGCTATGAAGTCACTCATGAAGTGGGTGCCAAGTGGTGCACTGTGTGTGACTGTCCATATGTGTGTGTGAGTGTGCATGTTTGTGTGTGTGTGTGTGTGTGTGTGTGTGTGTGTGTGTGTGTGTGTGTGTGTGTGTGTGTGTGCGCACAGACTCACACAGCCACACACACACACACAGGAATTCACATTCACACACACACACACACACACACACACACACACACACACACACACACACACACACACACACACACACACACACACACACACACACAGCATGGCACTTCAAGGTGTCTTTGGGCAGAAACCATTGCTGTCTGCTGCCAGACAGTTAACTGACTCAGAGGAAAGCACTACTACAGATTACACTGCAGAAGAGAGAAGGACGGAGTGAGGCAGAAATGAGGTGGTGCAAGAGGGAGAAAGTGTGTGTAGTAAAAGTGTGTCTCTGTGCATAATATGGGCAGAAATTATGCTTGTACTCATACAGCATGTATGCAGAGGTTTATCATGTGTGCCTGTAATATTGCAGATATATGGCCAGAAGCATGTGGATGCCCCTGTCTAGTGTATGTTAGGTCGAGGGATGTTTTCCTAGTTTGGGCGAGGCCCCTTACTTCAGATCAGGGTTCCTCCTTCTGAAAATATTAATGTTACAGTATACAATGATTGTTTAGACAATAGTGTGCTTTTAACATTGTGGCAACACTTTAGGGAAGTCCAGTTCCTATTTCAACATGGCAATGTCATGGTACACAAACAGGGCTGGAGTGGGACAAAAAAAAAAAAACGGCCCTGGCATTTTTGCCCAGACTGGCCCACCACAATTAATCACACACCACCCACCTGCCATACCAACTTTGCCACTCCCTAAAACCACTAAAGTAATGAGTAAGAGTGACTCAAGGAAGATTAAAAGAGAGCGAAGAAGATTAATACCTTCAAAAATATATATCAATATACTCCACTGTGATAAGCAGGACTTGCCACAAGGATATGGAGTAGCCAGTCAATTGTTAATGTGTTTTTCATCAGTTATTTTGCTGATATTTCTCAAACACTGAAGACAACTCTCTGCTCTGTACTCTGCAGAGTACAGAGTACTCTACACAACCTATTAGCTGAACGTGCACACACACATTTATACAGAGCATGTAGGGACGGGACTGATGGATGCATGTTTCTCTATCATCATCACCAGCCTATCGTCAATTTAGATAAAACATAGATATACCGCCTCACAACCTGTAAACCATATGCCTCAGCCAAACAGTCAAGTTGCAGTTTACATCAACGTTTGTCCAAAATGTCATCACTTCATCATTTTATCCTGTTGGATATTTGTGTGAAATTGTCAAAATTAACATATGAATTATTGAGTAAAGTCCAAAAAAACGTGTTTTGTGTGGTCACAGACCTTGACCACCAAATTATAATCAGTTCATCCTTGAGTCCAAGTGTTTGGATGTTTGTGCCAGATGTAATGAAATTCCACGGGAGGAGTTCCTGGGATATCACATTCACGAGAATGAAACAGATGGACAGACAACCTGAAAATATAATAGACACAGCTAGAGGCATAAAAACAATGTGTCGATCTACTTGTTTTATGGGCCGTTCAGACAGAAAAAAGGCATTTTGGTCTGTCCTGTACACAAAGCAAGGTCCATAAAGAAACGGTTTTCTAGGTTGGCATGGAAGAACTTGACTGGCCTGCACAGAGCCCAGATCTCGACCCCATCAAACACCGTTGGGAGGAAATGGAACGCCAACTGAGAGCTGTGCCTTATCGCCCAACTTCAGTGCCAGACCTCACTAATCCTGGATGCTGATGAAGCTGCATTGCATTCTGGCTAAAGAATGGTCTGTTCTTTAGCAGCCTTAGTATAGAGAAGTTTGACTTTGACTTATATATATATATATATATATATATATATATATATATATATATATATATATATATATATATATATATATATATACATTGTAATCACTATGCTTGTATTTCACATCATGATCCACCAGTTAGAATGGTTGCAGATTGCCTCCTGAAGCTGCAACGAAGCCACAATGAACTGGACGCTGGGAGTAATGCTCTTGTGTATGAATGAAAGCAAATACCTAAATCTTGTGGTGGGAAGCCTTCCTAGAAGAGTGGAGGCTGTTAGAGCAGCATATTAACGCCAGTGATTTTGAAAAGACATTTTTAACAATCACGTATGGCTGTAATGTTCAGCTGTTCACACACTATACTGTATGTCTCTCATTCCCTCTCATCCCCTTCCCCTCCCGTTATCTCACTTCTCCTCCTCTTCTCCAAGCGCCTTTGTCGTTTCTCTTCCCTCAGCCGGGCCTCCTCCTCCTCCTGCTGCTGGCGACACTTGTGAAAGTTTTCCACCACCACGCCCACAAACATGTTGAGCACAAAGAAGCTGACGATGAGGAGGAAAGAGATGAAAAACAGCAACATCCAAGGGTTGTTGTTTCTTATTGGCTGCAGAGAGATACAGAGAGAGAAAATGGAAGATGAGATGATGATGATGAGGAGGAGGAGGAGGAGGAGGAGGAGAGGTAACATGGGGACAAGAACCAAAAAAGAGGAGGACCAAAAAGTGACGAGGAGGGGTGGAGAAGTAGAAGAGGAGAGCGCATACACAAGAAGACAATGTAAATCCTGAGTCAGCACTGAAACTGTCAACTCACATCTATTTATCCATCCACCTTTTTTTTTTTCCTTACACCTCCTGAAATATTTCCCTATTCTGCTTGAAAAAACAAGATCAAATGGTGCCTGAGACTGACACAAAACAGAACCAAAACAGAGTGAAATACAATATACACTGGCTGAATGGTTTGTATGTCTTGCTGATAGCCTATTCATTTTTTACATCCCACAACTCGTCTCTTCCTCGTCCTGTGTGTGTGTGTGTGTGTGTGTGTACATGCGTCTTCACCTGCTGGTCCACTGCGACAGCATCCAGGCCATCATACATAATGCTGACCCAGCCGTCTTTACATGACAGCACAAACAGTGACATCAGTGCCTGGAAGAGTGAGACACATATAAATGAGCTTCCGGCTGTCAATCAGCTTGTAAGAGCAGGTGTCAGCCCTGTGTGTGTGTGTGTGTGTGAGTGTGTGTGTGTGTGTAGGTGTGTGTGTGTGTGTGTGTGTGTGTGTGTGTGACAAACCTGTCCCAGGTTGTCAAAGTTGTATTTCCGTCGAACCCAGCGGTATCCTGCCTCCAGACACTGGGTTTTATTGGTGATGTTACTCACATCGCGTCCGTCACAGTGGAAGAACTTCCCTTTAAACAGCTGCATTAACAGACAGATGTGTGCAGACAGATAAATACATACAAGGAACACCGTAACCTCAAGGTAATGTAAACAAAGCTTCACAGAGTGAGGTATGGTTGTATGTTTAATTGTACAGTAAATTAGTCAGCGAGCGCCTACAGGCCAACTGTATGTTGCAGCTAAGATATCCAAGTACCATCTGGTTCAGCCTGCTTCACAGTCATTACACACTTCAGGACTGAGTGTTCTCATTACAAGATGATTCAGTGCAAATGCATTTTTGAGAAATATATTCCTGTGTTCATATTCATCAAGCATCATTTCCTGTGAAAGAATGAATTGGAATATTTGCAAAAATGGAAGCTAGTGAATACTGTAGTAGAGGAGATTTAACAGAGGACCTCTACAGTCAACAGCTTTTAGTACCAAAATGCCATTGAATTAATATTTAAAGTACATTTTCAGCTTATGACCCCTTAAAATGAAGCGATGCGGATGTGAGTTACAAGCAGGATTTCAAGGCGTTAAGAGATGAAACTGTCCAGTATTTCACAAGTAACAGAAAGCAATTACTAGTCAAAAGTAGGGCTGCCAATTGATTAAAAATATTTAATCGTGATTAATCGCATGACTGTCCACAATTAATCAAGATTAATCGCAACTGAAATCACTTTTTTCTGTTTAAAATGTACCTTAATGGGAGATTTGTCATGTATTTAATACTCGTATCAACATGGGAGTGGGCAAATATGCTGCTTTATGTAAATGTATGTATATATTTAATATTGGAAATCAATTACCAACATAAAACAATAATAAATATTGTCCAGAAACCCTCAGGTACTGCATTTAGCATAAAAAGTATGCTGAAATCATAACATGGCAAACTGAAGCCCAACAAGCAACAACAGCTGTCAGTGTGTCAGTGTGCTGACTTGACTATGACTTGATCCAAACTGCATGTGGTTATCATAAAGTGGGCATGTCTGTAAAGGGGAGACTAGTGGGTACCCAGAGAACCCATTTACATCTTGAAAGAGGTCAAGAGACTCCTTTGAAAATGGCCATGACAGTTTTTCCTTGCCAAAAATTTGTACAAGTTTGGTGTGTTATTTCCCCTCCTTCGTGACAAGCTAGTATGACAGGTTGATACCAATGGATTCCTTTGGTTTTCTAGTTGATATGATACGATGCCCGCTACAACCTAAAAATCACAAGTTGCCTTAATGCATTAAAGAAATTAGTGGCATGAAAATTTGCATTAACGCGTTATTATCGAGTTAACTTTGACAGCCCTAATCACAAGTCGTCATAAATTAAACAGATATTTGTGCCACAGAAACATTTTTTCTCTTACACCTTTAATTATTTGGGGCCTCTCAGATTTATCTTGGGACCCCCATGGAGGGTCCCGGCCCCCAGAGGGGAAAACCAGTGTTTTATAACATGATAATTTTATTGCTCCTTCTTTTTATATCCTGTACAACTGGGAAAGTTTTTATTTTAAAAAATGTAATTTATCAGTTTGTTTTGAATATTAAAAACTGATAAAAAGAAATGCCAAAATAAATAATAATATAGAAATCCAGGTGAAAATCCAATTTTAAAAAAACACTTTTTCAGCACAATCCCTCCGTACTTGAACCATTGTAATTCTAATTACTTCCAGGGACTCCGGTGCATAATCAGCAGCTCATTTGCATTTGCTCCCAATTTTTCTCTCCACATTTTATTACCTGAAGCATTTTCTGAGATGTGCCTTGTTAATTTTACACCACAGTGATCTGTGTCTTCTTGTAGCAGAAAAGACAACAAGCTTTGGATGTGTGGGCAGACAAAACCGGGTGAAAATAAGTTTAAACTGAAATAATAATTATAATAATAATGAGGCTTATCTTCAGCCAACAGCGGGTGAACAGGGAATATACAGTATCAATGTTTACCTGGACTCCCAGAATTCCAAACACGATGAAAAAAGCACAGCAGATGAGGACGATATTCCCAATGGGTCTGAGAGATGTGATCAGAGTCTCCACCACCAATTTTAAACCAGGAGCCCGGCTTATCACCCTGTGACACACACAGTCACACACACAGTCACACAACGCACTACATAGTATTAATGGAGTGAATACGATAGAAAATACCGCAGTCCTACCTGAGTGGTCGCAGTGTGCGGAGAAGACGAAGCACACGGAGGATGCCTAAGATTCGATTACCACCTGCTGATGCAACGGAGACCAGGATGTCCACCAGCGACACAAACACCAGCAGTCCATCTAAGATGTTCCAGCTGCTCTGCAGGTACACACCTTTTCCAAAGTACAGGCCCATAGCTACCACCTTAACACACACAGAATTAAACCCCAAATTACTGAAATAATAAAATAATATTATGAGCTGTAAAATGGGTTTAAAAAGCAATTCTGAAGCCCACCCAGGAAGAAAATTGTCCTCTTGTAAGTAAGATGAGAAAATGAACTTGGAGTCAAGTGCTCATTGAGGAAACGTGTCTTGTTATGGTTACCTTGATCATCATTTCACCCACGAAGATCACAGTGAAGATGTAATTGGACACACTGAGGAACACCCGCTCCTGTCACACACACACACACCCGCACAAACACACACAGAGAGGTACTTTCATTAATTTAAGGGTTTTGTGTCCCAGTAGCTTTAGTACTCTAACTGCTATGTGTTACATAAGAGCTGGGAAAAAAATTATATTATGATTGTAGTAGAAACATAATAGAAACATACTGAGGGCAGCACATGTTCTTATAATGACTCCCAAACTGCTGTTACATCAGCAACAAGCACATGAATTCAGCTGTAATCGAGAGCTTGTGTTGACTGTGTGTGTGTACGTGCTTATGTGTGTGTGTGCGTGTGTGCGTGTGTGTGTGTGTGCGTGCGTGTGTGAGAGAAGTCTTGACAGCCATGACAGTGCCGCTGTTTGACCGTTTGGTCGGAGTTTGCAAGGGATTGACAGCCGGCTCTCTGCTGGATGGCTGACTCCAGCTCAGCTCTGACTGGTTGTTTTCCTCCAGTTTGTGAAATCCTGCAGATGCCATAAGGAGCACCGGAGGACACAGAGGAACATGATTTTTTTTTTTTTTCTTTTTCAGATTACCTCTCTCATGTACTACTGTCAGGATATATAAAAATACCTTTAATCATATTTGCTCTAATCTCGACTACTTCAGGTTTAAGGTTAGAATCACATTTAGATTAAAGGGATAGTTTGGGTGTTTTAAAGTGGGGTTGTATGAGGTACTTATCCATATTCAGTGTATTACCTATAGTAGATGGCGATCAGCACATCCCCAGTTTGGAGAAACAGACAGGAGTTAGCGCACAGGAGCAAAGTAAAGAAATGCTGTCAACGGAGGCAGCAGCAAAGTATTTTTACCACCTAAAGAAATCAATATCAGTTCAGATATAAGAATATTTTTGCTGCTTTTCCTCGCCGTCAGACAGTCCTTTCTGACAGAGGCTGTTATCTATGCTTTCTTCAAAGCCACCACACTCCACTGACAAAAACAGTAATTTTACCTCACAGAACACAGGAGTTGCTGGTCTATCACTGCCTCGATCAGGTAGTTTCTTTGTGTTATTGTGTGATATGGTGAATCCAAATCAACCTTTTAAATCACCAAAGTCACACAACAACACAAATAAATTAACCAATTGAGGCAGCGGTAGACCAGCAGCGAGGAATGCCCGAGACCAAAGAAATTTTTCATCAACTCAGACTCATATGATTTTGTTGAGTAATTATTTAGTTGACTTAATCAGTGAAAGTGAGTTTCTCCACCAAGAATCACACAAAAGCACTTTAAATCTTGTGTTTACCAGAGATGGGCTCTTATGTTTCGTAGCCTTACAGCAGCCTAACCAGCAACTCTTGTGTTATGCAAGATAAAATTAGTGTTTTTGACAAATGAGTCTGTTGCCTTGAAGAGAGTATAGATACAGTAATAGCTTCAATCCCTCATCAGAAAAGGCTGTCTGACGGCAAGATAATGCAGTGAAAATATTCTAAATATAGTGTAATTACACCCATCAGCTATAATATAAGGACAGCATGGCCACCTTGACTGGTCTGTGGCTATATAGCCCCATACGCTACAAACTGCAATGAACTCTGTGTTCTGACACCTTTCTATCAGAAGCAGCATTAACTTTTTGAGCAATTTGAGCGACAGTAGCTCTTCTATTGGATCAAACAACACAGGCCAGCCGTTGCTCCCCATGTGCATCAGTGAGTCTTGGCCAGCCACAACCCTGTCGGTTCACCAGTTTTCCTGCCCTGGACAACTTTTAGTAGATCTTGACCACTGCAGACCGGGAACATCCCACAAGAGCTGCAGTTTTGGAGATGCTCTGACCCAGTCGTTTAGCCATCACTATTTGGTCCTTGTCAAAGTCGCTAACATCCTTATGTTTGCCCGTTTTTATGCTTCCAACACGTCAAATTCAAGGACAAAATGTTCACTAATATATTCCACCTACTGCCAGGTGCCACTGTAATGAGATTATCAATGTTATTCACTTCACCTGTCAGTGGTCATAATGTTATGGCTGTTTGCTGTAAACTGATATAGATTTTTTTAGGTGAGCTTTCTTTTATAGCAGGTGTCTAAAATCTGTTTTGCTGTTGCCCCCGTCAGCACTACATTGCTTTGCTCCCGTGTTGGTACTCCTGCCTGCTTCTCCAAACTGGGGGCCATGCTGACCGTCATCTACTGTAGGTAATACCCCGACTATGGATAAGTACCTCATCCAACCTCACTTCAAACATGTTTAACTATGCATTGAAGGCGAGGCAGACACCGTGTTTTATATAAGGACTAGAAGAACAACATCTAAAAAACACATTGGATATGGAAATAATATTGTTTAAACATAAAATAAACCAGACAAGGAATGCAATTTCAGTGCAAAATTACAACCATTAAGTTTAAGTTAAGGGTTGGGGTTCAGCATGTTGGGAATGTATTATGTTAATGAGGGTCCTCACAAGTATAGAGATAAACACGTAAATGTATGGTTGTGTTTGTGTGTGTGTGTGCTACCATGCTGTTGGACGGTATGTCAGGTCTCTCCAGTGCAATGGTGATACAGTTAAGGAAGATGAAGAGGAGGATGACATGATCAAACATCTTGTGACCTATGACCCTCTGACACCACAACCTGAGCCTGAGGAGAGACACAAGGAAATAAGTTAGTGTTTGTACTCATCACACATCACCTGCATCACTGTCAACATAATGTTTGTTTTCACTTGGCCAGCTTTAATTGATAAAAGTGAACATCGTGTTACTAAGCCTGAGCTGTAACTTTCACACTTCAACTGTGAATGTTCACACATGCTGTCTAGGCCACCTAGGCCACTCAGGAGAATATTATGGGCTGTGTGTATGTGTGTATGTGTGTGTGTGTGTAGTATGTATTTACCGGTTGTGTGGAGCGAACAGATAGAGCGACCACTCTTCATGCTCCAGGCACCACTGAGGCTCATATGGCTTCAGTATCTTCTTCAGCTTCTTACATAAACTCTGGAAGGAACACACACACAAATTTGCATAAGAATTACTTCTTTGACGTTGTTAGTTCAGTTTCTGAATTATTATGTTAACTCATTAAATGACAAAACTCGTGCAGTGGTCACGTTATAATTCAGAATGAAACTTAAACTGTTTTACTTAGTGGAAAACACTGAATTATAGTCATGACCTCATGTTGTATCAGTTCACAGAAATCCCAGCACAGTTTTTCAAGCAATGTTCTCAATATTTCCTCCACCCTGCTTATAATTAAAATTCAGCTAATTAAATATTTTCAAAGAGTCTAACAGTACTCAAGGTGCCTTTGCAAGTTAATTAGCAGCAGTTTTTGAACTTCTGAACACACCGAAACAAGTTCTTTTATCAACTTGTTGTTGTAATTGGAAATAACAGAACACTTAATCATGAACCACTCAAACATCTATATTTAAATAAATAACACAAATGCAGAGAGCTGCACCTCCTCAAACTCATCCTCCTGATCGCTGTGGCAGTGTGTGGTCAGGGGCGCATCGTCAGGGAGGTGAAAAGTGGTGCCGTTGCAGTCGGGCGGGTGAAGCATGGGCACCTGCAGGTACTCCGGCTGGTCCAGAGACTGCTCCTTGCTGCTGAAGTCGGAGCTTGTGTGTGTGTCGGACAACAAGGACTCCATTTCCCCCGACTGGCTCTTCCTGTGGAGGCTGGGGGCTCGACTGACACTGGTCCAGCTGGAGCGACGGCTCTCTGGTCCGCTGTCCCACGGAGCCTGTGAAGGCAACTTCCAACAACAGGAACAACTAGTTGGATTTGGGACTCAGTTCTTTAAGTGCAAGTTAAAATTTCATTCTTGGCAGATTGAAGGTACCCTGTGGAGTTATTGGCCAGCAACACTAATGTTGTGGAGCAAATAATCTGACATATTGGGCTGTCAGATTAACCAAAATATGATCACGATCTTGATTCAGGCTTCTACATGATCTAATTTTTATGTGACAACGATTCTGTCATGTTTGTATTAGTGGAGAGATCCGTTGCATCAAAACAAACTCCTAATTTCTGCCTAAGCTGGATCAACAAATGACAAGTGAGCATTACTCCATTACTTACTGTGCACAGAAAAAGGGGTGCAGGACATAAATAAATCTAATGCGTGAGAGTCAGATAAATAAAATGTGATGAACGAAAAAGCTATCTACAGAACAAATATATTCATTCACCTGGAGTTCAAAAAGACGTGCAATGTTTTGAGTGAGGGCGATGACAGTCAAAAGCACTTACGTTACTTTGAAAGCAAAAGTAAATCAGTACAACCACCTGAAATGTCACAAAAAGGCCAGGAAAACTTCAGTGGAAAATCCCCATCGGCCAACCACTCAAACATCCGCAGCTGGAGAGAACACCATTACTGACAGCAGCATGCCACCAATTAACAGTCAGCGACGGTCGAAAAAGAGCAGCGATGCATGTGATTTTTCTTTTCACTACACAGGTTACACTCTCGGTCATGCCTCAGAAACCCCTTTTCTCTCCTGTGATGATTCTGACACACCACATGATCTGAGATGATGGTAACTTTGCTTGGATCCACTTGGGTATTAGACATATTGACACACAGACCCGAGACGTGTAAATACAACAGGCCGGCCAAAAAAAAAAAATTTTTTTGCAAGATATTTGTTCAAATGTTACAAAGGAAGGGGAGCATTCAAGAATTTAGAGTCTGAAGAATGCAAACGATGGCTTTCGCTGAGAAACACTGAATGTAAACAAACAAAATTCTGCAATGTACCTCTAATAGAAGATGTATATTTTATTTATGTTATCTTTTTAACTTGTGCAAAACAACCACAAAAATATCCCCTATTTAATAATTTAGAAATGAATTTTTCTTATCAGCTCGGCCTGGCTTCATCTCCTTTTTAATACATTTAATCATTTTCTGTTTGAGCGCTTCTGTAAATCAACTTTATTACTGATATTTAATGTGGTGATAATGTAAGAAGAAGCAGGTGTCCAAGACTCACCGGTGACCTCTGCTCAAGGCTGAGGATGTCCATGGAAGCACAACTCGCCCGGCGCGACTGGTTGGAGTTTATGGTGGGTGTGGCTGCAGTGTGTGTGATGACTGGCAGAGGAGGAGGAGGAAGAGAAGGGAGGTGGGGCATTGAGGCTTTTGGGTTCAAGAGACCATTGGGACTCAGCATCATTGCCTGGATCTTGAGCTCTATAAACACATACAGACAGACACAAACGTTTTTGGTAAAAGGATAATTACAGTTTATTAAAATTGGGGACTTACTGTATATTTGCAGTTTTGGCCATCACTTGTATCAGTTACGATGAAGGTTGTTGCTAACACAACACACAAAGCTTGTGTCCACAGTATTTTTTTTTTTAATTTTGGGAATTTGAGGACCTCAACTGAAGCTTACATTTCATAACTTAAAGGTACAGTGTGCAGGATTTGTCGACATCTAGTGGTGTGGTTGCAGATTGTAATCAACTGAATATGCTACTCTCACTCCTCCCTTTCCAAGACTGCATTAAAGTTAGCCACCGAGTGCAAAACTGCAGTTACGCCATTTGCCTCACTCAGAGGCCATCTTTACCATAGCAACACTACTTTAGGAGCAACGGAAGTCAGATGGTGGCTTGCGGTACCACGGTTTTGCAATCTGCAACTCATGTTTATGCAGTTGCAGAAGCATGTCAGAGAGCTACAGTGGCCTTCAGGTAACGTGAAAATGTGAAAGGCTCTCGCTAGAGCCAGTGTTTGGTGGTCTGTGAGGAGGACCTGCTAAGCTAATGAAAACACAACAATTATTAGTTTCAGGTGGCAATGCATAGTTATGAATATCATATTCCATTTCTGCTAATTGATCCCCTGAAATGTTACACACTGCTCCTTTAAAGACAGAGTGAAATTTTAAAATGTAGCTAAAAGTATTTTTAGGCATAGTTTAGGCCAAGACAAATGTAAATATATATATGATTTATTAATATATATATATATATATATATATATATATATATATATATATATATATATATATATATATATATATATATATATATATATATACATTAATAAATCACAGTCCAACGATTGAGTATATAAATATTGAAATTGGATTCCTTATGATTTATCCAAGGGTGGATGGCTCTACAACTACGTTTAGTACCGTACATCAAAGTTGAACTAGCGAGCTGATCTGTAGTATTGATGCTTAGACAGTTTGGATAATAATTCTACCGTTCGTCTCTGTTTTCTTTCAAAACAGCTTTGGTTGTCCTGGAGATTTGTTTAAAAGCTGCATGATCACCTGACTGCTTGTGTTTTTTGTCCTATCTGATGACTTTTTACATATTTTGCTGATCTCAGCAATTCACTTTCTGAGTACAATGTCATTATTACCAATAACAAAGGTGAATAAAAATACAACACTAGCAATAGTTCTAAGTTGATCAAAGTGTTTGTACCTGCAGCGTACAAGTCTCTCAACTTCTCCTCATCCTCGAAAGAGAGCGATTGTCTGTCGTCATCTGCTTCAGATCTGTTGGCATCACCCTAAAAACACAGGCACACATCACTGGGATCACCACTATCATCATAATCTGCATCATCATCATCGCCTTCCCTTGTCTGTTGACTGTTGTAAAAGTGAATAATATGAGCAGGTTGAGAGGGAAAGACTGAAAGACAAAGAGCGGGAGGCAGATGAACGAAGGGGATCTCCAGTGTTCTCTAGTTGAGTTATGTGCATGGCTTTGGCAGCGATCTCCTGTAGTCACGCCAATAAAGCTTTACTGAATTTAATTAAAATTCACGCCAGAAAGATGGAGGCAGACGGCGTTGGCAAAGGGTATCTGTGTGTGTGTGTGTGTGTGTGAGTTTGTGATAGAGAGAGCGAGAGAGCAAGTACTCTCTGATGCTGGAGATAAAAGATGAAAACTAAACAACAAAAGCTCACCAGCTGTGAATGGCAGGCGATATCAAACACATCCTACCCTGGAGAGTATTTGTGTGTGTGTGTGTGTGTGTGTGCGTGTGTGTGCGTGTGTGTGTCAGTGAGAAAGAAAGATAGAGAAAAAGCAAGACAAGGGGATAGAAAGAGAGAGAGAGAGAGAGGAAGAGGGGATAACTGTGAAAAAACAAGTGACGAATAAAAAGAAAGAGGGAGAAACCACACAGGCAGGATGGTGGAGATTATTCTCTTGTAGGCAGCTTTGGTATCATCAGCACAACAGAGCTCAATTAGTCTCGTTCTCTCCATCTCGTTCTCTAAGTAGCTCAAATAAAACTGCATATTTGCCCTTACTTCGGCTTGAAAGCCCTCAACCAAAATGGCCACGAGCAAGTTGAAGAGGACGTAGTTGCCAAAGGTCATAAGGGCTACAAAATAGAGGGCAGCCAGCGGCGTGGTGGAGGCCATCCCGTTATAGAGCACTGCGTTCCAGTCCTCCTGGGTGAGGATCTGCAGGAGGACAGAAATGTGGAGGGAGAGGTGGTGGAGTATGTGGGGATGAAAAACATATACCGTCAAATACAAACTGGCGCAGAAATGCAGCCTACATTGCTAGTAGCTGTTGTACTGTATGTATACTAATAATAAGAAGAATATGAGTAGATTCTTCCTTTAATATCGCATTGTCAGTTGAATGGTAATGATGCTCATCAGTGTTAAATGAGCTCCCATGGAGTGCTTGTTTCATTACTTCTTCCTCCCACTCTGCTTGTAAAGTGTATCTTACCTGCCTACTGGGAGAGTTTTCATATTTTGTTGAAAAATCAAGTGTGAGTACTCCCAAATTGGAGCAAATGAAATAATGGAGAATATCATTAGGGCTACTACTGGTGACGGCAGCAGCTGCCGTTTTTGAATCTCATCCCAATTAATTTTAAAATCATATTTCATATCATATTTGTAACTGTAATTCATCGATGGGGAAATTCCTCTAAATTAAAAATGATCAATGTATTTATTTGTGTGCTCACTGCTCAAACACATTTTTGTATGTGTGTGAGAGAGAGGGTGCAATGTCGGTGGTGTGTTTGTCTAACCTGAAACACAGTGACAGTCGCCCAGAGCAGAGAGTCAAAGTTTTTTCTATCAGGTAAAGTGTCTCCACTGTCTTGTCGCAAACCAAATTTGCAGCCAAATAAATGCATTCCCAAGATACTGCAACACACAAACAAACGCACACACAAAACAATGAGAAAATACATTATTTTCATTACATGGTAATTTAATATGGATATGTAATGCTGCCTGTGTGAATAATTGTGTTTGTGTAAAAGGTGATGATGCATGTTGTAATATGCCGTGTAACAGCGTAAGAAAAAGGTCGCAAGTAATGATTAGGAATTTTGTAAGGAATAATTAAAGCTGAGAAAAAGCTGAGAAAAGAGTTTGTGAGTCACAGCGTGCATTATCGCCTTTAGAGAAAGAAACAATATACCTGAATATGAATATAAAGAGCATCAGCAGCATGCAGAACGTGGCCACATTGTCCATGGTCTTCATCAGCACCACCAGCTGCCTCCTCAGGGCAGGAAGGAAGCGGACCAGCTTCAAAACTCTCAGCAGTCGGAAAGTACGCAGCACCGACAAGCCTCCGTCTGCCTCACCCACAATCTCCCACACACTAAAACACACAATGATGAAAAGCAGATTATAAACACAAAGGTAAAGCAACCAGAGGAATCAATATGTATTTAACCTCAGCTCAACTCTTTTGAAGTCAGCATTAGTATCGCCCTCAAAAGCTTCGCTTCCAGGTAGGGAAAAGTGCTAAGTCATTTCTTCTTGTGACAATGTGGCAACTGAAGAGAGGAAATGGGCCAATGCTGTTTACAACTTATCAGCCAATAAAGGAGGTGAGAGCAGCGAGCACTGGCACAGTAAACAAGCAAAGCCCTTCAAGCAGCGATACATAATTTAGCTTGTAGTACGACATAATGGAGTGAATACAGGCCCGTTGGACTAAGAGTGCAACCACACTGCCAGAGCCAGAGCCACTGTGACAGTCTGGGAGATATAGCTGCTGTGCTGACTCGTGGTGAGGATTTTCCTCTGACAACACAAAAATCCACGAACAGAATTCCCATTTCTGGGGTAAACTTGCAATCAAAGAACCCCCTTCCCCTCAGAGCCCCACCTGATGATGACAATGATGCTGTCGAAGCCGTTGTAGGGGTTCTTGATGTAGCCAAAGAGCCCAAGAGCCACGAGCTTCAGCAGCATCTCGAGACTGAACAGGCTGGTGAACACCATGTTACTGATCTCCAAAATATCTGTCAGCTCCTGCGGCTGAAGAGGCACCGTGTTTGTGGAGAGAAAATGGGGAGAGATTGATGTACAGATATTGGACAGGCAGAGAGAAAAATGAACAAATAAACAAAGACAGACAGACTGGCAGTGAGGAGAGCAATGGAGTCAACATGTTAGGAATTGTTGAAACGCTTCTCAGGGCTACAGTGTAGGTTTATGTCTTAGATATGGAGAGAGAAGCTGCTCCAGGATGTGAATGCAGGTGTGTTTTTACCGACTATCCTTTGGAGCAGAGTGAGTGAATACACTTTTATTATTGATAGTATTGATATTACTTAAAGCAGTGGTTCTGGCAGGAAAGAAAATTTTGGAGCACAAAGAAAGATTGAATTAATCCGATTGTGTAAGCAAGGTTATCAGGGATGACTAAAACTGCAAAACACTGCTAATATTATAAATATTCTTGTTCTCAGGTCCATGAGAGCATCTTGTGTTTTTATGAGTCTAAGGGCGCTTTCAAAAGCCAACTTTTAGTTGGCCATATGCAGTATTCATATTCTGGTGCAAACAAAAACAGCTCAGACCACCTCTTGCAAGCCGTCTCTGAACATTTCCAAGCAAACCAAAACGCAGGCTGTCCGCGCAGGAATTTGTTGAAATGGACACAGTATATGAAAGGTGATGAGTGGGGAGAGGGCTGACTTTGACTTCTGCAGAAGTCTGCTGTTTGCTTGACATCTGGGCCATAGAGAACATACCGAGTATGGTAAATAAAGTCCAAAATAATAGCGACGATGAGACGAAACAAACCAAAAAAAATATCAATTTCAACTCAGACTAGCCAAACGGACTATGCCTTGTGAAAGCACCCCAAGTTTAACTAATATTATTCATTAGCACAACAGAATTTCATGTAAAGGCCTAGATAATGACTTTTAAACAAAATGACATTTGGCTTATTATTAGTATTGGTTTGCTGTTTGATGGGGGGCATGAAAGGCTTTTTGATTTCAAACAGAGGCATGACAGAAAAAGTTTGACTTAAAGGTTTATATACAGTAATTATTAACAAAGCTTAATAACAAGTATTCCATTGTTCGTATATGCAAAGTCTGATATATCTTGTACCTCCATGCCATAGAGCTCTTGTCAAACAGTACTAAAAAGAGCCACCATGTACTGTGCTATTAGGTGCCATTTCTTCATTACAGTGAATACAAACATTGTAGTTTATTTCTCTAGCTTGTCAAACCAACAAAACAGTGTAAACAAGTAACTGTGTCTGAGCATGCTCAGTGACATTTGCCTGACAGAGCGTCTCTCCAGAGATTGAAAAAACAAGTCTCTGAGGTGCTTCCGACTGAACTGATCTGTTCACATTCATTCTGAAAGGAGAGAACGTAGTCCAGTGAAATTGTATGGCTCAGATGACAATGGACTTCTTTAACACAGAAAAAAAGCTTTATTGGGCTTTGGCAACGTTCTCATATATCACTTAATTCATTCATACACTTTCCTTGTTGGTTTTGGTTCGAAGGATTTGTTGATAATAAAAAAGGATGAAATAGAGCTCCCCTCATCCTTAAACATCACTTATTCAAGAAGTCAAGGCCATCCAAATCTGTTCTATTGTTCAGGAAATGGACCAAATGCAATGTTCCCCCATCTCTCGCAGTCTGTCCCTGCCTTTCAGCCAATCACAATGTCAGATCTGTCCTCCTCCTCCTCCTTATTCACTCTCGCCCGTTTCTCTCACTCTGCACCACTCACTCTCTCTCTTCTGTCCCTGGGTCACGCTTTAATTAACACTTCAGGTCTTATGAGTTTCTCCACCTCCTGATACATGCACACACTCACACATAGTCTTACAGACACATACACACACACACACTTCGTGATCCCATATGCTTGGTGCTGTAAATGCTGATTGGAGGGTAAGTTTATTGACTCCACCACACTCTCGATGATTAGCACATCCATTTTCAATCAAACTGTAGTCAAATCCAATCTGCAAAAGCCACACACCTACTGTAGTTATGCATGTGCATACACAAACATGCATCCTCTTAGACCAACGCACACACAAACATACCTGTTCGTGGTACTCTATGCCCATCGACAGAGTGTTAATAAGGATGGCAATCATGATTCCTCTGCTGAAGTATCTGCTGCCAACAATGAGTTCCAGCTTAGTTTGGAGCCCCGCCCAGCAACGTCCGCACAGTCTTTTCTTTGGCTCAGACACCTGTGCATCACCGCGGCAGGGGCTGCTACAGTGGCATGGGCTGTCACTATGACACGGGCTGTTGCCATGGCATGAGTTGCTAAACCCATAATGCTGGTCTTCAGGCTGCTCATTAACATTTTCGCCGTCACTACATTGGTTGTAGTAGATGCAGTATGGGCATACTGAAGACTCTCCTGGGACTTCACCCAGTAACGGTAACCCTGGGTGTCCAGTGCATCCACCTGCACAGACACAAGGAAGAGGTGATATAGACATGGGCCAAAAAATCATACATGCACAAACAGTAAATAGTTGATTCTGTATGTTGTACTCCTGCAGACAATCTGTCATTCGATATATTCTCTGCTCTGTAAAGGAGAGCACCTTTAATTCATTTCTGGGAGACAAAAAATTCAATAACATGGAAGCAACTGTGCAGTTGGGATGCCTTTGTGCAGAGGGGGAGATCTTTTATTAGAACGGGGATGTGTGTGTGTTTGTGTCCGTGCCTGTGTGTGTGTGTGTGTGTGTGTGTGTGTGAGTGTGCGTGTGTGTGTGCGTGTGTGTGTGTGTGTGTGTGTGTGTGTGTGTGTGTGTGTGTGTGTGTGTGTGTGTGTTGGGGGGAAGGGGCGAGGAATGAAGCGGGAGTAAAATTTCAGCAGAATTCATTAGTGAGCAGCTCGGGAGGAAAAGCTCCAATGACATAACAACAAACACTAATCTAACACGAGCAGTTCACTTGTCACCACAATTACAACAAATTCATGTTTAACTGGAGACTGATAAAGTGCATCCAATCTAGTGGTTCTGTGGTGTGTGTCTATATATCTGCAGGGAAACTTTCACCAGGCAGACTTGCTGAAAATGGCTCTGCACTATGAAAAAAAGCTGCGATTTTCAGCATTTCGGAGCAGCACATGTAAGCACATACTGAATAATTTCTACTCATTTTTTGTGTATGGGAAGTGTGTCAGCTATAATTAGAAGTTATTACTGAATTACATTAAAATGCGATATGTCTTATGTCTGTTTCTTAACCCATTGTCCACATCAAGGTTACTCATCGTCTTCTAACACTGGAGGAGCTTTGTGAAGTCTGAGAAAATATCCACAGATGATGTCATCTTGATCATGAGGGTTATTTTGGCTTGGAGACAACAGTTTTTCAGTGAAAAGCCTGTGTTACTAACTGGGGGTGTTTTGGGAGTATACCATGGATTCGAAACCAGGATATCTTGGCATGTGCTGCTTTGATTTTTGACCATCCAGTTTTATGTTTCTCTGAAGTGTGAGTCCTCCAATTTTATGAAAGTGCAATTTTATGGAGTACCCCTTTAAAACCTTCACATCTAGGAAATCAACACCTGCAAATCCTCAAGGACAAGTTCTTCAGTCAAAAATGGTGTGTGGTTTATCCAGAATGACTTGACACTGTCTCTGGAAATATCTTCAATATCTTGTTGCAAATGATTTTTAATGTATTCACATCCTAACCCTCACATCTTATCAGGGGCATAGATATAGACAGTGCTTCCTGCACTGTGCGGTTACACTGGGGCCGAAGGGGCGCAGGGGCCCATAGAGAGAGCAAGCCGTGTTTCCATTCACACATTTCATATGCAAGTATCACATTAGAAAAGCTGTATGTAAATGGCAACATTTTATAAAACTTCCTCAATTGCAAAAAACCTGCCCAGTTAAAACAAACTCCTGAAGACATCTCTCCATTTTTCTATCATAGATGGGCTGATAGCCAAGCAGTCTTTTGTTTCTGATTTGCAGCCTCAACTTCTTCTACTCTGTTTGCTAAAGGATTATAGCCATGCGTAGTCTATCCTGTAGCTGAGTTTATTCGCTCCAAACCCGTTGACAGGAACTTGCCAAATTTGCATTTCTTTTTTTGTTGTTGTTGTTTTTTGCAACATTCAAAAGTTTGCTTAAAATGTTCTTGATTGAATGAAAACACAGCAAATGAATTCGGCCAAGAACAAGCCCTTACAAGTGATTCATAGTGCCACCACAGGCATGCACCTCTGTTCAAAGAAGAATTTAAATTAAATTACAAATGGTGCCATTTGCTATATATGCCCTTGAAAAAGCAAGCCCATCTCTGTCATGGTTTTCATTTTTGGAGGGTAAAATAGTCAATAGCGAGCTGAAAACAAAAATATTTTCCTATTCTACATAAACTATAAAAACTGTACATAAACTCTTAAAAACAATTCAACTAAATTAATAATTTCTTATTTTCTTTGGTATTTTTGTCATATACAAATGCAATAATGGCTGCTGGGTAATGCTGTATGCATGCTGATGCTGTCCAGTGTCAAATGTTTATTTGATCATGTGATGAGATGATACTACATAGGCTAAGGTAGCTAGTTTAGGCACAAAATCTATTAAGACTGTCAAGCTAAGCACATCTGCTAGCCAAGTGAGGAAGCAGTCATCCCTTTCATATATAAACACTGCAGTAAGAAAAGACAAGACAGAAAATAACAGGAGAAGGTAGAAAAGCTCAGTAACTGTGTGTGTGTGTGTGTGTGTGTGTGTGTGTGTGTGTGTGTGTGTGTGTGTGTGTGTGTGTGTGTGTGTGTTTCATAACTAATAAGTAGCATGCATTACGACCCATCATAACTTCCTTACAGCGCTGCATCTTATCTTATCTCCCATAGCAGAGGAGATCTGGACAAAAGGTAGGTCAGGGAGAAATTTTTTGGATCAACTGACAGTTGTTGACACCTCAACCTTTAGGCTTGAATAAGGAGTTTGACTTGAGTGCTATGCTCCAATTTGACAGAATTTTCTTTTTAAACTACGGTGTGGTGTAAGGTAAGAAAGTATTTTGCTGATGTTTTTTACAGCGTCATTATATATGTAGCATGCAACTGCTGTAAATGTGTTTTCATACATAATCATGTATTCTCCATATTTGTGGTCCACAATGTGCCCCATGTGATTACAATACCCAGAGTGTGATGATTATGTAAGGGATAGACAGATGTGTTGCCCTGGGGCTAATTACCTGAATGGATAAATACACCACTATGTTGTTGCATTCAGTTTGACTCTTTGGCCTGATCAAGGTCTATGACCAAAAGCTTGTTAGTATTTTAAAAACCAAATGTGCAGACTAGCATGCAGATGCGCTTCTTCTTTTTCATAAAGCTTTGAGCACCAAAAACAAAATGAAATTCACCTCGACTGAGTCAGAGGTGGCAGACGCCTGCATGTCTAAATGCTGCCGAGGGCAAGTGGGAAAATATGCTCTGTTGTAATTCGGGTGAACTGAGCCTCAAAGAATAGTTTCTTTAAAGAGAGATTAAAAAGAAATGAACCAAAGTAACCCAAATCACTGACAATCACAAACAGAGGAACATTAAAGCTCTGTTGACAACTCCTTTTATCGAAAGAATCAAAACTGTTAATGTTGCTAGAATAAAGGCAGCCTCCACATCTGAGCATCCATCCCTGTCAGGTTGACAAGCTATGACCTTGAGAGCGCTCATTCACACTAGCAACACACACACACACACACACACACACACACCTTCGTTCTCACCATGCTCCACTACCAGCTGTGGCAGCCTGTTGACGGCCTCCTTGGCAACCAGCAGCTTCTGGTCATGGGCCTTTGCATCCAGGTGACTGAGGAGGGGCGATATGAAAGGATAATTAAAGCCATTTCTGATAGCAGGCTCAGCCTGCGGCTGTTGATGCTGGTGGTGATGCTGGTGACGATGATGATAAAGCTGATGAAGGTGTGGCAGGTCGTTGGGAACGTGTCCTGAGTGCCGGTGGGCAAGTCCGTTCATTTCCCCAGCTCCGCCCCCTCTCTGGGCTCCACCTCCTCTGTCCTTTTGGCACACACAGTGAAAGTGTGTGCGTGTCTGAGCATAGCATCGTGACAGTCGCCGCCACGCCTTGCGGCCCAGGTGCGCCACGTAGCGGATCATCTCCTCGTAGCAGCTCCCTGGTTGGCTGTCGCTGGCCAGCGTGGAAGCTGATTGGTGGAGCTGCCGGGCGTGCTGCTCCGATTTCATTAAGGCATGCTCCCTCTGCTTCGTTTCAGAAAACTGGGTTGCTATGACGACCAGGCACAGGTTGATCATGAAGAAAGAGCCCACCTGGTGATGACAAAGCACACATTACACACTGTTGTAACACACAGTACAGTATACATGTTGTCTAGCGGTGTGTGTGTGTGAGTGTGTGTGTATTACTATATGTTATAGGAACATGAATCTGTTTACACAATCACACTGTGGGGACTTGCCTTCCTTTTGGGGACAAAATGCATGTCATTAAATACACATAAAACATTATATTTTAGGGTGAACACTTGGTTTAGGGTTAGGGTTAGGTTGAGGTCAGGGTAGGGTTAGGGTTAGGCAAGTAACAGTTACAGTAAGTCTCCAGGAAATGAATGTAAGTCAATGTAATGTCCTCAAAAGTCATGGAAACATGACTCTCTCTCTCTCTGTGTGTGTGTGTGTGTGTGTGTGTGTGTGTGTGTGTGTGTGTGTGTGTGTGTGTGTGTGTGTGTGTGCGTGTGTGTGTGTGTGCGTGTGTGTGTGTACTTACTATAATGAGGAAGATGAAGTAGATGAAGTTGTAAAAAGAATGTGCATCCATGACATAGTACATGATGTCCACCCAACCTTCTAGAGTAATTACCTGTATGAAAGCACACACACAGTAAGCACAGTAAGGTGTTGTATGTAGCATGCATTCATTGAGTAAAGATGTACCCCTTTATATAAATCCTTCAAACATTTACCTGAAAAATGGCGATCCATGCATAGCCAATATTATCAAAGTTAATAGCTCCTTTGTGTGGGTTTATTTCCCCGGTCCGACACTCATTGTAATACTGGTACCAGTTTACACATGACGCTTGTTCATCTACTCTGAGTCCCACGTCTGGACGAGCCTCCTCAGCACCAAGGAAGCAGGAAGTCCCGGCTACACGCCGGCGAGGCACATCAGAGCATCGAAGCATCCCGTTCTCTCTTTCCATTGAGCAGATAAAGGGGTGGTCATCTGTGCCATCTGGTCGATAGTAGCCACTCAGGAAGGAGATGTTATATCTCCTGAAGAAGGGAAAAAATATTTAATTAGGTACTGAATGTCATTTTTTATATTCAAAGCTTCCATTGAGGTTTAGAATGTCTGTCGTCATATTTTATGACGTCGTCACAATAAAAGAAATGAAAGAAAATATATTTTTTGTTATTGTGGTTATATGTATGTATTCTGTTAATATGTTAGTACAGGTGCGTGCCTCTCTTTGCTTACAGCGAGTGGAACAGCAAACTGTTTTTTGATCACAGTGTATTTGAAATGCTAAACACCAACAAATATGGAATGAAGCAGAATATAATGTTAGCTAAAACATCTATGTATCCTCTTAAATCTATCTTTTTTCAATAAATCCTTTTTACTTTTGGATTTTACAACATTCTGGAAATGTTTGAAAAATCTAATCTTTATCTGCAACTGTGCAGAAATAACTGGTTTAAACAAAATGAAAATTCATTAAAAAAACAACCTCTGCAGCATTCAGATGTAGATATAGAATATAAATGCTAATGTTATGAATGTAGCTTTAAAGCTACAAACTATTCAGTAGAGCCCTACATTTAATATTATTTTATTCATAGAGATAATAAAAAAGCATTATTATTACAGCTTGGATAGGTAACATTGGAGAAACCAGCAAGACTAAGCTAATTTTTTAAAATTATCCAATCAAAAAACCGAGCCCAGTGTTGCCAACTCTTTTTCAATGAATGTAGCAGCTCAAGCTCCAAAACTTATTGAATCTAGAGAGAAACTTGCCATGTTGGCAACAATGACAGTCTGTCCCTTCAGGCCTCCCTCCAAAGGCACTCCCTTACAATTATCATTAGAAACATAAACCACCAACATGTCTAATGTTAGTACTCACAGCTGTCAAGCTAGCAGTTTGTGGAAGACTGATGCACAATGAGTGTACAAGCAGAGTGCACGCAGACAGGTAGCTTATTACAGTCCTGCGACAGCCACAGAAACTGGATTTTTTTTTCTTTTCTGTCAGAGCATTTGATATATTGATTGCTGTCAAGATGTAATAAGAATTTCAACAAATATAAAAAAAAAAAAATCAAAAATACATTATCCATTCTACCAAAACCTGCAATTTCTCAGAACTTTTCATCTTCTTCCTGTTTCTGCCATTCAGCTCCAAACCCATTTGGTCTTTATGAAGATGTAAATCTTCTAAAATGGGTCACAGAAATGTAAATATAGTTGTACTTTTGCATTAAGAGCTGGAAGCTGTTGTTTTTTGGCAGTCATTACTCAGACAGGAGTTAACATTGTATTTGTGGTGGACTATTTTCAGTCACAGATTAATAGACATTTGGTGAGCTAGAGAATACTTACTGTACAACGACAGGGCTATGTATGAGAGATTGACTCATTTTGGACAACAATAGAGCTCTATAGCACAGAGAAATAAGCTGTATCAGACTCTGGCTACACAAATAGTACTTGTTAGTCAAACCATTTCATTGTTGGTTTTGGTCCAATGAGAAGCACAGAATAATGGCAGTCTTATGCATTAAACTGCCAAAACAAAATACAAACAGTATGTTGCTGGGCAAATTCAGGTAAAGTTTGAACATTTTTTAGCAGGATAAATCATTTTAGCAAGCTTTTGTTTGTGCAAAAGGTCTGTTTGCTGGAATAAAACAGAAACAGTGTGAAATACACAAGGGTGCTTAAGGAGGAAATGAGGAAACTGAGAGAGAAATACAGATGAAGGAGAAAATAATAGGGCGGGAGGGTGCAGTGGAGAGATAAGCAATCAATCATCTGTAGTGTAGAGAAGGGTCACAGAGGAGCAGTGCTCCCTCACTTCTTATTAAGAAAGGTCATTTTGTTGTTTATGAAGCAGAAACAAAAACCAAATTGCTAACTGGAAATAAAATCTTGAGACGGATTAGTTTTGGGTAAAAATGTACGGGCTACTTCTACAGCAGGCTAATGTGACGGCAAGATTAAAGCAAGAGCTAATAACAATGTGATATTGTCTTTCCAGCTGTAGTATGTTAGAAATGCAATCACAGACTACTGCCTCTGCGATAAAAGTTGAATAATGCTGCCTTACAGTTATAATAAATTGAACTATTTTGAGTCTACAGAGAATTACTGACAAGAAACTGAGTAGTCCGTTCTGCACACTCACTCTTAAATCACAATCACTTCTAAAAACGTACCATTTTACTCCGACACCTGCTAGTCTGTGTTATGGGGAAAGGAATCCCACCTCAACAGTCGCGTCTCCTCTCTCAGACAATAAAGGTAATGGGTCTGGGACAGGAGGAGTCTATTTATCATGCAATGATTGTCCAGCAGACAGTTACTGTATCATATGCTCTGGTGTTAACTTGGACAGCAGATTTGAACATTAATATTACAGACAAAGAGTGGGATCATGTACACTTGTACAATCTTATGTGATCTAATTAGGGCTGTCATCGATTAAGATATTTAATCGTGATTAACTGCATGATGGCCCATGGGTAATCACGATTAATCACAAATTGTACGTTCTTTTTATCTGTTCGAAGTCTACCTTAAAGGGAGATTTGTCAAGTGTTTAATACTTTTATCAACATGGGAGTGGATGCAAATGTAAGCAAATGTATGTACATATTATTACTGGAAATCAATTAACAACATAAAACAATGACAAATATTGACCAGAAAATTTAGCATAAGATTTGACCAAAATTTAGCATAAGATTGGAGCAGTATTTAGCTTCCTTCACGACAAGCTAGTATGACATGCCTGGTACCAGTGGATAGATTCCTTACATGATACCAGTATCTTCAGTATCTTTAAAACTGAGCCCGATACAACCTAAAAATTGCAAGTTGCATTAATGCATCAAGGAAATTAGTGGTGTTAAAACAAATTTGCATTAACATGTTATTATCACATTAACTTTGACAGCCTGGTATTAATGTATCCATGTGTTCATTATTAAGGTTGTAATTGTGGTTGTGAACTGGACTTCATTATATTGAGAGGTGTTTCTTATACTTTGGCCACTCCATTTACATACATGAGTGGGGCAGAATATTAGAAACACCTTTCAGTATAATGCACTCCTGTACAACACCACCCACTATGACTATGGATGGCAGTAGCTCAGTCTGTGTGACTTGGTTTTGGGTTAAATGCAAACGGTAAATTTCATTGTATGCTGTGCTGTGCTGTGTACAATTGTGTGACAATAAAAGTTGATTTACATAAACATAAAGCTGAATTATTACCCTTCTGACAGTGTCAACAAAACCTGAAAAATGATAAGCTTTGTAAAAAGTAGAATTCATGGCAGAGCTGTTGTATTAGATTATACAAGTGTAATGAAGTGGCCAGTGAGTGTATGTGAAAGCAATAGGAGGGTATGAAGAGAAATCAAAATTAGATTATTCAATTTAAGATTCTCAGTCACTTTTCTTGGACCAACTCCAGAGTGTTTAGACTTAAACTCAGGGACACAGCAGACTGTTAAGGGTGTGACAAAATATCGTGCCATGAAATTTTGCAATATATAAATCGTGATGATATGGGCTGTTGAGATGAGAAACTGGATTGCGATATTAGGGCGTAACAGATACATCTAGTCATACAAGCACTGATCTGCAATCTCTAGTCTTTTTCAGAGCTTTGTGCAAGGTGCTGACCTGCTCATCAGGATCTAATCTAAATGCTTATTCACACACTGATGGCACAGCCTTTGGGAGCAATTTGGGGTTCAGTATCTCTCCCAAGGACACTTCTGAGCCTGGGATCTTCCGATTAGTGGACGACCTGTTCTACCTCCAGAGTTACAGCTGCCCCATGTGGGGAAGGGAGAGGCTACTTTGAATACATTGCTAATGTGAACAGATCTTTAAGTCTTTTAGACTTAAGCTCAGGGACACCGCTGACTGTTAATGGTGTGATGAAATATCGTGCCACAAAATGTTGCGATATAAAATGTGACGATATGCGTCGTTGAGATGAAAAACTAAATCACAATATCAAAGCAAAATAGGTACATCTAGTCATACAATCACCGATCTGCATTCGCTCTTCATTTTCAGAGCTTTGTTTGAACAGACAAGGGTGCTCTGATTTCAGGTCAGTAGGTGAAGCAGGTCAGCAAGTTCTGTGCTGGTTAGGCTTGTCACGCTAGTCGTTGTTACAGGTGTTACACCGTGGTCAGGCACACACCGTTGTTTTGCTTTTTTTACAGATAAAACCCATGTAGTTCATCTGGGGTATCAGCAGCATGTTATGAATAGATAGTCGGTCGACGGACGCTGCACTCTGAAATTGAATGCATCTTAAGGAGTCAGCTCAGAGCAGCAGGTGTCATATTTCACACACGGGAGGAGAGAGAGTTGACAGACTGAGAGATGACAGAGGATTTGATGTCAAAGCAAAAAACAAAGGCACATATTTGGCAATATTTCAGATTTAAACCCAGTGCTTTAAGGGAACCAAAACATTAATGACGTAACGTTAATCGCTGCGAGGGGGACAGAGCGGTCACAGCCGGTGTGAGCAGCAAAACCTGGTCCAGAGAGGCCAGACACACAGCAACCCGACAGTAAAGATCGCAGTAAGAAAGCTACACATGTTAACCATCATCTTTTCTTGTAAAATGTCCGGCGTAATCAGTAACACTAGTGTTGCCACAAGTTTAATTGACCGGTGGGAAAACGTCCTCAACATCACATCCCTACTGCTGGTGTGCTTAGTGCATTTGCAGATGATTTACAGCCAGGCAATAACTAGCAATAGCCCCCCCTCCCCCTTCCTTCAAATTGCTTGTATAGCAGCATTTTGGATTCTCTGTTGAAACACAAATTAGAAAACTGAAGATGCATTATGAGAATTTATACTAGAGAGAAACCTTTTAGTTCAGTGTGTAAAACGGTTCAGTCAGAAAGTAGAGTTGAAGTGACGCATTCAATTACAAGATGATGAGGCTAAACCATGTTACTACTTATAACACATTACAATTTCAAAATAAATGGAGCTATAGGGCAAATAACAGCACTGATTTCCATTTTGTGTCTTTTGAATAAAAGGCAATTTTTTCAGTCATATATTTTCATTATTATTAAAGTTATTGTTATAATTGTATTGAGATTGTGAACCCACTATTGCTTATTGTGTATCGTATCGTGAGCTGAGTGAATCCTCACACCCCTACTGGCTGCTGGAAGTGCTGCAGCTCTGAAGGGACTCTTTTTCATTTCCTCTGGGAATGTCCCATGATTCAAAACTACTGGCTAAAGGTTCATGAATGTATAAGAAACATTACCAGGACCAACTCAGAGCTCTGCCTGAGGCTATACATTCTCAGTGATCCACAAATGACATCTCACTGTGGAGCCACGGACTGTATTCAGACCAGTATAATGGTGGGAAAGCAAATTATAATGAGAAACTGGAGGAACCCAACCAGGTGAGCCCTCTTTTCAGGAATGTTTCACAGAGTTGGCATCATCTGAGCAATTTCTTTCATCTCAAAAGATAGGACTGAGAGATATGTTAATGAGTAATGGTAAATGGAAAATGGACTTGCATTTATATAGCACCTTTCCAGTCTTCAGACCACAATCACTTTACACTACATGTCAAGATTCACCCATTCACACACACATTCACACACTGATGTCAGAGGCTACCATGCAAGGTGCTGACCTGCTCATCAGGATCTAATCTAAATGCTCATTCACACACTGATGGCACAGCCTTTGGGAGCGATTTGGGGTTCAGTATCTCTCCCAAGGACACTTCTGAGTCAGGGATCTTCCGATTAGTGGACGACCTGTTCTACCTCCAGAGTTACAGCTGCCCCATGTGGGGAAGGGAGAGGCTACTTTGAATACACTGCTAATGTGAACAGATCTTGAAGTAAAGGACACACCATGTACACTATACTCACATACACAGCACACACACACACACACACTCTTTATGTGTGTGTCTGAGTATTAATTTACTGCTTGTAAATTAGATTAGATTATGGTGTGTATTAATATAGGACTACACATTAGTAGTAGTAGTAGCAGTAGTATTTCATTTTTATATAAACATAAAATTTCAATAAAACACAAATACAAAAAACATTTAATTAATGTGGGCCTAAAGGATTTTTTACCTGTTTATTTTTCTCTTTTTAATATTATTTTATTGTATTTGGGTGTATTTTGTTTTGTTTTACTTATATTTAGATGGTGGTGCATATTTGTTTTAATATTGTTTATCCTCTGTAGAGTACATTGTAATTTATTTTTGAAAGCTGCTATTTGAATAAAGGGTATTATTATTACCAATATTAGTAAGTATTCAGTTACAGCAATATCTGTACATTCATCATCAAATTAATTTATTAATTGCATAGACTGTATATAAAGAAGGACAACATGACAGCTCCCCAAAAGTGAAGTCAAAACATCTGGATCGCCCCCTGCTGGCTGGCTTTAGTATAGGTTATAAATCCAGCCCCCTCCATGTTAGCCGATGGGACATGAGCCAAACTAAAAAGTCAATGTACACGTCAAATTTTTGGTTTAATTAGTTATTAGATGCTATAAAAATGGGATGAGATGTCATTATTGACAGCAATGACTGACAGCTGGTTAGTTCATTTGATCAATTTGATCATAAATTCAGTTAAAGCAATATTATGGTTAGCTGATGCATCTTTCTCACTAAACTGCTACTGTGGTGCTAATGTAGCAGCTATGTGGCTTACGCTAATAAGCTGCGCCTGTGCTTGGTTCATGATTGGCTAAGGCGAGTGTGTGTGCAGGACCTTGATACCACGGCTCCAGGTCCTCGACGACAACGCAGACTCTGGCTTCAAATGACGTCAAAATCTCCCGTATCCTTGATATTTTGGCTTCACTTTTGTACAATGAGAGGAATTGGAGATGTGTCGTCCATCTATGTATACAGTTTATGATTAATTGTATCTGACTGCTCCAGAGTATAAAGGTTGCACCCCCACCTCTAAATACACCACTGTCAGGGATTATTATCTGAGTGGGATGGTTGAGCAGATGTGAGGTCAGGTGGTGAACATGATGTTATCTGATGTTATGGGATATTATCTGATCGTGTTTGTGAACATGTGAGTGGGAGACTGAAAACGATGGTGTAACGGCGTGGGTTAGACAGTGATTTGGCATGACATGGTGGATCATGTAGGAAAGAAGTGGAGTGACAGTGAAGCTCTGAGGGTTTGTGTTTAAACAGCCACAGAGTCCCTGAATAGCGACACACAAAATTCACTTAGCCCTCTTAATCCCTTGATTTGTGATCTCTAATGCTGGGGGCTCCAGCAGGAAACACATTTACTTCCTCCCAGACGGAGCTGATTAGAGAACAAACAAGATCAGACTATCGGTGGTATTGATCCCCTCTTAGAAATAATAGCTGAGTGAAAGAAGCTAATCGGCTGTGAGCAAACTTCTGACACATGTTTCAGAATAATGAGGCAAGTGCACCCCTTTTTGTGACATCTGCCGGTTACTATGGTAACTCACATTTTGACATCCTCTCCCATGAAACAGCGGTTCCTCAGCAGCCCCGCCCACAGCTGCACGCCAACAATGCCGAAGATGAAAAAGACGAAGAAGCACAGTGCCAGCACGTTGCCCAGCATGGGAAGTGTGTCTAGGAGGAGGGTCACCAGGATACGCATACCTGCCAACACACATATACAGTTACAGTATAAAACACCAGAGGCAACTATGCACATACTACCAAGTATATGCATGTAAACCTAATTTTCTAAAAAAAAAAAATGGCAGAGGAGAAATTTCCTGGACTCTGCTCAAAACTAGAGCAGTGCAATTAATTGAATGGCAAATAATTAGAGTTCAAACACAGATACAGTAATTGGCCTCTACTCCACTCTACTAAAGAGCACATATACAAATTATTCCTCTTTACTGCTTCTAGGCTTGGCTTCTTCAAACACACTCAGTCCGAGTTGTGCCAAGGTCACGGTGTAGTGAAAAAAGAAAAAAAAAAAGTTAAGTTGGCTGGTTTGTGCACCGAGCTGTTAAGAACAACGCAAGAATCACAACGATTTCCATGACTTTGTTCACTGTGTCCTGATTTGTTCAAACATGCATCCATCAAAACGAAAGCTGAAACTGCTAATAGCAATGAAATGAAGGGGAATTTACAGGTCAGCCAGAGAGTACAAGGACGGTGACATATTTTTCATTGTCTTGGCTATGAATGCTATTGCTGACTTTCAGCTGAAGCTCGATTTGCATCACTATTTACACAATATCTTACATAATAGGGGAGAGAAAGTTGATTGGACTTCAGGAGACACTTGATATCTGGCTCTGCCAGGCCTGTACTGCAGTCATCTTCACTTCTTGCTTGTTTTTCTGCCCTCAAACTGGTCTTTACCAAGCCAAACACAATGAGTTGGATTGCAGTCAGGTCAGTGAATTGTCCAGTCAAGAAGAGTTTGGCCATAAAAATCTCCTAAATTGCCTTCTCTCTTCTCTTCACAGTCTGTGACCTGCTGCATTGTCCTAAAGTCAAGGGAGTCCTATACTGTTGTTCACCCATTTTGGATGTGAACACTCTTAAAGGTTTATAGTCAGCACTTTAACCTCACAGTCACTGTTTCATTTAAAAGCCAATGTTCTTGAGTACAGAGCCAAAACAAAAAGAGACAATGAAAAACGGTTGTAACACTGAGTATATGCTGGAGGATAAAGGAGAAAAACTCACTGGGAACTCTGTTGATGGCTCGCAGCGGGCGGAGAACCCGGACAGTCCTGATAGCTGATAGGCTGACACTGTGTCCGTCAAGCGAGTACTCCAGCATTCTGCGGAGAGGGAAAGCCACCACAGTGTCACTGGCATCCTGATCAGCCTGACCTTGGCAAACCCTGGACATCTACAGGGACTCCAGCAGAACGCAATGCACTGTCTCTGGGACACATAGCCTTTCAACTACCAATCACCGAGGTCTCCGTCTCTCAGGACCGAATGATGCCATTGTCATTCTGCAGAGCTGTCACACACACACACACACACACACACACACACACACACACACACACACACACACACACACACACACACACACACACACACACACACAAACTTCCGCCGGTTCGTCTAAGCACGCGCACACACGCTTGACATTTAACTGGCATTAAACAAGTGTCTAAGCTTTACACAAAACACACTGATACACACACACAGTTTTGGCTCATATTTAATGTCAGATGTGCGTGTTTATGTGTGCATGCGGGTGTGTGCATCTGTCAAACACTCACCCCACGATAACAATGAAGAAGTCCAATCTGTTCCATGTGTCACCGAGGTAACCGCTCTGACCTACGACCCCAAGAGCAACCATCTTCACCACCATTTCCCCGGCAAAAAACACAAAGATCCCATCATCCAGAGCCTGCACGCACATGCACACAGAGACACACACGCACCCAGAGGATTAGTGTAAACTGATTAAGTGGGGAAAAAAATTAAAGCAAAAACTTTTCAGACCCTTGATAATACAGTCTCAAAGCTGAACATAATTAGTTTGTAATTTCACATTGTGTGTGTATTGTGTGTGTGTGTGTGTGTGTGTGTGTGTGTGTGTGTGTGTGTGTGCTTTACCTGCAGCAGGAAGGGTGTGTGGTCACAGGGCTGGAACATCCCGAGAGTCACACAGTTCAGCAGGATGGCCAAAATGCTCACACGTTCAAACCATGTGACACAAGGTTAAGGGTCACACCACAGCAGAGTTCGGTCATTGATTACAATCACAATATTCAATATTCGCACATTTCATGAAGCTGTACTTGGAAATTTAGCTCATTAGGTTGATTGACAGCTAATCACAACAAGTCAAGTAGATTGCTGCTTGCACGTCCCACTTCATCTCCACCCAGGTGTCCTCCCCTAGAGCTTTCTAGCTCTAGTGCCTGTCAAGGTACTAGATGAGTGTTAGTGAGCAGTAAACCCAAATCTAAGCTGAACCATCAGAAACCAGTAGGAGATAGTTGCTTAGTCTGTTTTTCTAGAGTCTATGGAGTGTTAAGATTTTATTAGGACCTATTATTTTGTGCTATTTAACATTCATTTAATGTGTTATATAGTTAGTTAGTATAGTTGTGCATGTAAAAGGTCTGCAAATTTACAAAGCCTAAAGTCCAGGCCAGAGGGAGTTACTGTCCCCCACAGAAACACTGCTCCTGAACTGCCTGAAACACCAAGTCCCGCCTTTTCTGCCTAGTGACTAGTTTGGCACGCCCTCAAACAAAGTAAGTTAGAGCAGAGCTGGAGTGGAGCCTGAAATGTTTGGGTTGGTTGACGAATGAGATCAGACTGGGCTTTTTTGTGCAGCACCACAGCCAGTAAAGAGAAAAATAAAGCGTTTTTTTTTTTAATAGTAAAATATGTAAACATGTCCTAGTAGTGATCAAAAGTACAAGTATGCACCTGAACATGAGCATAATAGGTCCTCTTTAATGTAATTACAGATGGATGACAATGTAAGGAGAAAACATCATAACGTGTTGGACCACCTTAAGCTGTCAGAACAGCTTCAGTGCTCTCTTCTACATCTCAGGAACTCTACTAATAAACATCATTGTTCCAAAAGATATTGGGGAGCACTGTCTAAGGTGTCACTCTAAAATCCCCCATTGAGATCTGGTGACTGTGAAGACCAGCATTTCATTCTCATCAAACCATTCAGTGACCCCTCATGCCCTGCATGGAATCATTTACATTCATTATGTTTCTCCGTTCATTTATTCAGGTTTTTCCTTTGATTTTTCACCCAGCTCTATCCAGCCAATGGTAATGCGTGTAGAAACTGACTTGTAGACATTAAACATCCAACCCTGTCTATCTTGCAGTGTATAAAACATTATCAAACGGAAATTACAAAATATCTGCGAGCCTGCTCAAAACTCAATGTGTAAATTTTGCGCCTCACAGCTTGCAAAATCAAATTTGCAAGCGCAGAACTGAATGTACTAACCTAGAAAACAACTTTTATAAGGATGGAAACTTGCTATAATAAGCTTAAATGTATCAAGTTTAATTTACAGGCACAACTTCTGACAGGACATTTTGACATGTTTAATATTCGCAACTACAAAAGAAAGACAGCCACCATGAAACAGCCGGTAAGACATCTGAAGTCAGTTTAAGTGTAAACTTGCTTATGGTGGGTGTTTGTGCATCTGTGTTGCTTACTAGCTGTCAAACTGGAAGAAGGAGCACGGCTCAGAAGTGGAAAGCAGAGAGGTTTAAAGGGGGAAATAGTCTGAAGTAGAAAGTTAAAAGAAAGATTGTGTTGTTTCATACAAACACAGCTGCACACATACACACTCACATTTGGGTGCAAATGTGAAAACTGCTGAATGGATAACAGGAGCGTATTCAAGAGCCAAGGACGACTACATAACAAAGCCTGGAGCATGCACATGGACACATATACATAGACACACATGTGGGCTCACACACAGAGTCCCCTTCCCGGACACTTTGCTCTCGAGAGGGCAGAAAAATTAATGAGAGTACAATCCTTTATCACCCTTGAGACAGAGAGAGACAGAGAGAGAGAGAGAGAGAGAGAGAGAGAGAGAGAGAGGGGAGAGAGAGAGAGAGAGAGAGAGAGAGAGAGAGAGAGAGAGAGAGAGAGAGAGAGAGAGAGAGAGAGAGAGAGAGAGAGAGAGAGAGAGAGAGAGAGAGAGAGAGAGAGAGAGAGAGAGAGAGAGAGAGAGAGAGAGAGGGAGAGGGTAATCCAGTGTCCTCCCTTTGCTTTGGTTGCCATGGGAACCCCCATCTCACCGTGGGAACTGACTTCTGAGTTTCACAATCCGCTTGCATCCTGTCTGGACTGGAACGCAACACAATTAATGTGCACACATAAACACACACACACACAAAACAGAAAATCATGTCCTTCAGCGCAACTCCATCCTTCATTTTCTCAATGCTGCTGAGGAGGGTCACTTTAATCCTGTTCCATCTGTATACGTTACAGCGTCTTACATAACCCTGAGTGTCCGCAAGACACACACTTATACACACACATACGCACAGACCTCGCATAGTTAAAACAAGGGACGGGGCAGGGTCAAGGTGTAAGTGATGGATGAGATGGGAGTATTTCCACTGCTGGTCCATCATTCAACATCAGTGATGAAACACAGCGGGAACGTCCTCTCCTCTGTCCCTCTGCTTCTCTCTCTCCATTGCTTTTCCTTTATCTACTCTCACACTCAACCTTTCCCTCTATCTTATCTCATTTTCCTCTCCAGCCCTTTTCCCCTCTCTTTGGCCCAATTATTTTTCTTTTTGCTCCGCTCCTCCTGCTCCCTGTCTATCCCTCTTCCTTTATATAGTGCAGTATAATTTCCCATCTTCATTCCATATCATTTCTCTCATATCTTTTGTGCCTCTCTCGCTCCTCTCCCGTGCACATACGCTCCCCTTCCTCTACGACGCACCCTCCCTGTCCGTTTCTACACATCTCAACATACTGCCCTTGGGTAGAGCTTTAGTCTCTCTGTCAGAAACCTGAGTCTCAGCCAACAGATAAACTACAACTACACTTAATAATTAACAACGTCAGAGAGATGGAGAGACACGGAGACTGACGGGGTGAGAAATAGAGATGTAGGTACAGTAAGGCAGAGGTGGAGGAAAGAAAAAGTGGGGGCAAGAAATAAGGGGAATTATGAGATGAGGAAAAATTGCTTGATGACTACATACAAAAGAACAGTAACACAGTATTATGAGAGATTAAGACCCTGACGATATGAGTTTTTAAAAGTAAACAACTGAAAATGTTACATGGCCTCCACTCTTTGTCTTCTCATTTTAATTGTCTTATCTTCTTGTTCTTCTTCTCTTTCCAAAAACGACCACCTCCTCCTCCTCGTCTCTCGTGCTCTCCCCCACTCCAACTCTCCCTCTTCAAGTGCCAACACAGGTAATAAAGGTCAGGTAGACATTATAAATCAAATCAGATCACATCACATCACCCTGCTCTTTCTGGCATCATCCTCCACCCTTGGCTGGGATGCACTTGCCAAGGCCAGAATGTGGGAATATTTTCATATGCGATGTTCATTAACTTAAAAGGATCATCCATAGGGACACACTAGCCATCTGGATACACGCAGAATATATGGCCATACTTTTTTGCTTGAGGAGGTTTTAGAGTTTCCAGTGTGATACCACTGTCTCATAAGGCACCCGTCATAAAAGGTTAGAAGTTATAACTTTTACGGCTTTATATATCAGACGTAACCCATTATGAGGAACAACTTCCGGACTGCCAGGTTGTAAAAATCCATTTGGCTGATGTATGTCCTCCTCCAGTATGACACTTGCTTTGTCTTTTTACTTAACTCTTAAATTCATTAGAAAGACCTCTCCAGTGGACCATTTGTCCACTTAGCTTCTGAAAAAAGCTCTGCAGAAAACGAGGACCAGAACCCATTTATTACCAGCTTATTAACATTTACTTGATGGATTGTTGTAAAGTCCGCTCATAAATGTCTTAGGGCACGTTTCCACCAAGCAGTCCAGTCCAATTCAGTTCAGTTTGTTACACATTAGATGGGTTATTTTTGCGTTTCCATTAGCAAAAGTTGTGGATGGTACCAATAGAACCAATCCAGTTTTGATACCACTGAGCTGAGCCAATACTAAAAGTGGAGATAAAACACCGCAGACCACTAACTGGTCAGAGAGAATCATCAGTAGCGTGACATGGGATATCCTGTACAAGCTGGCACACACCTGCAATATTTAAACAGCCAAGTTGTATTTATTTTTAATTCACTCAACCCAGAATTCAAAAAATAGCAGCTCACAAAACTACACCATACACTATGCCGTACATGTGCAGACATTTCTCTGTTTGGTTGCCGTTAAAATGGTTCAGCGAGTGTCCCGTTGAAGATGGCGTCACGGCAGTTTCATGCGCCCCCGCTATCAGCTGAGAATTCAGCCTACACTGAGGGGGTACCATCCGCAATGGAACCACAGCTAGAGAAAAGGACTTGGTACCAAAAGGAGTCGAGTCGTGCCGAGCCAAACCGTACAGTGGAAACACTGCTTTAGTAACATTTATAATTGCGGACCCGCTGGCTTATAACAAACAGAAAAATCTGTGAGTCCTTATTAATGACTTCTTATAGCAGATGTTATTTTTTCACTAGCCATGCTAGTGGCATGGCTCCATGGGTGGCAGTGGCAACTGAATCGGTCCACCACTTTGGTCCAGACTGAAACATTTCAACAACTACTGGATGGTCTGCCATGAAATTTGGTACATATATTCATGGTACCCAGAGGATGTATCCTGATGACTTTGGTGATCATTTGACTTTTCATCTAGCACAAACATCAGGTTGAAATTTTAATTTGTCCAATACTTGGTAAAATGGTGAATCAAGCTGGGTTTCTGTGGGAAAATTTAAATTTTTAATAAAGGGAAAACCCAAGGATTTTAAAAAGATGAGGGTTTCATTTACAGACTTGATGGACTTCACTCTTAACATATTTTGTTGCTTTTATATCATTGATAATTTATATTTGGGCTACTCACATTTATAATTGCAGACATGATTTTAGACAATACAGAAAGGCAGGTACAAACATAAGTAAATCATTAATTTCTATAAACAGATTCTGGATATGAATGTAGATTATGGCAACAAGAAATTTTCTGCTTGCAATAAGAGTAGTATTGACCAATCCCATTTGAGTGGGCTTTGGTTGCATGAAAGTAAACAGTCCATGTGGAGAGCAAAAGAGGTGGAAAGCATTGGCCGAAATGCAATCTCTGAACCCATCGACAGCCGTCTGACGAAGATTTAGCTTTTTATTGGTTTAAAAATTAACTTGTAAACTGGCTACCTGTAAAACAATGTGGTCATAGACGTTGTCTCTCCACAGCAGATATCTGCTTGCTACACTGGAGTCCAGGAATACTAGTCGCTGCCCCCAGAGGCTAAATTGTCATTAGACCCATGATTTGGTTTGATTCTCAAGTTTGTCAATTTAATAAGCCATCAAGTCTGCAGTTGTTGTATTGGTATGCCATAAATAGGAGTCCTCTTGATGAATTTAAGAGCTACCTTTAAAAAACCCAAAGCCAGTGGAGGAGCTGGAGGAGGCTCGACACTACCCACCGGGATTGTTCACTGCCTGGCAACCAAAAAAATGTTATAACTATTAACACACTTGACCTATAATAAGGGCTGTCACTGTTAACGTGATAATAATGCGTTAAAGCAAAAACATTTTAACGCCACTAATTTCTTTAAGGCATTAACACAATCAAACTTTCAGAGGTTGTAGCTGGCTCAGTTTTAAAGCTAGAGTCAAGATACTGGTATCATATGAAACTAGAAAACCTAAGGAATCAGTTGGTACCAACCATAATATGTGTCAGTGAAAATTAGTTCTCTGGGTACCCACAAGTCTCCCTTTTACAGACATGCCCACTTTACCATAATCACATGCAGTTTGGGGCAAGTCATGGTCAAGTCAGCACACTGACACACTGACAGCTGTTGTTGCCTGTCGGGCTGCAGTTTGCCATGTTATGACTTGAACATATTTTTATGCTAAATGTAGTACCTGTGAGGGTTTCTGGATGATATTTGTCATTGTTTTGTGTTGTTAATTAATTTCTAATAATAAATATATACATACATTTGTATAAAGCAAGCATTTTGTCCACTTCCATGTTGATTAGCATACTGAACACATTTCCTTTTAAGATACATTTTGAAGAGATAAAAAATGTGCAATTAATTTGCAATAATCATGGACAATCATGCAATTAATCACAATTAAATATTCTAATGGACTGACAGCCCTAACTATAATGCATTGGTAAATAACTTATAAATCATAAATAAATACAACTTAGAAACCTAATAAAGGGTGCCTTACTAGAAAGTAGTATTGATGTAAAAAACATGGTTTGGCTGGAAATCCTCAAATGTGAACTACTATGTATGAATGAGCAACGTGAACACTCGTCTCCTCATGCACTTTGCTTTCACGCTGGTCTCTTCACACAGACTTGATTAAACATAACCTAGTTAAACTCAAAGTCTGCCGTGTCCAGTGTGTGTGTGTGTGTGTGAGAGAGAGAGAGAGAGAGAGAGAGAGAGAGAGAGAGAGAGAGAGAGAGAGAGAGAGAGAGAGAGTGTCTGAAGTGAAGGTGGTCGAAGTTAAGTTACTGTCAAGTTGTCAAATCCTCTGGCTCCGCCCCCTAGAGTGTGACAGCTGGTAACCATGGAAACACTTGCAGGAATCCTGTTAATTGGCTGAAATGACAGCTCACCCTACTTTGAGTAAGACCGCCTCCTATCCATCGTTGTCTCCCTGACACCCTCCTCCGCCTACACACACACACACACACACACACACACACACACACACACACACACCTTAACCTAATTAAGAGGCAGTTTAGAAAGAGGAAAAGAGAGAGATAAAGAGGAGGGCAGGGGATTGATACTGAGTAAAGGGGGATGAGAGAAAGTAGAAAAGAGACAGAGTACAGAAGAAGAAAGGCAGGCAGAGAAAGGTACTTGTACTTGTACTTGTACTTGGGGGCGGCAGTAGCTCAGTCTGTAGGGAGTTGGCTTGGGAACCGGAGGGTCACCGGTTCAAGTCCCGACATGGACCAAAAACTGAGTGTGAACTGGTAGCTGGAGAGGTGCCAGTTTACCTCTTGGGCACTGCCGAGGTGCACCTGAGCAAGGCACCAAACCCCCAACTGCTCGGGGCGCTTGTCTGGAGCAGCCCCCTCACTCTGACACCTCTCCATTAATGCATGTGTGTGTGTGTTTGTGTGCATGTACCATGTATAAGTTAAACAGAGTGTAAATTGAATTTCCCCACTGTGGGACTAATAAAGGTAGATCTTCTTCTTCTTCTTCTTCTTGTATAGGAGTGACAGATACAGCTTTTCTCATCTTTAAACAAAAGGAAATGCTCTGAATGTTTCATGCACTGCTGAATAAGTTATGTCCAGTGTGTGTGTGTGTGTGTGTGTGTGTGTGTGTGTGCTTGCCAATACACTTCCCCACATGTATATGCATGTTTCTATGAATGTCATATGTTGCATGGAAAAGCTCAGCACTTCACAAAGTAGGCGCCTTATTCCTCACTTCACACGTCTCCTCCTCCCAAAGAAACAGGAAATTACAGAAATCACTGTAGCTTTGAAGTAATACAAGAGTATGTTATATAATAGCAAAAGCCAATCTTGTTTTTGTTCCAAATAAATTTGTTGGATGTGCTGTAGGGTGGAGAGAGATGTACAGTATGTTGTAAACATGGCACAAAGGAGGATGACTGTGTTTCTAAGTGGGAGGAAATGGAAGGACAGGAGATAGGAAATGAATTTGTAATATGGACTGAGTGCAAAAAAAAAAAAAGAGGCAGAAAGGAAAGAGGGGTCACTTCAGGGAAAAAAATGGGACTTGCAGCTCTTGGGGACTGCCCCCCTCCCGGTGCGCTCACATTAATGTCCCTGTCGACAACGTCCACCCACATTACTTCCCCGCAGATCACTCGCACACACACACAGACACACATACTGTGAGAATTAAGTATAGAAATACTGTACATACAAATAAACATAAAACGGGACACATGCCAGTAGCTGTGCTGGATGGACACGCAAATGGAAAGGATGACTGACAGACATGCAAACACACACAAAAAACAAACAAATACTGCAATCGGAAGTAACCGGGCCGTCAGGGCAGAGCTACGCTGTTGCCAAGCAACCAGGTGATTCCTCTAAAGAGCCTCTCCATGGGAGATTCCCTCGTTTGTGTGAGGGCATTCACATGCTTGTGTGTGCGTGCTCCATGTATGTGTGTGCATGATTGTGAGAGTGTGCGTTTGTAAGTGTGTCCAGCAAGTTAGTGCTGACACAGTGAGCGTACAATAATCTGGGATGCGACCATGGTAACAGCCCAGCAGGCTACAGAGGAGTTTTGTTGATGGCATTTGTAGGTTTTTTTTTTCTCTTTTCCTCTTGGTGTACATTTTATTTATTCAGCAATTATGTATTTATATTTTATAGAGTACACAGAGTGCTGACAGTGGCAAATACCCGCAGACAAGCGCACAATGACATGTGCACGCCCAAGCAGAGGAATACACACACATTGGCATGCACACATAAGCAGTGGAAAATATTCAATTTGGAAAGCCTTGACAAATCCCTGAGGTGTTGCTGACGTTTATGCATGCTTCGGAGTATTCATAGCTGCTCTCACTCACTCACTCACACACTCACTCACACACACACTAACTACAGTGCTGATAACTACATGCATACACACACTCACACCTTCACGTCATCAGCAGAAATGGAGAGAGAGAGAGAGGTTGAGACAGAGAGTGAGAGACAGGGAGGGGAATGAGAGGTGAGACGATGAAGACAGAGGCAGAGCGAGGTTCGGAAGGTGACGTGAGTTCTTACTATTTGTGACTCCTTCTGCTGTATAAATGGAGGCCGGTAACAATGCTACTGACAGGCAACTGTAACCCTGGAGATTCATTAGGGCTTGTCACTATGGAAACCTCCAATCAGGGAAAAATGTTACCCATCTTTTCCCACAACTAATGGGTCCAAGGAAATACCTGAGGTCTTCCAAACACACACACACACACACGCGACACACACACACACACACACACACACACACACACACACACACACACACACACACACACATGCACACACACAGAGATACATGGACATGTACAATACTGACCTTCATCCTGTCTCCCTTGTGTTTAAACATAAAGTAAACATCTCAGTGCTATGTGCCTTGTAGGTAAAACGGCTTTGAGAAAGTACAGAGCTGAAACACAAACAGACAATGTCTCTCTCACATTATAAACACACATTCACACAGACACACACACATGTTCATAGTGCTTCAGGTGCACTCCAGGCGGTGAAGGATATGGGTGGCAGACAGCTCGAAGGCACCAGGAGCGGGGAGGGCTGGTTTGGGTCAGAGCCAAAAGAACCACTGGTGCTAGAGCGGGGTATGGCAGCTCCTCCTTTTCCTCCTCCCTCTCCTCCTCTTCCTCCCCCCTCTCCTCTCTCTCAACTGACACATGCACCTTCTCCCCCTCCTCCTCCTCATCCCCTTCCTCCTGCGTTGGTCCTCTGTGCTGCTCATGCAGGTCTGGGTCCTGGGTGCCCGTCATGGCCGTGCTGTGAACAGCCTGAACCTAAAAAAAGGGCGCAGGGGCACTGGCACTGTTCAGGACACGTCAACATATGGATGCATGTGTGTGTATCCCTGCAACTGTGTACATGTGTGTTGCCCTGTGGCTGGCACTGCAGCTCCTCAAAACAAACCGGAACTGTGCTGACTGTCAAGCCTGCCATCCTGTACTCGACCCTTTACCCTCTAGTGAAGCAGCATAGAAAGAAAATAGATCCGTCTCTGTTTTTCACTGAAACCATAAGCGACCTTCAGGAGAAGAATCACAGCCAGCAAGCAGTCCTGTGCGGGAAACATAAATCTACAATAAACCTAAACAGAACAAACTAATAGATGTGAGCCAAGGTGCAAACACAGATTCAGTGCAGACAACAGGAAGCACTTAGACCCCTTCATTATAATCCTACAGCCGTATAATTCAGTGATGACAACAGGCCATTATTGCTGATGCTTTTAATCCAGACTGGCTTTAAACAATCTGGACATACAGAGAGAAAGTAGCTTAGACAGCCTTTTCATATTTCTATGAAGAGTGTGTGGTATTTTTTTTTTCATTTTCAATCAATTTCCACTCATGATGATTAGTATTACTTATAGCTCTCAGTTCTATTTTTCCTTGAGCTATATTTTATCATAAAATCTCATGAATTGCAGTGGCACTACCGAGCTACAGCTGTCTGTGGTTAATTTTTATAAGCACTGACTGGAATTTCTTGGAGCATCGAAACATCATGTAGGAAATGTCAAATTGAATGATAATCTCAGTTTAAATTAAGAGCGTGATCACAAGAGCGGATTCATTTCTTGGCTTTTCATTTCTTGTTTTAAATTGCATCACATTTTCTGTTTAACTGGGCAGTGTGCAATGGAGTTTGGCAAGAAAAGATGGGAGTTAAGAGAATGTGACATCGTCCACATTGTGTTGAGTACGTAGCACAACACTCCCCACTGGACCACCGCATGTTCATTCCATTGCTTATTGATCCCCTGAGATTCTGGCAAATTTATTCCACAGCTACCAATTTGTTATTAAGTTGGAGCAAGAGCTGGATTATTTGGAAAGCGAACATAAAGAAGAATTAGGACAATAGAAGTCTGGGCCAACCACGAGTCTGTGCAGGCATACTCTGCCTACAGTGTGACAGGACAAGCTGGCATGCAAGTTCACATGCAGTGTAGAGAGGAGTGTTTCTGTGTGTGTGCCTTTGATGAAAATAATGAGATTGAACCTGCCAGTATCCTCCTTTCCTGTGTATTTTCATTATGGGCACATCGCCTGGATTGCATGAGGAGTCCAGGGCCGCACAGTTTAAGGCTTTTAGTTGTGATTCAATAGTGGCTGATGGATGGACATCAATCAGTTATTAGAAAAAAAAGACAGCCGTTCTTCTGCACAATTAAAATCCTGCTGATGAGTCCATTCAAAACACTTCAACACTCATTATGAGCCTGCGTTTCTAACAGCCACACCATGTGGAAGTTAAATCATACTGCACCTCAACCAGTCACCAGAGCAAAATATATGTACACCTCTATAAGACCTCTGAAACACATTAAGTTTTATATTCCCACTGAGCTGTGGGCACTCATCACAAATGCTCAAATTGCCTTTAAAAAGTATTTACAGCGTCATGCTCAATAAAACCAGCTCAAACAACAAATATCCATAATTCAAACATTTTCGTTTCCCCGTTTCGTTTTTCAGTGTTACAGAGTGATATACATCCTCCTAAGGGCCAACCAGTATCATATAGCCGACCGACGACATCTGAGGCTACAGCATTCCCCAGCTCTACACTCAAACGAAAAACAGTCTAATGACTCCTATAATAAACTGTATAATCATATCAAACCAAGCATCTCAAAATTTGTCTCATCCTTATTGTTTTATATAAAATATATACACAGGCCTAACATAAAGTACGATGAGGTCACTAACTTATATAGCACCACACTTTGCCTATGAGAATATTATCTTAATTTCCTCCTTTTTTCTAGAAGACACACCGCCATTGACAAAGAGCGACATCACAGGATCTGGACATTTTCTATTGTGCCACGGGCTTTCACTAAGCGCAGTGCCCGGGACAGGCGAGCAAAGAAAAAAAAGTATATTATAGCACAAAACCCAAAAACTTTGTAAGCCGTCCTTACCGGGGAGCAGCGTCCATCCACCAGCGCCATTCACTCCGGGTCCGCCGTGCGCCCTGAGCTCCCGGAGCCCTGGTGCTCCATCTGAGAGCAGCCCGCTGGTCCACTGCCTCCTCGCCCCCCTGCCGATATCCAAACTCAGTCCGTCAGTCGGGACTCGGAAGGATGTGGAAAAGAGGGGGAAAAAATTAGAGGAATGTGGCGCCGAAGTTGTAATTACCGGGAAAAGTAAAGTTAAATTTAACTAGGCGGCTCCCCACGCGTCTGCGTCCCCTCAGCCGCTGGACGCGCTCTGCAGTGTTCAGGTACCGGAGTTCAGGCGCACCGGGGAGAGGGAGAGGAGAGCCGCATCAAGCCAGCCACACAGAGGCAGACCGGAGATACTCCGATTTTACCTTCAAAATAAAGCAGTCCGGTCCCGGAAGCCACACGTTCTTGACAAATATCGATAGTTTCATCAAATCTTAGTTTAAAAAAAATAGTACGACTTACCTTGTGGGCACGTAGACTGAGCTTGATGCAAATGTCTAGTTGTTACAGGTGAGTGTTTAGGTAGTTTTAGCATAATTATCTAGCAAGTCTACGAGGAAACACTTCCTCCTGTATTCTCAGCTTTCAGGTAGGAACGTTATACATTAGAAAACATAGTAAGTTGTGAATAAAAATCCACTTTTTCCCGTGAAAAATATATATGGCTGCCACAAACAAAACCTTTAGGAGCAGTCACTTTGTTCCCATGGCAACCAGATGGTTAGCTTGCTACTAGGCTATGGTGCCTTCAAATGGGGTCGTGTTTTTTGTGTTGGGCCCATATGAACGCCCCTCATGTTGTATTTGGCCCACGAAAGTTCATTTCTTGGTTCATAATAAGTTAATAATGTACAGTACATTGTAATTTTAGTCATATATTGTTTTTCATGGCAATTTTATAATATGTCTGAGAAAAATATTGATATTCTCAATGACCTCATCTTTCTCTTCTCATTATACCTTTGCATTTCTTGCGTTATGTTACTCACTTGCTAAATTGTTAGCCTTGGTGGCGTCTAGACTCGGACAGTAAGGTTAATATCGCCGTTGCTTAGCAGCGGTGTTCCTCATGACTTAACCACTTGAACGGCACGCATATCATGAACATGACTTCCCATCTTGTAAACAAGGACATGCTAAGCTTTAGCTTAACTCTGGACAGGGCAAGACTGATACAAGTGAATGGGGAGCTTCTGTTTTTCTGGATAAAAAGTACTATCACGTCTACATTTCTCAACCAATTTCAATGAGTCATCTTATATTCAAATGTTTATTATCTACAAGGAGTAGCATTAAGTTTAAGTTCCTTTTTTTTTCTTCTCCCAAAGATTTTGTTGAAAAACTGTTAAATATGTTAACGTCACTGCTTCCACGTCATGGATCATCAGTCTGTCCCTCTATATGGTGGGATTAAATCAATTAATAAGTAATTATCAAACAGTTTGACTGTCATATTATATCTTCCTTTAAGAATTTTTCACATTATCAAAATGTTTGCTTATATAACTTAACAAATCAAATCAAAGAGCTAGCTTGCATTCATTATTTTTCAGCTAATGTTAGTTTATTACTATTATGTTATGTGTAACATAATATGGCATTTAAAGCATGAAATGTACGATAACATCACAAGTCTAATATCACAAACAATAAAGTTGATAGCATGTGTGTGTTAACATGTTGTGGAGATTAACTAGCAGCTAATGTTATACAAATTAAACAGCATCAGTTGCTATTGATGTTATAATAGTTAGACACAGAGATATTTGCTACTTGCCTCTTATTCTTATTGCTCTTATTAGTATGATATTAAATGCCTGAAATTGAACATAATAGTAATTGCAATAGCAGTGTTAGGGCAATGATCAATGACCACTAAAATGGACAGACATTTCATTGTACATTATATTATATTATATCATATTATATTATATTATACAGGGACCTTTCTACAAGTATTAGCATTAAATGAGGAAAATTATCTAAAGCTATACTTGACAAAAGTGACTTTTAACAATTCTTTATGATAAATTAATTACTTTCTATCATGTAAGTAATTCAGTTCATGTAAGCCTACGGTACACACTCTCTCCTGAGCGTCTAGCAGTGATTATAACTGAACTATCCAGATTCTAAGTAACTGGAGACAAATTTTTATTTTTCTACTCCATGTAGATTGAAGAAATGTAGACGTTATAGTGCTTTTTATCCAGAAAAATGGCAACTTCCCACCAAAGCGTCCAATGTGGCGTCTACATACTGCATATATGTGTATGGGCTAGGTGCTATGCTAAAGTGATGTATTGTCACTGCTTCTATCTAGTGTGGAACCGACCCATCAGTGATGAGTGAATTAAAAAATAAATAAAAATAATATTATACTCTAATAATAATATACTCCAATAACTGTTTTATTTTGAAAGTTTTGGCTGGAGAGCTTTATTCTTAATGCCAGATAACTTGACACTGACGGAGAAAGTCAGAGCATGTGACTGGTCCCCTCTCCTCTGCCACACAGTGTACCCCATCCCAATATCCCTGTCTGTCTCTGCCTGGTGGTTATCTCACCAGGCAGCCGGCATCCCAGACCGGGAAAGGAGGTGGGGTGGGGGTGATGCTTCACACTCGGCTCAATTCACTAAGCCCATAGATGTGGCAGAGCTCCAACACAATACCTTGAAATCATCTTATGCTACATCAGGTTTCAGAGAACAAGGAATTACTGACAGGCACTGTACTGTATAATGATTATTTATATAGGCTAATAGTGGTGGAAGAAGCATCCAGAGCCTGTACTTAGAGGTGTCATTGATAACATTTTTATGTAGACAAATAATGTGACAACTAGCAGCTGAATGTTATCAATTGCACAAGTACAAAGTATACCATACTGTAAAAAATACTCTATTACAAATTTAAATTCCTGCATTAAAATTTTATACAATGCAGTAAAACTGCAATGGTTTTTATCAATAAAATGAAGACTATCAAAAGTAAAAGTATTATGTAAAGTAGTATGTGTTTATGTACTATTATGTAGTATTATTATCATTATGCAGAATCATTGGGCATTCACATTTTATCAGTATCTTAATGACATGGATTTATTGTTGGGGGTTTAATCCATCACACCATGTAATAGTTTGTATTTTATTAGCTGATCATATGTTTTGGGTCAAAATTGTAATCTGAAAAGTACTATAGATATCGCATAAGCCTAAATTTAAAACACCTAGAAATCATCTTATGCTACATCAGGTTTCAGTATACAAGGAATTACTGACTGATACTGTATTGTATAATAAAGAGTAAAAAGTAAAATGTCCCTCTGAAGTGTAATGGAGTGGAGGTATAATGAAAGACTAAAGTACCTTATAGTAAATGTACTTTCATTACTTTCCAGAATTGTCCATAATTAATTTAATTTATATCCATATGATAAATAATATGTTTCTTCATAGCGCTCATCAAAGAAAAGGCAGGTATATTCTGGGTGAAACTGAGTTGATACCAACAAGGCAGAGTGAAAAAAAAAAGCAGAATAGGCATCTTTACGTCTTAAAATAGAGAGAAACTCAACTACTGCTCATTTTTCCGGGGGCTCCATCCAATTCCCTGAAGGCCCCCTGGCAGTCCCTGGATCCCACTTTGGGAACTAATATTAGAACTACAGTGCAGTAAGTCTGAGCAAACAGCTTACAGGGAGCACTAGTCTCAAATGCTCTCCTGCTAATTTTTTAATATCTACATCTGGCCTCCAAATAATTTTCTGGGGGTGTTTTGTTTGATGTTTACACTCAACAAGAGTCCCACAGTGGCAGCTGTGAAAGGCTATAACGCTCATTACACGCTTGAAAACAAATCTGGAAGCATTAAAAATAGACAGACAACTTTGCTATTCTTAGGCCCTACTAGCAGGGCAAAAATTGCTGTGCTGGAGGGAGATGCCATGTTGTTACCTAAATCAAAAAGGTCTATCCTCTGTGCATTGGACATTTTTGGACATCTCAGACGCCGCTTGTCAGACTCAGCTTGACATTGTCATGGTGTGTTCAGACTAAATGTGAAGCAGATTTTAGTGGAGGCATATGAAGTGAAACATCCACACTTACAGTATATCAGTAACTGTACAGATACAAGAGGTCAGAAAAAGGAAGAGAGAATTTCTCGTTGAGTTTTAAGGTCATCTGAGTCCATATGGTTGTTGCGTGTGTTGTTAGTTAGCTACAGCTAGCATCTGTACAGCTAGCTGCTTTCAGCTTTGGTTGTTTAAACCAAATAAACATACGGTTAAAACACTTCAGATGAAAATTTCCTGCATGTCCCCCAATTTGCATTTGCAGCCACATCTATACTTAGGAAAAGTTTTGAGCTGACATGCTATGTGTTATTTATCATGCAAACATGCTCGCAGTTTGCATAGTAGTCAGTAATATGTGTTAGCTTATTAGCCTGCTAAAATGATCTTAGCTTGTAAGTTTGAGCATTTAAGCATGTTAATTTGCTAATATGTAGCATGTTAGTGTGACATACTAAGCTTTAGCTTGTTCACTTTAGAATGTTAGCATGCAGGGGACCTATTGGCAGAAATGTAATATAATGGTAATAAGTATGCTTTTCTTTAATATTTAATCACCTGAAAGTAGGAATTGTGTTTTTGCTAAATTAGAAGGAGCCGTGTATGACTACATATGGAGCGGGTCCTCGTCACAGAGCTGGCCACCATGCTACTACAGTAACCCAGAATGGAAAAACCAAACACCGACTCTAGATAGGGCCGTTTGCATTTTCACGGTTTCGTTTCGGCCACCATAGTTCTCCTACATGCTTGGTACAGGAGAAGTTTGAGTTGGTTGCAATGTGCTACCTCACCACTGGATGCCTCACCATCCTACACCTCGGCGTATATGTACACATGCGTTTTACTTTTCTAAAAATACTACATTCCTATTTACACCTCTCTCTCTCTCTTATATATATATATATATATATATATATACAGTATACATATTTTTTAGTACTTTTCATAGATTCCTGTTTATATAGCTGTGTTCATATAGTCTATTACTTCTAATTGTGGCTACATGTACTACATCCTGTTTACATTCAGTTTTCCCATCTGAAATACTGTCTTCACCAAAAGTACAAATTTACATTTACGTTACCATTTTCTATTTACTATGTTAATATCATATATTTTGCTTTTACATTTACTTGTGTGATTTCCCCTTTTTTTATGAGCGTTGCTGGAGGAGACCAAAGCTCTTCATTGCCAATTGCTGGAACTGACAAATGACAAATAAAGAGCCTTGAACTTTGAACACCACACTTTTAATATACAACTAAGGCAGATGGGATTGTGGTCATTTGTTTACAGTACAGACAGTGAAAAATTAAAAACCTGAATAAAACAGTGGAGAAACATAACAAATGCAGATGCTTCCCTGCAGGGCACAGGGGGTTGCTAATTGGTTTAGTGAGTATGAGAAGGATTTTGATCTTAAAAGACTAAATGAGGGAATATCTTTGAGAGGAATGGTGTTTATTCTACTAGTACAGTTTCAGAGACTTGTGTTTCTTTGCCATGGAGCAGTTAAGCTGTTCTGGAGGCTCATGGTGGCCCAACAATTTGCTTTGTCACTTTATGTTATTTTAATTTGTCACAATTTGTATCTTGTCATGAATTAGCTCTCTGACTTAATAGGTGATATTGTGGACATAATCATCAAACATCTTTAATTAACCAATTACATTTACCTGCACTTGAAATTTGATATTGTATATGTAGTAGGGCTGTCAGTTGATCAAAATATTTAATCACGGTTTTTCGCAAATATCTGTTCAAAATATACCTTAAAAGGAGATTTGTCAATAGTATTCAATACTCCTATCAACATGGGAGTGGGCAAATATACTTGTATGCAATTGTATATATGTACATATTTATTACTGGACATCAGTGAGTCCAGTAAAAAACCTAAGTTGTATTAATGTTTTATAGAAATTAGTGGTGTTAAAACAAATTTGCGTTAACACGCTATTATCACTTTGACAGCCCTAATACGTAACTAAATGCCATTTCAGGTTCATAACACCTCATCAAAAAGCAACCTTACCACCAACCTTGTTTACATCGGTTATTGATATTCTATATGTGCACAGTTAGTGATATTTTATATTTGTGTTCTTCCCTACTTTGTATTGCAACTGTTGCACAACAGTTTCCTTCTGGATAAACAAAGTTTTATCTTATCCATTTCATTTTATCTTAAGTGGAAATTGTTATCTGTGGAAGGCTCTAGATATGAAGTCAGGGGATCACCTTAGTCACTCTGGTTGTACCAAACTGTGGAGGTATTTTTGCCCTGTCCCAAAGTGTTGTATTTACTGACTGATGGATTCTCCACTTGTCTGGCAAGAAACTAAGATAAGATTTTCGCTCAGAATAGGGAAACACCGTGCAATACCCAATCAACGCCCACAGACGGCAAGATTCCTCGCAGCTCTCATAACTGTTACAGCAGCAGCATACATCAAACATTTAGTGTATTTCAACAACACAGTTAAAGGATCTAGGACACATTCAACCACACAAGCACACACAGACCTCTACGGCTAACATCTCCCTGAGAAGAAAACTGATGAGCATCGTTGGAAGCCTCTGTATTTGTGTGTGTGTGTGTGTGTGTGTTGTGTGTGTGTGTGTGTGTGTGTTGGTGTTGGTAGTAATCTGTTGTTACTGGGTCTCCCTAGCTGTGTGTTTCCACTCCCACTCCCATTCGTTTTCCCTCTCCTTCCAGCTCATCTCATCCTTCTCACACTTACTGTCTTGTGTAACTCATGCAAGACTCTTTCTGCTCCACAGAATCATTTCATGCATTTTTTACTCCAGCTCCGTCACTGTGGTGTGTCCAAATGATGGTTTACATTAGTCACTGAACACACACACATACAGGCAGAAATACATTCCCTCTGTTATCGGTTGAGGATGGGTATCTAGGCCAAACATTATTATCAGTGTGTGGTAGGCGCCCCTTGGGTGTGTTTCCATGGTGACCATCACATAACATTATATACGAGGAAGTGTTATATTCCATGCCAAATACATACACACACACACTGTGGGAATTCAATTACAGATCAATAATCCTGATCAATCATCGAAATTGCCATGACAACCACCTGAGGGCACATCCTGATACAAAGCGCACATTGCACACTGTACATACTCACATGTGCAGAAACACATGAGCAGTGTGACACTGAGCCTCCCTGCTATTCTACTTGACCTGGTTACAGTAGTAGTACATGAAGAGGTTAACAGAGCATGACACACACACACACACATACGCACACATGCGCACGCACACGCACGCACGCACACACGCACGCACACACGGTATGGTCAGCGGTGTCGATGTCAGCTTCTTAAAGTTTCAGTTTTCAGAGCAGGGGGACAAAGGAGACGACAGTATCAGTCTCTAAATCTGTCTTTTCTGCCTCAGTCTTATTTACGCAGTTGTAAGTATTTGTCGTGTATCTTAACAGTACAGCACACAAATCACTATGTTAATATTTTGTTCATGCAGGTTATCAATAAAATACATATGGGTACCTTGTGGGTGAAGTACAGAAAATAGAGGGAGTCACATTTGCATTTTGGGGAGACCTACAGAGGAATGACACTAAAGCTGCAGCTAATGATTAATTTCATTTTTGATTAATCTGTCGATTATTTTCTCAGTTAATAGATTAGTTGTCTGGTCTACCTATCTGGAGTTGTTTCGATACCAAAACCAGTATCGGAAATGCTTCCGATACTGCCCATAATTCGGTATCGCATATGAGCGAGTATGTGACTCTATGCAGTGGTTCAATACCATAACTTATTAACCCTCAAAAAAAATCAACTTCTTTAAGTAGAAATCAATTCTTCTTTTCTCTGTACTTTCGCCCTGGATGTATCATGGCTGCCACTGGCTACTAATGTTTTAGAGTTGTGAAGAAAAACTGATTGCAGGTAGTTTGTCATGTGATGAGTGTGGTTCTCGTGGAGAGTCTAACGGTAGTCACAGCGAGGAAAATGTCAGCGATCTGGTAAAATTTCACTGTGGAAAATCCAACAAGTAAAAGTGAATGTAAAGCATTTGTTTTACAAAGTATTTAACCTGAGCCAGACCATACAACAAATAGAAATAATATCACATCCATCTGTAGTCAGCTTTTTTTTTTTTTTTTTTTTTTTTTTTTTAAATCACACCGTTATCAGATTGGTACTCTGTATTGGCCCATACAAGTTCAGGTATCGGTATCAGGAAGGAAAAAACTGTATCAAAACATCTCTATGTAAAGTGTCAGAAAATGGTGAAAAATATGGATCAGTGTTTCCCAAAGCCCAACATGATGTCCTCAAATGTCTTGTTCTGTCTACAACTCAAAAATAATCAGTTTACTGTCATAGAGGAGTAAAAAAACCAGAAAATATTCACATTTAAAAAGGTGGAATCAGAGAATTTTGACTTTTTTTCTTAAAAAAAATACTCAAACTGATTGTTTATCAAAATAGTTGCCCATCAATGTGATATTTGACAATCAATTAATCATTGCAGCGCTACACTCACTGTAAGCACCTTTTAAAGTACCTGGCACATATTAAATAATTATAGGATGCATACCAGAGCTCAACAGGAAATGTAGGAAAAACAGGGTGGCAATAATATTCTGAGGAAGTGGTTTGGGGTATTTAAACTAAAATTACTTGCACAAAAACACAAGAACACTGTAATAAGTTTATAAAACATTTAATCTTCCTTTTGTGGGATAATGTTCTCATTCATCCAGGTCATATTCATTCTGGCAAAAAATTGAATCAAAGGCAACTGGACTTAGATTTGTCTCTGAAGAAGTTTCGCCCCTTATCCAAGTGGCTTCATCAGTTCGAACGCTACAGTCTGACTAGTCCCCACTAGTCGACGTCTTTATATAAAGACTGAAATATTGGACGGATTCTCATTCAGTTTTGTACAGACATTCATTGTGCTCTGACAAAATAACCTTAACGACTTTGGCGACCGCCTGATGTTTCCGATAGCGCCACCATGAGGTTGACGTTTGTTGTTTCAGGTGAAATGTCTCTACAACTAATGGCCAGATTACCCTGACGTTTGGTACAGGCATTCATGTTCTCCTCAGGATCAACTGTAATAACACTGGTGATCCCTGAACTTTTCGTCTAGCGTCATTATCACATCAAAATTTTAATTTGTTTTTATCAAATACCTGCAAAACCAATGATACTCCCGTCTGCCTCAACTGCATTTTGAGTGAGGCACTTATTAGAAATTGCTAGCATGCTAACACACCAAGCTAGAATGAAAGCTAGAAACCTGCTAAACATCAGCACGGGTGCTAGCATTGTCTCACACTCTCACTTGCCAGTTTATTAGGTACACCTAGTTAAAGCTAACGCAGTCTGCAACAGTCCTACAACAAACCCTCCCTACATGAAGAGTACAATGTTTAGTTTTTGTTGAAACCATTTTAGAGAGGTGCTGATTCAACTGTGATCATTTTGAGAGGCTGAAATGTGTGGTGATGAGGAGCTGTATTCTACTATAGCGAGAGCTGTTTTTAATATTTAGTCTACCCTCATTGATATAAATGACGTCTGCCTTAATACTCTGTAACAATTAGCATACTCTGCAATTACTGAATCTACTCTGTAATTTAAAAATAATTAGTGTAATTTCTCTAGTTCCTCTTAAATGCAAAGTTGTTACCTCCTTATCTCCTAACTGCATTTAAAAACAGGGTCACAAAACAAAGACACAAGCATCTTTTTCGCCAGCAGCATAATAAGCTGCTCAGATATTTTTCTGTATTTTAGACAAACAAGTGGAGGGATTCTACCGAGTACTAACATGACTGACTCATCCTTTTTATCAGTTCTAGGAATCAGAGAAATCTGTCAGACAATACATTTCCACATCTCTCCGTCTCTGTCTTTCTCTTTGTCTCTATCTTTGTCTCTTTCTGTCTCTCTGTCTCTATCTTTGTCTCTCTTTCTTTCTGTCTCTCCTCTCTGTCTATCTTTATCTCTGTCTGTATCTCTGTCTGTCTCTCTCTCTGTCTCTCTCTCGCTGTCTCTGTCTCTCTCTCTCTCACTCCCTCTCTCTCTCTACCATGTTTGCAAAGCATAAATGCACAGTGGTCCATACAAACGCATGGTCAACCATGCACACACAGCAGGCATTTTCCTCAGACGTTACGTTTATGACAGGATAAGAGAGAGAGAGAGAGTTAGGTTGTGAGCCAGTCAGCCAGCGGAGAAGCATCTTTTCTGACAATTGGTAGAAGTGAAGTTGCTTAGCAACCTTTGGCCTTGATGACAGGAAATGATCTCATGCTTGTAAGGCAAAACACAGACAGACACACAACTACACAGATGGATAACAGGTGCACACATGCGCGCACACACGTGTGTGGACACACACATGCAGAGTGAACCTTGCAGGATTGTAGCTGAGAGGAGTAACGTGTTGTGATGATAATCTGGGCAGGGGTTAAAGCAAACAATATATTAATCTTCTCTAATGGTCTCACTGATCTCTGAGTCCATTAAGAATGACCTTATGTGTATATATATATATATATATATATATAGATATATATACACACACATACACACACACACACAATGCATGGGCTAAGCTGACGATGTGCTTTTATGCGCTGCTGTTTGGGGGAAAATACATCTGCTGCTCTCTCATTTCTTAGTGTTCCCTCAACCCGTCTGTGAACTCATCTCCTGCTGCCTTCAGCCTGTTTCCTGTGATCCACCAGTCACGCCATCTCTCTCACTAGGTACACACACACTTACAACATGCACACACAGACACACACAAACACAATGAAGCTTATTGCTGTGTGCTCTGGGAGACAGAGAGACATAGTGACATGTGGGTTTGTATTTTGGAGCTGAGGCATATGAGAGAAGAGTGTTGTTGTTAATCTGTTTCCCTCCCATGGTGAAAGTTGCAGGACTAACAGCTCCACTCAGTGTTCAGTCTGTCTCACTGCACTCGTCTCCTTGTGGGACATTTTACTTTAATTATTCATGTTTGTAAAGTAACAAGCTGCCAAAGACCCTGAAACTCAACATTGTGTCTGCTTTCGAGGACATGCTTCATCCTCTCTGAAATATCCAATTATTTCCAAATATATATCTGATATTCCATATGCAGCAATCTTTTATTGCCTATATACAGTGTGTAGTATGTGTTCTTTATGTATTAGTCACACTGAACAGGGTGGGACTTTGGGCTTCATGTAACTTACAACATTTCAACAGTGGCACATAATAAAAATGAGTATATAAGAGTATAATTATGTCCATGTTGCTACTATACTGTTTTATACTTGTACATGTATATTGTTCAGTGTATATGTAAGTTTCAGTGAAATATTTTTATTATATTAGTAATTTAAAGTTGACATTAATTCAATTTTAGTTTGGTTGAAAAAACTTCAACCTGCCACTCTACTGATCTACCTACCTACCTACAGTATTTATCTATATCTCTACCCACCTACCTCTCTCTATCTACAAATCTATTGATGGATCTACCTATCGATCAATCTATGTATTTATCTATAGTATCTACATATCTCTCTACTTCTTATCTATCTTGTTATCTATCTACATAACATCTAGATTATGTACAAATCTACAGTATATCTTTCTATCAACATGTCTATCTATCTAAGTATCTATCTATCTACATATCTGCAGAATATCTATCTACGTATCTATCAGCATATGTATTTCAAGGTTCTTTATCATTTGTAGATTACAGCAATCAAAGTCTTTGGTCTCAGTTTCCTTCAACAATGCTCAAATAAAAATGCAAAATCACTCAAGTAAATGTAAAAGCCAAATAAGGCATAAAATAGTGTGGTTAAAATAAGCATAAACATAAGTAAATACAAAATGGTAATATAAATGTAAATGTGTAAGTCAGTTGATGACAGTATTTCAGATGGGAAAACTGAATGTAAACAGGATGTAGTATGTATGTGCGCGATGAGACATAACTTATGAACACAGAGGTGTAAACAGCAATGAAGTGTGGATAGAGAAGTAATAAACATGTCCTGTATGTATAAGGACACACTATACGCAGAGGTGTAACAGTTTGATTATCTATCTATCCATCCACCTATCCTAACAATAATCCCTCTAAATGTTCGACTTCGTAATTTAACCCAAATAGAGCGATACACCTGTGTTTACACATTCTTGGGTGATGGGAGCACACAGAAACAAAATGGACACTGGAAAGCAGCAAACTAACGAATCATACACACGCAGTTGACAACTGTATTAATGAAACTGACGTCTCAACTAGTAACAAGTACTGTCAGTTTAAAGAGTACATGGTGCAGAACAGACACAAGCAGTGTGAGCACAGAGCAGCCAACTGTCCTCAGATAGAAACTTCACACAATCTAAAGGTGCTAGTCACACTGTCAGGTAAAATCAATGAGGTCAACAATATAATCGCCAACATACCTGAGCATGTTTTCTTCCCTGGTAACACTATTGTACCTTTAGTTACTGTAAAAATGGATTGTGGTTTACTTCAACAATCTGACTCTAAGTGTATCTCAGTCTGTTTTGGTACACTGTGGTAAATCCTATATTTCAGTAGGACTAACTCCACTATATTCTGTTTGACCGTTGCAAAGCAGGTTTTATATTATATCAGTAGGTATTATTACATTATCACTTACAGCACTATAACCGTTATTGTTATGGGCAACATTTAAGTTTAATCCTCATGCCTACTGACTAGGGTCATTGGGGATCCTAAGAATAAACTACTGTATGAAACAACCATCAGAGTCAAATGTTGACCTATTTCTTTTAAAACATCATAAGTTATGCAATTAATGTCATCTAACAAAAGAAAGACAGGTTATTATTATTTTAGGAAAGTTAGTTAGAAAATAAGAGGACATGAGTTGTCTGCTGTGCCTCTCCGGGGGGGAGAAATGACGGGGGCCCCCCCCCCCCCTGGGATATTTTTTAGGGGGGAGGGAACATTTCTATCTATTCTATTTCATCTATTTTAAAGGCATGGGCTGCAATTGGGTGCTTTTGACTGGGGTCCCCCGGGGCCCAAATACATTGGTCTTTTTAAAAACACACTAATTAAAAAAGGAAACAAAGATATGGAGTCATTAGGAACAAACTGACTGACAAAGTCATGAAGAAGTGGAATGAGAAAATAAAGTACCTGTAAGATATGATTGTGAATGTAAAGCCTCAAAGGGTTAAGCACAATGTTTGCATTTGAATTTAAACAGACTATTTTTACTGAATGCATGTTTTGTATATTAGTGAGGGTTGTAATCATCTTTTATCATAGGAACCTCCTATCGGGAACTTAAATGAAAAGTTCTTGTTATAACACCTGAAATACTTGAAGTGTAACTTCACCCACGGCACTGTATTTTCAAAAATGCCTTCGGGCTTTTTCCCTTTCCTTTTGTGTGTTGTATAGTTGTTTCTGTGCATGTAAAAGGTCTGTGAAGTTAGTCAGTCTTTTCTTCCATAACATGGTGATGTTAAATATGCATACCTGCCTCGCGGCTAGTTTCGCTCAAACAAGGCTAGTTAGAGCAGAGCGATCTGTTCAGTTCACCAAGGAAAGTAAAGTGTTTTTTGAACATTAAAGCATGTAAACATGTTCGAGTAGAAACCCAAAAGACACTGCTTCCATGTTTCCCTCGCTTGCTTCCCTCCTACCGGGGATGTATAGACAGATGGAAGGAAAAGTAGTAAGCGATGAACCCCAATGTCAGCATTTGCCACACAAGGTTTAGGGCTGGTTTAAAACAGTAGATGGCATGTTGAGCCATTTTCAACCTATGAATTGCAGATTTTTAGAAATGTAGTCAGAAATGTCACTGTTAACACCAGCACTGATGCATGTCACCAGAGTAGAGTCATATCATTTAGTCTACAGCTTCAAAAAAGAAACAGATTTAAGTGTGCAAGTATGTCTTTAAATGTTGCACTTAACATCCAAACTTTGAGTTTGAGTTTAGTAGAACAGCGCAATTAACCTTCATTTTTGCGGTCATTACACAAATTGGGAGTTAAATCATTGATAAAATACAACTCAAGACATTTTCATGAGGTCAAAACATTTTAATTAAAAAAAAAAAGGAACAACTCATTTATAAGAACACCAGTCCTCCAATCTGTCACATTTCACTTTCACACCAACACACACATTCAGCCCCTCAGACAACATGACTGACACCTACTGCACCTTTGGAACAAAAACATGCCGACTCATTTGACATTAATAAACACATCCTAGATGTATACAATCCAGTGTAGCATGGATGCATAAAGGTTTGTTTTAACTTAAAAGGAACACTCTGGTGATAAAGCCGGTTTTAGCACATAAATCACAAATAATGCTAACCATTTCCAAAGAGACCTACTGGATTTAAGAAAATCAACTTGCAGCTATTTAACCTTGCAAAAACAAATGACATTGCCGAAACCAACTGCTGCCTGAAAATGAGATAATCAACACTGCAAACAGTTAGCAGTAATAGAAAGTATAAATGATTTGTACTTAATGTGCTAAAACATGCAAAACCACTAGAAGTCCTTAAAAAAAAAAAAAAAAAAAAAAAGAGCTTACAACGGCCCTCATAGCGATGAAGGTTATTCAGCATTGAAGCCTTGAACAGCACACAGGGATGTGAGCAAAACAAACTGAAGGAAAATTATGATGTGAAGCAACAGTTTATCACTATTTACAAATAAATCAGAGACAGAGAAACAGCAATTCCTCCTCTACCAAGAAGCAATCACATCCCTGAGTACAGTGTTTGTTATTCCTATCATCTAGATTCACTGCTGCGTGACCAGCTATTATCATCAAGTCCTTTCTGGCCATCTCCGTTGATCACAACAGTGCAGCACAGCATCACTCCCAAGTTTTGCCTGACTCAATGTCACAAAGAAGAGGCTCACATTGAACATTAAAGAAGCCTCAGCAGTGGTCATAATGCTGCAATCCAGGCGCAGCAAAGTACCGTAAGCAAGCCAGACAGCCCTGCAGCATCATGGACAGTCAGACGTATTTCTTCCCTTCCCTCAGAGTGGCACATGGAGCAGCATGCCAGTGTTAGCTGATATTTCTAGATACATCATTATCTCCTTATTAACAAAGCTCTGTTAGCATGGAGCCCCTTCCTCTCCTTCCTTTGCTTTTTCCGTCTTCTCCTCCTCTTCCTTCACATCTTTGTCTTTGCTCTTTTTGTGTTTCTTTTTTTTGTGTTTGTGCTTGTGCTCCTTTTGTTCTCCGTCTTTGCCCTGGCCGCTGTGTTTCTTGTGCTTCTTGTGTTTTTTATGCTTCTTGTGTTTCTTCTTCTTCTTGTCTGCCATGGTGGTGGCTGCCGAGCCGCTGTGGTTGCTGTGGGTGGGGCTGGAGGGTTGGCTGAGGGACTGACTGGGGCTGCCGCTCCTTCCTCTCTCCGGCTCTGAGCCTTCGCCTTCGCTGTAGTCGGGCACAAAGGCTGCCTCGTCCGTCTCGCGGCCCAAGTCAGAACATAATCGCTGTCTCCTGGGCTCTGGGCCGCGACCCTCCTCTCGTTCTCGTCCTCCTCCACCTCTGCCTTCAGCAGCTCTTTCCTCCTTCCCCGTCGCTCCACGCCCCTCATCTCTTCCTCCACCTCTCCCCTCCTCTCTTGCTGCAGCTCTCCCTTCCTCTCGTCCTCCTCCTCTCCCTTCGTCCCTCACAAGTTTTATTTTGGTTGGTTTGTCATGAATTGTCTGTGTCGTCCTGCCACATTTAACCTCTTCCCTCGCTGCTCTCCCTTTCTTCTCTTCCTTCACTACTCTACTCCTCTCCTCCCTTGGACCCTCCCGGCCTTCAGTCCTGACAGGTTTAGGTGCCTCTGTGTGCCCCTCTCTGCCTCGGACCCTCTGTGGGACCGGTGAGGGCTCCTTGGGTGCATTAAGTCCGTTTTCCTGGCCTTCTTCATCATCCTCTCTCTCCCACTTGGAGCGAGGAGGAGCCTGAATGAGCGGCTCCTCCCTGGCCGGGCTGGGCACCGGGCTGACGCTCGGGCTGCGGTCACGACTGTTCACCGGGATCGATGGAGGCTGATCTGCCGGTTTGGCAGATACACTTTTTTGATCTTTGTCGGCATCTCGCTTTGTTTCTTGAGTCGACCTAGTGTTGAGGGAAAAGCGGACATGTTTATAAAAAGTAATGCACCAATTAAGCATTGCACTCCTACAACACTGTCAGACACATGATGGACAGAAATGATCAAAATTGAACCAGAGAGATCACCTTTTTTATTCCACGCATTCTTCTTCCTTGTGAAAACCTGCCGCCTACTTTATAGACAATGCAACTTCGCCGCTGACAGTTCGCTGGAGATTTGGGTGACTTATACTTGTAGCAGCAAATGTAGCCTCGGGCCGCTAGCCTCCAGCAGAGAAGAGGAGTGGGCTACAGGTCTGGTAAACTCAGGTCTTGCTAAAGCCCAGAATTTCTCCATTTTCAGACTTGAGTCCCAACCCACATTGACCCAAGCACCACAACTTTTTACACATATGTGATATATAAAATCCATTGAAGGTGATGGAGGATCATGGCTTGGTTGTGTACAATTAATCCTCTAGACACAATAACCACGAAGGTTGGGCATACAAATCACTTAAAAACACATCAGTACATTCTAGTCCAGCTTTGTCGCTGAAAAGTCACATTTTATTCCACTTTTAGTCATTACTGTTAGTCTCTCTTGATTTTGTCAGCTGTTATTAATTTAGTCTTATCTTGTGTCAAATGCCTTTTTTTTAGTCATCAGATAATATTGAATATTTCACTCAATCTACTTTCACCAAAACCAATACTTAAGTCAAACTTATCTTATAACTGATGGAAAATACAGGTTGAATGATTAAGAATGCAGCTTTGCAGTTACTCCAAGTCCTCCTAACTTTGCTCATCAGTGAAGAGTGATTCCGTTTCACCCTCCGGTGCATTATGAAAGCAAATCTGCCCCGCCAGCATGCAAAAATATGCATTAATCAACAACCCAAACCTGACCCACAAATTTAATGTTTTTAATCTACATTTAGTATCTTTTTTTTGTCAACAATATTGCATTTTTGATGTCGTCACTGTTTAATGACGTGAGTGCCGTCTTCATTGTCTCAGTCATGGGAAAAAACATCATCATACAATATACAGTATAATGCATACAACATATTGTGTCAGTTTTCGTTAACAAAATTAACACTGCTAAGGATGAACAAAACATCAAAAATCAAAAGAATAATGCACATAAAATTAAGGCTGTCAATCAATTAAAATAGTTAATGGTGATTAATCACAAATTGCACTTTTTTATATGCCAAAAATATACCTTAAAAGAGAGATATGTCAAATATTTAATACTCTTATCAACATGTTAGTGGGCAAATATGCCACTTTATGCATTATTGGTGTCTCAGTGTGTTGACTTGACTATGACTTGCCCCAAATTACATGTGATTATCATAAAGTGGGCATATCTGTAACAGGGAGACTGGTGGGTACCCAGAGAACCCATTTACATCCACATAGCTTGAGGACAGAGGTCAAGGGACCCTTTGAAATTAGTCATACCAGCTTTTCTTTGCCAAAATTTATCAAAGTTATTTATTCTCCTTTGTGACAAGCTAGTACAACATGGTTGGTACCCATGGACTCCTCAGTATCTTCACCCATCTATAAAACTGAGCCCACTACAACCTAAAAATCACAAATCGCATAAATGCGTTAAAGAAATTTGTGCCATTAAAACAAATTAGCACGAATGCCTTATCACATCACTTTGACAGCCCTATAAGAAATATATGAAATATTTAAAAATTCAAATTGACTCGAAGTATCAGAGGCACAACAGACTCACCTAGTGGTGCCCACACTGTGACTCATCAGAGGCTTTCGGCTGATCCTGGGTTTGGTCTTCACAACAGGCTGCTCACCATCTTTCACTGCTGGAAGAGGAGGACGGAGGAGAAAAGAAAATGCGGTCTTAATCAATGCTTAATTATATACCACAAAAGAAAATCTAAGTTATTATCTTGCCACACACGCTCGCACACATACGCAGATTCAAATTACCTTCTCTGTGAGCAGCAGCTGGTTTCTGTCCTGAGGGGACACTCCTCTCCGTTCTGTCCTTGGACACACTCCTGAGAAATAAGATTAAGATATAATTACATGTATTAACCACTGTGTTTACAGAACCACTATATCTAACCACTATATCATGTTTTCGTTCAATCATGGATCTGGGTGGTGGTTTGACAAGCAGCAGGGAAACAAATGAAACAGACCTGTCAGATTTAGCTGATCGTTCTGACCCTTCGCCTCTCTCCTTAGAGGAGGTGCTCGGCTTCTCCTGAGTGTCTGTCAAGCTTCTGGAGACAGCTGATTTCTCTGCAATGGTCATCTTATCCAGAGAGACAGACCTCCCTCCTGAACTGGAGCTCTTTCGCTCTGTCCTCACCGACCTCTCTCCTTCGGCGTCTCTCTCTACTGTCACGGCTATCTTCTGTGAGCCAGAGACCCTGTCCCTGTCTCTGTCTCTGTCAGACACCGTGCCTCTGTCTCTGTCTCGGTCTGATCCTGAAGCTCTGTCTCGCTCTCTGTCCTGTCCTGAACTTCGGCTCTGCTCTCTGTCTGAGCCCTGCAGTCTCTCTCCAGCACTTCCTGGTCTCTCTCTGGAGACTCCTTTCTCAGTAGATGCTGACCGCTCCTTTCTTCCAGCACCTTCGGCTGTGCTGCTGGGTCGGTCGCCTTCAGAGGCGTTCGCAGCTGCTGATCGGTCCGAGGTGGAGGTCGTCTTCTCAGGACCCGACGGTGCTCTGTCTGAGGCTGCTGTCTCAGAGCTGCCTTTCCTCCCCAGGTCTCTGTTCAACTTGATCCTCCTCTGGGTCAGGGGCTTCACCTGTTACGGATGAAAGAACAGAAAAAAAAAAGGTTACAAGGAGGTGAAATCAGCACTTTAACTGTGATAAATTCTGAAATGGTAATTTAATTAATAGCTATGATTAATAAACAGCAATTTTGATTTTTGGGTTATGGACTAGACGATAAAAGCCATTTGAATTAGAGCTGCAATGATAAATCAATTTATGGATTATTTATTAACGCAACCAATTATTCACCACTATTTTGATGATAAATTAACCGTTTTTTTCCCTTTTTTGAAGTAAAAATGCTGATTTCAGCTTCTTAAATGTGAATATTTTCTGGTTTCTTTACTCCTCTATGACAGTTAGCTTATATCTTTGAGTTGTAGACAAAACAAGACATTTGAGGATGTCATCTGATGGACATTTTTCCCCATTTTCTGACATTTTATAGACCAAACAACTCATAGATTAATCGAGAAAATAACCAACAGATTATTCAACGATGAAAATAATAGCTAGTTGCAGACCTAATTTCAGTGTCACCTTCACTAAAGGAAATTGTGATGTTATTTTGATTTTTTTTTAACCATTTTCCTTTTACGTACTTTTCCCCCTTTTAAATACCATTATTCAATTAATTGGAAAAATAGACTGTAATGAATGAATTAGCACAGATTTTTTTCTATTTTCTATATTCTCTCAATTAATCAACTGGTCTATAGAAATGGTGAATGAACATCCAAGCAACAGTCCAAACCATATTCCATTTACAACCAAAGAAAACTAAGAAATAGCAAATATTCTCAGTTAAGAAGCTAAAAACAGCAACTTTTGGGCATTCAATTTAGATAATTAAGTTGTAGCCAAAATTGTTCAAACTTAATTTTCTGTCGCTCGACTAATTGATTGAAATTCAAATGTCTTTGGCTGCAGGACTCAATACTCTACAAGCTGTTCTAAGAAATCTTGTGTACAAATATATTGGCCGGATTAATGACTGGCAATGAAATCCTCTTGGCCGTATCAAACATAAGGTTTGGTATTACACACTACCAATCCCAGCTGTGGAGACAGACAACGGTCTAGTGTCTCTTTATAGGACACTGATTTATATTCTTTTTATTGTGCTTTTGTATGTTATTATTAGGCTATATGTAATGTCTTTTATCTTGACCCTGTGTCTGTAATGGAGTTTTGACTGAATAATTATTTCAGTTATAACGATAATCAAAAACTGCAGCCTTTTTGAAGGTGTTAAGTTATTTTGTAAATACAACAACTTTGTGAATCTGATTATAAAATTTCATAACTGAATTGATAAACACATCTGTAAAGCCAAAAATCTTTGTACTGTCATGTTTCTGAGGACCACACAAGCAGCAGACCCACCTGAAACTCCATTAGGGGTCTGATGAATCCTCGGTCTGTGTCTCCCCGGCCCATCTCACGGCTCCCTGGTATGGGGAGAAGACCGGGCCTGTCTGACGGGGGTGGGAGTCTGTGGAGCGGGGGCTGATGAGACATGTGAGAGTGGGAGATGACATCACTTCCACCCCCAAGCCCATCTATTCTCCTCAGCTTTCCAGGAGGAGGTCCGAGCAAAGAGCGGCCTTCGTCTCCCATCCTCCTCCGACTGTCAGGGGAGGGCGGTCGGTGGAGGATTGGGAGTCCGTGCGGATGGGGGAGAGGGAGGAGGCCACCGCTCTGCGGGAGATCTCGTCTCCCCCGGATGTCGTGGCCGGGTCGAGGGCCGTCATGAAGAGAGGGATGATGTAGAGGCAGAGTCTGGGAGGACAGTGGAGGGGTCTTAAGCAAGGCAGGCCTCACTGCAGAACTTTTACCCTTTTCCTTTCTAGGAGTCGTTGAGTTGGGGGCGTCTTCTGGTTTGGTTTTAATGGTCTTTAATGGTTTCGTTGCAGAGGAGGAGGAGGAGGAGGAGGAGTCTTTCTTTTTGGTCACCACTCCCTCTCCAGTCTTTTTCTTCACCTTGTCACTCTTTGCCTTTATGCCCTCTGTCTTAACTTTAGCTTTTACCTTTTGACCTTTCTCTTTCTTAGTCTTATCAGACTGAGTCTTCGATGTTGACTTGGTTGAGGGTTTAGCGGGTGGAGCAGTGTTTTTAGAGGCCGGAGCTTTAGAGGTTGCAGCTCCAGCTGAAGCCTTTGAGGACACAGGAGGCGTTTTTGCAAGTGAGGGGATTTCGTCCATAGGTTCGTCTCTGACAGGAGTAGCATCCCCTCGGTCTACTGATTGATGTGATGGCTCTGATTCTTCCCCAGTCCTCTTCTTTTTTACTTTCTTTGTCTTCAGGACTTTAGTGCTGGATTTGGTCCCTGATGAGGAAGAGGATGTAGGATGGTGAGGAGGAGCACCTCTTTCTTCTCTACCTCTTCTTCCTCTCCCCTGGGGGGAGTAATCTCTAGATAATGGGGACATTCTGTCCCTCTCCCTGTCTCTACTGCCACGACCTCTGTGATGCAGTGAGGGATGTTGGTTGTCATAGTCTTTGTAGTACTTGTTGTACCAATCTGCATACTCCTTCTCCCACTGTCGGTACCTTTCTCTTTCCCAGCGCTCGTTGCCTCCAGGACTTGGACCCTTCATTTCATACGGTGGGAGCTCCCGAGGGGGAGGCTTTCGTCCACCGGGGCTGCGGGTCCGGAAACCACCAGGGCCTGGGGAGCGAGACCTAGACCTGTAGGGTCCTGCTCCTTCTGCTCCCTCCCAGCCTCCAGGCCGGTATGGGGGAGGAGACCGCGGTGAGCCAGAGCGTCGGTATCCATAAGACCTCGAACGGGAGCGTGACCTCGACCGTGAGCGTCCATAACTGCGTCCATTGCGTCTAGAATAAGGGGAGCGGGGATAAGACCGGCCATGGGAGCGTGAACGAGATCGACTGGGGGAATAGGAGTAAGACCTGGATCTTGATCTTGATCTGGATCTAGAGCGAGAGTAAGGAGAACGGCTGAATGGAGAGCGACTGTAAGACCTGGATCTAGAAAAGGAAACGGTCGAGGGAAACAAGAGGAGAAAGAAAGCAGATTACGCAAAAAAAATGTAAAAAAAAAAAAAAAAAAAAATGGCTTTAAGGATTAAGAATATGTAATTCATGTAAAAACTAAAACCAATTTTGATACTCTCTGAATGAAGTTACCTTGAATAGGATGGTCTTCGTCTCTTTGGTGCATTTCTGTACTTCATAAGCTCTTTGTGGAAGTCTTTAGTAAATTCATCCAGTTTAGATGTAACTCTACAGAAACAAAGGCAAAAATACTGAAACTGTAAAAACTACTCAAGTGTGAAACTTTAATCGTTTTTATCTTACTGAATCCACAACCCTGAATGAAGTTAATATTCTGTTTGCATTTTACATAAGAAATTGGTAGCGGTCATAGTGGTTTGAAGGACAACAACAAAAAAGAGACAACTCACTTGTCCTGACGGTGGTGCCGCTGTCTGTAAAAATCTTCCTTAGAGAGGGGGGCTGAGCGAGGGAGGGTAGAGGGAGAAGAGGGGGCTGGGTACCAGGGGCAACCCAGGGGGAGTTGAGTCCTGGTGGTCCAGGTGCATAAACAGGCGGGGGTTGGTAACCAATGACAGGAGGGAGAAGGCCAGGGCCAGAGGTGTATGGAGGGGGGTAGGGCTGTGGCGGCGGTGGCGGGTACATGGACGGAGCTGGGTACACAGGGGGAACAGGTGCAGGAGGTGGAGCTGTCTGGAGGTGAGTGGAAGGGTGCTCTCCTCTACTTCTGTAAAACCTGGAACAAAGAGCCACTGTGAGATTAACATATTACAAAACAAACTTTTAATAGATCAGATAGTCCTTCAGACAGGTCTTACCTCTCCCAGGGTCTGCCTCCCCCTCTGTGAGACTGGTGTGGACGTGACTGGCCTGATAGAGCAGAGAGAGATTTTGTTACTATAACTACCATAACGTTGTTCCTTAAAGCTCACTTAATCTCCTTTAATGACCTAAATTAAACCTCTTACCTGGCGGATGAGGCGGCCTTATAGGTGGCGGGTGGCCAATAACAGTTAAATGGTAATTCTGTGGGAGGAATCACAGTGAGAAAAATGTAGTTACCTCCCAGAGAAGTTACAGTTTCTCATGTTCAGGAATGCTGAAGTATGTAGTCAAAAATCTGTAGGTTTTCAGTTGGGGCAAACTAGTATACTTTCAACAAATGCAATGACTTAAGCTGCCAAAACTGACAAGATAATCACATGCAGTTCTGTGCAGAAAACATGCAGTATAAATGTGTTATTTTCACCTATTCTGTATATGGTGTATTTGAATATTTCTGCATACTGGGGTCTCTAAACAGTCTTATAAAAATGCAGAAATTTGGTATGACTGGAAATGAGCCCAACTGTAACAACAGCAGGCGGTTTTTAAGGGGTAATAATATTTAATTACAATAAGTTAGTTCGTACCTGCATCTTAACAATGCAGTACATGTATTGTATACCGAGTTCCAGCTTTGGCCATCCAAGGGAAAAATTTTGGGCACCCCTGCCCTTGGTGTAAAATGTTTTTTGCCACTGGTAAAATGGTCAACATGTATTGTCCAACCTGGCTCCTAACTCTGATCCCAAACTGGATTAATATACTTAAAAATGCTTGTAAACAAACAGATACGGTGTTGCATTCATTGGTCTATATATTAAAAAAAACAAACTAAGGTTATTGCAAATAACTTTACAATAAATGTACACGTTCATTATTTTAGAGGTGGTGAAGGCTTGCTAAATACTGGTATTGTATTAGACAAATAAACTCGTTAATCAAAAACATGCTATTTTTTCACCTCATATCTGTAATTTTAATATTATTGGTTATCGTCATCGGCCCTGAAATTCCACATCAGTCCATCTCTTTCAATAATAAATAATTATGCTTTTCATAAAGTGACTAAAGAAAAAGATTAATAAGATAAAAGACAATTAATAATCAGCACAGTCATGTTGAATATCTTGAAGGAATAAACGCTTTATTCATGTGCTCAAGGCAGACTCACCTGTGATCCACTCTCTGAGGTTCCTGATGAGTCTGGTGTCACAGTAGATTCTGGATCAGTCTCACTAAAACATAAACAGACACATTATAAGTAAAAATGTATCTTCACTTCTTGAGTATGTGGTTTCCTGTAAGTGTATAGGTTGTGTCCTGGACTACACATTACCCTGGTGGGGGTGGTTCACTGTGGCTGCCGGAGTGCATAGGAGACTGGTGGTCAACAACAGGTGTGGGTGCTGGTGAATCAGCTTGTTCTTCAACAGCAGCAGCAGCAGCAGCATGAGGAGGAGTAGGAGCAGAGGGAGCAACAGGAGTAGGAACAGGAGCAGGTGTCGGTACAGAAGCAGGAGGCGGGACCTGTGCTGGAGGGGCAGTAGAGGGTGCGCTTGTAGGAGGTGGCTGAGCGATATTGGCCATCAATGGGTCCTGCTGTCTTGAGTGCAGAGGCCTGACCAACTGAGGACGCGGTGGAGGTGGCGCTGCATTTTGGACCGGCTTGCGCACATGTTTGGTGTATCCTGTCTCATTCTTAAAATTGTTCACAGCCTGCAAGAAGAAAAACAAGATATGCATTTTTCTAGTTGTGCTTTGAGCTAGACTAAAATGAACCCAAAAAAAAGCATCACCTCAAAATGCATGCATTTGGGTTACCTGTCGAAGAAACTTGTTGGCAATGAGATTATCAGGTGAAACATCTGACTGTTTGCACGTGAAGCAGGTGTGCTCCTCTGAGTCTAACAAGGCAGTCCTGATACCTGAAAGCAAACAGTCCTTAATGAAATAAAAGCTCAATTGACAAAATCAAATAGTGGTGGGGAGACTCATCAACGCCGTTGATTACCAAAATACGTTGATTTGTATCAGCTGCGCCACTTGACATTAAATAAATAAATGTTTCTTCATCACCCCTACGTTATAAGTGACTTCTGCACTGCTGCTGTTATTTTTAGTAACATATCACACCAGGCATCATCTAATGTTGCTATTCTTCCATTTTATATTTTCTGTTTACCATGTATGAGTGAGAAAATGGCTTAAACTAATGCTACAGACTGTTATTCCAGTCTGTAAATAGTTTATTTTTTTCCTCACCACACACTGATGCAATATTTGCCAGAGATTATCCTGCCTGCATATTTCTCCAATGATGAAATAAATCCATGTCATAAACATTTTAAGTTTTAAGTCAAGTACTTGGTTAAAAATACTGATTCTCCAGTTCAGGGAAAGGGTTACTATGACATATAGTGATTCAATTAATCCATGTGACAAGTTTTGGATATTTATTTTGGGTAAATTAATTGTTATATTAATCAATAAAAATCTGTATATTAATTAAAAATAAATATTCTTGTGTATAATCAATAAATTAATCATTAGATAGAACTAATACTAGATAGATAAATCAAGAATTTATTTGAAGCAGCCTTAAATACAAACAAAAAAAATAATCAAGTCTTTACACACATGATAATGTCCATTTTTTATGAATTATTTCAGCTCAACCTGACTGGTCTACACCTATCTGAGAGCATTATTTTTTTTTTTTTTTCCCTCAAGAGTGTCTTTCGACTTTCCCCAAGATTGAGCATGAAGTCATTCTAATACACAGTGGAACATAAAAATGACTTTTCAACAACCACTCAAAATGCAGCATGTCCTGGGGCTGCGATGCTCTAGAGAGGCTACTGCTGATTAAATGGGTATTTCTGCCGTTTCACAGTGGCTCTTTCCCTAAACGTCTGCTGAACATTTGTGTAAAAGGAACACATGAAAACACATGTGGCAGGACCAAAACAGAGACTAACATATTTGAGATAATGTTGTGATTGGTTAAAACTAGTTTTTACACCCTTCTTTTATAATTTTTTTTTAAATCCTGTATAAAATGAGATTTTTACTGCTAATACACATTACGAATAAGAACTCACACTCGTCGCAGTAACTGTTTCCACAGCACGGTATGACTACGGCGTCTGTCATCAGATCATTGCAGATCGGACACAGGAGTTCATCAGGGATTGGGTCTGAATCGTCCTCAGATGAAGACTGGTCATGTGGAACAAACGGAGGGCGTTCCTTCTTCCCTTGTGCATATGCCTCCCTGTATTAACAGAGATTTGTGTTTTTAGTAATGATGACTAGATACTGGCATATAGCAATGAGCAAAAGCAGTCTGTTTGTGTACACCGATACAAAATGAATTATGACAAAGACAAATATGACACTACTTTATGTGCTATACAAGTATACTAAACAGTGTGCATGTCCTTGGTTGACACATACGCGTCTATAGCAGGTATAGCGTATTCTCCAGTGCTGGTTAACATAGCCCCCTTGGTGCCCGGCTCTGCTTTCACCATGAAGCTTTGAGGAATGCCCTTGCTAATCCTTACTGGCTTGGGACCTTCCACACTCTTATCCTGGACCTAAGAAGATTAAAAACAAAACAAAATAATTATACAAAAAGCTAACACTATTATTTTTTTTTAAAGTTAAACTTCAACATAGTAGAAATCACCATCACAGGCTGTGAAAATCAAATGATGCATAATAATTACCATCAGCAAGGGGCACTGCCGAATGTAGTGACCAGCCTTTCCACAACGAAAGCAGGTATAGTGAGCAGGTGGCGGCCCAACTGCCTTCTTTGAGTAACTATAGAGACAAGTTCAATACATTTTAAAAAACTCTATACAGCCAGAGAATGGCGTTACACACACTGCATCAAGAGCTTAAAACACAGACCAAAAATCTAACTTTAATCATGAACAAGAACAGGGTGTGTATATACTAACTGTATGGGGTCATATTCATGATTGGACTGAGACATCATGGCTTTAATCTTGTCCTCCTCTGATGCATTAGCGTCAACCAGGTTAGCAGTCTAAAACACATAATGGAGAGAGGGAAGGAAAAAAAAAAGATAAAAGGAGGGTGTCAACCTCACAAGATAAACAGAAACGTCTATTTAACTTAGGAAATATTTTCTGGAAGTACAGCCAGCATGTACAGAAACGGTACCTTGGCGAGTTGGGCGAGTGACATAGACGGAGAGGAGTCAGTCTGCAGGAGAATCAGAGTACAGATATTAAAGGTTTTAACAAAATATCTAATATACATACAGTGGAGGATAAGAGCCCAGATAGTTCCCCACCACATCTGTGTCCAGTCCCTTAAGAGTCTCCATCTATGTCCAAAATTCAAGTTTTTGTTGAGGACTGAGCCCATGAAACAACGCAGGTATACAAGTGAGCCTTTCAGTCATGACATAGTTATTAGGCTGGTGCTCAGTGTTCATACTTCTACTGACAACACTGAGTCATTATGAAATACGTAATGTTGTGAAAGCCTCATCTAGTTGTGTCAATTCAGAGCTGTTTATATTGAAGCAATCTAAACTGTTTGAAGAATAATTTAAGAAATTACCCAAACACAGGTATGATGATTGTTAAAAAGGGAACAGTAACAGCTGTGTTAATTAAAGGTGCTAAATTTCAAATTCAGAGCATAGCTATGATTGAGGGATTGCCTCCACAGGGCTCTCAACATGGCGATGGCTGAGCCAGCAGCTACAACCAACGATGCCATGGATGTATCAAGAGAACTGGATACATCGTTGGAGGTGGGCGCACATTCATTCTTATGAGAGTTGCTCAGTGGTGCACGAAGCTAAAATGGCTCGACTGCCGAGTGATAAACTACCTGCATTTTCAGTCAATCGTCTGCATCCACTGAGCCCACAGAGCAGATACAGTAACGTTTCCTATAACTCCGCCTCACGGCCCTCCGTCCAGCCGCAGACTGGGACTCATTAACATGAACAGAGGAAGGGAAATAACTCAGCCATTCACGCATTTTATGACCTTTAGGACCTAATGCTTTAAGAAAGGGCTATTCAAATGTTCATACAGGGATGTTGATTCACCTCAAAAAATTATCTACTGAGTTAGACATCTCTTTCCCAATGTAAGTCTATGGGACAAAGTCTTTTTGGGGCCAATGGCATCACAAGATGGACACAGAAGTTGTAGTACTGCTGTTTGGCCACTACAAAAATTTGATTCACAGCTCAGTACTCACAGCGCAAACAATCGCAACAGTGCTGCGTTAACCTAGGGTGGGTGTTAAGCGTGATTTATGCTTGACGCATTTGCACGGGCTGCCAAAGCAATGTTACTTGATCAAACATGGCCCTTTGCAAGGTTTCTGTGCGGCAGGTTTTCACCTGTCCGTGCACATCCAACTTTTTGTAACTACTCAGATGGGCGGAGAACATTGACAACTCTGAATGTCAGTTTGCCACGAGGAAAAACCCACACGGAGTATAAAAGATCCAAACGTCTCCTCATCACGATTCTGTATCCGTTCATGTGCGTGCATTCATCCTTGAGGAAAGGATAACAGAAGCTTTACACTAACTGCGACAACAATGTGGCTGCAGACCGGTGGCGATTAGCTAACCAGTGGTTCATACACACTGGGACACATGCACACATGGCCGACTATGTTGTCAAAGCACAGAGAAGCTTAGATTACAACACACCACAGGAAGAGTGACTTCGTTCTCTGCTCAGGAAGACATAACTCTTTTATATCTTTACATTGCAAATAGTTTGCTGCTGTTTTAATGCTTTGAATGTCAAATTTAGCACCTTTAAGTTGCTCTACTTTCTAAAAAGTATCAGTGCTGAAAATAATGTCTATTCACTGGCCAGGCAAGATACAAGCATTACAGCTCATATACAAAAAGCAACTTGTGCATTTAGCTTCAAGTTTCAAAAGTTACTCTAAGTTATATGAACATTCAACAAGTAAACTTGTTCTCTACTCTTCCATATCTACCAGTCTAGACCTGCTTATAGTCTGAGCCTTTAAGTTAGAACTATGGTCCAAGAGCATCTGCTTAAACACTTCAAACCGTCCTCACTATTTGGGCACCATCAGCAAATTCAAATGTACACGACTGGCATATCCGTCTGCAGAGAACCTAAAGCTTCTCCTGCTACGGTAGGGAGAGGGCGATTTTCTCAAAAGGAATACTTGACATTTAATTTTAGCAAGCAGTTTCCCCTTCACCAGGCCACAGGGATTTAAGCTTTTGCACCGACTTGTCAAAAGAGGTTGTCAAAGCTGTTAGAAGCTTTCATCAAAACCAGTTCAGGACTGCTTTCTGTAAACTAATGAGCTTGCAGGAAGTGGTGCAAAGCTGTTTCAATGAGAAATGCAAACACTGTAAAGTGTCAAATATATAAAGCTGATAAGACACAAATGAAGTGCCTGATGAAGAAAACAGAAACTACCAGTAGTTGTCAAGTGTTCCTTCAAAGTGTTCCCTAAAACAACCCCTACACCACTACAGACTGAGGGGTGAAAGCAAGTAGAGGGACGTTTCTAATACAGGTCAGGAGTCACTGAACCACGAGAATTAAGTCTCATGCACAGGAAAAATAATGTCATATTTTACAACCAAAAACAAAATGGCTGCTCAGTCTAATTCTTGTGAACATTTTTTTAAGTAAATAAACAAGTGGGCTGGGTGGGTTGTCCGTCATGATATGCAGGGCTCGGAGGAAAGACTGGGTATTGCAGAATGCTGTGGAGGGAACACACAGGGATCTGGTGCAAGCGGTTCTGACACTGAACCACTGAACAACTTTATTGACAGGTTCTGCAGCTTACAGCTCACAGGACACACTACACCAGTGTACTTCTCACTGCAGCCGCCATGGAGGGCCACCAGAGTTTGACAAGATATTTACTTTACTGATAATGTGTCATTGTACTTTGTGATCATGTCACAACATTATACGTCAGCGGCCAAGTCACAGCATCCCCCCTATCAAAACTAGCGTCTTACTGATCCCCCAAACCACAGATTTAACAATACATGTTGAACTACTACCTGCTTCTTTTGTAAAACAGACACTTGGGAATCTGAATCAACTTAAAGCATTTAACTCATCAGGGTGAAATCTGTGAGCATTAAAGGTTTAAGGGTTATGTGTAGTCCATACTCAATGCAGAATAGAACATTGTCAAGGTGGAATAGTACAAGACAAAACAATTGACATTGGCAAATGTTACTCAACAACAGATTCAAGTATATTAAAGTTTAGCAGGGTGAGCTTTCAAAATAAAAACCACTGGTGAGTCTCTTCCACTCACAACTTTAGTCGTGTAATTGTAATCAAAGTTAATTACAATCAATCCCCAGCCACACTTTACTTCACTGGGTTCTTAAACCACATTAAAATTAAATATTTTCACAGAAAATAAAATGACAATGAATTATCAATAAAAAAATACCATATTTTCCTTTTACAAACCCCTTTAAAATACATTTTCCTTGGCCTTAAGCAGGCTACAATACCATTTCATTATGAAATACAGTCATTAACAGTTTAAATTATTTCTCAAACCATTATAAAGTGGCAACAGTTCAACAATTGGTCAGAGCATTAAAAAACATTGGTGGCTAGTCTGTTGTTTCTCATTTTAACCTTGTCTCATTCAGCAAATTTAAACTTTAATCTGCTTATTTCAAAACAGAAACCCAAGGGGTTTATAGAGAGAAACAACAAACTATTTTAGCTTTGGTGACTCCAGAAAACCCTCCCAAAAAGACAGCAAATAACACATAGAGGTTGAGATCTAAACACAAATGTAGCCAACACACAGTGAACAGAGGATCCACACGACTCAATCATTGCTGACAGAATGTTCTCAAGAAAGGTGACTAAAGCCAGAAAGAGGGGGAGAGGAAGAGAGGTGAGAGGAGGAGGAGGAGGAGAGAGTGTTGATTTTGGGTTTGTTTTACATACGGGTCTAGAAGATCCCACCACAGCTGTGTCAGAACGATCTCTGCAGAAACAAAGAGAGCAGAAAAAAAGAATCAGTTGTTGACATTACTCAAGAGCAAACTTACTACAAACTACAAAGTTTTCAACTACAAAGCACGATCACCAGTAAAATTGGCCTGCACTGGCTGTGCTTTTGTTTGGGGAGCGTGGTGCTGTCCGATTACATGAAAACGATACCCTTGGCGTGGCACACTGCTCACAATAGCGCCAAACAAGAGCACTGCGCACAAAGTCCAAATTATTTCAATTTCAACCTTGGACGCCGCTGACCTCTCAGTGCTACCAATAAGATAACAGCTGCAACTGCTGTTGTTGCCAAGAAACAGTGAATGATGTTTCTTGTTGATGATATATTGTAATTGCGCTGTTCTTTGCCTCTGCGAGGCCCTGCTCCCTACCCTGTGGTGAGCAAATTTATTACTATGTGAAGGCAGCTCCGAGCGATATGCCACGCTGCTGTGGCCAATCATGTAACCAGAGCTATGCAACCCAGCCATGAGGGAATAAAAGACATTAATCACTGTACAGTCACTTGGTGTTAAATGGGCCATTTAATGACACTCCCACACTGCCACACAACCCTGTGTTGAATCGCTGCAATGATTTTTTTTTTTTGTGAATGCAGCCTAACTGTTTATAGAGAAACCTCTGACCTCTACTTGAAAGAAAACATTGACTCTAGTGCAAACCTATTCATGACCTATTATCAGCTACGACTAATTATTAACGACTGTACTAGTCAATCATGATTCTGGTAATAACTTTTTAAGTATACTTACACAATGAACGTCCTGCCAGCAGGCTTTACTCCCCCAAGCGGAGTGCGACGGACGATCACGGATGAGTGTTTTGGGATATGGGCTTCGTCATCTGTGTACTCTACAAAATATGAAATACATATATGAAAAAATTAAACACCATTCAGTTGGATACATAGCACAGTAACTAAGGATCCAGACAACTAAACAGATGTATAAAGTATATCCGTGTAATATAACAGTGTACATGTGTAGTGTCTTCACAAACTGCCAAAGCAACATTTTCCACAGTCAATGCAACATTGTGTTTTTGTAACAGAAACCAAACCCCGGCTTGTGGCCGAGTTTACAATGGCTCACACTGTTTCACAATCTCAACTTAAGCTGTGACAAAGAAGAGTAACCAATGAATTTATACAAATCTGAGTTTTATAAGCAAAAATCGGATAGTTGATTCCATAGTATTTAGAATATTAGCATTTTAAGCAGTCCAAATTGGCCAGTACTGATATTTAAATATTTGTTCTACAGAAACACAAAGATATTAGAGTAGTTCAAATCTATTTGCACATTACATACACGACACAATGTCCTAAATGGCTGCAAGCAATCCAGTTGTGCCCTTAAAAATGTATCTGCAGCTATTTGGATTTTTTTTTTATTATTCTAAAAGGAATAATAAATACAGATATCCATTAGTTCTAGCTTTTCAAATGTTTTTTTTTTATATCTATTTAAAGTCTTCTGTGATGTAATCTCATTTATTGAGGGTTATAGACTACTGGTCTGACAAAAGCAATCTGAAAACGCCACCTAGGGCTTTGGGGATGGTTTTTTTGATATCTTGTGGGCCACATTATTAACGGAGAACACAATTAGCAGATTTATTTGCCAACCATGAAGCGGTGTACCACAATGTACAGTATAGCCTTAACATACAGTTTGGCATATTTCACCAGTCCTACCAGTCCCTAGGAACATTTACATCATATAGTCCCCATAATAATGGACGACATAATCGTGACACATGTTGTAGTGTCAGCTGATCACATACCTTCTCGAGTCTGCGCATTGGTGATCTGCAGGTCGCAGTCTGTGGCCTTGAGGCGCTCTCGGGCCATAATCTGCCGTTTAAGCTCGTTGAGGGTGATATGCAGCCCATCGAAAGTGACTGTGTTGTAGTCCAGTTTGGAAGAGAATTTATAGTGAACACACGACATTTTTATCAGGTCTAAGCACTTAATCAAGCACAAGGGAAAAAAACACAGGCCTGGTATGATAACAAAATAAAACAGCGTCAACACTGATCACAGCTAAATCTGGTGACTTTAATAGGTAAACCTTCTTTATATTGTAGACAAAGGAGGTGGGTATAGGGGAAGGGTTCAGCTCGCAGATGACGAAAGAGTCCTTGTTATTGCCAAAGAAAAATAACTGAGATGAGAGGCCAGAGCGCCATTGAGCGGCGCCGTGTGCCTCGTCAGTTCTTTACAGTCCGATAAAACATAACAGGGTGCCACCAAATCCAAGACAGTCCATGGAGCACAAAGTAAATCTATCACAGGGGTGTGAACGAGGCCAAGTCCGTCGTGAATTGTCTTTGGTGGAAAGACCGGGCCGCTGCGTTACAAGCCGCTAGTGTGGCTAACAGCGGGCCTGGGGTTTCCAGAGCATCAGTCCGTGAATGTTAGCCTCCTTGGAACAGTTCTTATTTATCAAAACAAACCCGACCGAGCTCCACAAAAAGTCCACGAAACTGAACGTGAAAGCTTCCGCAACGAGTCCACAAATGTTAGACCTTGAAGATATTCTGAAATCGTAATCTACTTAATTAAATGCTACATTTGCTAGTTAGCTAATGTCAAGGCTAACATGCTACGCCTCGAGATTAGCTAACGTTACCTCGCCACTCAACATATGAAAACACCACTTGCTTAACAAAAGCTAACGGCTAATGGTTAACGGCGATATGCTAACAATGTTGCCAACGTTAGCTGTCGAATAATCTAACCAATCCACCAGTTAGTCAGTCAGGACGCAAAGGTTCCTCTTCAGTACACGACTACTTCCCACCACGAAAAGTTGATTGTTGTGTATCCACATTAATCTTCATTTTTTAATCCGTAAAATCCATTTCGCTGATCCAACCTGCTTCTCTCCTCGCTGTTTCATCAAAATGGCGCAAAGCGGAACCGGATGTAGGCAGGGTTCTTCCAAAGAGTACAAATAATGGCAAGAGGACTCATGTCGGTCTACTTCAAAATGGAAGCACACTTCCGTCAAGACAACGGAGGAAACGTTTGGCAGCCTTGTAGCGGCAGCTCGTCGTTAAAATGTACACTTTTTGAGATGTTTTTCAAAATTTGTGTTGCTAAGTCAAAAACTGTTCATATGGTGTTGTTTTTTTGCAGAAACCAGCTCCCATAATATGATATTGCATTTTATTCAATATCAAATTAATTGAGTGAATACATATGCCTACGGAATAAATCCTGGAATAAATAAGTGAAGCAAAATATAAACGAATGAAAATATAAATTAGTCACTATATTTCAATAAATATTTTTAAACGCCGTTTTTCTAATGACTACTTTTATTTGTTTCAGATGACTTTTATTTAATAATTCAATATTTATGTATTTATTTAGTTAGTTAGTTATAAATATAAATCATATATAATGTCTCGTTGCGCCAGCGCATAGTACATGCTGGCCTTTGTGTTGGCGTTAGCAGGACCAGAGTTTCACAACAGATGTGAACGATTTTGTTTTCCTGGTGATCTTTGGTCGTTCAATGGTCCTTCCTCATCTGAATATGGTAGCGTGGCCGAGCGGTCTAAGGCGCTGGATTAAGGCTCCAGTCTCTTCGGGGGCGTGGGTTCGAATCCCACCGCTGCCAGGGTTTTGTAATGGTGTCTATCTTCCTCCGTGGACAAAGAGCGCTAAATGTAGAGTTCAGCTACTCTACCGCACTTACCTACTATACGTGGGTGGATAGACAGAAGTAAAAAGGTTAATGTTGAATTAGTCCCCATATATAATGTAGACTCCATTGTCTACATTATATATGGAGCTATAATGTAGCTATATATGGAGCTACATTATAGCTCCAATAGTCCATATAATAGCTATATATATATATATACAAAACAGTTTAACATTTTCTAAAGCCAAAAATGCTGTGCACTATATTTACACTGTAACCCAAAAACGCATCATTCTGTGACATTTTACAATTTTGCATTGCAGTATGCATTGCTCCAACATGTGACCCAGGTTGGGTTGAATTGACGAAAGGAGGGTCAGATAACCCTGGTCCAACCCTGGTCGTTGGTAGTGGTCGACCGATTTTTTTTTTTTTTTTTTTTTTTTTTTTACAGAATCACAGCAGCGGATGGCCAATTTATGATGCAGATTTTTTTTTTTATTTAATTAATTAATTTATTTATTTATTTATTTATTTGGGCTGATATGTTTGCCTAATTTTCTTTTTTTCCTCCACCTGATAAAATATAAAAGCTTAATAATAACAAATAATACACAGAATTTCTCAACTTCAGGAAACATTTATTGAACATCACTTATGGTCTCTCTCCAATTTACATTTTGTGTCTGCACTTTAGTGCACTTATATATTTAAAAATAATTCATAAACTAAATATCAAATACATGACACAGGTTGTCAAAAACTAATCTTTGACAAATCAAATTTTGGATGAAAAAATAAAGTTTTAGTGCACTTAGCAGCATTTATCACAGATGCAGAGAGGTTAATGTTTTTTTAATTCAGAGTTTGATTCCCACTCCTCTCTGTATTTTTGTGTGTTCAGTTTAGACTGAGACATGATGAGCTAGCCAGCTTGATGTTGCTTAAGTTATCCATAGTTACGCTGTGCTTATGTCACAGGGAGGCTCACACACAGTGGACAAGGTGAGTAAGGTGAAATGGGTGAAATGCAGCACAGATTTTAGTGCAGTGATTTATTTAAGACAAAGAAAATTTTACAATTACATCCAGCCAGAGGCGGCTGCATGCGATTTATTTGCAGTCTGGAAGCAGCGGGATGAACATCTCCTGCTCTGACAAGTATTGAGCCTGTGTGGGCTTTGGAGTGGGGGAGGGAAATGCAAGTCCACATAAAAGCTGTGCTTGAAACTTAAGCACTTTGCACAGTTGACACGAACTGTAGTATGTTATATGTGATGATGTGGGGTAATGTCTTGTGTGGTTTATTAAGAGCATCATTGTTATTAGATCATTATTAGATGAGTAAAATTTATGAGATTTTAAGTCAGAAATTTAATCAAAACTGCACAAAACATTTTTTTTAAATAATGGGCCAAATGAGAAATTTTGTCTGTCTATAGAGACAAACCCACAGAGAATTATCACCTATCATCCATAAACATTTTAGTGTCTCTCAGCTAACAACTTCACTCTCACCGCTTTCATCAACCCCCATTCCAGATGCAGCAGGCAGCTGCTTTCATCCAAAAGCCCCTGGTAAATCCATTGTGCACTGCCTGCCCAGCATCAAATGGCAAAGTTATCAATTAGCTAATAAACACAATAGTGATAAATCTGTTTAATACTCCATAGGGACTGACCGGAATGGCTTGTTTCGAATCCCACCATTGAGAGGGTTTTGTAATGAATACCAACAAGCAGAATACAAGGACGTGAAATCCTGCATGAAAGAAAAATAAGACTTTCTGCTGAATAAGTGTGGTTTTCATCCTTATGAATAATATGCACAGTAGAATAGTAAATACATCCATCATCATCATCATTGTCAACGCTTATGTTGGGGGGGGGGGGGGGGGGGGGGGGGCCCCGGGGGGGGGGGGGGGGGGGGGGGAACGGGGGGGGGGGGGGTGGGGGGAAAAAAAAGAAAAAAAAAAAATAGAGAAAGTGCTCACATCCACACCTACGGCTCTTTCAGTAATAATTTACTTGAAACAATGTCTTTGGATGGTGGGAGGAAGCCGGGTACCCGGGAAAACCCCCGCTTACAGGGGGGAACATGCAAACCCCACAAGAAGGCCGCAGCTGGAATCGACCTGCGACTTGTGTGGGCGACAGCGCTAACCACTACACCACCGTGTAGCCCTAGTAAATACATGTGATACCTCTTTCAAATATTTGCTTGAAACTGTGCAGTGGCTTGCACAGCTGTTCTGCATATGAAGTGTGATGGTGTTGGTTTTTGTGTGGTCAGTACATGATGACACTGTGAGCATTTTCATCAAAACTGCCTTGAATGTTCGCCTGTGTGATGCTGCTGCTGCTGCCATGGCAACGCATCAGTCTGCCTGCTGCGATGCTGTTGTAGATCTTTGAAGCTGTTTATACCGTCCTATCATCATCTCTAACACTGCTGACTCATGCATGTTCACACACCAAGGCCTTCATGTTTTTCAGCACTGATTACTCGCTTGTTTTTGCACTTTGCTTGAAAATTTGTGTCTGTGCCCACTTATGCAACTCTCTCTCTCTCTGTCTCCACACACACACACACACACACACACACACACACACAGACACCTTAAACCCCACTTATGTCTCTCTAAAGCATATTTTGTGTTAATTTCTATGCTTTATTTGATGTAAACAGAGACTCAATGACATAACCGCAAAGGGCAGAACCTGTTGTTACACTTATGCTCACATGCTTATGCAATAGACACTCAAACAGACACAGTGAGAGACAGATAGCAAGAGATCTAATGCATTAATGGGGTTTCGATTTCGAGTTAAGCTCCACAAAAAAGAGGACAGGAAAAGGACATAGGTAGTTATGTCATTGCCTGATGTTTGTGTCTTGTATTTCTATGTGATAGTTTTGTGTTTTCATGAACAAACCCTCTTTTCTGTCTCTCTCTGTCTCATACACACATTCCTATTACAATACTATACTATATGAAGAAGAAGAAGAAGAAGAAGAAGATATTTTTATTAGTCCACAGTGGGGAAATTAGTTTTACACTCTGTTGTTCACACAGTACAGTTCACACAGTACATATACATGTAATGGAGAGATGTCAGAGTGAGGGGGCTGCTCTGACAAGCGCCCAGAGCAGTTGGGGGTTTGGTGCCTTGCTCAGGGGCACCTCGGCAGTGCCCAAGAGGTAAACTGGCACCTCTCCAGCAACCAGTCTTGGTCCATGGGGGATTTGAACCCGGGTCCTCCACATCCTAACCCAAGTCCTTACGGACTGAGCTACTGCCGCCCCCAGTAGCAGAAATGTCATTCTGCTATACTGTAATAGCATAGCAGAATGAGCATACAAAGAGCACAAAAATATGCATTTTATCAAGCAAAAATGCCCCAAACTCTGATTCCAGCTCTGCAAACATGAGGTTTTACTTCATTTAGGTAACACTTTATAATTACCATAATTGATATATGGTAAAATGATAGTTAATTAAACATAATTAATAATCACATTGCTGTTACCAAAAAATGAAATCCTAATGAAACATGTTTACTAGTAATGCTATAATTGATGTTTTCTGTACTGTATAATTAAGTATTTGTTAATGATTAAGATACTATTTAGGGGTGTCAGTCAATTAACATATTTAATCACGATTAATTGCATGGTTGTTCAAAGTTAATCGCAAATTAATCTCACATTTTTTGTGTTCAAAATGTACTATATAGGGAGATTTATCAAGTATTTAATACTCTTATCAAGATTGGAGAGGACAAAAGTGCTGCTTTATGCAAATATGTGTGTATATTTATTATTGGAAATTAATTAACAACATAAAACAATGACAAATATTTTCCAGAAACCCTCACAGGTTCTGCATTTAGCATAAAAAATATGCTCAAATCATAACAAACTCAAGCCCAGCTTGCTGTCAGTGTGTCAGTGTGCTGACTTGACTATGACTTGCCCCAAACTGCATGTGATTATCATAAAGTGGGCACGTCTGTAAAAATTCAGCAAAGATTTGGAGCGTTGTTTGACCTCTTTCCTGACAAGCTAGTATGACATGGTTGGTACCTATGGATTCATTAGGTTTTCTAATTTCATATGAAGTTTATCTAGTTTCATCTTTAAAACTGAGACCGCTACAATCTGCAACTGGCATTAATGTATTAAAGAAATTAGTGCTGTTACAGTGACTTAGCGTTAACATATCACATAACTTTGACAGCCCTAATTATTTGTAAATTTTCAAGAAATACTATAGTCTGTAAAACATATATAAATATTACATAGATAGATATTGGTAACATGTTGGTAATGGTTAATTGGTTTGTGAACCATCTATAAAAATCATTTGATTGGCTATTATAATGTTGCCACTGATGATCATAATACCTTGTTAAATGGTTAAAATTACTTTAGATAGATAGTTTATATTTTGTCAATGGTCAGTATTTGGTTTCTAGTCCGGCTATCTATGTAATTTTTTTATATATATATGTTTTACAAACAATTTCTAAAATTTTAAAAATCATTTGGTAATCACTAACAAATATTTAATATAGTATATAAAATGTTTTATTACACGGCTTTGTTCAGTTCTGATTGGTCAATCACAGTGTTCTACAGACTGTTATTTCTTTATAACAGACAGTTGCTATGGACGCAGTACTGATGTCGGACTCTAGTCGATAATTTCTGTGTAAAATTATTACTGATCTTAAGTAAGTAGCTGTGTAATACGCGGAACAATGTACAGCTAAGCAGGTCATAGCTGTGAAATAGACGCCTTCAGGGCTTTGTGTCGGGGTACTGCATCGCCCTGTCGGGGATTATCTCACAACAAAGAAAGAAAGAAATCAATAATTTGACACAAAAATGGTCCTTCAGAGTCCGACACCAGACTTGTGTCCATAGGAACGGTCTGTCATACATAACAACGGTCTGTTATAAAGAAAAAACAGACCGTAGAACGCTATAATTGTTCAATCAGAACTGAGTTTTCAACAAAGCCACGTCATAACTAAGTTTAATTAACTATCAACTTACCACTTATTAATGATAGTTATTATAAATTGTCACAATCAGTTCTTTGTTTTGTATCATTGTAAATTGAATCTCTTTGGGTTTTAGACTGTTGTTCAGAAAATTCAGTCAGTCTGGAGATGTCATGCTGGGTTTAGGAAATAGGGAATGGGGATGTGATGTCACCGAAAGCAAGGCCGCCATCTTTGAAGGATAAAGAGTTAGAGTGCAATCCACTGGCTGTTTACTGCAAGTGTCAAACAATAACACAAAGTGCGTTAGCTGAGTTGTATATCGAATACAGTCAGTCACAAAGGTAGGCTACCGTTATGGGTTTCATTTTGCGAGATGCCGGTACATTAAATATGCAGTGCTAGCCAATCTTTTGGTAGTATTCCTTCAGCATAACATTAGCTAGCGTATTTAAGTCCAGATGATTGTGTACTCAGTATATGGCTTGTACATCTGCATGTCCTATACCGTCCCATTTGTAAATTGGACATCAGCCTCCAAAGATTACATATTTTGAACTGCTGACAGGTGTTCACTAATGGGTGGCAAACTGTCAAGGCTGTGTATTTAATGTCCTCAGTATTGTGTGTTGTTTACTATTTTCTTTTTTTTTAAATATTGTTCTATGTGGCACTGTGGTCCCTGTGAAACGTAATTTCTGATGATGAATGATTGACAGATGAATAGATGAGGTTGATAGGTGACAGATAATGTCTATCATAGCTCCATAAGCTACCCTGCAAAAATGGCGGCGCCCCACAGAATGCTCCATGTTCCCATTCCTTATTGTGTCTGTGATTTTTATCTCTATTTTCTGACAGATTAGTCGATGCAGACCTAGCCCGGTTTCCAGAGTCTTTCCTCTTTCTGTACCAAGAAAGTGAGAGGACTTCTTTTCTTTTAAAGTTCAGATGTTCCTCTTGTGTTTAATCTTTGTACATCCTCTCCTCTCAGACAGGCGTGGTTCTTCTGTTTGCAGCACAGTTTCCAGGCAGCATCTCTGTGTTGTTGTGAGCTGCCGCGGTGGTTAAATCATCCACAGCCATGCCGATTTTACCATCTTTGAGAGACGAGGTTAAAGTGTAAAGCATGAATTCTGAGCCCGCTGTCACTGGGTTTGACAAAGCCATGGTTTTGGTTTCAGCTGAGAGGGACGGCTCTTGGTCTCGCATCAATGATGCTCGAAAGGAGTGAGGGATGGAGTCCCCCGCACTGTGGTTGCTCCTGTAGCTGTACCGGCGGGAGCGGTTCTGGTAGTAGCGGTTGCGGTAGTAAGATGAGCTCCGAGAGATGGGCGGCTTGATGAGAGACGGTCGGCCTTTTGTGCGCAGCTGTCGGTGCTTTTCAATGAACACATGCACCGCCAAGACGCCCACCATCTCAGCTAGCACGAAGGACAGAGCGCCAAAATAAAAGGACCAGCCGTAGGAGTAGCTCTTCTTGTTGTCACTCTGGCTGGGGTCACCTGAGTTGGCTGATATGTACACGATGATGCCAATAATGTTACTGAGACCTGGAAGAGTTGAAAGAGATAGAGATGGAGCAGATGAGATGAAGAAGATAATTTATTAGTGGGGGGGAAAATAAAATTTTAAATTTTTTTTTTTAATTTATAAAGGAGAGAAACACACACAGACACTGAAGTTTACATGCATATGTAGAGGTGTCAGAGTGAGGGGGCTGCTCCTGAAAAGCGCCCCGGGGGGGGGGGGGGTTGGGGTCTTGCTGGGGGGCAACAGGGGAGGCAAAAGGGGAAGCCTCCGCTCCGTTCACACTGTTCTTGGTCCATGGGCTTGAACCCTGCAGTAGCCCCACAGATGAGCCGCCCCATGGATCAGTTGGATGGCAGACACTGAAGTTTACATGCATATTAGAGGGGTGTTTCTGACCTGAGAGAAAAATTCCAGCACTTAGGATGACGTTGTAGCGCGACTTGTAGAACTCGCTGGCAGCAACACACACACCTCCGAGAAACAACAATCCCACACTGAGGATGGGGAAGAGGCTGGAGGCTCGTACTGCTCCTGAGGAGAGGACAGGAGATTGGCAATACATAATACTTAATACCTGAGACTTACATTACAGTTGATACATTTGAAAATGTGTTACCCACGTAGTAAATACTCTGCAGCATCCTGCTCATAGTCGGCATCCTCAGCAAAGTGATCGATGTCTTTGCAGACACCCCGAAACGTCCCTGCAGAAAAGACAAAGACAAAGAAAGACATAGTACATCCATTTTATAACTACCTTGACTCTGTGTCACTCTGCTCTGTATCATTTTATAACATGACAAAGGTTGTCAATCGATTAAATTGTTTAATTGCGATTAATCACATGACTGTCCATAGTTAACTGCGAATCGCAAATTAATCACACATTTTTTTATCTGTTCAAAATGTACCTTAAAGAGAGATTTGTCGAATATTTAATACCCTTATCAACAAGGAAGTGGGCAAATATGCTACTTTATGCAAATGTGTGTATCTATTTATTATTGAAAATCAATTAACAACACTAAACAATGGCAAATATTGTCCAGAAACTCTCACAGGTACTGCATTTAGCATAATATATGCTCAGATCATAACATGGTAACAACAGGCAAAAACAGCTGTCAGTGTGTCAGTGTGCTGACTTGACAATGACTTGATCCAAACTGCCTGTGATTATCATAAAGTGAGCATGTCTGTAAAGGTGGGATTTGTGGGTACCCAGAGAACCTCTAAGAGGTTCCTTAAATTTTCTGTTTTCATTTGATACCAGTATCCCTCCGGGAGACTGATTGCATTGAGGTGTTAAAGAAATTAGTGCCGTCAAAACAAATTTGCGTTAACTTTGACAGCCCTAAACATCACATGAATATTTCTTTCATCTCTGTTTTAGTTCACTGGAGAGTCCAATTGCGATTGAATATTTCTTCTTCTGCAAAAACCTAGAAATAAAAATCAAGACTCCAACAATCCAGTATGTCCACATTATATATAAAATATGACAAAAAGATGACTTAATAAACAAGTGCAAGTGAGTGTTTTCTAGAGACATTTTCATTGCCATTCTGTTGCTAGGGCAACAGCTTTGGTCCAATTTACTTCCCGTCAGCTACTGCATTAACAAACACTACTACTGCATTAGCAAAAGAAAATACAAAGGGACCCATTTTATAATGTTTATGTTTTCAAGTTTGAAAAGGTAGTGAGTTAGTATAAACCCAACATGTTCAAGAAAACTGGCAGAGGCATTTTAAACTTACCAATCTTCACATTTCAGGTTCAAAGAGCAGACTCAAGAGACCTCAAATTAGTGCTGATAGCGCACTTATTTATTCACTGGCCCTTTAGAGGTAATTGTGTCAAAAGACAACAACCTCCACCAGGTAGTTTGGACTCTGAAGGGTTATTAACAGGTTTATCAGTAGAATTCTATCAACAATAAACTACAATTTGACTTAAATGTTGATTCTTGAGTTAAATTAATTATTATGTTGCCGAATACATATTTTGGATTAGTGTCTTTACAATATCTTAATTTCTGTCTAAGGGCTGCAACACTAGAGGCATGGTCACCCCCAAGCTCAAAGCCGACAGATCATGCTCATTTCCAGGTTCATTCCTATATTTTGGGTTTCTACTAGAACATAAAACACATTATTTTTCAGTCTGAAACGCTCCTGTCTCTTTAAACCCCCCTCTGAAAAAGCCCAGTCTGCTCTGATTGGCTCCAAACCTCATACTTTTTCTTTTAACTTTTTGTGGGCACTGCAGCTGCCCTTTAAAAGCATGTTCTGTTGCATGCAGCATGAAAACAATTGGGACATACTACTTCAATATAATATTGTGGCTTGAACTTTGACCCTCTTACTTATCTGCTGTGGGGAGGAGTGTAGACAGAAAACCATGCCTAGGAGGAAAGAAAAGAAAAGAAAAGAAAAAAAATTCTTTAATAGCCAAGTGGGAAATTCAAAGAGAAGGGTGGAATAGAAGCAAGTGATTAAAAAAATAATAAAATAAAAAATAATAATTAGTTAACATAAAGAAAAAGAAAAGAAAATAAAGAAAAATAAAAATAAAGAGAAGTATGTCATTTATATAATAAATAATTGTCGGTTTATTTCAAGCAGATGACATAGGAATGAGTCTTTTGACATTGTGGGAGTTTGTTGTGAATGTGACTGTGATTGTGGTTTCTGGGAGAGTGCTGGTTGTGGAGTCTAACAGCTGCAGGCAGGAAGGACCTCTGTACGCTCCTTCGTACACTTAGGGTGTAGCAGCCTGTCTCTGGTCTGCATGCAGCATGAAAACTCTAATGGTGGGACATACTACTTCATTATAATATTGTGCCTTGAACTTTGACCCTCTTACTTATCTGCGCGGTGATGCTGATGGAGCAGAAAAGAACTCCAAAAAAAATGGCTGAAATCACAAAAGTGAAATAAAATGTTTTCAAAAATGTCCCCCCCACTCAAAAAGAACCCAAGTTCCTTAAGAGAAAAAAGAGGGATTAGTTTTTTTTAAGAAATAAAGAAAGAATTTTAAATTCCACTATGTTTATATTGAGAGGACAAAACAAAATAAATAATATAATAATATCAAAGAATGATCTCTTCATGTCAACCGGTGTGAAAAGGGGGGGGGATGAGAAAAGAAAAAAAAAACAAAGAATTTTTTATTGTTATAGGTGAGTAAGAGGAGGTGGATGAGGGGAAAAGAGAGAGGGAAGGGGGGAGGAGCTGCTCTCTGTCCCCGGCGGCCACTAAAAGAGAGGAGGACGAAGATAGAGGAGAGAGAGGGGGGAGGGGGAGGGAGAGGAGGGGGGTGTCCTCATCTGTGGGCGGTGGCAGAGGATTGTAGCCAGAAGTTGGATTAGAGAGAGAGGGGGGAGAAAAAAAAGGGAAGAAGGAGAGGGGGGGGGGGGGGGAACCAGTGCCGTATACGCTAGAGGGAAAGATAAAATCAAAGGGGAGAGGCAAATGCAACATCTGGCCCGTGCCTTCCTCAGAAGGAGAATTTTTATATATTGCAGTTGATATACTATGTATTGGGACACATTAAATCTGTTTCTGGCATACTAAATAGTCTGGCAGTATGGGTAGTGGAACACAGTTTCATGCCGAACTGGGAGTGGTATATACTATGAGCCTGGATGTGACATAGGAGGGGGAGCCAAATCTGAACGGCTTGTTGAATCACATGTTTTCTGAGGCAGCACGCAAAGACCTGACTGGGTTGTCTTATTTCACAGAAAAAAAAGTGAGTTTTTCATGCTATGTCCCCTTGAAGTGTCCAAAGTTCGAACAAAAAAATTATTTTAGCTGTTTTTATTCACAAATTTTGATAAGTAATCAAAGGTCATGTAGTAAAAACAGAAACAAAACATTACTCATTAAGTATAATTATTGACATTGGGGATGGTAGTTTGAATTTTTTTTGTCAATCATTTATTTAAGTTTAGATCACAGGAAATCCAGGAGCCCCAAGTCAGCCGACCTGAGGGACCTCGATGTAGAATAAGAATCGTACAGGCAGCCAGCGGAGAGGCCAGAATAATATGAATAATATTAAATCCAGACTACAGCTGCCATTTCAAGTGTTTATGTATTCTTTGTGCCACTGAGCACCTGTATTTGTGCACACATTCAGCATATTATTAAAACATACATGTATAGTTCAGTGAATATCTCCTAGCACCATATGTTGGCAAGAATCCAGTCCATAAAAGAGAGCTACTCAATAGTCTGACCAGTCATCAAGCTTTCAGTTAGACAGACTCTCACTCTCACTACCCGTGAAAGCTCTGATGTATTTTAACATGAACTTTGACCTCCTGAAGAGTCAAAAACCAGCATCGTACATCGCTGTCCCCTGCTCTCAGTAACCTCTGGCCCAGCTCTGCCTTTCAACATTAGCACACACAGGGACGTATTGATAAATGTGTCCCTACGTGCTGCACTGATTGACCAGTATTGATGATGTGACTCGGTCGCCGTGGTTACCAAAATAAAACTCATTCAGTAAGCTACAACTCAGCTGCAATGAACAGGTCAGAGAGAAAAGCTCCTGAGGGAGCATTTATTCAAACTACTGTCAGGATACAAAGAGAGATGATGTTGTTTTGCATATTTTTCCTCACTCTAAGCATGAATAGATATTTTCTGAGCACTTGTATTATGCAGCATGTTTAGTGCCATTAGTCTTTATTCAAATTGCTACTTTGGAGGACAATTTTGTTGTAGCTTGACATGAAAATAACCCAGAGAGGTGACATTATAAATGTCTGTTTCACAACCATACATCAGTCTGTTGTTCTTGTTCTGTCCTCGTGCATCTTTATTTTACATCCACGTATTTTCATGTCACTATTTCTTGTTGTCACGTGTAATCCTGAGGAAGAGAGATACTTCAGCTTCTCGTCTTTCTGTCTATCTTGCCTGCCTCTGGCTTTTTGTGACACATACTCAGGATTGTGGAAGCACTGACGTCCTCCGCATGCTTTGTTACCTTCCCATTAAACCACTTTGGAGCTTAGAGACAGATAGTGGGGCAGCAGCAGCAGCAGCAGCAGCAGAGGGAACTGAACATTTCCATTTCATTCAGAAAATTAGCAAAGCAAACAGAAAATATAGGGTGAAAGAGAAAGAGGACTGCTATTAAAAAGCAATGAATAATTGAAAATGTCATTTCCATCCACAAACTCCTCTTCAGCTCCTCAAGATATGAACATCAATTTAAATCAAACCATAACACCACCTGAGCCACAATATAAGATATGCAGCAGGAGAGCACATTTTCTCCTTAGACTGTCAGTGCTGAACAAAACAGTTATTCATCAGACATAAAGACAGAGCTTCAAATACATTTCTAACTGAGTGCTCTTGGCTCAGAAGGCCGGTTAATAAAGGCTAGTTAACGTCTGTTTTAGCTCAAACTCCCCCTCAAAATCACTGCTTTTATCATGTTTTACCTCAAACATCGCCGCTGTTTTAGTGCTGTCAGTGGTGGGAACCAACATTTAAACTCAAGTGCTGTACATTACTTATGACGTACTTACTTTGTATTTACATTTTATTAATATGTTATTTCATAATTCTACTCCACTACTACTTAATAATGAGAAAAAATTATTAAATTAATGAAAAAAATGTACTCACATAAAATAATAATCATAATTTAATAACTTTTTTCTGCATTACAGTAAGTACTTGTGGTACTTTATGTACATTTTGCCAATAATACGTAGGTACTTGTAGTCTACTTATTTTTCATGCTGGACCGTTACTTAAATATGCATACTATTTTCACGTTGCGGCATTGTTACTTTTACTAAACGGTCTGTCAAAGTTAACGCAATAATAACGTGTTATGGTAAATTTGTATAAACACCATTAATCTCTTTAACACATTATAGCAACTTGTGATTTTTAGGGGCTCAGTTTTAAAGCAGGTGAAGATACTGACATTATCTGAAACTAGAAAACCTAGAAAAGAGGAATGTAAGGAGGCTAAATAACACTAAATAAACTAAATAACCAAACTTAAGATAAATTTTTGTGAGGAAAAACTGGCATGGCCAGTTACAAAGAGGGTCTGTCCTTGACCTCTGACCTCAAGATATGTGAATGTAAATGGGTTCTCTGGGTACCCACGAGTCTCCCCTTTACAGACATGATAATCACATGTAGTCTGGATCAAGTCATAGTCAAGTCAGCACACTGACACACTGACAGCTGTTGTTGCCTGTTGGGCTGCAGTTTGCCATGTTATGATTTGATCATATTTTTTGTTTGTGTTGTTAATTGATTTCCAATAATAAATATAGTATTATAAAGCAACATATTTGCCCACTCCCAGGTTGATAAAAGTATTAAATACTTGACAAATATCTTTTTAAGATACAACTTGAAAAGATAAAAAAAAGTGCAATTAATTTGCAATTAACTATGAACAATCATGTGATTAATCGTGACTGAATATTTTAATGAATTGACAGCAATAAAAAAAAACATCCCCTCTGTTTGAGTGGTATCAGTGGTGGAACATTTACCAAAGTGTTGTACTTGTGATGTACTTGTACTACTAATTGAGTACTTCCATTTAATATAGTATACATGTTATTGCATACATGTTACAACATGATGAGCTCAATATGATGCATTGTTATTGATTAAACAACTCAACAGTGAAATGACTTCTAACTGTAAAATTGTACACACATATCAAATATAAATAATTCAATAATACTATAATACTCACAGTGAGCATCTGCACTTTTACTTCTGATACTTTAAATACTTGTAGCCTACATATAGTATTTTCAATGCAAGACTTTTTCTTGTAAATACGTAGACTATTATTACATTGTGGTATTTTAATTTCTACTAAAGGGTCTGAATACTTCCTCCACCCTTGGGTGTTATACATTTAAAAAATGACATTTACCAATATTATCATTTATAGTTAATTCCCAGAGATCCCAGAGTTGTGATGATAGAAATTAGGGCTGCAACTAATAGTTATTTTCACTGTTGAGTAATCTATTGATTTTTTTTTTTTTTTTGGTCTATAAAATGTCCCAAGATGACGTCTTAAAATGTTTTATCCACAACTCAAAGATATTCAGTTTTCTTTTCACGTTTAAGACGCTGGAATCAGAAAATATAGACTTCTGTTTCTTAAAAAAATACTCAAACCAATTTATCAATTATTAGTATAGTCGATTAATTTAATAGTTGCCAAGTAATTTATTAATTGTTGCAGCTCTAATAGAAATACAGGGAATATTCTCCTAGAATGCAAAACAAGAATTATAAGCTGGATAAATAAATGATAATATTAATAAAAAATATTTATGGCATATTGCTACTACTATACTATATTGTACCCGTAGGGACTGTGTTTGCTACATATCAACAAGCAGTCCACTATAGCCCATTGATCTTGCACTTTACTATATTCATCTGATATATTGATTGATGATATATTGATATATGACCATATTATTGCTATGCTGTAAAGTTTTGCCGTGAGAGTCTTTATAGTCCTAGTTGAAACCAGTCTCAAGGTGAACGTCGTGGACTTGTAAACTTTGTGTCCTACCCTCGGTGCAGCAGGTCCTCCACAGACCGGAGTGGGTCAGCACCTCTTCGTTCTTGCGGACGGTCTCGTTGTCGTTGAGGTTCTTGGAGCGGCACACCCCGCGGGAGTACAGCCAGTAGTCCGTCCCCACGGCGATGGTCATGAGGCTGAAGGCGCAGAAAGCCCCCGCCGTGGTCAGCAGCATCATCACCCCGCGGTTACACAGCCTCATGTCGGCCCGGCCTCCTCCTCCTCCTCCGCACCAGTGGACGGAGACCAGCGGGGTTTAGAAACTGTTAAAAACTTGTCTTATCTTTGTGTGGATCCACTCGGCTGAAGGGATCTCAGATTGTGTGCACATCTTCTGCGCTACAGGCCCACTCGTGTAGCTGGATAACAGGTTTCCCTCTAAACTACATGCACAAGACCTGGTTCACTGAGTTGGGAGGTCTCCATGTTTTCACAGTTAGAGGCTGACTAACTGACTGAAGAATCAGAGAGGAAAAACAGGCAGAGGGACGAAAAGTGGAAAAAAATAAATAAAAACAAACTTGTTGAGAGGAAACAGCAGCAGCAGCAGCAGCTCCTCCGGACTCCATCTAGTCTGTTGTTGCTCAACTCTGTGGCTCTGCAGGATAAGCCCGCCCTCCAATGTGTGTGTGTGTGTGTGTGTGTGTGTGTGTGTGTGTGTGTGTGTGTGTGTTACTATAATGCATGTTGTGGGGACATGAATGTGTTTACACAGTCACATTGTGGGGACTTGCCTTCCTTTTGGGGACAAAATGCGCGTATAATGTAAAACATTATATTTTAGGGTGAGGATTTGGTTTAGAGTTAGGGTAAGGTTAGGTTTAGGTTGAGGTCAGGGTAAGGGTTAGGATTAGGCAAGTAGCAGCTATGGTTTGGGTAAGTCTACAGGGAATGAATGTAAGTCAATGTAATATCCTCAAAAGTTTGGAAACATGACTGCATGTTTGTGTTCCTGTCACCATGAGCATCATGGTCAAACCTGCATCAGTTCAGTTCAGCACCATGGACAGCAGCACACTAGTTCTCATGTAATAAATATGAGGGAGAATAGGATTACTTTTACAAGTGATGGGGATATAAAACTGTGGTCAAACGGATTGTCATGTCTTCCATAGTAATGTCAGTATGATATATTTAAAGAGGCCATATGTAAGAATCAGAAATTGCTTGTTAACAGTGACACCTATGGCCATTAAGTCAACAACAGTCAGCATCCTGTTAGGGAAAAATTGTTTGGAGAGGGGTCTTCCTCTCTTTTTCTGTGTCACTGAGGATTATTGTGTATATATATATATATATATATATATATATATATATATATATGTATATATATATATATAAAAATTATATATATATATATACATATATATATATATATATATATATATATATATATATATATATATATATATATATATATATATATATATATATAAATATATATATATATATATTAAGAATAATCCTCAGTTTTATTTTCATTTAGAGATCATGAGCTTCAACTCAACCCCAGTACAGGTTGAAGGTCTCTGATAATCAGCCAATCAGTTTTCTTTCCTCTCCCATCTCCCAAGGTTGACGCAAGACTTAGTCACACATAGACTTAAAGCATTTATGCCAGACACATTCTCAGTTGTTTTTGTCTCATTTATGTCTGAGTTTGGGTTATCACAGCACTGAGCCTGGTAAAAAGTCCCCACTTGACACAAGTCCACACAATAATGAAAATATACTGTAAACTGCAGCTTCCCTCTATCAGTGAGCAGAGAGCTATGAAAGAATTACCAAACATTTAACAATTTTATCTTCATAACACAAGTGACTTGTCGTTATTATGATTTGATGATAGGGATTGTATTTGTTTCCGTCCCATATATGTATATGTATGTAGCCTTTACAGTGTAAGGGGCAAAAACAAATTTAATCAGTAGACCCACACCAAGATGTTATAAGACTGTCGCCTTATAGTATCTTCGATCTATTAAATGGACCACTTTTACTATTAAGAAAATAGTTTTGTGAACCCTAAGAGACCTGCGGGACCAGGGGTGATCCTGACCAACTTTACTGTCTTTCAGAGGCTCTAGCAGGTTCAGTTTTAGGGTGAAGCTACAGATATCACTGAAACTAGAAACCTGAAGGAATCTATTGCCAATCACGTCATGCTAACATGTCGGAAAAGAGGTTAAATAACGCTTAAAAGTTGCTCGAAATTTTGGTAAGGAAAAACTGGAACGGCCATTTTCAGAGTTCCCTCGACCTCTGACCTCAAAATTTGTGAATGAAAATGGGTTCTCTGGGTACCCCATTGATACGTAAAAAAAAATGGTTAAATTTAGCACCAAATCTGTATAACAAATGGTGTCAACCTAAAAATTGCTGCAACAACTTATGAGACACAATAGAGGATGGGGATTGTCATCATATATTTCTATCATAATGTTCTAAACCAGGGGTGTCAAACTCAAATACACAGTGGGCCAAAATTTAAAATGAAACAAAGCCGCGGGCCAACGTTGAACAAATGAACCTTTAATATGGACCCAAACAAGTTTTGCTTTAACACTGAATATGGAACAAGCAGCACTTAATAACTAATAGTGCAGACATGCAAAATCAAATTTCAAATAAAAAAAAACATATGAATGGTATATTAAATAAAATTTAAATAAAAACTGTATGCCTCTTTTCTATTTGCAGCCTTCTGAGGTAAATATCAAAATAAGCTTTTTCCACAGGCTAATAAATCTGAAAATAAAATAACAATAATGAATGAATCAACCATTCAAGCCTTGGAGGAGCAAGAAAAAGTGTATAAAGAAAACGTTAATTATTGCTCAGTTTGCACCACACTGATCTAACCTGAGGTGCCCAAGCCTGATTTTGTGATTTCTTTTGCCACAGTATAACTAGCCTTTCCAACAGCCTCACTTCGTGATTTGAACATAATCTGTTGTGAAACCAAACTTCTTTTCATCTCCACCAATTTCTGGCTCCTTGGAGTCATGTCCAGGTCCTTGTTCTTGTCCTGGTGTTTCCTAGTGTCGTCTAATGCTGTACTCCTTAGTTACAGACACGTTGGCTCCACAAACAAGACAAACGGGTCTGTTTTTACATAAGTAAACAGATAATCTGCCTCCCACCTGTCCAGAAAGCTTCTGTTTTCTGCCTTTCTTTTCGACATTTTTGGGAAGGGGTACCACGGAGACAGCGGTAGTATGAGGTCGCGGTGTGGTCTGGGAGAGGCCCAGGGAGGCAGGGTGAGCCGGGGCTTTCCTGCTGAAGCACAGATCCCTACTGACACAGAGTAGAGGGCGTGTCTGGGTCCTGTCCTGATTGACGCACCAAAACAACAGCAGAGCATTATGGGATTTGTAGTATTAGCGGTGAATGCGGTGTTCTGTACTGGGCCAAATATAATTACACTGCGGGCCAAATTTGGCCCGCGGGCCAGAGTTCGACACCTATGTTCTAAACCCTTATACACTTTTACAATGCATTAAATAAGATATTTGTTAATTTTTTCTGAGCTGCATCTGAAATTAATCTTCAGGTTCCCAGCTTTCAGATGATGTACACCACTTCTATGGGACATCTACTGTTAACCTGCTATCTCCCCCTAAAGCCCCACTGTACCCCCTAAAAGAGACTAAAACAGGTCTATTGTGGGTCTCAGAGGGTTAAAGTTACTATGCCCAGCAGCAGCAGCTCCTTCTTTGACCAGGAGCGGAGCTTCACCTCGCTGGAGGCACAGGAGAACCAGAACCAGGACAATGCAGGGAAGACTGTCAGACCCTATTGCAGTTAAAGTTTGGGACCCGGCAGCCATGTTGAGATCTCGAGGGAATACTAAGCATTGGCCACCAGCCAGAGCACAGCCAATAGGAACGCTCTTTCTCACTCTCTGAAATGACCAGCGATTGGTCAAAGTCTCCCATCACAGGTTAGATTTTTTTTAAAGCCTGAAAACAGCCACAAGGATGTGCAGAAGTCTAGTTTTCTCTCAGAACACTTGAATTACAGTATGCTGAAAGGTTATTATGATTTTTTTGCCCAGTGATGCCAAAAACATGTGGCCTACTGAAGCTTCAAACACACTACCACCACTACTACAGACCAACAAAATCAGTGCAAAATGTTAGTAAAGTTCCTCATAGCAGCTTTAATGAAAACTACTGCAACAAATGCTGCAGTGATGTAATCTGTTACTAAAACACAAGAAGAGCCAGAGTTACTGAAATGGTATTATGATAATTCACTTTAATGTAGATATCATACTGTAAGTGTCTCTCACGCGCAGGTAAAGACGGCGCATGCAACACATACATGTATACTGTTCTGTTCCACAATGTACTCAAGTAGCTTTATAAAAGTTGCCCTCTTCTCCTCATCCTCTTCTTCTTCTTCGTCTGCCTTTTGCATAGTAAACACTTTATTCTCCCCTCTTTTCCCCTCTCCCTCTTGTCTTACTTTATCTCATTTCCCAGTTCCTTAAGTTGTACCGATGTGAATGTGAGGGAAAATGGGGGAAGAGGAGAAGGGGAGATATAAAAACGGGAAACAAAGTAAAAAGTGACAGCTGAGTGCTGGCAGGGATAAAGAGCAGAGAGAAGGAGATGAGGCTGTGAAGAATAGTATAGAAGTGTATTATAACATGAAAAACACTTCTAGCTCTAGATCCCATTCCTATTTACACATACACTGAAACAAACAGAATTATTACATCTACTTTATATATTCATTTCACAGAATCTCATATTTTCTTGTCAAGGACAGCAAAACAGTGTTGGCTCCGAACTCTTTAGCATATTTCGACATTATTGTAAGAGATACGGCATTCGGAGTGGAAAAGAAAATTTGAGCGTGGATATTTTAGAAATGACTTGCATCAATAAATTCAACACATCACCAGAGGGATTTTTTTTTCCCTCCTCTGTGATGTCAAAACGCAAATCTTAAGGGAACTACTGTACCAACAGATATGGCATGCATAGAGGAGCTGCACCACAAAGACTGTATAGGCCTACACAGCACTAACCCACTGCGTACACAGTGCCATAGAGAAAAGAGAAAGAGAGAGATTAAGCAAGAGGAAAAAGACGGAGACATTTTTAAATATCGCTGCCAAACACGCAATTAGGGGGATTTTTCTTGTTTTTTGTTTTTTTTCATCAATCCGGAAGACAAGACAAGTGCTTAAGACTAAGTTCAACTTAGACATGAGGTTATAAATCGGGACTTTCAAAAACCCTTCAAACCGCAGCCTGCACAGACGTGTGTGTGTGCATACATGACATATTGATCATGGAAATGTTCATGACGCAACTTTTACAGGCCGAAGAAAAAACACACACTGGTGTTGATCGATAAGAGCACATACACAGTTACACATTCACTAGGACTCTTTGAATTGACCCACTCGCCACAAGGTCCTGTGAATACTACACATGCCTGGAGCTTTCTGGAAACTGGTCTGTTGGACCATGTGGTTACTGGTCAAACTCAGTATCCAGTGTGACCATCCGGCAGCTAGTGGGGTGGTTTGTGATGATTGTCCAGTTTAGATGCTGGTGTGGGTTGAGATGCTTCGGTGGCGCAATGAGATGAGTCCTCGGAGGATGTAACTGGGCTGTACTGGTTGGAGTTAAGTCTTGTTGTTTTGGGCTGCGTCTGACTGACAGGAACTCCTCAGACTTGTATGATGAATTCAGGGTTGGTGTAGGAGAAGCCTTGAAACTCGTTCTGGTCCAGATTCATTATGAAGAGCTTGTCTGTGGGCGTCAGCTCCACCGCCATCTTGGTGAACTCCTTGTCGAAGTTGCCGACGTCACGGCGAGATTTCTGCCGCAGAGAGAGAAAAAAAAAGGAGAGGGAGAGAGGGGGGAGAGAGAGAGAGAGAGAGAGAGAGAGAGAGAGAGAGAGAGCATATTAGAGACATAAAGTTTGAGTGAACTTGAACACAGCGTTTAAAAAAAGACAGTTCAGACAGAAGGTTGACAACAAGCAGAAAGAACAGCTCTCCCATAGAAGCACAAAGATGGAGGGTAGAGAAGGAGGCAAGGGAGGTTAATAGTTTTAGCACATGGAAAGAGTAATCTGCAGAGGTGGGACAAAGTAATAAGTCAATGAATTGCAGACGCAAGTCAAGTCAAAGGCCTAAATGTTGTGTTTAGAGTCCCAAACAAGTCATTATGTGTTCTTCACCAGATTTAATGCAACCATAAATCTATACAGTTAGTAAGTACATAATTTACAAAAATAAGTTGCATGAATGCCTTTTAAAATGTGCATTTATTACTTTCAAAAAAAGTTTGAGGTGAGGGGACGAAAGTCCTCTCATGCAACCTACCCATCACCCAAAAAGGTTGTACAATGTTTGTATTATTTTACATTAATTCAAAAATATAAAGCAGTAAAACCACTGCAACTTTTGAAGATAGTTACTTTGGAAAATAATTGGGGCTGTTAATCACTTAAAATATTTAATCATGATTAATCACACCTTTTTTATGTGAAAAAATGTACCTAAAAGGGAGATTTGTCAAGTATCTAATTCTCTTAACATGGGAGTGGGCAAATGTACTTGCTTTATGCAAATGTATGTATATACTTGTTATTGGAAATCAAATAACCAGTGACAAATATTGTCCAGAAACCCTCACAGTTCTGCATTTAACATAAAAAATATGCTCAGATCATAACATGGCAAACTGCAGCCCAACAGGCAACAACAGCTGTCAGTGTGTCAGTGTGCTGACTTGACTATGACTTGCCCCAAACTGCATGTGATTATCATAACTCGTGAGTACCCAGAGAACCCGTTTTCATTCACATATGAAAATGGCCATGACAGTTTTTCCTCACCAAAGTTTTGCTTAAGTTTGTGGCACTATTTGACCTCTTTTCTGACAAGCTAGCATGACATGGTTGGTACCAGTGGATTCAATGAGGTGTTCTCATCTACCAATATCTTCTCTCGAGCTTTAAAACTGAACCCATTACAACCTAAAAAACACATGTTGCATTAATGCATTAAAGAAATTAGTACCGTTATAAAACAAACCTGCTTTAACATATTATCACATTAATTTGCCAGCCCTAATAATAAATGCATTTTATTTAACAACATCTTTCATCACACAAGATCAGCAGCAAATCATACAATAGCCAACAAAGCACCAGTAATGAAATCAACAATGAGACATACAATAAGCAACAGAGCAGAGCTCAGGGATGAGTTAAAAACACTCTAAAATAAGATGCAAATTATTCCAATAATTTCATTGGGCCAAAATGAAATGATAGAACGGCCCGTTTACCTGTCTGCACTCTGCCCACACACACAAGCTGCTAGCTTGACAGCTGTGAGTATCAACAATAGCCACATTCATCGTTTACCTTCATAAATATAGTTTTGGGAGAGCGGCTTTGGAGGGAGGCCTGAAGGGACAGACTTTCTGTCTAGATTTAGACTTTTGAAGTGAGTCCTGCTACTTTCATTGGAAAAGAGTTGGACTGGGTTTTTCAGTTGGATACTCTTTTTTGTAAATCTAGTATACTATACTATACTTCTATAAATTACCAATTCTAGCTTCAAGTTAATATGTAAAATATGAAAAAATGTAAAATAATATGAATATTTAATGTGATGGGTGGGTTGCATCGGAGAGACTTGGTCCCCTGACCTAAGTACTTCTAAAATACTAGTTGTTGTGGCTACGGCACTGCAAATTTACACACAAATTACTGCTTTAACCCTTGTGCCCTCCTCAAATTTACAATGATGCAAAATGCATAAGATAAGATGAACCTTTATTAATCCCCGGAGGGAAATTCGGGATAAAACCAACCTGCTTTAACATATTAGAGTATAAAAGACACTGGGTCTCAAAAATTTTACAAAAAAGAAAAGTTCTTGCAAAAATTCATGCCACAAGCTGTAACGCAGCCAAAATGATCACCAAATCCAAAAAAATGTTGAAAAATGTACAAAAATGCCTGAGGAGGGCATAAAGGTTAAGACAGACTTTGAAAAACTGTGAATTGATCCTATAATTCTGAGTGGAGTCATGTATTTTTGAACCTAATTGCAGTATAGTCCACACCTCTGATCATCTGTGAATGGTGGCACCACACGGAGTCTAGACTCAGCAAAACACACCAGTGACTCCATACAGGACTGGGGAAGCAAGTCGACAAGAAACAAACACACCCTGCCAACATTAAACCCAGAAACACAGTCAAAAGATGAAGAAAAAGACCCACCGAAACATTTCAACAGCACAAAATGCAGAAAGATCCAAAACAAAACTTCCAAAAGCCAGAGAGAGGAAACGTTCCAGTACAGAGCAGACAAGGATCGATAAAACAAACCAGCTGCAGTCCAAACCACAACCGAAAAGGAGTTCACACAGGGAGGTGAAGCAGTGAGCCCCAGGCAAGACACATGTATCACACACACACACAAAGCATTCAGTGTCCTACCTCCTCCTTCTGTCTCATCACAGGGCTTCCAGCTGAAATGAGGGACTGAAAACTTTCCCACCTCTACCACTGGTCCTCGAACTCACCACTAATTCTGCTCATTTATGTGTAAAAGGCAGGTGTGATGCTGCATATATCATCTCTGACGTGTGTTTGTTTTGAGGATGACATTTCATTTTAACCCTCTAGGGTAGCTTTAATAAGCACTTATTTATTTGACAACTTTAAATCCTGTGAAGCGACCGTAACTGTTGTATATACATGTAATTAAAGTTTGACATTATAACACAGTTGTAAGAATATAAAATATGTATTCATATTAATTATTTATATATTTACAAATGATTTTTCCAATCCGTGACAAAATCGCAGAGTCATTAGAGCACCAGAGTGAAACTAGAACTTCCAGGTTCTGTCCCAGTATCAAGAAAACCTCATTCCTTCATTACCATAATGCTAGTAACTAAACATGCGACCTTAGACTCTTACTCCACAGCATGTTGTGTGGTTCGCTTCATAGTTCATAGTTTTGCGAAAAGCTATCTAATATCATTATTTATCTAAAATTTAGGGCTGCAACTGACTATCATCTTCATCGTCAAGTAATCTGATTATTTTCTTGATAAATCAATTAGTTGTATGGTCTATACAATGTCTGAAAACGGTGAAAAATGTTGATCAGTGTTTCTCTAAACCCAAGATGACGTCCGTCAGTTTATCACAGAGAAGTAAAGAAACCAGAAAATATTCACATTTAAGAAGCTGGAATCAGAGAATTTTTTTCTTTCTTAAAAAATTACTCAGATCAATTATCAAAATAGTTAATTACTTTAATTGTTGACAACTAATCAATTAATCATTACAGCTCTACTAATATTTTTGTATTTCAGCCTTTCACAAACACCATTTCCCATAAAGCCTGAACCTTGACAGGCTAAACATGATGGATCAACAACAGAGATGAGTCCATGCGCGAGTCGAGTGTCTGCAGTTTGTTCAGACATGCCTGTAATATCAGACAGAGAGGAGTGAACACTGTAAAACAGATTACAGCTAAAAAAACTGAGAAGAGAGCTTTGGTGACCTTTAATGATACGCAGAAACCAAGTTAAGATGACATTAAGTACTATAAGTACGTAAGTGCTGTAAAAATGTCATGGGAGCTGTATTTTTTTTGGGGGGGGCTTGCAAAGTAATCATTGTCGTAATAGTAATCATATAAAAGTATGATAAAGCAGATCACTGCCTGACCTGAGCTTTTCAGCATAGACCAGCCCGTTCTCATTTCCAGGGTGTCAAATACCGACACTTTGTCACAGCCGTTAGCGCTAGATACCTATGCACAAGGGACCTGTATGACATGCAATGGGCTTTCCATTAACTACAATGTAAACCCATCCACGGCCACAGTAAATCCTCAGGAGTGAAAAGAGACAAGGGGTGTGGGAGGGGAGGTGGATGGGTCCAACCAACAAGGCTTTCATCCAGGTTACCGCTGTTCATGCGTTAAGTTTCATTTTCAAGTAACAATCAGCTGATCTTTCGTGTCCCTTGTTCACAATGTTGTTTCATTTTAACTGTACAAAATGTGGAAATTTTAAACCAAACCATCTACCGTATTTTTTGCACTATAAGGCGCACTTAAAATCCTTTAATTTTCTCAAAAATCGACAGTGCGCCTTATAATCCGGCGCGCCTTATGTATCAATTCTGGTTGTGCTTACTGACTTCGAAACAATTTTATGTGGTACAGGGTGCTCAAAAATCTGTCAAAATGTTTTGTTATGACTTTGGTAAGCTACGAAGCCGCACCACTGGATGGACAGTCGGGGCATTACGGCACTCACCGACACTGTCAAAACCCAACTGAAGAAACTAATTCGGAGCTTGCCGTCATTCCGGGTGGATTAACTAAAGAACTCCAACCGCTAGATATTGGTGTCAACAGGTCGTTCAAAGTTAAATTGCGAGCTGCGTGGGAGCGCAGGACAGGGAGGCAACGCCGGGCGAGTTACTCCACTATCACGAGACGAGAGTGCCTTATGTATGAAAATAGACACATTCATTGATAGTGCGACTTTTAATCTGGTGCACCTTATAGTGTGAAAAATATGGTATTTTTTTTCCTAAACCTAACTATAGTGATTTGTTGCCTAAACCTAAAGGGGGCGTGACAAAGTGTCAGTATGTGACAAGTTGGGATGAGAATGTGTTGTAAGGACAGTCATCTGGATACCTGACGATACAAAATATTTTGAGAAGTCAGCTGAATGGAAAAAATGTTATTTTTTACACTTTTTGTACAAATTAAACAAACATGACATAAAGTGTTAGTTATTTCCCTCTGTTTTCCAGTTTCTATGCTAAGCTAAGCTAAGCCAGGAGAAACTACTCATCTCTTGACTTGACTTTACCATTTTGAGAGCAGTAACAAGGCAGACACAGCAGAAGTAGTCTGGTAGGCACCAGTGAGTATATTATCAGTTTCCAGTCATACAGGACAATTACACAATCCACAGAAGCATCTCTCTCATTCAGAACAATTTATCCAAATGTCTCTGATATATATCTTTTTATCTTTTTCTCCATCATATCTCTCATTGTGTCACCATTGATTCGACAACATTACCATCACCATGATAAACGCTCACTATTTCCACCTTGCTTCCCTTTTTGATACAAGCTCAAAGAACAAGATTTGACACGTTGCGACCCTGCATCGTTACACAGTTACAAAAAGATAATACGACCTGCCTCACAATGAAACACACATCTTCATTCATTTTATATATGAAAATGACTTTGACGGTATTGTCTTGTTGGAGAACAGATAAGCTATAATGCATATTCTAATAATTATACACGTACTGCAAAATGGCACAAGATGGCTGCCCTTCGTCACAGTTGTTGAGGACAATGTTTTTCCACATCCTCGTGATTTTGAACTCTATTTTGGCACTTTTGGACATCCTAACAAATTACCAGCTTCACAAGACTTGTCATATGTAAAATTCTCCAAAAAAAAAAAAAAGTTGTTTACAAGCTAAGAGATATGTCATTAAAACACAGTGTAATGTGGTGATGTTTTTAGTAATGAATCAGGAGAAACGTAATGACATTTCAGTCAATAATCACTAACCAGACGCAGACTTACACTCTTGCTGACTGCATGTATAAAGATTTCTATCCTCTGAATGGTTAAAATTAAATCAGCAAAAATGTTAAGCTCACCACGACACTGACTGAACAGAAAGAGTAAAAGTATTTGGTCCTATAGACAAAATAAAGTCAACATTAGGAAACTGATTAGTACTCAAACAATCATAGCAAAGCAATTGGTCAGTTTTCACTTACACTGTATGAATATTGTCGTAGTACACTCATCAATATTACTGATAGGTCGTCAATATGCAATCACAGAGAGGGGGACACAAAGACAGAGCAGGTTCAGGTTGGCCCCGAGGCCGGATCCCGACATGAACCTGTCTGGTGTGAGCAGCTGGGCGGCATTCAGGAGCGAACTTCTCTACTAAAGATAGAAATACAGCCCGCAGAGCTGATATGAGAGCGTCACATGACCAGTAAACTGAAAACAGTGTTGGAAACAAGACTAGTCTCCTACTGGCAACTTGACACGTAAATATCTGATTATTTCTCCTTACTGTTAGCCTTTCAGCACCTGTTTGCATTTCCATCTCAACGTTATTTAGAGGATTTTTTTTTCTGAGAGTTAGACGAGAGGATTGATTCCACTCTCATGTCTGTATTTTAGATACAGAGCTGAAGCCTGGACTTGGCTTGCCACAGTAGGTGGTGTTAGACAGTGTTCAGGTATACACTGATTACATTATTTCCCACCGCCTCCCCCGTCATTTTGCTTTTTTTTTTTTTCTTAATAGAAATAAAACCTATTTAGTTCCTTTTTGCACACCAGCGAAAACCTCTAATTTGTAGAATACAAAGTGTGTTACGGGGTTGCTCGGTGGTGCAGTGGTTAGCACCATCGCCTCACAGCAAGAGGGTCGCAGGTTTGAATCCAGCTTGGGGCTCTGCTGTGTTGTCATGCTGTCATGTTCTCCCTGTGTTAGCGTGGGTTTTCTCCGGGTACTCCGGCTTCCTCCCACAGTCCAAAGACATGCAGTTTAGGTTAATTGTTGACTCTAAATTGCCCGTAGGTGTGAATGTGAATCTGTCTCTATGTGCCCTGCGATGGACTGGTGACCTGTCCAGGGTGTACCCCGCCTTCGCCCAAAGCCATCTGGGATCGAGATGTTTTATCTAATTGATGTAATCCACATACAAATAGGAATGAGCAACAAAAATATGTGTTTTTATGATGAAGACTCTCCAGCAACAACAGCCTTGTAGGTAATGAGCTTTAAGAACCTGACACACAGCGGTCGGCCACCAGCCAGTTTAAAGCTGTCAGTGAGCATCTGTCGGCCTACTTATTGTGCTGTGTCCTGCACCGTTGGCTGTAGCCTGCCTGTGTCAGAGGTTTTTTGGCTGACTCAGCAGTGAAGCTTGTCAGTGAGAGAAATTACTCTCATTGGTGGTTCATCTTAAACAAATCAGTGCACGGGAAGAGAAATGGATTTGAGGAAAGCAAGTCAAGAGGAAAAACTCAGAAGACTAATTTTTCATCTCATTCTGATCATCATGTGAAAATGGTCGGTAAATGCCACTTTGTACGTACCATAACTGCTTCTATATCCTCCATCCTCAGTCTTCCAGTTTCCCTTTTGATTGATGAATATAGACTACCAAGCAGGCGCTGAGTGTGCATGCTAACGGGCAGTCGGCTACAGTCTTTGCAGTGTGTTTGAGTGCAACTTGTCGGCTAAGACAAAGGCTACATGAGGCAGCGCAACACGGCCTTCGTCGCTTATTGTTCTTTGATGTCAGCTTGGTGTGTCTGGGTCTGGAGGCGCTTGTGGGGATATTCTTTGACTTTGGAGAGAACCAGGCTAGCTGATTCCTCTTGCTTCCAGTCTTTATGCTAAGCTAGGCTAATCACCTTGTGGCTCCAGCTCCTTACGTTTATGCAAAGACATGAGATTGATTTTAATCTTCTCATATAAATCTCAGAAAAAAAAAGTACATTTCCCAAAGTGTTGAGCTATTACGTTTCACCCTGTCGAATGCAGCCTGGATATGACAACATGGTGTTTTTTGTTTGTTTGTTTGTTTTTAATGTATGTACGAGGTGAGGGGGATTACTAGTGCAGCCCAGTGATATGTGGCGTGGTCAGTGAGTTGTGTGAGGGTACTCAGGGTTAACAAATGAGAAGCCTTGGAATTCGTCCTGGTCCAGGTTGGCTATAAGCTCCTGATCTGGGGGGGTCAGCTCGGGGAGGTGGCGTGTGAAAAAGCGATCAAAGTTCTCAGCATCACGCCCACACTGCCGTGGAGAGGAGAGAGGTGGAGAGAGAGATGGGGGAGGGGGATGGAGTGAGTTTGATGAGGGATGTGAGGAAAAAAAAGGACAACAAACAAACAACAAAGAGAAAAAAAGAGAAATACAACTAAAACATGGCATCAACCAATCAAATCACTCACAGCCGAAACTGTGGATTTCCATTGGTCCGCATGTGAGCAGGTGACATCTCAGCTTCATCATTGGTGACTACACTCACAAATCTCAGCTAAGCATTTGTCAGAGTAGTGACCAATGGCAGGTGATGGTTAGGTTCAGGGGGATGAGCGATCTAATCTATAACTTACCTTGACTACGTACGTTACTTCCTTCCTTACTCTGATTAACTTCTAAGGTAATGACATTCGGGTAAAATTCAACAGCTGAAGATAGTAAATGTGTGTAATATACTCACAGCTTTAGGTTTGAAAGGTGGCTGGACCTCTTTATTCTCCAGTTTTTCCCAGTCTATATAGCGGAAGAAGGCGTGCTCCTTGATATCTCTCTCCCCCTCTGGACCGCAGCCTAGACGCTTACCTGGGTGCTTGGTCATCAGCTAAAATCCCACACACACACATAGACATACAAGGTGTGAAAAGTTTGAAAGTGTGTGTGTGTATGTATGTTTGTATATACTGTGTCCAAACCAATCCCTGAACACTGGCCCCCCTTTCAATACAGGCTGTCTCTCTGCATGAAGCCATATTAATGGGATGGGGGAAGGAAGCAGGGAAACTCTGTTAGGGCTGGACAATAAACTGTGAATTGCCTGAATTAACAAAATTCTGAATCTCTTACTATCACTTACACAAGCCAACATTTAGTCTGTTTTGATCAAACTCTGGTGCGTTTTATTTGGGCAGTTGTGAATGCAGTAATCATACTCTGGTGTGGACCAAAACAACCGATTCAAGAATGTTTGCAAAAGGTGATCTTGGACTGTTTCCAAGCGAACCAAAACACAGACTGCCTGTGCAGGCATTTGTTGAGATGGACACAGGTAGACAACAGGTTAACACGAGTGGGAAAAGACTGTCCTGGCCTTCTACAGAAGTCTGATGTTTGCTTGACATCTGGGCCGAAGAGATCATACAAAATACAATAAAGTCCATAAAAATAGAGACGTTTATCGAGATAAACTGGAAGAGAATTTAGTCAAAATGAAAAAAACTTTGACAGCAATATATCAAAGTCTGTGATTACCTGCCCAGAAGTGGCAGCTCTTGAGGTGAAAAAGATGAATTTGTTCCTTCGTACACAGCCCTCAGCAAATAATATTTAGTACAAACATATCAGAACATGCATGCATTATGCACTGATCACATCAAGACATGTCGCTATAGGTGCGGCTTCTTCAAAAACGCCCCTTGGTCAAAAGTTGTTGGGCAAAACAGCTGATGGAGCCTGTGGAGCAGGGCTGTGCTTAACCAGGCTATCAAATGTGATCTCTTTCAAAGACAGTAGCCTTGACGAGCAGTGTGACTACAGACCTGGAACTAAAAAGAGAATATTTGAACTTTTACGCTCGCAAAGAGGAACGCATGGCAGACGTGCTGTACCACTGGAAAACAATGGTTTTGTAGTGACACATTTCTAACCATACATCTCAGTATGATCAGGGGCTTAAAGTATATCTGAAGTAAATCTGATGGTTGTGGTCTTATCATCCAGCCCTAACATCCATCACCATGGATACTGATGCCTCTCAGCAGCTGAGTTACTGTACATCATTGGAAAGAGAGATAACAAGCTGCTCTGTGTATTCAACTGTAAGACAAAAGGTGCTCTTGGAAAACGGGGAAAAAAAATCTGAACAGACATGAAGGCAATCCAGGCACTCCAAAATACTATACTTACTTCATATCATGTTCAATTTTTTCAAAGTATTTTGGGGGGCATTTTTCCCCTTTATCAGATAGTGGAGAAGGACCTGCAACAAAACACTCTGGGCCAGAACAGTTGGTTATTCTTACACTTTCACCATAAACTAAGAGCCCTTAACATGACATTGTCTCCAGTGTTCAGAGTGGATATGGAGCGGGTTTAGGGGCCACATTAGGACTGAGTCTTTATGTGTATTTATTGAGCATGTGCCCTCACCCCCTTGCAGATAGCAACAGCTTCTTTGGACATGGATTTAGGATAAGAGACATGATGCTCCATGATCGACTGGAACAGCTCATCTTCATCTTCCCCATCAAAAGGCGGCTGGATGGGCACAAATATAGATTTTTCTTGTCAAAGTTGGTTCTCAGTAGTAAAAAAAAGACAATGCAAATACAGTGAATGTATACTAACCTGTCCAGCAAGCATTTCATAGAGCAGTACTCCAAAGGCCCACCAGTCCACAGACTTCCCATAAGGCTGATAAGCTATGATCTATAAGACACAATGGTGGAGTCTTGAGTCTCATTCAGGAGTTAAAAATGTATTTTTTAAAAAAGCACCAATCAGCTACTTCACAGCACGTAAACACACCTCTGGAGCGATGTAGTCTGGTGTTCCACAAAAAGTCTTTGTGGTAATCCCATCGTACATGTTCTCTTTGCACATGCCAAAGTCGGCTATCTTTATATGGCCCTCAGAGTCCAGCATCACGTTGTCCAGCTTCAGATCCCTGAAAAAAAAAAACACACATACACACACGTATTTATTCACACCTACATTCTGAAATGATTGTTAAGTGCACATGCAGACTGGTGCTGATTCACAAACTGACTCACCGATACACAATGCCTTTGGAGTGAAGGAAGAAGAGTCCAATGGCAATCTCTGCAGCATAGAACCTAAAATACAGACAAACACCAGTTTCTAGACATATATGTGAGTCTGTATTGATGTGGATACATATTAACCACTCCTAAGTACCATTTCAGAGCTGGGTTAGAGGTGCAGACTACTTGTTTTCATATTTGGCACTAGGTCTGGTACCATTCACCTATCTCCTGATTCAATATAATCATGATACATGGGTGCCAATTCAATATGTATTGTGATTTTTAAGTATGTGATTTTAGTACTGCAATTCGATATTACGATTTATTGTGATTTTTTTAACACTAGACCATGAGAAAAAGTTGAATCACACACTTCTAGGGACTTTTACTTTAAAAATATCTATACTGATGCAATAAAAAGTTGCAGCATGTATGTAGTCAGAAATGTCCTAAAGTCCCAAAAGTGACCCCCCAAAAATGGTGAATATAATCCAATCCATCTTACTTCCATATATGTATTTTATTTCCCACAGTCTCACGTGTATACTTCCGCAAACTTTACCAAGTGCGTTGCTAGCTCTCCTGTCAGCTCCATCTCTCTCGACCACGGAGATGAGAGGGACAGCTGGCTTGACCACACAGTACCACAATACAATAACATTTCCTGTCTGTGACAAAGTTAGCACATAGCTTTAGCCATCATGTCTAGCTCTTACTGGCAATGTGTGAAACCCAAAGCACAAAGTGTTTCCATACTTTACTATATGTGTAGCATTTACCACTTTGGATTTAAAACGGGAGGGTGCAGGTCATTTTCCACGCCAACCCTCCACTGTCGCAGCTCACTGGGATTTGATTCAGTTTGATGGATAAGGAACGGATATGATGTCACATTACTCTGACTACAACAATAAAAGCTGCAACTTCCTTCTACCTCTGCATAGACTCAAATGAAGCAAATGTATTGACTCTGGCGTTATCTGTTTCCATATCACAGTACATACTGTAGATGAATTGTTTTTTTCCCCACCCATATGTAGCACTGGCAACCTACGACACACTCACAGGTTGGTCGTTAAAGAGCTTCAACAGCTTGGGATGCCCAAAAAGGGGTTTAAATGACTTGCAAAGTACTGTCCTGTCTCTGCCATCATTGTCAGCCACCACATATGGCTGAGATGCTGCTACTTACATCCCTGAGAACTGAGTAGGCCAACTATGCTTTCTATTGTGAAAACCTGTGTATTGCAGTGTAGTGTACTCACACAGCATGAGGCTCCTTGAACTTGCCGACCTGTTGGATCTGATACATAAGGTCTCCTCCATTTATATACTCCATGACAAAATACAATCGGTCCTTGAAGACAAAGAAGAAGAGGAGACAATCAGTGATCAGTAATAAATCTCATGTAAATATGCACGTCCTTATTAATGCAAGATGTTGTGTATCCATGCTGTACCATGGTTTGGAAACAGGAGTGCAGCTGAGTGAGGAAAGGTGGTTTCCCAGCCAGAGCGAGGACTCTCTTCTCCACCATGGTGCACTCCACATCATCATCCTGGATCACCACGTCCTTCTTCAGGATTTTGACGGCGTACAACTCATCGGTGCCCTTCCTCTCAGCCAGCATCACCTGAAGGGAGTCAACAAAATGGAAACAAATAATGAGCTTCACAGTGATTTCATTTTGTTTACCAGCCGCTGGCTACCATTTCTCACGATTAAAATAAAAACACTACTAATGTGCATCACCTTGCCAAAGCTGCCCTTGCCCAAAACCATGACAAAGTTGAAGTCCGAGAGCTTGACCCGGTCCTGATTGCCATTGCTGTCATACTTGCACACCGAGGAGGAGGAAGAGGAGTCTGTGGGCTTCCCTGGACCCACCCTCGCCCTCTGGACAGAAAAGGAATAACAGAAAAAAACAAGATTATGAGAAGAAATAAGCCTCGTATAAGGCAGAAATTAAGCCTGTTGTCATTTTGTGTCTGTTTGTGTGTGTCTCACCTCAAACTTTTGTCGTAGCTCCTCGTTACCATCTTCTCCGTCTGGCTGAACGGGAACATTAAAGTATTCTCCCTCCTCCTGGGACAGCATCTTAAACCTAATCCCCAGAATAAAAACATTAAATACAGGATTATCACCAGACTATGACAATAAAGCCCTTAAACGTTCACACCCATATTCCCTCAGCCAGTTAGATGTGACTACTGAGGGTGGGAATCACCAGAGGCTCCATGATATCATATTATCATGCTACTTAAGTCACAATATGATTTTATTGCAATTTTAAACATTTTGTGATATGCTGAGTATTATATCGCAATCTAATACCCTGGCAGTAGCTGAAAAGTCAAAAAATGACATCCTTATGTCTTTTCCTTTACCACTTACCGGTGACCTCAATGGAAAACCTCATGAGGTCAAGGAAAGATGTAAAGAAGATTTAGGAAAAGATAACCGTGATGTTCAGAGAATCTGACGGCCTTTACACTCGGCTCCATAAAGATGATGTGACAGCAGCAGATGTTACTGATGCAGGTCTGCTGTTGTGAAACTACAATGTTCCTAAGACAGACTAAAAAAGGCGCTGCTTCCCCCCGTGCGTTATCAAATATCTCCTTCAGTGGCAGTGTGTGAAAGAGAAATACTGCAGGTCCGTCTGCTGCTGTAACACTTTACATCAACATATAATAAAGGATTATCTGACCTAACATGGACAACCCGTGAACAACATCACTTCATTACCCAGGTTTGAACTGAAGTAAACAAAGAAATAACCTATAGGCTACCACAAATATATGATAAATATTGAGTTATTTTTTGAGTTATGGTGACGGGGTATAACCATTATATGTATATTTCATTGTACTCCTTTTTGGATGTAATATTTATGTTGGTTATTTGTTTGCTATATGTTTATTGTTAATTTTATTTGTTATTCTTGATTTGTTTTTACTTAGGTATTTGTTACATATTGAACGGCTGAATGGTGCATCGAATTGTTGGGCGCCATTATATCCTTTCCTTTGGTAAAGGATGGTCCGGTGTATCGTCTGCTAAAGGAGATCATAAAGGAAGCGTTGAAGCTCCTTTTCTTAGCATTTAGAGAATTCATGGCTGCTACTTACTATAGGTACTTATAGGTCATTTCACTCCGTTAGGGACCTTCCTATGCAAAAAACTTTTCAGCTGTAGCCCTACTTTGTATTCACAAATCCTGAGGTCAGAGGTCAAAGGACCCCTATGACAACTGCCATGCCAGTTTTTCGTTTTAGCATTCTTCCTGGCAAGGTCCTTAGGTTTTCTAGTTTAATATGATACTACTCTGCCTTTCAGACTGAGTCTGCTACAACCTCTGACAGACAGAATAGCGGCTGGGCCCACCAGTAGACTGTTAAAAGGTAGTTAATATAATAAAGTATTGATAGTATTGTCTGTGTATCGATAATATTGCCATGCAAAGTATCACAATACTATGCTGTATCGATTCCCCCTTCCACCCCTTCTGTCTACTGTCTGCACATGCACACATTTTCCCAATTATCCACCATACATGTTGACACCTCACCATCCATCTATCCCTTGTTTCTGTAGCTCTGAGATCCCAAAGGACAGGGATCCCATGAAGTCATTCCTGCTGGTCAAATCCCAGTCCCAGATCTCCAACGACAGACGGCGGTCCTTGTCGGTTTCTTTTAGGTTGCTAAGAAATGAGAGACAGCCAGATAAAGGGTGTTCTTAAAATAGGTAAAACATGATCACATTTTGGTATCAAAGTTACATTCATCACATCTCTCTTTATCGAAACTGGTAAACACCTCAGCAAGTGACAGTTTTTCATGCGTGCGCCTTATCTAACAGTCACACGGCAACCCAGAATAGCTGGAATAAACAACAAGAGCAGGAAAAATAATGGGGACAGGGTCACTTGCATGAGCTCCAGTTAGTTTTGTGCTTTTTGTGACTGAAAATGGGGCCAAGATCTTGAGACCAAACAAGTGCATGTTCTAACAATGACAAAAATAAATTCATTGAAGCCTCATCTGAGATAAAGACTCACAAAGTGAAGGTCTCATTCCAGGAAGGATTGAGGCAACATTTGATGGTCTTGGTCTTCTGCTTGCTCTCACTTTTGGGATCTGGGATCAGCTTGAGCTTGACGTAGGGGTCTGACAGGCCGTTGGGGTCCATGGGCACCAGGTTCCTTGCCTCTTTGACTGCGAGAGGTTGAGCAGAACATGATTACAGAAGAAAACATCCCAAGATAATGCGCACTTTTAGACTGTTTAGTCTGGGATTTGTCCTTTCCAGAGGACATCAGGACGTGAACCTGTAAGTCCTGCCCTAAATAACTCTGGCTACATTCGACAACACTTAACAACAGTTTAGTTTCTGTTCTATAATCAATCCACAGCTGTCTGAGAGAGAGAGAGAGAGAGAGAGCTCTGCACGTGGATGCATGTTCCAGTGGCAATGTGGGTCAATCGTTGACTCATTGATCGACTAATGGACTTTCCAGTTTTAGTCCTATAGGTTGACAGAGAGCTTTGAGAGGCGCTCAGTGTGTGTGTGTGGTGTGTGTGTGTGTGTGTGTGTGTGTGTGTGTGTGTGTGTGTGTGTGAATGAAGAGACAGAGAGCACTCACTGGTGACGGTGAGAATGTCGTCAGTGATCTGGGCAGAGATGTGGATGCGTCCTCTCCTCTCGGTGTGATCTGTCCCACACAGGCTCGGGACGTTGGCGACGCACCGCTTGTGGATGTTCATCATACAGTCTGAACACGGATACACAAACACACAAGTTAATTATATTTATACAGCTCAAAATCACAAAATACAACGTAGCCTCAATCCTCCGAACCCTAAACTAGGGCTGTGAAAATATCAGATTTTCACCATATGATTATTGAGGCAAAAGTATTCACAATAACGATATCACATTAGGCGGTTCCCAAACTATACTCCTTGAAGCCCCCCACTTGTATCTAGCACCCTGACATCATTTAAAAAAAAATTAAAAATCCTTGAATCAAATCATCAATTTGAAGAACATTTAAGTGATTCAGTGTATTACATGAGTTAGTCTTTTTTCTTATTAAATCAATTTTCTTGAATGAATAAAACTCGTCAGTTTTGTCAACATAAATAAAGTGATGACGTCTTGACGAATTAACGAAGAGAATGTAGACACATAATGATCTCTTTAGCTCTTTAAACTCGTTTAATTAATTTACCATAATAGCGTTGTGGGACACAAATACTTTTTTTTGACCACAGTGAAAATATTGTTTTTGAAAGGCTTAACGCCAACAACTACAGATTAAAGCAGAATATTTCATTAGACTTTGCTACTAAGAAGCAAAAATATATTTTTAGATAGTTTCCTATACCGACTTTTGTATTAAGAAGAGTAAATAAAGAGTGTTATGGTTAGTATTACAGTAGCGAATCGAATTTTGACAACCTCAGAGCAGACAACACCTGATGATCTTTGGCGAACCACTGCTGTTGAAAATTTGGAGACAACACACTAATAATGCTATCAGTCAAATTCATCTCTAACTTTGAGTAAAGAAGGGAGGCTAAACGCGCTTCAGCTGCCTAACAAGGAATAATTGGCCTTCGCTGTGCTCACAGAATAGGACAATGTTGTAACAGGAGAGACTTCAGAGAGCAGGTCCAAAGCACACTCGAGCACACAGATTTAAGAAACTAATCCTCCTTTAAAGACTAACATTTTGACGCCAACTGCGTCCTCAGAGTCAAACAGATCACATCCTCTTAAATAACCTCCTCAAGTTGGGAACTGATTCAGCATAGGTTGGAAAAATGAGGAGGGAGCAATAAGCTTCATATGGGCAGGCTAAAGAATCATACATCATATAATAATAAAAAGAGAGAAGTAGAAGTATATATATAAATAACAGCTGGATGGGTGTTGTCAGTGAAACTTATTTATGCATTTACTTCTACTTCTCTTTTTTTTATTATTATATGATGTATGATTCTTTAGTCTGCCCATATGCAGCTTATTGTTCCCTCCTCATTTTTCCAGCCTATGCTGAATCAGTTCCCAAGTAGAGGAGGTTATTAAGGAGGTTATTTAAGAGGATGTGATCCGTTTGGCTCTGATGAAGATGCAGCTGGCGTCAAAACGTTTAGTTTTTAAATAAAATTTACTGCATTAAAACTGTGTGCTCCAGTATGCTTTGAACCTCATCTTTAACTTTGTTTATCGTGCGTTTTCTCTCATATTCACAAAGAAATCACACTAAAAATACAAAACTATTGAGGTGGAAAGAGAGTCGTTAACCATACCTGCACAAAAGTGTCATTTAAAAGCTGCTGGACTATTTACACATTATTATCAGATGTGTATTGCTAACATGATATCAATATTTCATTGTTAAATATCACTGTTATCGTCAGTGCCGGCACATACATTTATACCCTCATCTCTTTATCATGATGCTTTTAGTACTTTATCACCAGATTAACAGCTCTTCAGCGTTGTGTCAGGGGTAGGGTTGAGACAGTACAAGGTTTTCATGACACAACTATCATTTCAGAAAATAACAGTTTCACAGTATTACTATTATTATTTTCAGTTACAGTGACTGTGACTGACTCCTTAAAGGATAGAGAAGAGAATTTCAAACAAAACAATAGCATGTATTATTATATGCTATATAACTTAAGTATGCTAGTTTACATATTAGCAGTACTATAGCATATTAAATTAACTACTACATGAAAACACCAACTGTGAGCTTTTCAATAATATCCTATGATTATTAACAATCATCATGTACTGAAGGTCTGCAACGGAGCAGCCAGACTGCTTCTGTCTCTATCTCTAACTCAAGCACTCAGGTATGGCTGTTTTTTCAGTACAGTAGATTAGTAAGTGTACACACTATGATAACAGTCCTTGATAACAGTATACCTTGATACCAGTATACTACATAAGAGAGAGATGGGAAAAGATTTGTTCAAGAACGAAGCAGCAAAGGACGAAACATCTGGACTTTAAGTCCCATAAATACTGGATCTGACACTTCCCATGGTGCAACTCAATAGCATCTTGTTATTAGACCCTTCCTGCATGATAATCATAATTTTACATTGAGTGCAGCTACACAGGCAAAGTTTCTCAATCTGTCCACTAGATGTCAGACTGCTCTGATGTATAAAGCCACAGATTTACTTCATTCACTGAGAGGTGGAGTATCCATCCCATGATAATGACCTTTCTTTTGAAAACTTCTTTTTATTAATTTCATCAAATATCTCCATCAGGCATTGCACTAAACATGTCATTCACTTACGTAACTTTAAAATTTCTATCTGGCTCCACTCGGCTACACATTAAAACTTTATTGAGGGATGACCCAGAAAAAAAACAAGTCAGAACAACACATCTCATCTCATCATGGTAACAAATTTAAAATATATAGATCCCTTGCTTGTGTATTGAGAGCCTTGTTACCCTGTTTTAGGGCCCTGCTGTATGAATCCAGCAGACAGGAAGATTTGACCTAAGTCAGATTAGTGACTTGAGTTTTGAAGGAGACATGAGAGGGTCATTATTGCTTTGCAACTCCTGTCAGCCATCAAGACTCGAGTCTCTGTTTTTGATTTCCAAGTTGAAATTTAGTGACATCATGACATCATAACTGGGGCTGCACAATGAACTGAAATTTTATCGAAATCGCAATGTGGCCCACTGCAATTTTCAAATTGCAGGTGGTAACATTTTTGTTAAAGGCAAACTGTGTTTCAAAACACCATTTTAAATTAATTATTGTGGTGCTGCAGAGATGTCCTGACCAATACATCATACTCTACAGACTTAAGAAAACATCTTTGTTTGGTACAAATCACACCAGAATTATTTTATTATGTTTTTCCATGAAAACGAGAATAATAATCTAAAAATGTCCATCCCCTTAATATCATAAATCATATCACAACTACAATATCAGTCAAAATAATCACGATTAGATTTTTTTTTCAAAATCCTTCAGCCCTAATCATACCCAGACTTTTCTCAACCCTAATCAATGAGGTATAAACAAAAATGTCGAACAAAGAAGCCAAAGAATATTTAGAAAGTTAAAAAATTAGCCATCGCATAGTAGAGAGAAACACAATTTGTTAATATGAATAAAATTTGCAAGAAACACAGAGCTCCTAGTCAAATGTTGTTTGTTTACATGGTTTAATATATAACCTAATAACCCCTTTGTGAACAGTATTTTCAGTACCAACCACGTTAACACCAACCTATTTTCTTTTCCTTTTTGCGTACATCTGGTGAATAAATCTAAACGTATGAAAACTGTTTCAAAGGCCGAGTCCTTCACACACTGTGCTGCACACAGCAGGTAAAATGAGGAACTGTCAACCCATTAAATAATGTTGGTGACGGCTGGAGACAGCATTGCAGAGATGTAGCCCACTTCCTGTTTGTGTCTTTGTCAGGCAAATGGTCAGCAATAAATATGACACAACAGCAGGAACATAAAAACTGTTCACTCATTGTTATGAGGAGCTGATAATATCTCTCCAACTGTTGTCCATTAAGCTGATAATATTTGCGCTGTCTGTCATTATGACTCATGAGCAGCTCAATTATTGTAAATGAAATATAAATTCAGAGAATGTGTTTTTCATTGAAAGGTTTTAGCTGAACTACAGCCCATACGCTATAAAGTAAAACAGTATTAACTGGAATGACAGAAATTGAACAGAAGAGCTCTCAGCCGAACCCAGAACCCTCTCATTGGGCCACAAGTCTTTCTCCTAAATTAAAGACATGAAAAAGACACTTTCATATAGGGTATATTGATCTTTGGAACAACAATTAAAAAGAAGCAAACAGCAAATGTACAATGTTAATTTCACTGTATCTTGACTAGTTATCCGTCACACGTTGTCTTCAGACAAATTAGTATAAAAGAGCATATTAAAGCTCTAAATCTATAAAACATGTGAGTTCACTGTGTTTGTCTGAAAAGTGAGTAGTTTTGAAATTTATACATTTATCCAGCCAGCCCACATAAGGTCTATAAAGCAGGTAAAATGGCAATTTTTGCGTAAAGCTTTCGTTTGTGCTTAATACTCAAATGGTGTGATCCCTGTAAAATTTAAGTCCATTTCAAATAAATTTATAAATAAATAAATATGCTTATGAAATAAAATAGATAACAAATAAATGAGGCAATAAGTATATAAATAAATAGAAATATATAAATGAGTCAATGTAGGTCAATATATAAATAAATAGTTAACAAGAGCACAAGAATTAACTAGCTAACGCACCCCGCAGCCCCTCCGCTAACTAAGGTTCGTCTACTAGCCAGCTGACTTTTGTGCTGCAGTGCCGGTCTGGATCTGTGAAATAACAGCACCTTATTCATTTCAACACAACAGATGGAAATAAAAAGACCTGGGAAATAAATGTGGCATCAGGAAATAAAAGTCCCCCTAAGTAAATAAAGGCAGACCTTTGAAAATGGCCTTTTTGAAAATAAACTTAGATGGATCAATGACACACCACCAACAGCTGTGTGGTGGCATAAACTGATATTTGCGCTAATATCAATGGAATATCTAACATACATATTTATGGGGGCGGCAGTAGCTCAGTCTGTAGGGAGTTGGCTTGGGAACCGGAGGGTCACCGGTTCAAGTCCCGACATGGACCAAAAACTGAGTGTACTGGTAGCTGGAGAGGTGCCAGTTTACCTCTTGGGCACTGCTGAGGTGCCCCTGAGCAAGGCACCAAACCCCCAACTGCTCGGGGCGCTTGTCAGGAGCAGCCCCATCACTCTGACATCTCTCCATTAATGCATGTATGTGTGTTTCAGGTCTGCATGTACCATGTACGAGTTTAACAGAGTGTAAATTGAATTTCCCCAATGTGGGACTAATAAAGGTAGATCTTCTTCTTCTTCTTCTTAAATGTAAAATGGGTGATTTCTTTAAGGCTAAATATGCTGGCAAAAAACAAATATTTTCTGATAGACTGCAGAATTGAAAATTTGCTCAGTGAAAATCTGGGGCAGTAAGCCAAAATATTTATTTACTGACTTTTATTTATTGTGTTTTGTTTTCAGCTGTAATGGACTGAGCATCTCCTTATACTCTCATAAACAGATGCTATGACAGTTTCCACTACATAGTTATGTGACTGTGTACAGTCATCTCTGAGTATATTATGTGCCATGTACTGTATATCATGCGTCAGGCATCTAGGTCTGATGTTGGTGTATTGCTGGTTTTGACTGTGTTTGTGTTTGAAAGCATAATGGAAAATGTTTTTTAACTATATATTTAATTAACGATATTGACTCATTTATATGTTTAGGTTTACATCTATTTATTGCCTCATTTATTTCAGGATATATTTCATAGCCATATTTATTCATTTCATAGGCATATTATTTATTTTTTAAATTGACTTAAAAGGCATACCAAACTGATAACACAGTTTGAGCTACAGTTAAATAGATATTATTTCACAGACATTTATTAATGTATGCATTTCTTTAATTAAAATGAACTTAAATGGAATACCACAGCTCACGCATACATGCAAACACACAGGGACAGATATATTTGTGTACGTACGGTCACATTTCATGCCCTGGTGTATCAGCCCGTAGAGGAGGGAGCCACAGTGGTCACAGAAGGTCGGGCTGGAGTAAGTGTGGACCTTAAACTTGTGTTTACTACGAGGATCCTGCAGAAGCACAAACACAGAGAGGAGACAGAAGCTATTTGAAGTCGATGTTTAAAGTAATCCAGGTTTGTCTCAGTCTCTTTTCTGCATCTGCGGTGCTCAACAAACATACAGCTTTCATCCAGAAGACCGCCGTTTGTTTCCCATGTGAGAGTTTCACTTTCATTTTACAATCAGCTGCTCGTTCACCATGTATTTTTTTTCCTAAACCCAACTAAGTGGTTTTGTTGCCTAAACCTAAGTAAATGTTTTTAATTTACAACATTAAGCACCTGTTTAGTACGATGGAAAAAGTGACACCGAAGGGTCTCACAAAGGGTCAGTATGCGATGAGTTGAGATGAAAATGTGTTGATTAGCCATGTTTCCATTCAACTGTCAACCAAATTTTAAGTGAACTTTTGAAATGTTACAAAAAAAAGAAATGCAAACTAGGAGCATTTCCATCAACTGGTTTGGAGCGAATAAACGGCTACAGCGTAGTTTGGAAGTTGGCACTACAACGAATCAGTGCATGAGAAGAGAAACAGAAGTGAGGAAAGTAAGTCAACGAGTCAAGACGAAAAACACAGAAGGCTCTTCTAATTTTTCATCTTGTCTCATCATTCCAATACACAGATATTTTCAGTGTTATGGCCGTCTGGACTAAAGCTAAGTGGTGAGTGAGAGCGGTGTGAAAATGGTCGGGAGACGGTGTTTTGTTTCATGTACATAGTACAACAACAGCCTGTATATGGTAAATTTCCCCACTGTGGGACTAATAAAGGAATATCTTATCTTATCTGCAGTCCTCGGTCTTCCAGTTTCCCTTTTTGAATGACAAATACAGACTACCACAGCCTGCTGGTGTGGACAGTTATTTCATCTCACACAGGCGCAGAACGTATGTGGTAGTTGGCCACCAACTGTAGTCTTTGCAGTGTGTTCAAATGCAACTTTTTGGCCATGATACAGGCAACATGTGGCAATGCAACGGTTGGCCTTTGTCACCACTGGTTCTTTGATGTGTTGTATCTGTGCCTTCAGCGACAACAGCATCCCGACACCAAAAGTGCACTTATTCTCACCATTTAGTGCATCTGTGGTGAACCGATTCCTTAAACATTGTTTCTATTAAAACAGAGAGCTGAAGTATAATTATTGAGAGAGAGGATGGAGTACTTATTGAGTTTTGAGGATGCTAAAAAATAGTAGACAACACAGCATTGGTGATATAATAAAAACACAGAAAGACAGGGGAGTTAGAGATTAATAAACATCAGTTATGCGACTTCAAAATCCACACTGACTCACAAAATGTGTAAGTGAATGAGAGATGTTGGCTCATTAACCTGAGGCAGCCAGGCAGCACATTCTCTCTTTACAGACATGTCTCAGTGTGATTTAAGGCTGACGGCTCAGCAGGTAACATCTGCGTGTGTTCATCTAACACAGGAACCACACTGACACACACATACACAAAGCCAGTGCTGACCTTGCTTATGTTATTAATAAACATCTCTCAACAGCACTAAATCACTAACTGTGTGTTTAATAAATATCTAACTTGAGCACCAGCGATCTGCTTCACCGTGGACTCCAGTTTTCTTTACTTACATCGGAGGCAGGTCCCTTGTCGGCCCCCGGACAGGAAAAGGTGACAAATTCATGACAGCGCTTGTGGACCACAAAACAGCACACTGGTGGAGGGAGATAGAAAAAGACAGCAAATATCAAACTCAGGCTTCCTTGCAACACCAAATAAGGCGACACAATAGCAACAAAGAGATGAATCAATATGTCAATTATGTGGCATTAGTCAGTGCACAATAGGCTACTCATATTTCCAGCAGTTCCCATTTGTTCCTTCCTTGCTGTCAACATCTATATTTAGTTTTATTGCTTCAGTTTAGATTATTTCAAATATAACCACAGCATGGTGGGACAGCTCATAATCACGCCCCATAACATTAAAAGCTGCTACAGGAAGCGTCTGACGGAGGCAGCAGGCTCCACGCACCTGGTGACTGTATGTTCCTGCTCGCTGCTTGATGTTGTGCTAAAATCATTTAGTGTAGTGACGGACTGAAATAAACACCCTGCATACTCTCAGCCCAATATAGAACATGGCTGCTGATCCGGATCCCTTTTGTAAGGGAATCATTTTCATAAGGACACTTAACAGACAAAAAGACATTTGGATGGGTGCTCTCTCAGTTTAGACAGAACCTCACACACACAAAGGACAGTTTGTTCAGAAAGTATAGTTTTTCCCAAAAACACACGGGACTAGAGGTCGACTGCTTTGGGTTTTTTATGGTCAATGCCCATTTTTTCAGAATCAGAACAGCCGATGGCCGATATCTACCGACATCTACTAAGGTCTGCCGGAAGACGGCAATTTGATTAACACAGGAGGCGTTGTCACATGTTCTACGGCAACACTGGGCTCCCCGCAGATGCGTGCTGCTTGCTAAATGGCTTAATATGCTCAGAAATTGGCCAATGCCGATTATGAAAAAATGTAAAAAAAAAAAAAAAAAAAAAAAAAAAAAAAAAAGGAAAAATTCAGCCAGCCACCTCTACATGGGACAAAGTTTATTTAGTGCATGATAGATTATCACAAACTATCTATCCATTAGAAGTCAACCAAAATAAAACAAGAATATTTTGTTAACGTAAATAAAGTTAACGTAATTGTAAACGTAACCTAATTTTGTTTAACGTATTGGTATTTTATGTATATTTTGATGCCAATATTTTGTACTTAAGTAAGATTTCACATGCAGGACTTTTACCTATAACAAAGTGTTTTTACAGTGTGGTATTACCATTTTTAATTAAAAGGGAAAGGCCGGGTGTTTTTAAGTGGGGTTGTATGAGGTATTCATCCATAGTCAGTGTATTACCTAAAGTAGACGAAGGCCACAAGGAACTGAAGCTGTTATCTATTCTCTAAAATTACAGTTTTTTTTCAGTGGAGTCTGGTGGCTTTGGCGAGAGCATAGATGGATACAACGACTTCAGTTCTCTGTCGGAAAGGGCTATCTGATGGCAAGGTGAAACTATTCAATATATAGCGTACGCTGAAATCATTTTTGTTTTGTTGTTTTTAGGTGGGCAGTTCTTTTAAATGGCTAAAATACCTTTTGCAACCCGTCCACAGCATTGTATTGCTTAGGTTCTGCAGTGTAACTCCTGTCTGTTTCTCCAAACTGGGAGGTAATACACCTACTATGGATAAGTACCTCATACAACCCCACTGAACTAAAGTAGTGTGTGTAACATACATGTTTATACAACGGCTTACATCTAGGGCTGCAACCTTTGAGATGATGATTCAAATCATTGGTCAGTTTAATCATTTCTGAATTATCAGACTTCTTGCTTGCATCATCAACTGCACTAAATTGTTTAATAAGAGCTCTGACAGGCCAACAACGTTCAAATCTTGTCTCAATAAATGTATGAAAAAAGTCTTAGGTTTGGTGTCACTAAAAAAAACATTTTAAATTCAAATCTGATGACCTGAAATGTGTGAAACATTTCAGATGTGTACTGTGGTTTTTAATTTTTTTTTTTTTACACTGAAAACATGATCCACATGTGGTTGTCAGACAGTTCACATGAAAAAAACAGCTGCTTTTTTACAAAAAAAGTGACTATATGAACATTTGACTTTGACTTTTGAATGCTAAGAAACTGCAGACAAAGAGATCTAAAATGCTATTAGGTACCAAAATGCTGACAGGAGTTGAGTAGGAGAGACGGACAAGCTGGTCTGATCCATCGCTGTAAATTTCACCATAGCTGCAACAAATGTCCATCACAAGCTGACACACTCAAACAACTTGTCAAAAAAACAGTCAAAAACCCAAGAGATTCAGTTTGACAAAGAAAATCAGCATTTGAGACGATAAAATCACTGATATTTTGAGTCGTTTTGCTTAAAAATGACTCAATTACCGGTAATTGATTATCAAACTTGTTGCCATTTTCTGTGGATCAGTTAAACTATTAATTAATACATAATCTACAGTTGAATGTAGTGTAAAAGGTTGGAGGCTGTTTCTCATAATTATAGACGCAATGTAAAGATGAAAAGGCATCAATAATAATAACATAATAATATTACAATAACATAAAAAGTGGAATTGTGGTCAGTTTACATGTGCAGAAACAGTTTTAAACTACATGTAAGCTGCTGTGAGTTTATTAGTCAGAAAATTAACCAGTAACTATTTTTATAATCCTGTTAATCATTAATCAAAAAAAAATCGTTGCTCCAGCTTCAAGGACGTTTGAGGATGATGATTTTTTCTGTTTTATATGTTTGTAAATTGTCATTTGTAAACATTGGTTGGACAAAACAAGTAATGTGAAGAAATTGTGATTGGCATTTTTCAATACATTCTGACTTTTTAGGGCATTTTGACAAGCCATAGTCTGTTTGGCTAGTCTGGATCAGAGTGACATTGTTACTTTGTTTTCCATTTATAGTAGCCTGGTTCGGTTTTGCAGTGCACAAATTAAAGCAGGCTAAATTAAAAAAAATAATTTGCTGAGGGGCGTGTACGGAGGAGTGAATTTGTCTTTTTCTATCTATCAGAGCTGCCACTTCTATGCAGGAAATCATGGATTTATTGCTGATGAAGTTCTAACAGGATACAAAGCATAACAATCAGTACCAGCCAATAGATGGATGTCTACAATGTGTGTCCTTGACCAAGGGAAAAATATATTTATATAGACGCACATACAGACTGTGTGTGTGTGTGTGTGTGTGTGTGTGTGTGTGTGTGTGTGTGTGTGTGTGTGTGTGTGTGTGTGTGTGTGTAGGGGTGGGGGTGAGTGTGGGTCTGTTGATGGCGTTATAGCTGTGAACGTATCTGTAGCAGACAGTGTGTCGTGAATAAATGCTATGAGTTCCTGTATCTGCGCCAGCTCTCTCGTAGGGTGGACCAGCTTTTCTCCTTAAAGTGACAAGGCGCTCCTAATTACGTATTAATATTTCTTTTAACCCTTTAACTGATAGTGTTAATCAGTTAAAATGCTTAATAACAGTTGTCAGTTAAACGGTTAACTATTAACATCCCCAGCTGAATACTCTCCATGCGTAACAAAGTAGTGCTTTCTGCCATCCAGGTTTAAAAAGAAGGTGCATCCTCCTTTTTCCAAGGGGATAAGATATTCCTTTTTGCAAAAAACATGTAATTTTGTCGACTTTATTTAGCATATTCTGTGTGTTCTCCTCAGCAGTCTTAGACTGGTTGTTTTGGTCCTCACCAGAGTATGATTACTGCGTTCACAAATGCCCAAACGAACTGCACCAGAGTTTGATTAAAACAGACTAAATGTTGGCTTGTGAAAGCGCCCTAAGAGAATAAATGATTAATCAAGAGTATAATCTGTAGATTAATTGAGGATAAAAATTACTGTTAGTTTCAGTCCTGATAGAAAGTGAACAGTACTAATATGAAACCTTCAGAGGTGGAAAAAGGTTTGATCTGTTTGAGCAGAGCTGGTACTGATCCATCAGATCAGTCAGTAAAACTTAAGACAATCCAGTCTGGGTCAGATGGACACAAAGTATCCATCCATTTAAGTTTTGATTAGTCACTTCCTATAGACAAAGATGTGACCAGGACCAACACCAGATCTCCATTTAGATTAATAGGGCAGATTTGTCTTCTGTACTGTTGCCTCCCATCGCTGGTATATTTTTACGTTCAAATCTTTTAACCACTTTCACTTTACAATAACTTGCAGTATCAACAAAAATAGAGTTAAGACAGCAATACGGATCAGCACTATTATGAATATGAACACACGTTGCAACAGCAGCCACAGCAAGAATAACACAAACATAGGCACACACACACACACACACACACACACACACACACACACACAGGGTGACATTAAGCTCTGGTTTAATCTTAATTATTCACATTGTCGTTACATTTTCATGAGGCACCATGGCACCTGGCGCCACTTTCCACAGCTTTCTAGCAGTTAAGCAACAGAGCGCTTACATTTGTTCATGCGTGTGTGTTTATTTGAGCAGGAGAGAGGGTGGGTCCTACTGTACACTCGGTTAGCACAGTTTTAACTCAAAGGCCTAAAAATACCAACAGATAAACACAAATACAACAGTAACTGATGGTGTGACAGTGAACTCTGTCCATCTGTAGCGCTGCACAATGCAAATGAACAGACACTGTGAGGAGACAGACTGGAAAGAAGGGAAACGCAAAGAGGAGATGAAGATGACAAGAAAAGAAAGAGTGAAGAAGAAATAAAGTCAAACAGAGAGGTGTGTGTGTGTGTGTGTGTGTGTGTGTGTGTGTGTGTGTGTGTGTGTGTGTGTGTGTGTGTGTGTGTGTAGGCAGGAAGGGATGGGGGCACAGCTGGGTTTGAGGCGATGTGAGGGGGTGGAGGATTCATTTGTGTGTTTGCGGTGTGTCAGAAAGACAGAAACAGAGCTGGAGCAACAGAAAGCAGTGAAGGACTGCAGTCACACTTTATAGCTTTTTGTTCATAAATCTGCTCTGTCACTTACACAAACCTGTGCAAGTAGATAATACACACACAAACACACACTACTGAAAGACAGGCCTAGTGACCTGCTGAGGAGGTCTTTGCTCTGTTGCCTAGCAACCAGGCTGAGCCCTACAGTCAAGACTCACACACACACACACACACACACACACACACACACACACACACACACACACACACACACACACACACACACACACACACACACACACACACTTTATCTGACTGACGGCAATAACAGCAAATCAGAGCCAATCCAAAAAAGACTCCTGCGATGGGCTGCCAGGATGACAGCGGGCCGACAGTTTCACATCAACAGGAGCATCAGGAAGTTCCTCCATCTTGGATGATTACCAGTCCACAGACCACAGACAGAGACACTCAAAATCACCACTCAGGCCTCAACATGCCTGTACAAACTGAACCACAGAGATAAGACCCTGCTGCTGAACAGCTCTTTAAGGGCGCTTTCACAAGCCCAACATTTAGTCCATTTTGGTCAAACTCTGGTGCGGTTTGTTTGTGCAGTTGTGAATGCAGTAATCATAATCTGGTGAGGGCCAAAACAATCGCTCTAAGACCATTTGCAAGAGGTAGTCTTGGACTGTTTCCAAGTGAACAAAAAACGAAGCGTGTGCGATGTTTGTTTGACATCTGGACCGAAAAAAAAAATGATGTTAGGATGTTAGTAATTAACCAATAACTGACATTAATTAATACATTACAAAAGACATATTAATAATTAATTAAAAAGCTGAGAAAAACGCAGAGGAGCAGCTCGTCACTTTAAGCAGAAAAGCTAGAAAAGCTGGTCCACCTTCAGAGTCTTAGCCAGCACAGATACAGGAAGTTAACTCAGGACTTCAGCTCAGCTGAAAAGTTGTAGCTTGCAGCCTTGTAGCATTTATTCACCTGTTCATAAACTGTACACACAAACTACAACACCACCGACAAACCCACACTCACCGCCGCCACACACACACACATACGGTCTGTCAGAAACTTTCTAAAGTTACGCTACATCGGGCACAAAGCCACTGGCATCGCTAGCAGCTGCTAACGTAGCAGAAACACACAATGTTTGTCAAACAGTCGCTATCGTTAATCCGGGCAGACACACAGCTTACATCCTGCTAAACTAAACAAAATGTGTGGTGGAGACTTTTACTGGGAAGGTGGCTGCATGTCTGCGACACTACACACAGCACCGTGGCTGCTAACGCTGCCGGACGGTGAACTGGAGACAGCGAACGCAGCACCGTGGCTGCTAATACTCCAGGACGGTGAACTGGAGACAGTGAACGCAGCACCGTGGCTGCTACAGTAACTCTTCTGACAGTGAACTGTTGACTCAGTTGTCTGTTGTGCTCATATACTGCAGCTGGAGCACCACTGCATGCAAGGCATAAATCTTGTCTTTTCAAAATTGGCATCCCTACAACCAACAGAAAATACCTGGACCCTTTTCTGTTTCTTCATATGTTGCTGAACTACTCCAGAATAAAATGATTCTGTCAAAAAGACTTTTCAGATTAAATATTTGTTACTTACTAAAGGTAGGACAAAAATGGAGATCCATCAGAAATGATCCTTTGACATCTAAGCGTCTGAGTGGGTTGATTAGTTTATGTTTTTGACTGACAGTGAAGCGTTCAGGGGAATCTGACAACTCAAACACTGAGATACAATGTAAACAAACCTCGGCTGGTAAGTGTGGCTTGCGAACTTGTTGTCTTTTTCTCTCTTACAGAGATTCTTTAGTCTGTGACAGTCAGGAACGAGCATATCCTCATGACTAAGTCAATGCATTTCTCTCAGAGCTATGCTGTATACAGTGAAGAGGGAAGCGCTGGTTAACTCTATGCTATACAACATGCACAATGTTTGTCTCATGACCTGTGTTAGATGTCAATATAAATTCAACTATCAGCTAGTAAATCACTGGGTCTGATTAATTGGTAGAGCTGAAACAACGCAACAACTGCATTTAATTAATTAATAAGGGTACTGACATGAATGACAATATTGATAATTGATAACTTACTGTTGTAAGTATATATGTATTAATACTTGAGGTTTTGGAGTGTAGGTAACAAATCAAACATATTGAGGAGAAATTAAATATGAAAAATGACTAGTTGTAGCCCTACCAATAAGTAAACCAATAATCATACAGGTTGTTTTAGAAAATCACATACTGAACCCCAAAAATTGGTCAATGCCGAACATCAATCTGTTGTCATTCACTGTGATATGTTAATTTCATCTTCACCTCACAACACTGGGTAGTTTTCCAGACGTATTAACATCCAGTCAGCCGTCCTGATATCTGACACACTGACGCTGGAAAGATCTGTCGGCTTTAAAATTCATTGTGAAGCAGTTTTTACTGACAAGCAGGCGCTACACTGCGGACAGGCGTACTCTAAAATGTGTTCGTTTTCTCGGCCACAGTGTCACAAACGTATCTTGAAATCAATATCTTTAGACTGGCTGACCTGTCATCCAATCAATAACAAAGATACTACTTCAATGGCTGTGACAGTCAGTGATCAAGATTAAAAGTCAACCACAGCCTTGATCCAAATCAGTGACAATGACACTTCAACAAGCAGAAACAGGCAGTATTGTCTTAATTCTTGCATCATTCTTGCATTTATTCTTGCATTATTCTTCCTGTGTTTGAGTCTTTTCAGTTGTAATGTGTGCACATAAGCTCTTACAAATACACAAGTTGCCACACTGACTGGAGACTAGTGGGGTGAGAAGTGGACAGATCAGTGGAAAGAACAAGCTTCCTCAACAAGACTATAAGTTTCACTCCAGTTAACATTTGGTCTATGAGCAGATGAGATACACCTGCATCCCAGTAAGAATACACTGGATGATAAAACACTGATTGATTACTACTGGATCACATATGGGGCTGAAACTGACTGAAAAAGCTGGATAAAGAAACAATGACAATGGGGCCTATCTATTATATTCAGTTTCACATTTATATACAGTATACATTATATACTAAAAACTGAATTCCTGTTTGTTAGATCATTATGTCCTAAAAGTTGTAAAGCTCACTCATAGCTGAATCCAGAGTTATTTTCCTCAGCATAATGAATGTGCATCAGACACACAGGACTGCACCGCCCTGCTCGCTGTATGTAGCTGTAATAACGGATATATTTGAGCAATTTGTTGCTGCACTGAAAAGGTTTATACTTATACTGTTGTTGAGGGTTTTTTTGTGTGCGGTTTATTATTTAATAATAATAATTAACAAAACACAAAATTTATATTTATGTATTTATTTGTTACATTTTGTTTGACACAGTAAGGAAAACCATGTTTTAGACAAGACTGATGTCTTACACATAAAGGAATGATCCCAGTCACTTCCACACAATGAGAAATACAGAGTATTAATTAAACACTGGAATCAAAACTGTACCTGGTATCGATACCTAAAGCAGGGACGGGTCATGATTTTCGATTATTCGACTAGTTGATAAGTTATAAAGAAATAGTTAATGTGTCTTAAAACATATACTGTATATTTTCCTTGTATTAACCATTGCAGGCACTGCCTGGTAGTATCGTTTCGACCGGGTAGAGGTCATGCGGCAATTTTTGATTAATAATCAAATAATACCCAGTGATTTTGTAGTAGTACTTTTGCTTGCAATGCACATCCCTAACTCAAAGCCCAGGTATCACTATCGGTATCAAGACTGAAAAAGTGGGATCGTTGCATCCCTAATCTCTACAATTCTACAATTTCATTTATCAGACGCTTTTGTCCAAAGCGACGTACATCTGAGAGTTCGTACAACACAAGCAACGGTCTAGATAGGAGGGAACAACGTGAGCAGGTGCCAACAACAGATTCACATCCGATCGGCACACTGGTGCCAACAAGCAATGCACAGGGTGTATAAGGGCAGATTTTTTTTTTTTTTTTTTTTTTTTTGCCGTGATCATCATTAATAGCATCAGCAACATCATCAGTGTCATCATCAATGTCTTTTAGCATTTTCTCAAAGGTGGAAAGGGACTCAACAACGACTGGATGAATTACCATGAAATTAAGTTCAGGTATTCATAGGCTTCTGAGGATGAATCCCACAGGATTCTCTCACTTTCCTTCCAGCACCATTATCGGGACAAAATTTTAATTTGTCCAGTACTTTTGTTCACATAGCAGCTAACCAGTCCCATCTGTACTTTGTGTCTATTGCTAATAAGCCAATGTTACTATGCTAACTAGCTAAACTGAAATGGTTAACATGGTAAACATTATACAGTACCTAACACAAGCATGTTAGCATTTTGGTCAAAAGCAGCACTGTGCCTAAGTACAGCCTCACAGAGGAGCTGATGTGGCTGTAGACTTTTAAGAGTGATCCAGAGTGAGGTCACACCGTCAGACACATCCCTTCACTGGGGTTCCATGCAGCGGGTTTTCGCCAGTCCGTGCACGTCAAAAACTACGCAGATGGGTGGAGAAAATGGTGAACTTTGAGGAGTTTTTGAAAAGGGAGTATAGAAGATCCAAACGTTTCCTCGTCACGAGTCCACGTCAGCTCATGTCTGTGCTGCCATCCTTGCAGAAAGTAGAACCGAAGCTTTAGTCTCGCTACCAGTGGACAGGCGTACACGGGATTGTGCCCACTTGTTGCTCCGCTTGTCAGATCGGCCGCGCCTCCCTACCTGCCCACTTGCCTCTCACTGAAAATGAATTATGGGCGCATCAATCACTTCCTGCTTTAACTTACAATTTAGTGATTTCTGCCCTGATGCAAAGATATCACTTTGAGGCAGTAAACCTTTTAACTGGAGACATTTTGACATGTCACAGTAGGAAAATCATGTGCAAATAATAAATTGAAAGATGGCTAAATTCTGCTTAACTGTTTCAGGGTCCCAGTTTAACCCATTCTGGCTCACTGTCATGGTTTACTGGGACTTAAGCATAACAGAATCATTAGATCATTGATATTATCAGTAATGTGTGGTTTTCCCAAATATAACAAGTTAAAATGCATGCAGTGAAAAAGGCCTTTGTCACAACAGAATAGTAATAGCTGGTTTCTTGATTAAACGCTTCTTTTCAGCATCTTTGTCAATCTAAAGACACACATTTTACAACCATTTGCTGATTTTAAAAGGAGTTTGTTTTCACTGTGTGAAACAAAAGTAGTTTTAACTTTTCAAAAATCAGAAAACCTCTTGTGAAACTTTCCCTTAAACTCATCTGATATGATGACCTAGAAGAAAATTGACCTTCTAACCCTCAAGTTCACACTCAGATCAGATCATCTCTGTTAAGCAGGAAATGAGCTGAAAGAAACTTCCTCTTTTCGCTGTCAGCGCACACACACAGGTGTGCACAGACACACAGACAAATACTAATAAAAAGAAAAGCTGAAAGCAGTAAAGAAAGAAGAGAAATCTTTACCTGCAGAACAGGTTTTCAAAACACACCCCAAATTCTACAGAAGACACCTTTGTCACACACACACAAACACACGTACAACATCGAGTCTGAAACACACAATCCGCCACACACGTCAGAACAGGTCTACACCACATGTCTGACATTCCTCCTGACCAAGAAGTGAGCAAACTGTTGTCACACTGAACTCTATATACACTCCTCTTGTTCCTTTAGCTCTCTTTACGACACCACCGATCACACAGTTCTCCCACTTTTCTCCCATGTTGGGTAAAATAAAGGAAAAGAAACAGCACTGACTGCATATTTAGGGATATACATTTCAAATGAACAGGACTCACAAACTGTTTCTCACTGTTTTTTGGTGTTCACAGGCTAGACAGGTTGGAAAGTGAATCCCTTTGTGTTTCAACAGCATTTAAATGACTATATTTCACTGTGAAGTAGGTCTTATTTTAAGTTGAAATATAGTCATGAAATGCTGTTTAAGCAACGCCTAAAAAACAGACTTTCCAAGCAAATTTTATCATGTTATGACCTGCAAGTCACCAAATCAAAGCCACCTGCCACAACATGTTCAAACAAACCTTACCACTGAGATTGGAAATACACGCTTGACCTTGGAAACAGAAGTTGTGGCATGAGCATGTCATGTTTTATGTGTAAGCAGTTGTGAAGAAGTGAGATTGTTTTGCCAACTGCAGATTCAAGGATGAATTTCCATTCTCATTCTCAAATTCTCAATCATCAGTCCTTAAAGCTGTAATGTCTAACATCTGGCCACAGAAAAAATAAATAACACTGCTGTCTTATCTTATCTGTCTTCATGAGAGCATGCGGCAGCTCTGGGAGACGGACCTTCAGTTCGTGGCTGTAACAACTCAGCCAGTGCAAATCCAGCGCTAGGGAGTCTGATTCCAGGGGGTCTGATCCCAGGGGGTCTGATCTCAGGGGTCTGATCCCAGAGGACTGATCCCCACTTCCCACTGGATCAGCAAACTTTCTGTTGCAGCCTCCACACAGGTCAGTGCCAGCCACTGTGACTCCCAGCACTCTCATTTGCGCTGGCTGAATTTAATCAAATCAATCAATAAATCACACTTTATTTATAGAGTAAGGTACATTCCATACAACAGGCGTAAACTCAATGTGCTTCAATTCAAGATAACCAAAGGTCTGTCTTCCGGACAATTTCTTGTTCGCTAATCTCTACGCCTGACTCTCAGAGAAAACCCAAAAAAATAGGACTCAAGCTGTTCTTCAGTGTTTTCTACCCATCATACCAGCAGTCTGATTTGGTGGGAAGGTCAAAGTCTGTCATTTAGATGATGCTTCAACAGCGTTTGAAAGCATCTTCATTGCCTGTTAATCTGTCTATTAGTTGATTAATCTATAAAATGTACATTAGGGTTAGGGTATGGCATCTTTAAATGTCCTCTTTTGTCCAAACAACAGTAAAAAAACAGATATTTAGTTTACAATCATCAAACAGACTCAAAAGATTGCTTATCAAAAGAGCTGATGATTCATTTTCTGTTGATTGACTAATTGATTAATCGACAGGCAGGTCACAACTACACATTAAAATATACCGCAGTTGTTTAAGAGCTGTCGAAACAACAGCAAAAAGCTGTCAGACACAAACAGACAGCAATCATCATATGGTCATGATTTCAGGCAGCATATGTTTATGTGCACAATTCAAAATAAATTGTACTCCAAATAGCAGAGGAAAGAAAAACAGCTGCTTTTATTCTGGTGAAAGGCGTTGTCATTGTTTTCTATGATGTCTCCGACTTCAATGTTTCCCACGTGAACAGCCAACTCAGTGTTGGTGCATCATCCATGTAAAAAAACATAAATCTATTTCTCTTTATATCTTACTGTACAATGTCCTGACATTATTAAAAGGGATAAAAGCAAACAGAACGGGCCTCAGTCACTGAGATGGCACACTGGACAGGTGTGTTTTCTTCTTTCAGATCAACATACTGTTACAGCATTGAGCAGAGCAATACAGTACCAGATCTCAAGTATTTGTACACTTTATAAAAACTCACTTTGCAACCAAATTACAACCAGTTTTTGACCATGTTTGTTTGTAAACCTTACTATTTAACTCTCATGTTAGGTCAACAATAATCTAATCTCTACATGCATGGGTAGGCAGATTTAAAATGAATTGGACTCACAAGCTGCTCTTAACTACCACATATCCTTCAAACAGCACACCATCAAATCAGATCTTACCGGATACTTGAGGTGAAGATGTGTTTCATCCATATTTAAATTGAAATTACATAATCCCTATTTATAGCTTCAATATGAACACTGAACACCACAAGAAACCTTTTGCTGCGTTCACGAAATGCTCAACATCTATACCATTTCTTGTTACTAATCTTTAACTATTCTTTCAAGTTAGATTAAATTAAGGGCCCCTTTTCCAGCAAAATACTCACTTTTGTTTAAGCCATAGTTTAAGTTAATCATTTTACTTTTTTTATACAGTTGCTTCAACGTGACCATTGATCACTACACCACAACAATCCTCACCATATTTTCATTGACTCACCTTCAACTGTTCTCTCAGGATCAAATCACAAGGACAAAAATCAACTGTTTAGATTAATGTTGTAAATAATTAACCATTGAAGCGATAACAAATATTAAGCACTTTAACCGATTAACGCTATCAGTTAAACGGTTAAAAGAAATATCAATAAGTGATTAAAAAGATGAGAAAATTGCAGAGGAGGAGCTTGTCACTTTAGGGAGAAAGCTGCTCCACCTTAAGACAGAGCCGGCGCAGATACAGGAAGTTGGCTCTGGACTTCCAGCTGAGGAGTTGTAGCTTGTAGCCTCGTAGCATTTATTCAACAAATAAACTGTACACACACTGTCTGCTACAGCTACGTTCACAGCTATAACGCCACCAACAAACCCACACTCACCACCGCTACACACACACACACACACACACACACACACACACACACACACACACACATACGCTTCAGCAGACATGAAGCCACCAGCAACGCTAGCAGCTCACACAAACCCTGTTTGTCGGACATTTGCTATTGTTAATCCAGGCAGACACACAGCTGACAACCTGCTAAACTAAACTAAATGCATGGTGGAGACTTTTACTGGGAAAGTGGCTGCATGTCTGCGACACTACACGCAGCACTGTGGTTGCTAACGCTCCTGGACGGCGAACTGGAGACAGTGAACGCAGCACCGTGGCTACTACTTTAACTCTCCTGATGGTGAACTGTTAACTCAGTTGTCTGTTGTACTCGTATACTGCAGCTGGTGCACCGCTGCATGAGAGGCACAAATCTTGTCGGTTAACGGTTAATAATTGGTTAACCAGGATTGGTTATCGGTTAAGAGCAGTTTTTTTAAATTGGCATCCCTAGTTTAGGTGGATGCAGTTCAAAATCAACATTACTGACACAGGTCTTCACTGTTTTCTTACTGCTATAACCCAGTCAGCATCTGTTTGGTGATCTCCTGGTCAAAAGACATCTGGGTGAAAATAATCCAATCAACACTTTGGGATGTAGTCATCAAAACACATTATGAAGTAATTTAGATGTCTAAACAAACAAACTTCTCAACCAAATATAGCCAAAGTTATTAGACCAAGTTAACCAAACATTACAGCTGCAACCAGCTATTTTTGTTATTGAGTAATCTACTGATTATGTCCTCAACTAAAAGGTGCGATGTGTAGGATTTGGCAACATCTGGGGGTGAGGCTGCAGATTGCAACCAACTAAAACTTCTCCCATGTGCCCAGTATGTAGGAGAACTATGGTGGTTGATGCAACCATTAATTGTTTTGCTTATAAAACAGTGAAAAGTGGCCATCACAATGTCCTAGAACCGAATGTGACTATCAAATATCTGGGGTTTTTTTTGTTTTGTTTTTTTCTTCGGACCAACAACTGCAACAAAATCCCCATATGCTCAATTTATTATAACAATATAAGAAAAGGAGCATGTTTTCACATTTGAGAATCAGAGTTTTGGATTATATGCTTGACAAATCACATCAACGATTAAACAATTATCTACATAGTTGCTAATTAGTTTAATTTCAATTGACTAATCGATTGATCAACTTTAGGTTTCTGCATTCACCTGGGTGCCTGAGTTTAGATGGACCAACACGCAGTAGAAAAGTAAATTGGATGCCTATTTGTATTCCCCGTCCTTGGTCCTTTCATGTTAAGCATTCACACACACACTTGGCAAAATCTCTGGTAAATATAGCAAACAACGAAGCTCATTTTATTGCTGTCTGGAGGTCACCATCATGTTTTCTAGTTTGCATGTGTGGAACGTGTCTGCTTACGCCGATTGTAGATTGTACAGAAGTCGGCAGTCTGCATGTGAGTATTAAATTAATCATCAACTATTTCAATAATTGATTAATTAGTTTGAGTAATTTTTTAAAGAAAAAAAGATAAAATTCTCTGACTCCAGCATTTTAAATGTGAAAATTTCTAGATTCTTTACTGCTCTGTGACAGTAAACTGAGTGTGTTTGGGTCAAAACAAGACATTTGAGGGTTTCGAGAAACACAGATTGACATTATACACCACTTTCTTTTTTTTTTTTTCTCCCCAAGTAACAAACCGTTTAAATAAAAAAAAATAATCAACAGATTAATTGATAATAGGGATGCTAATTCTGCTAAATTTTCTTAACCGATAACCAACCCTCACTAAAAATGAAGCGGTGCGCCAGCTGCAGTATATGAGCACAACAGACCACTGAGTCAACCGTTCACCATCAGGAGAGTTACTGTAGCAGCCACAGTGCTGCGTTCATGTCCACAGTGTGCTGTTTTTTTCAGCTTTTTAAGTAATTACTAATATTTCTTTTAACCATTTAATCAACAGCGCTAATCAAATAAAAAGATTAATGTTGGTTATCGGTTAAACAGTTAATTACTAACATCCCTGACTGATAGTGAAAATAATCATTAGTTGCAGCCCTATCTGGGGCCATTCTTGAGTAAGATTGAGGTTTAACTGATGCAGCTCTGCAAAACTTATTATTTATCACTTTAGCTCCATGACAGCTATTTAACAGCATCCACTAGATGCTGTTAAAAGCTCTTACAAAAAGATAGTAACTGGACCTTAGATGCCAGGTGATTAGATGACCTGCCAATCACCAAATCAGTGCTTACTGTGTAGCTTGATTGATTAATGGATTAACTCCTTTCTCGAACTTCAGTGTGGACAATGACTAACTAACAACATCACAAACAACCCTTAGACCACTTTGTTGTATAAGAGGCCATCTACGAATTTAAGAGTTATTACGCAACAGTTGGAAACTCACCACGAAACCTGACCTGACGGCAGCTCTACCTATGCAAGGCCCTGATTGGACTGTGCTCCATAAACGTGTGTTACCAGCTCAGGTTAATTCACCACACACTAGCCCACTAGTCCAATAGGCCATGTGAACACTCACTCAAGCACAGAAAGTGTTAATTTTCTCTACACCCAATGCATTTCCTGTAAAACCACCAGAGCCGCTGACGAGCCTGTAGCCTCAGGACTTTTTTTTTGTTTTTGTTTTTTACTGCTAATGAAATGACACAGCTTTGCATGAGTCTTAAGTAAGAGTGGAAACTGGTCATTTCCTTCTTAAACCTCACATGGCTGGTCACATGACTGGAACCAGTTGAGATGGGTCAGTGACAAGGAGGAAGTGATAACATCGAGCACAACATTTGCTGCATTACTGTCGCGTGCATGTGATTGAGGGGTGTCACTACGCTGCTGAGAGGGGCCTGTTTATGAATCCATTTTGTGCAGAGGTCCGTGTCTAGACACCCACCCGTCGCCACAACCAGCCGCACACAAACCCACCATTTTACAGTTCCAATCAGGCACAATGTTAAAGAAGCTTGAGAAAAATCTAACTTCCTGGAGTGTCTTCCTCCCATTTCTCCTTGGCCAAAACCAGACGTGTCAGCTTTCACCACTCCGCCGACTCTTCTACTCTTACATCTCACACTGTCTCTTCAGCCTGAGTGTTCTCACTCTCATTTATCACTGCTGGCAAGCACCTGCTTTGAGTTTGACACCTGCCTGCCAACACCAACACACTGTCAACGAAAGGGCCAACAGGTCACTCTAAACAGTGTGCAGACCTGCGGCCCCTGAACACAACAAACACACACTCCTTCAGACAGTGAACATCCGTCCACACACCCACAGCCATATGCAGCAGAGGGATTTGTGAATGAGCCGCTGCTCTTACCTTGGCACTGGAATCCCTGTTTCCCAAAGCCCCTGTGGAAAAGAGGACAGGGATGTGAGATTTTTGGGGAATTCACAAGAGATGCTGACAGTGACGCATGAACGCGCGCGCACACATACCCAAACACACACCAACACACACACACAGCTGCAGCAGCAACAGTGGGGCCCTGTGTCCGTGTGTCTCCAGCTGCATTCCTCCACCAGACCTCTGGTTTCAGAGATGGGTGTTGCGGTAAACGCCGAGCAGCAGCGGCAGCTCTGCGGCTACAGACAGCACATCCCCCCCGACACCGACGGGCCCGCGGTGCTGTCGCATCGTGGAGAACGGGGGGGGAATGGCGCATCGCGGTGTTTTTGACAATGACAATGAATGAAACACTGCGGTGTCAGTGTGGACGGAGGCCGAGCAGCAGCAAGTGAATCACCTGTGTCCCCCCCCCCCCCTCACACACTCACCAGATGAAGTCCGTGCAGTGGCTGCAGAAGGTGGGCTGCTTGAAGAAGCGCGCGATGAACTTGTGGTTCTTCACCTCGTGCACATTCTTCTGGCGGAGGGCTCCCTGACGGGCGAAGCCGCGCGCGCTCTCCGGTGCCTCTCCGTCGCTGCTGGGGTCAGCCATCTTAACGAGGAAGCGGCGGCGGCGGTCCGAGAGGAACGAGGGGTGAGGAGAGCGACGACAGAGAGGGAGAGACGGGCGGGGGGGACGAGTCGCTGTGCAGGTGCCTCCTCCTCCTCCTCCTCCTCCTCCTCTCCGCCCCGCTGACCGCCTCGGTGTCGCTCGTGCCGCCGGTGTTTTGTCGGTCTGCGTCCAGCTCGCGCTGAAGCTGCTGCTGCTGCTGCTTCTTCCGGCGGGTCCCCGTGCCGCGCGCCTGCTTCCCTGTTCTCACCAATGTGTTGCTGTTTAGCCTACAATCCCCCAACACACTCCTCCTCTTCCTCCTCCTCTTCCTCCTCGATGATACCCTTGCTGTCAAAACTACCAGATATGAGTGCGCGCGCAGTTGTTTACACACCTATGAAGCAATCTTTGTCAACAGCAATACAAGTTAGCTCACATACTGCATACTTTCAGAGGGGCGTGATGACTACAGGCGACACACAAGGCTGGATCACTAATAACCATGGGGCCCCAGACTCAGGGGCCCCCAGAGCCCCAGACTCAATTGGTTTTGGCAGCCTAATTTGATTAAGAAGCAGGTTCTTAATTATTCCCTTTTTATTCCCTTCCCTGAGTCAAAATCTAGTTGTAGTTATGCATGTTACTAATAAAGTTGTGTTTAAAGCAGTAGTGGGTAGAAATGGAGCAGTTATGATTTAAAAAATTATTTTTATAAAACAGTCACTATACCCTGACAGTAGTGGATGAGATAGGTAATCTGAAAAAATCCTGTTCCTCTGGTGTCCTCCGATGCTCCCGATGGCATCTACAAGATTTCAGACTAGAGGAAAACAACCAATCAGAGCCGAGCTGGAGCCTGCCGTCTCTGAGCAGCTGTCAATCACTGGCATACTGATCAAACAGTCAAACTAGGCAGCGCTGATCAAATATGAATCAATATTCTCTTACTGTAGTGACTATTTCTCTGCTCAAATGTTTTCAGAAACATCTTATAGTTACTGTTTAGCTGTGAAATGAGAAAGTTAGTGACCTGGCAGCCATGTTGAGATCAGTTGAGGAAATACCAAGTACCGCCCACCAGCTATTGGCACAGCCAATAGGATTGCTCTCTCTCTGAAATGACCTGTGATTGGCCAAAGTCTTCTGTCACAGGTTTGATTTTTTTTTTAAAGCCTGAAAACAGCCACAAAGAGGTGCAGAAGTCTCAGCACACTTCAATTGCAATATGCTAAAAGATTATTTATGTTTTTTTGCCTGCTGAAGCTAAAAACTTCTGCAGATTTAATTATTACCTTTTTATGTGTTTTTTTGTAATAAAGTTTATCTTTAATGCAGTTACCACAACCCAACACAGATTAAATATTATTCCAACATTTGTTTCATACTTAAAGAAATTTAAACGTAAAATTAAAACTTCTGTTTTATTTTTATCATCACATACATGTACATATATGAAATTTGACCTCTGCATTTAACCCAGTATTTAGGAGCAGTGGGCTGCTTTAAAGCACCTGGGGAGCATAGTAATATTACAGTATCTTATACACTACAACTATATTGTAGTATTGGTGGATATAAATAAAGTATACACACACAAAAATATAACACCACCACAAATACTTGATAAAAAAAAGTAAATAATCCATATTATGGTGCAGTGGTTAGAAAGAAAGAAAGAAAGAAAGAAAGATATTCCTTTATTAGTCCCACAGTGGGGAAATTCAGTTTTACACTCTGTTGTTCACACAGTACATATACATGTCAATGGAGAGATGTCAGAGTGAGGGGGCTGCTCCTGACTGCTGCCTGTTAGTATGGGTTTTCTCCAGGTTCTTTGGTTTCCGCCCATGACATGTAGATTAATTGTTGACTCTAAATTGTGAATGTGAGGTGGATGTCTGTCTGTCTGATGTGTAGCCTTGTGATAATCTGGTATCCTGTCCAGGGTGAACCCCCCTCAACAAAAAGTGAGAGGGGATAACCCCCACCCACCAACAAAAAAAAAAAAAGAAAAAAAAAAAAAAAAAAAAGGGAAAAAAAAAAAATAAAAAAAAAAAAAAAAAAAAAAATGTTGAAAACTATATATTTTAAAAAGATAGATGATTTATTTATATTTAATAAAATAAAGAATGAAATAAATAAAAAATAATTTTAATATTAATTTTTTATTTATTTTATTAATAAATTATATTATATAATAAAAAAAAAAAAAAAAAAAAAAAAAAACAAAAATTAAAAAAAAAAAAAAAAAAAAAAATAAAAATAAAAAAATATAAATTTTATATAAAATATATCAAAAAAAAAAAAATAAATTTATTAAATTAAAAATTTATTTAAAATTAAAATTAAAAAAAAAAAAAAAAAAAAGATATTTTAAAAATGAAAAGAAAATAAAAAAAAAATAAAAAAAGAGAAAAATAATATTTGAAAAATTTTTTATAAAAAAAAAGTTTCAAAAAAGAAAAAATAGTAGAAAATGTTTTATTTATTTGTGTTAATATATTTATTAAAGACCAAGAAAACACTTTCAAAAAAAAAAAAAAAAAAAAAATATAAAACTAAAAAAAAAAAGATTTTGTACAAAAACATAAGATAAAAAAAAAATATATATATATATATATATATATATATATATATATATATATATATATATATATATATATATATATATATATATATTTTTTTATAATTTTATATAAAAATAAATAAATAAAAATAATATAACTCATATATATTTTAATATAATATATATAAAAAGAAAAAAAAAAAAAAAAGAAAAAAAAAAAAAAAAAAAGGGGGGAGAAGGGGGAAAAATGGAGAGTAAAGAGAAAAAAATATAAAAAATAATAAAATTTAGATAGAATTAAATATAGTTTATATTTTATTAAACTAAATTATAAAAAATATAAATAATATTTTTATTATATATTAAAATAAAAAAAAAAAAAAAAAAAAAAAAAAGAATAAAAAAAAATAAAAAAAAAAAAAAAATATATAAATTTTTCTCTTTTTTTATATTTTATATTAATAAAGAAAAAAAAATTAAATAAAATTTAAACAAACAAAAAAAAAAAAAAGAAAAATGAGAAAGGTAAATGTGAAAAAATAAAGGGAAAAAAAAAAAAAAAAAAAAAAAAAAATAAAAAAAAATTAGAAATTATTAATAAAAAATCAAAAAAAAAAAAATATATAAATATATTTTTTATATGAAGAGAAAAGGTTTAATATTAAAAAAAAAAAGAAAAAAAAAAAAAAAAAAAAAAAAAAACAAAAAAAAAAAAATAAAAAAAAAGAATAAAAAAATTAAAAAAACACAAAAAATAAAAAAAATTAAATAATAATAAACACTTCACCTATAATAAAAAATAAATGGCGGGGGGGGTATACACCATAAACAAAAAAAAAAAAAAAAAAAAAAAAAAAAAAAAAAAAAGACTCCAGCTCAGCTCTGAATGGTTGTTTTCCTCCGGTCTGTGAAATCTAGCAGATGCCAGAAGGAGCACCGGTGGACACTATTCAAGATAAAGCAAGACGACCAACCTGGACCAACTCAAAGTTTTTACATATGTTTTTTTTACACCATCATCTTTGTAATGTTGTTTTTCAGCAAGTGCATCTGTGCAGTTAAATAGTCATCACTGGTATGTTTGTTTGTTGCTTTAAATCCTCTGGAATAGTCATGTTATGTGTGGGAGGTTATGTGTGAATGACAGAAATTAATATTTGAACCTGTTATGTTACAGGTTTAATGTGAGAAAGGGGCTTAAAAAGGTGTTCATCATCATCTGTCACCTGCCCACAACTCCAAGCAATCATACGAGCAATACTGCAGTTTAGCTGCACAGAGGCATTCAATGAAAATCTAATTTGAGATTACACAGATGTAAGAAATAATATGGAAAAAGTTTGAGTTGGTGCATCAAACAAACTTTTACACCTTTAATCGGTTAAGTGAGTCTTAAAGGAACCTGTGCAGTGCTTGAAATGTATGGGCTATCCCCATCCACTGTCTCTGCCTGTGTTCCAGCAAAACACCATAAACCTTTTTGCATTTTTTGAGATTAAAATATGATCAATCTATCTAATTTTCCAGATAGCTGATTGATACTTTGTCAGATATTTTAATATTTTTTTAAGTATATTTTACTGATATGGTTTGGATATTTAATTAACGCTTTCAGATATTTTAGAAGTATTTTTTAGATATTTTCTTAATAATTTTCAGATATTTTACTATTTTTTGATAATTTACAATATTAATTAATAATAATAATTTACATATATTTGGGGATATTTTACTGTTATGGTTTGGATATTTGACTAATGCTTTTGGATATTTTAGTAGATTTGTTTTAGATATTTTCAGAATTTTTATCTGATATTTAACATGTTTTTCTGAAATTTTCTGATATTTAACAAAAAATTTTCATATAATTAACTAATATCTTTTGGGATGATTTATTAATTTCTTTCTGATATTTTACTGATTTTCTTTTTGGTAGTTCAATGATGTTTTGTCAGATATTTTTCTTTCTTTTTTTGTGGATATTTAAAATACCTGAATGATGAATGAGTAAAATATAGGATAATATTTGCAAAATATCCCAAAAAATACAAGTAAATAGAAAATAACAAAAACTACCAGCTAAACTACAAAGTATTTATTGCTGTTTGGAGCAATTTGGCATTCATTTCTGAGGAAAATGATATTCCATTTGTTGAGAAAATGATTTGAGTGGTCTTGAATGCTCTTTGCTCAACCAGGAGAGGCTGTATAGAAATGATTATATATAGCACCACTAGATTTAGTGGTAATGTGGGCTAGAAATGGCCTTCAGAAAATTTACAACACTGTTTTGCCTGATGGTTTAATTGGGAAAGTGCACCTGAGATGCAAAGAGCACTTAAGACTGAAATACAGTAAATTCAGAAAAAGCAAGGTTGTGCAACATGGTTCAACTGGATAAAAGAGGCCGTTTTATTCTTTACAGATTATAAGACTCCTTGAGGCAAATTTATTAGTTGTGATACTGGGCCATATAAATAAAATTTACTTGACAAGTTGTACATTTTTTAAGAGTAGCTACCTTGAAATGTTGAGATACTGGTCACGATACTGAGTGTGTAGTGGGATTATACAGTCAGCATCTAGTCATTGGCTGCAGAAATTCAAGGGCTGCATTCACAGGGAGTTCACAGGTATAGTGTTGGAGTGAGTAGACCTGTCCAGGTTGTGGTTCTGAACTTGATCCTAAATTCAGTCACAGTTCAGCAGTGACATGACATGGACTGTGGTGGGAAGGTAGAGAAAACTAAAATTAGTGCCTTGCAGTTGTATGCCAACCAGTCAAGCTCCAGTTTACATCCACGTTTATCCAAAATGTCGTCACGTCACCATTTCGTCCTGTTGTCGTGTCCCTTTGTGTGAAATTGTCATAGGAGGTCATTCCTGCCGGGGGCCATCGAACTCTATAACTCTTCTGCCCTTGTTAGGCCCACTGCTGACAGTTAACTGTAATACTGCTGCTGTGAACTACTCTTATTGTCATTTATTTAGTTCTATCCCCTTTGCACATAATGACTTCATGAATACTTGATCTACCTCTAAACTATCCCTCTAGAAGAAGAAGAAGAAGATCTACCTTTATTAGTCCCACAATGGGGAAATTCAATTTACACTATCATACTGTATTATTATTATTATATTCGTACATACTGTACCTAGTATTCGTTATTATTATTTAATATATATACTACTATTATCTATATTATTTATATTGTATTTATACTACTACTTAAACTATTATTTATGTATATATAATTTATTACATTACTAGATTGTTATTAGAATTTAGCATTTATATACTCTATACTGTTATGTATCACAGTTATTATTATCACTTTTAGCAGCACTGCATACCTTCATCCGGACTTTAGCTACGGCTATAAGTTGTTATTCTCACTTATCCATTCACTGCTCTCACTTTTTATAACTATGTTCAGGTCAGTGTTCAGTTATCTGGCTGTGTAAGGGCACACTGTGTGTCATGTCCTGTTATCTTGTTGTCACGTACTATCGTGCTGTTCAATGAACCATTGTTATAGTGTTATTCTGGCTGCTATAATGATTTGATTGGATTAATAAAGTCAACTATCTGTCTGTCATATGAATTCTTGAGTGTGACCTTTGACCACCACATTATAATCAGTTCATCCTTGAGCCCAAGTGGACGTTAGCAATTCCCTCCAGACATTCCTGAGATATCGTGTTCATACGTACATATGGACGGACAGACACACAACTGGAAAACATTATAATACAAATGTCTCCATGTCTTCATGCCTTCACACGCTGAAGACAAACAGACAAGAAGACAAGCCTTCGTTGGTGATAGTTAGTTAGTTAGTTTAAATATTATCTACAGATCTTCTTTTGGAAACACAATATCTATCCTCTGCACAAATGACTAAATTCTGCAGAAAGGGGATGTGCTCCCCAGCTTGTAATTTTGGAAAATACCTCCCTGGTTAAAATAATGGAAATGAGCTTTTTACTGCAGCATTTCCTTTTGTTTTATACAGTGTGTCAGTCTTTAGACACTGAAGACAAACACTGTTTTAAGACAACAAGCTTCCCTGTCCACTGTGTCCACTGTTTTTGGATCTCCTATCTGGACACCATCATATACCATATAATTGTGGATGGATTCAAAGAAATGTTAAAGAACAAGTACTTTGGTGCCATCCGTGGTGCAAATAACAGTAGCAATACCACAGTATCAATATAGAGGAAAAACTTGTTCTGCATTCAGAGTGTTAGTTAAGGAAAAGTACAGATTTATTAGAACACAGGTCTAAAGAAACAATTTCCAGTTTTTTTTTTTAATTATTGTTTTATTGCAGTTGAGCAGCACCGTAGTGTAGTGTAGTTAATTCATTCATTCATTCATCGTCAACTGCTTATCCCGTTAGGAGTCGTGGGGGGCTGGAGCCGATCCCAGCTGGCATTGGGCGAAGGCCCTGGACAGGTCACCAGTCCATCGCAGGGCACATAGAGACAGACAACATATAGACAGACAACCATTCACACTCACATTCACACCTACGGGCAATTTAGAGTCAACAATTAACCTAAACAGCATGTCTTTGGACGGTGGGAGGAAGCCGGAGTACCTGGAGAAAACCCATGCTTACACGGGGAGAACATGCAAACTCCACACAGAAGAGTCCCAAGCCGGAATCGAACCTGCGACCCTCTTATGTAGTACACACCACTACACCACCGTGCAGCTCCAGTGTAGTTAATATTAACTGCAAATGTAGTACAACAAGTAGTTGAAACTATAACATCATATGCTTCCCAATTAAAATCTAAAAAGCAATTAGCAATTATAGCTCTTAAATAAATGTAGTGGAGTAAAAAGTACAACATTTCCCTCTGAACTGTAGTGGAGTAAAAGTTTAAAAGTAGCACAAAATGGAAATACTCAAGTAAAGTAAAATTATATCAAAACAGTACAGTACTTGATTAAATGTATCTAGTTACTTTCACCATTGCTCATTTAAAATTAATCTGCAGTGAGGGAAAGAATTCAAGTACTGTAGTTACTATAATTTTGAGGTACTTGAGTATTTCCATTACCTTATACATCTACTTCATCACATAACTATTCATCTTTGTACTCTACTACATTGATGCTACAGTTAAAGTAATTAGTAATTAGAGCTGTTAAATTAATCTAGCGAAATAAAAAATACAATATTTCCCTACAGTAGAAGTATAAAGTAGAGCATACTCAAGTAAAGTATAACTCAAAATTGTACTACAGTACTTGAGTAAATGTATTTAATTACTTCCACCATTGCTACTGCAATTTTAAAATAATAGAAGAAGAAGATATTCCTTTATTCGTCCCACAGTGGGGAAATTCAATTTTTTAGACTCTGTTGTTAACTTATACACAGTACATGCAGACCCAAAACACACACATGCACAAACAGGACCCATATACATGCATCAATAGAGAGATGTCAGAGTGAGGGGACTGCTCCTGACAAACGCCCCGAGCAGTTGGGGGTTTGGTGCCTTGCTCAGGGGCACCTCGGCAGTACCCAAGAGATAAACTGGCACTTCTCCAGCTACCAGTTCACACTCAGTTCTTGGTCATGTCGGGACTTGAACCCATCACCCTTCGATTCCCAAGCCAACTCCCTACAGACTGAGCTACTGCCGCCCCCAATAGGAATGAACCTGTAGCTTCCTTTGACACACAAATCTAGAAAGTTTCCAGTGTTGGTGTAAATTACAGGTTATCGTAGTACTGACTACAGTAAAGCCACTATAAGATCTCAGTACTACAAATTACTCCCCCCTTTCAGACAATTTGCAAAGAATTAAAAGTTAAAGGTTTTTCTCTAGAAAATAATTAGGAACATTTTCAGGAAATTAGGAGGAAACTAAGAGATCCATAAAACAATTACTGTGTAAAAAGTACATATATACTGTATATAGTACTTGTATCTGACTCACCCTGTGCGCAGAGGGACAAACCCTGTTATACACATTAATGTTGTGCCCTCTACTGGTTGAATAGAGGAATTACATGTTGTCCACTATTAATAATTGTTTGCGTAACCAACCTATAAGCCCCGCCCACCAGACCTCCCATTGGTCTGCGTATTGCATAGAGAGACATGATTGGACAGAATGTGCTGCTACGTCAGAACCCCCGGAACACATTGTACACATGCAAGTAATTGTGTAAGTGTCCCTTCTCCAACTAACAGAGCAGTAAGTGTCAGTTTTCACCATCTAAATGTTATTTGTTGTTTTTATATGTAGTCTGAGACTGTGAAGTGAATGTGTGAGACAGGACAAGTAGTGTAACATACCATTTTCATTCAAACTGTCTCCAGTTATGCCGACGTCTCCTGTTAAAACGCGGATCCCTCTCACCAGTTTCGGTCATCTCATAACGGAGGTGAAGGTAAGATCAGGGTTTGACTTTTGCATGTCTAGTCTGCAGTGGTGGGATTAAATAAAATAAAGAAAAGTCGCTTACTAGAATGAAAATCGATCTCTTTTGATAGGAAAATTGATTAATTTAGCACTCTGCATTAAAATAAACCCTGTTAACATATCGGTTTCCCTCTCTTTTTACCTTTTCTTTTCCTCTGATGAATTTACACTTAACAGTACTGGTGGAGCAGCTCCTGAAAAATATCCTCTTTATTGCATTTGGTTTGATCACATCTATTGATTTATATATTATTTGACAGGGACAATACATGTAGGCATTGTTAAAAAAAAATGCATGCAAAAACTAAAAATGCATCATACCACTGCTTCGCAACAGTACAATAAACAGTCTAAAGGAGGGAAACATGTAGCCTGTACAAACTATATAAAACAGTAGTTAGCTGCGTAGGTATGCTAATAATGAGAATTTGAAAAGAAAATAGAACATTAGATGGATAGGTCAGTGGTCTGGTAAATATAGACTCCTGTCTCTGATTTGTGTGGGGGAAAAAAGAAAATCAATCAATAATAGCCCAAAACGTGATGTGAAAGCTTTAGGTAAGAGCAACAAACATGGTGGAAGGCTAAATATCAATAATAATAATTATTATATTATAATTATTATTATTTGTTCTTGTAAAATTTAAAAATGGTGTTTCAAAACACTTCTGATAACGTATACATGTCACCTTTCTGTTGCTTGTCCAAGTTAAGTTTTCTACTGCGGCTTCTTCTTCGCGGCTGCACGGTGGTGTAGTGGTTAGCGCTGTCGCCTCACAGCAAGAGGGTCGCAGGTTCGATTCCGGCTTGGGACTCTTCTGTGTGGAGTTTGCATGTTCTCCCCGTGTAAGCATGGGTTTTCTCCGGGTACTCCGGCTTCCTCCCACCGTCCAAAGACATGCTGTTTAGGTTAATTGATGACTCTAAATTGCCCGTAGGGAGTGTGTGAGTGTGAATGGTTGTCTGATGGACTGGCGACCTGTCCAGGGTGTACCACTTCGCCCAATGCCAGCTGGGATCGGCTCCAGCCCCCCCGCGACCCCTAACGGGATAAGCGGTTGACGATGGATGGATGGATGGACGCCTCAGAGTACTGCGCCAATGGATGGATGGACTCATTACTGCCCCCCTGAGGCCGAAGGGCAGAAACACATCTGCAGTGGTCCTGGATGGTTTTCTCCTCAACGGCCACAAGGGGCAACAATGAGCCATGCACTTCAATAAACAAACCCCAACAAGCAACACAAAGGTGATTTAAGCTAATATCTACTGTATATTATATGTGTGGAGGTGTGCTATACAGTTTTAGGCGTGATACAAGACATAATCTTACTAGAAATACTCTGTTACAAGTAAAAGTAAAGCATTCCAATATTTACTTAAATATAAGTATCAGCACAACTACTAAGTAAAAGTGGTCATTATGCAGAATTTCAGTATATTGTATATTACATTATTGGATTATAATTATTGATGCATTATGGAGGAGGTAATTACTTAGCCATTTTATATGCTTAATCTGCTGGTGTTAATAATAATAGAAATATTGCATCATCATTTATTTGTTGACTTATTTTGTATTGATCAGTGGAGTAAAAAGTACAACACTTTAAAGGCTGTGTTTTTTTTTTTCATTTTTATATTTTTTTCCTAAGCAGTCCTAAAAAAAGAAGACTTGACATTTTCAGGATTATACATATTCATCACTATTTTGAATCTTATGGGTAAATGTTAAGTTATATCAAAATTAATTTAATTGCATGTTTCTTTTCTTTATTGTTAAATCTATTAGACATTGTGATATAAAATTGACTACACCCTCGGCCAGTGAATGTGTGTTAAAGAAGAAGAAGAAGAAGAAGAAGAAGATCTGCCTTTATTAGTCCCACAGTGGGGAAATTCAATTTACACTCTGTTTAACTTATACATGGTACATGCACACAAACACACACACACATGCAGTAATGGAGAGACGTCAGAGTGAGGGGGCTGCTCCTGACAAGCGCCCCGAGCAGTTGGGGGTTTGGTGCCTTGCTCAGGGGCACCTCGGCAGTGCCCAAGAGGTAAACTGGCACCTCTCCAGCTACCAGTTCACACTCAGTTTTTGGTCCATGTCGGGACTTGAACCGGTGACCCTCCGGTTCCCAAGCCAACTCCCTACAGACTGAGCTACTGCCGCCCCCAAAAAATGATAATCGCATTCAAGCAGCACAAAAACGCCCGTCGTCCAGCCCGTGGCTGGTCGTCGCTGACGTGATCCTCCTTTCTGGAAGGTTTGTAATAGAGGTGTCTGATATGCTCATCATAAACATTTAGAGTGGCTGATTTGAGCTCCATCCGTCTGTCATTGTCGAGTATCCATGGGAACCAGTTAGTCAGTTGCTAGTGTCTAATTTAGAATTAAAGGGTAATTACACCCTCATATGCTGACTAAACCCTCTCCTCCAGCATATTAAAAATGCAACAGTGGAAATGAAAGGGAGCAGAAAAAGCAAATGTATTGTTTGAATAATCACCTGTATTAACATCATATGCCAACAAGAATCTATATGATTATGTGTACAGTGCAAACGAATGAACACTAAAAGGATTTATTCTGTAGTTCCTCTCTAAGAAGCGCCCTTGAGATCGACACTGTCAGCTGTAGGGCTGCTGCTCTGCAGCCACTTCCACTTAATGTGGTTGTTCCTGGTTGTTTGTCTGCTAAAAGCGGACACAGATTTGCAATCAAACTGTTCTCCATAAAATCGTGATAGAATCAGAAAACAAACAAGAGCATAGTTGCTGTGATTTATGATTTAAACAGCCATCTTCCAACCCATCATGTTCCAGTCAACAATGTGGTTTCACCTGGTTGAATCTGTATCAGGCTTGAAGGGGGGGAAAGGGTTTCCTCTCTCGCTCTCTCTGCAGAATAAATCAGCATTATGAGCAGAGCAGCCTCGTCAGCACTCTGCTGTCGCCACTAGCACACACACATGCAAATGTAATGTTCAGAATGGAAATTATTCCTCTTCTCACATGAATCTGGATATTTTGCCTTCATATACTGTAAATCAGATGTTCCAGATGAACACTGTAGTGTTCTTCAATTATAAGAGACAATGTAAGAAGCATCCAGCTACATTTTTCAAGTAATGATTAGCTTTTACTATGTGGTATAGTGCACATAGAGATCCTTTAAAGGAATAATATTACATTTTAAGATATACAGTTTTTCACTTAAATGCAACAAGTTAGATGAAAATATTGATCCCTACTCTGTACAGGTATGAAACAAATGCCAGTAGACAGTTAGCTTAGCTTAGCGTGATGACTGGAAGCAGGGAGAAACAGCTAAAAGATAGCTCAGCACATTGTTGAGTTTCTACTTTGTTTTTTTTTTTGGATGCATTTAACAAACAAGATGTGAGCTTTAGAGGTGCTAAAGAACCTAAAGAAGTTGTAGTTTTATCGCCTCAATCTAAAGAAGGCTTTTTGTTTGTGTCAAAAATGTGACGTTTCATTCAGTTTAACAACATGTTACAACATGTAGCCTTAGTTTCATTTTCACTTTTCCAACATAGTAGGTTGATATATAGATAGTTGACAGCCTTGTGAACCTACTATTAGTTTAGTAGGCCCCTACTAGCCCACAAACATGGGAAAGATGTGTGTTGATAACGCCTATTGAATAGCCTGATATTAATCAGATCGGGTACACCAGTGCTGGTAGGCAGATTTTATTTAGTTGAACAGAGCCAAGCTAGCTGTTCCCCCTGTTTCCAGTCTTTATGCTAAGCTAAGCTAACTCCCTCCTAGCTGTAGATTTATATTTGCTGTTCAGACATGACAGTGGTGTCGATCCTCTCATCCAGCTCTCAGCAAGAAAGTAATTAAGTGTTTTCCTTAAATGTTGAAGTGTTCCTTTAAATATATAAAGCTACAGCCAGGAGAAAGTTAGCTTAGCATAAAGACTTGAAGCATGGGGAAACCACTAAAAGATCGCCTAGCACATAACCTCCTGTAAAACTAAAGTACTTCTTTCATTTTCGCACACATTTAAGCAACAACATGTAATGTGTTAATTAGTGAGCTGTAGATGTCCTTTTAGGCAGATTTTGTTACCTAGCTGCTTCATGCTAAGCTAAGCTAACCGTCTCCTGGCTGTAACTTTGTTTTTACTGTTCAGACATGACAGTGATATCAACCCTCTCATCTAACTCTTTGCAAGAAAGAAATTAAGTGTATCCCCCAACTGTCAGTATTTCTTTAAATATAAATCTATAGCCAGAAGAAGGTTAGCTTAACTTAGCTAGAAGCAGGGGGAAACAGCTGCACACAGCAAAGAAATAGTCCAATTCAGCCTACCGTGAAACCACAGCTTGTCATTTCTATGCTTTGTTTTTCTGTATGGATTAAACAAAACCATTCTAGCTGTTCCCCCTTGTTTCCAGTCTTTATGCTAAGCTAAGCTAAAGGTCTTCAGATGGTAGCTTCGTATTTACCACACAGACATGAGAGTGGAGTCAGTCTTGCCATCTTACACTCTACAAGAAAGTGACTAAACATATTTTCAAAAATGTCAATTTTTTAACAGCCACACATTGTACCAAGCTAGTTTAAAATCCTAGCTTGAAAAGGGCATAGCTTTCAACACATTCATAATGTTAGTGATATGATTTAGATATATATGTGTTGTCAGTGTCAAAAAAAAAGTAAACTTTCCTGTCAGCAGTTATTAAAATAACTGGCTTTTTGTATTTCTGTTACAGCTGAGAATAGGGATATTTTGTTAATAAATCTCAGCATATGCATTAATAGAAAAAAACTTCAAAATCATCAGCCAAAGGGAATTATAGCTTAGCTCTCACACCATTAAACTCTCATGGCAAAAAAGGCTATGTAGAGAGTCTGTGGAGAATGAGCTCTGTACTGCCAGCAAGTCCAGATGATTAGCTGGAGATTTATGAATAATTCAGTTTAATCTAATTCAAAGTGTGTTGAATGTGATTTGCATGACCGTAGACCAGTCTGTCAACTCAGTTCTGCATCATAATGCCACTCAACAAACCACCTGTTTCGACATGCAAAAGTATTTTGTCTTTTCACCTCACCTGTCACTGACACTGAAAGAACTACAAACTTTCTTATTAAACAGTTTTCAGATTAATTTTGTTTAAAGCAGTTGTGTGCAGTGTTTTCACCTCCTCACTAAAGTAGCCTTCATCTCCATTATAATATAAAGCTGATAGTTATTGGTGATAAACTGGTCACATGTTCCCATCAGTTATAGTTTCACATCTGTTTTGTCTCTGCATAGCTCTCAGGTTGTCTGATATGGGCTGGGTCAGTGGTGTTGTAAACAGACAATTTTGCCTGTCAATCACAGATTAAGACATAAAGGGCCTACTATGTTGCAAAAATGAAAGTGAAATTTAAAAACAACATATTCTAACACGTAAAACCGAATGAAACATCACTGAACACAAACAAAAAGGCTTAAAAAACGTATGTTTGGGGAAAAATATTGTGTTTTGGGTTAAGATAACTACGAACACAGAGACAACAACACATTGTTGGTTTCACACAGGATGTGAACTCTCTAACCCTTCCTGGGTGAAAACCCTATGGGGGCGGCAGTAGCTCAGTCTGTAGGGAGTTGGCTTGGGACCCGGAGGGTCACCGGTTCAAGTCCCGACATGGACCAAAAACTGAGTGTGAACTGGTAGCTGGAGAGGTGCCAGTTTACCTCTTGGGCACTGCCGAGGTGCCCCTGAGCAAGGCACCAAACCCCCAACTGCTCGGGGCGCTTGTCAGGAGCAGCCCCCTCACTCTGACGTCTCTCCATTAATGCATGTATGTGTGTTTCAGGTCTGCATGTACCATGTATGAGTTTAACAGAGTGTAAATTGAATTTCCCCATTGTGGGACTAATAAAGGTAGATCTTCTTCTTCTTCTATGTTTTGTGTCCCACCCATTGTCCCCGTCCTCCACCCCTTATGGAGATTCCTGCTGTCTATACTGCAGCGCCTGACTTCTGCTCCTGCTCCTGTCATTATTACTATGGTAGCTAGAGGTCACTGCCGTGCTCTTTTTTTACCCTCTTTTGGTGTTCCATCATGTGAATAGACGTTAAACCTACTAGTGGGTGTGGTAGATCCCTACTGACCCACATCTATGGAGCTTATAGCAACTGATGACAGCTATTTAATGGCCTGACAACAGTCTAAATGGCACACAGGGTTCACGGGGTGGTCTTAAGGTTGGTCACCACATTTGGTCTTTTGGTTTTCTCTTTTATTTTCATATGTGGTTTAAAGTATTTACTGTTTTTATCTATATACTGTGTGTGTGTGTGTGTGTGTGTGTGTGTGTGTGTGTGTGTGTGTGTGTGTGTGTGTGTGTGTGTGTGTGTGTGTGTGTGTGTGTCTGTGTGTGTGTCTTTGAATGGGCATTGAGTTTACTTGCAATGAAATGTTGTTGGGGTTTTTTTTGTTTATACATTTTATTAAAGGACAGATGCAAGTCATACAAATATGGCATTATTATTCTTTTGATTTTTCTTTTCTTCAACACACATGCCTCCCAACCTCCCACCCTGGCAATAACAATAGAAACAAACAAAAATACACAGCAAATGGAAAGGAAAGAAAAAAAAATGATAATAATAATGATGAAATATTTAAAAATAAATGATGACATAAAAAAAAACTGGAAAGTGACAGCCAGCATGATGCACACTGTGTGTCAGTTTGCATTGGATTGAATCATAATCTTTATAATGAATTGTCAAGTGCACGGGGTGCCACTCTAAGTGTGAAAAATGTTGTTTATAAACTTCATTACTTCATTTATAGTCTCCTAAAACCTGCAGTACATTTTGATATAACTTTAATATGACAGATTGTGTAAAAAAATATCAAGCGGTCTGACTGCAGTGCTTCCTCATATTGGTTCTTCATGTGTTGTTTCTTTGTGGGTTTCAGAGGCAGCTGTTTGGCATTGAGGCCCCAGCCTCTGTGGAACTGACTGGCTGGAGGAAGTACTTTAATAGCTACACTCTGCAGGGCCGCAGAAATGTACATAATAGACACACATATACACGCACCATCTGCATTAAATATGAACATTTATTGTATTTTTACAGATCAATATGTCCTTCTCTGCTCTCTTACAGTGTGTCTTGGCTACTTATGGGCTCTTTGCTGTAACAGCAGCAGCCTACTGGATGCACAGACAGCACAAGAAAGAAAATCAGGCGTCCAGCTCCACACCCTGAAACATCATTGACCTTTAACAGTGACGTTTATATTCACTAATGATTAATTATGATGTGAAGCAACAGAAGGAAATGACATGGCACTGCCTTCAAGGGTGAGGAAGTTTAAAGCTGAAAGCTATTTTGTTAATAAATGCTTTGTAAATGCTCAACACTGACTGATCATTATTCAGTGATATGAGAAGTCATGCTGGTTACCATGGCAGCAGAATGTGTGTGTGTTTGTGTGTGGGTGTGTATTATTGTATGTGTTTACACAGTGACATTGTGGGGACTTGCCTTCCTTTTGGGGACAAAATGCACATCCCCATAACTTAAAACATTTTAGGATGATGACTTGGTGTAGGGTTAGGGTAAGGTTTAGATTTATTTCGAGGTCAGGGTAAGGGTTAGGATTAGGCAAATAAAAGTTCCACTTGGGGTAAGGATAAGTCTCCAGGAAATGAATGTAAGTCAATGTAATGTCCTCAAACGTCATGGAAACATGACTGTGTGTGTGTGTGTGTGTGTGTGTGTGTGTGTGTGTGTGTGTGTATTAGTATGTGTGTGTGTGTGTGTGTGTGTGTGTGTGTGTGTTTATTAGTATGTGTGCAGTAAAATTGTTTCCCCACAAGGTGTCCATCTGCTGCTGAAACACTGCAGCCAAACCACAGTTATAGTTTTTATTTATTTTTAGATACTATTTATCAAAACACTCATTTACATGTTTTGGAAAATTAAGTCAATTGCAAAAATTTTTTTTTTTTTTTGCAAAAGATTTTTTTTAAGACGTACCCAAGACTACATTGGATTAATGCAGGCTTTGATAGATAATGCTCACCCACTGGGATTAAGAGCATTTTGCATTTGTAATCATTAAAAGTAAGAATTTTTAACTTGTAGTTTGAATGCAACCAAGATCATGGCTGCTTTCGAAACCGCATACCATAGTAGTAGTACGTACTAATTTGGCCAAAATGAAGTATATAGTATGCAGTACTACGAACAAAAGCAAAATCTACAGTATGCCAAAAATACCCGGATGTCATGCGTCGGACCAGTCTACCTCGCTAATTGTATCTTTCTATGCAACACGCTGGACTGCTACAGGCTATGGTTACACCCACAACAGCAGCCAAAACAGCTTGTTTTTACACACACACATATATATATATATATATATATATATCATAGCTATTTCATCACTAGATTCACCTCTGAAAATTTTTGAGGCGACAGATCAACTGTGTAGATTTTGAATGTTTACAGTTTCAGAACATTAGATGGTGAATCAAACATTTTATTTCCTTTGTTGAGTGTGTTTAAATACCAAAACATGTTGGTTATAAATTAACTGGAACATTTGTTTATCTGCCTTTTGGATTGTAAAGCTCCACAATGGCCCGCGGGCGTAGCTCGCTCACCAGCCGAGCTCTGATGCACACAGAGTGGATGCAGAGTGGCGAGGAGAGAGGAGGGAGAGAGCTGCCTCTGACGGGGCAGAGAGATGCCTGCTGAGACAACACCACCCTTTTTAACATTACTCTAATATCTGGAGGGATATCAGTCCACTGTTTTGTTTCTGTGACTGAAAAAGCAGTTTGAGTAAATTTTGTTGGGCAAAGTTTTCCCATCTCCCCTTGTTGATGATCCTGTTTGCCTTATTTCGCTATGAGCTGTTAGAATAAATAGTTTAAACCTGCAGTATCTTACAAAGTAAACAAACATAACATAAACAATATCAAAGTTCTATTTTTTTTGTTTTGTTTTGGTTTTTTTGTCCAGTGCTTTAAGAGCTGGTTTAAAGGCTAAGGTCTTAGCATACTGCTAAATACATCGCTTTAGCTGTTGCACACTGCATACTACTGAGGAACGCAGTATGCAGTATACAGTAAATAATGCATACTGCGTTCCACAGTAGTATGCAGTAGGTGGTTCCAAAACAGCTCATGTCTGAGCTTGTAATGTAGACATTGTTTAAAGGTGCTAAATGCTAGATTGGGAGTCTCTCAACATGGCAAAGGCTGAGCTGGCGGCTCGTAACAGCAAAACTCCTGACAGAGCTTGTTTACCTGGGGCTGGAATTGGAGGGTGGGGTGCCAAATATGCTTTTAATGCGAGGCAGGCCCAGATATGTCAACAAAGCAGTGAGAAGCTCAGATTACAACACACCGAAGGAGAGCGAGACTTCATTCTCTGCTCAGGTAGACAATACTCCTCTATATCGTTATTTAGACAATAGTTGTTTGCTGCTATATTAATGCTCTGAATACTGTATAGTGCACCTTTAATTTATTGTCTTCTGTGTAATATGCAATTGTTGATGGCTGTGTGTTTTCTGTGCCTTTTTTAATCTGTCTTTATTTTGGGGGGGAAAGGTTTGAAAGACTGTTTGCATTCAAAAGTTAAATGCATAAAAAAGTCCTTTAGTCTTGGACATTGAATGTATTTTGCATTTAGTTGTTTAAACCAAGAAGGAGCTCAAAAATAAGTAAATAGCATATAAACTACACAAAAAAGTATTTTTTTTGTGTGTGTGTTTAAGGCTCAATTGTCACTGACACTTGCCAACACTTTCACCTCCTTATTACTAAAGAACCGTTCAGATAAGAATGAGATTCATTAGAGATAATTATTGATGGAACACAATGCTTGATTTGCCGAACATCATTTAATGTTTCACATTCATTTTGACACGTAGACGTGTTTCGCATTGTTCTATCATTATTGTGCATTAAATGCATGAACCAATATTTCGGTGTATTTTGCATTTAACCCCGTAATTGTGTGTGCATGATTAAGCCACGACTGGGTTAAAATATAAATAAATTAATAAATAAATGTAACCGCACATATGCAAAAAAAAGAAAAAAAAAAACGCACAGGGGCTTCTGGCAGGTCACGTGGTTTAAAGGAATCAGATAGTCTGAAGTGAAAGTGAAAGAAACAGCCGAGCACCTGAACGCTGGTGTGTGTTTGCTGTGCGTGTGCGCGCGCGTCTGTAAATGAATCCCTATCTCTGATAGGCTACGATTGTTGTTTTTCAGTCTATCGTGTTATGAGGCTGTTTGAAGGGAGCGGTCCCGCCTCCAGCAGAGTAAAAACCTAAAGTGAAAGTAAAATGTTTGTTCGGCTGAAGAGCTGCGACTGAAGCTGCTGCGACGCACCAACACTCACACAGTCGGTAGGTAAGCTGTGTTTCATTCATGCATGTATTTAACTAGAGCTGGTACCAAAGGTGTCTGCGTGCCTGCTCCTCCATTCATCTAAACTGAACAGGTGCAAAACTATAATCTAGAAACACATCTGTAGGTTTGTTGGAAGATTAGAAGCAAACAATTAACCAATTTTGTCCCAGTCACATCAACTCATATTTTTTAAATTAAACCTCACTGATCCCAGTGTCATTAGCATGTCATATCACCTCATTCCATAAGGTGTAAATAGCAGTAAATATGTATTACTAATAATAGATAAGTTTGTTTTTAGCACTTTTTTGTTTGCCCACTTTTTGTTCTTGGACACATAATCATACATTGTGAATTTTGTTGAGCTGAACTCCACCACATTTGAACTCAAGTGACACAGTTAATATGAAGTTGAACTGCTAACCGTCAGCTTTAATTTCAGGGTGTCAACATACATGTGGGGTGAACAGGTCGTAGCTGTGTCCACCAACAGCTGCACTGCTACAAAAACTGAGGTTTTTACGCTGTTCATCCAACATGGATTTGAAAATCTGTAGAATGAAAGTTAAACCTTGTGCTTGATGGAGCTCAGAACTGTAACAATAGAAACAATGGTGCTATAATAATGACAGACTATGCTGTTTAATATTGTGCGCTGAAACAAAAAAAATCCCGGAGTTAAATGATTTACTGGAAACTGATCACAGTTTGACACAGACTTCCTCCTCAGAAACATGCGATCAATCAAGTTAATCTATAAAATAAGATCTGGACTGAGATGCACAAATTTTGGTGAAGCAGCAGTGTGCGATATTTACTCTTCAGCATTTGAGCAAAGAATTAAAGCAAAACATACAAACAGACTTAAGGGATCAGAAAAGACTGGAAAAAGACAAAAAAAAAACACTTTTGAAGCAATCGTCTCGTAAAGCCCTTTAAAATGTAAGTGCTGTAATGCTTTATATATTGCATGTTGACATTTATTTATGCAGCACTTCTCTAAACAGAAGTTGTGAAGTGATTTAAAACATAAAAGCAAAATGTTACAAGTGCATTATAACAAAAATAATCCTTATATACTTAGAAATATTATTATTAAGACCTACTTGTTAGGTTTTTGTGCTTGTGTATTGTGTTTGTACTTCAGGTCTGCTGCTTTTATCTTTTATTTCAAGGAGCTTTGTGACTTAGCTCTGGAAAGAACTTTACTTACTTTTAATGAAAACTACAGTGTTTGCAAACCACCATGCTGGAATACTTCCACGTACGAACCTGCAGAGCAACAGAGGAAATCCACAGATTGTTTTTTTCTGCACATATTTTCTGTCTCGCTTGACTGAGAAAGTGAAAGTGTTTTTTTTTTTTCTGTCGTCAACTATGTGACATCTGCCCTCAAAGTGATTAATGGTACACAACACGTGGTTTACTATCAGTTACATGACATGATTCCTCCCTGGGCGCGCACACACACACACACACACACACAGCAGACAGGCAAAGTTAGTGACTAATTGGTGACCATAGTGGAGCATTTGGAAACTCAAGAGACAGATATTTCCTTTAGGAGCTGGTGGGGACCAAAAACAGAGCTAAAAGAGAGTATTGGACCTCTCCAGGTGGCCAGAAACACAACGTCTGATTTTGGGATGTTATTAATTAACAAACATTCAGCATTTTAACCAATTAATATTATCGGTTAAGTTTTTTAAAAGAAAAATTAATAATTAATTAAAAAGCTGAGCAAAGGTAGAGGCTTATCACCTTAAGGACAAAAGCTGGTCCACCATAAGAGCCCACCTTCAGAGAGCCTGAGCTGCTGTTGCAAGATACATGAAGTTGGCTTGAGGAGCTGAGCTTGCTTGAGCTGAGGAGTTGTAGTATTTGTTCATGGACAAATAAACTGTACACACACAGCTACTCCTACGTTCACAGCTATAACACCACTGACAAACCCACACTCAGACAGTCTGACGGACAGTCGCTAAAGTTGCGGCGCGCTGACAGATCGTATGTGTGTAACAATGGCGAGCACAAAGCCACCAGCGGTGCTACAGGTGCTAACATTGCACAAGCACTAATCTTGTCAGTTAACAGTTAACAGTTAATAATCTGTCAACAAGGGTCAATTATCGGTTAAAAACAATTTTCAAAATTAGCATCCATACTTCTAATAAATGATAACGTTACTCCGTAACTGCTGTTTGCTAACAAGTTTGTCATATCATCTTAAAATGTGATGATATGACAATATTGTGTTCACAACTGGTTTCCATCACCTCAAGTGGCCAAAAAATCAGTCAGGACTATTGCTGGCATAGACTGTACATAAGAACTGGACATCGTCACTGTGACGTCAACTGTTGGTTTGTGGACTTGAATTTGGCATTTTGACTGTCACCATATTGGTCTTTTGCAACCAGAAGTGACATGAGGGTGGAGCTAAGTACAACCACTGAGTAAAACATTTTTAAGTGACTATTACAAATAACTTTCATGAACTGAAAACACACTATGAAAGGGTTAAAGTTGTAAGGTGAAATTAACATGGACGACTCCCAGTCTGGACAACGCCGTGGTAGTGACATGTCAATCACAAGGTAGCCACTCCCCAAAGCCTGCCCTGCTTTATGGTCTATTTGACTCTAAATGGGACCATGATTTACTAAATAAACATCATGCTGTATTAAAGAAGTCTTGAAACTAGCGATTGAGTTTACTGAGGTAATAAATCAAGTGAGAAGTAGGCTCATTTTCTCATAGACTTCCATACAACCAGACTTCTGTTTGCAACCAGAGGAGTCGCCCCCTGCTGGCTGGCACTTCAGCATTGGCTTCACTTTCTAGATGCCCACTGATTGCAGGTTTAAGATGACATGAAATGCAGTTCAGGGGAATAAAAGATTTTGATTTGTTATTGTTCACATTTCTGTTTCAGCTCATCAGATTCTTCAGTGACAGTCCTTCCAGGACAGATGGCTGAGCAGATCCACCTTCTGCTCCCCTCCAGTTTGTGATGATGTTGATGAATCTTGATGAAAGCCACATGGAGTCTGAAAGAGGACTTAGCAGCAGATGAGCCACCAGACAGGAGTAAGTGATGGGGGATCTGCCAGTGAAAAGTGGAGGAACTGGTGCAACAGGTGGTCAAGAGGAGGATTCTCCTTTGTAGGATGGTCAGAGACAATCTTGATAGAACAGTAGTACTGAGCAGAAAACAGGACAGCACAGCTGAGACACAGAACCAAAGTCAACCCCCTGAGGAACCTGCAGAACCAGAACAAGCCCAGAACTCAAAGAGATTTCAGCCAGACACCCAAGAGCCAACGGAGAAGCAGCTAGATTTACTGAATTGGAAAAAACTCAACTTACAGGAAGAACCCGAAGCCTGGTGCCAGGTTAGTACTCAACATTTGCTCAGTTTGTGGATTTTATAGCTTTGAGATATTGATTTTTAAACAGTGCACAGATGGCTGGAGCCAGATAAAGTCAGAAATCAAAGACCAGGATTTCTTTCTTAAACTTTACATCCAGTGAAGTACTCTAATCTTTTGAAAAAATAAAATTATCAATACAACAGTGTATATACTGTAAATACTCTGTTACAAGTTAAACTCCTGCATTTACAATCTTTCTGAAGTAAAAGTACATAGGTAAGTAAGTAGGCTATTGGTATCAAAATATACTTGAAGTACCAAAAGTAAAAGCACCCATTATGCAGAATGGCCTATTGTAAAGGAATATATATCACATAATTGGGTTAGAATTAGTATTAATGTGTAAGCATCACTTTAATTAAAGCAGAATACTTTATATTTAACTATCTTAATGGTATTTTATATTATTGATCTGAATATGAAGTAACTGCAGCTGACAAATAGTTGTAGTGGAGTGGAAGTAGAAAGTATGATTGGACCTTCTGCATTGAATCTTTTGTTTTTAAAACTTAATTTTCCAAGATATGACCCACCATCGTGAGATATAAGCAAGGTAGAAAAGAAAGAAGAAATATACAAAAATAAAGGATAAATAAAAATAAATAGAAAAAATACAAAATAAATTAATAAAACACACACACACACACACACACACACACACACACACACAAATCTCAGTAATTATCATTGTGTCACTGTTTGGAAACTCAATTTTAAAAAGTCAAATACAGTGTCTGAGTTTATCTTTGGACTTTGAATGTTGACATGACTTTTCAGTCTCTTATTTTCTGACAAATCTGACAACAGTGTCTGAACACAGGACATATAATCTGCAAGTTTCTGTGGTAGGATAAGAAAAACTTACTAAAGTTAAACCTGTAAACATTTTGTATTATTAATACACAAATTCTGGTTTTGTAGTTTCTGATACTTTCTGACAGATAATGTATTTGCAGCTTGACTACAACAAGCACTCTGTCTCATCTGTGATTGATGTTAAATTCTAGTGTCTTTTTTAGGAGAACTGTAAATAAAAATGTTGACAAGAACTATGTTTATATTTATACATATTTATGATATTTATTTCTAATACATTTTTTGCTGTAGCCAGCCACTGGAGCAGACGCTGAGAGCTTGCCCACACACCTCCGTCCATTCAGCAGTGCAGAAGAGTACAAACTAGTGAAGCACACTTACCAGCAGCTCCAACACAGTGGTTACTACTGGGGATCGATGACCATGGAGGAGGCGCATGAAATACTCATACGAGCACCACTGGGTACTTTCCTCATCAGGTAAATCTACTGCTACCTTTAAAAAGTTTTTTTTGTATCTGTTTGTTCGATGTTTTTTTGTCTGAAACTATTTATGCCATTCTCCAGCCCAGGTGTAGATTCACACCTAAATGGTAAATGGACTTGCATTTATGTAGCGCTTTCCTAGTCTTCTGACCACTCAAAGTGCTTTTCACTACATATCAGCATTCACCCATTCACACACACATCCACCCATTCACACACACATTCATACACTGATGCAATTTGGGGTTAAGTGCTCAAAGACACATCGATATGTGAGCAGCCGGGGATCGAACCACTGACCTTCGTATTGGTGGCTAACGGCTGAGCCACAGCCATAAATGAGATTGATTCAGTTAAATAAAGGATGTTTTTAAAAAAAAAACAAACAAAAAAAAAAAACATCCCTTTTACCCGGGTGTAGGTCATTAAACATATAAAATATGTATAGCTGATGTATAGCTTGCAGTTCATCACAACTTTTGATGAATCCTGTTTTGTGAACAGCTGAATCAGTTTAAATGATAATCTACTGTGTTCACTAAAGGGGTATTCACACCAAACATGAAGAGATTTTTTTGCGTGGCGAGATTACATATGAAGTCAATGCCGTTTTTATGGAGCAGCTACAATGTTAGCATAGCATGGCACTGATTGATCTGTTATTTTGGCTTTTGATCTGTTTATTGTAATTAAATCACAGAAAAATCGGTGTTTGTGTTTGTGTCTGTGTTTGTTTTAGGTTCATACCACTGTAGTGATGTGTGGCTTGTTAAATACAGTGAGTACAGCTCGATGAAATGAACGCAAATGATCCCGGCAGTCAAACTTATAAGATAAGATAAGATAAGATAAGATATTCCTTTATTAGTCCCACAGTGGAGAAATTCACATTTATTCATTTATGCGAGTAATGTGAGGTGAAAATTTTTATTATTTCTCCTTCTCTGCCTATATATTTAGATAACCAAAATCTTAAAAGGTCAGAATTCAACATTCATGTGTATATATTGTGATCATGTACCATTTTTCTGTATACTGCATGCCCAATAAAAAACACTGCACAAAATATTGTACTACTATACTATACTATTAATCCACTATTAATGGTATGTGTAACAATTAGGTGGATTTATTGGCAGAAATGGAATATAATATTAATAAGTATGTGTTCATTAGTGTATAATCACCTGAAAATAAGAATCATGTTTTCGTTACCTTAGTCTTTTACTGGACAGTATATCTACATAGAGAGCTAATCCGCCATGTTGCACAGTCATGTTTTGACAGTAGCCCAGAACGGACAAACCAAACACTAAACTTTCCCTGCTTGGCCCAGAGTCAGCAACGTTACTTGCTCCTGATGCCACCGCTCTCTCGCTCTCTTGCTTCACCACTCACCTCCCATGTATACACAGACTCTACACACTGGCTCTGCGCCAGATGACTCTAGAAAGGGCTATTCTGATTTTGTGTCTCCCTCCATAGCTCTGAAACACGCTTGGCACGTGTGAGAGGCTTCAATCGATCGCAGTCTCCTCGCCTCACAGCTAGATACCACCAGATCCTACACACTGGACCTTTAAGTATACAATAAGTGACTGTTCATATGCTCCTGTGTTGTTGCAGAGACAGCGGCCAGCCAGATGTTTTCTTCACTCTGAGTTACCAAAGTGACGACGGCCCGACTAGCATTCGTGTCCAGCTGACCAACCTGCTCTTCAGTCTATACGGCAGCCACAGGACTTTTGCGTCATTCTTCGCTCTACTCACTTATTACACCAGCTCGTCCTGTAAGCTGACAGCGCCCTATCGCAAGCAGCGTCCTGAGCGCCTGAAGCAGATGTGCAGGAGGGCTCTCATGGGCTCGCATGGAGCAGACCATATAAACACATTACCTGGACTCAGCACTCAAGTTAAAGACTACCTTCATGCGTACCCTTGTTGTATATAGACACACATGTCGACACACATGTGGACGAGTGCCTGTTGCTGCGTCAAGATGTTGTTTGTGTTATAAGTTAAACAAATATTATGGATTTGTGTTATTTTGATATTTTATAAACAGCACAAATACAGCTTGCATATTTCATCTGCAAGTTTGTCTGAGGATTATTTGCACACATCATTATTTTTTAGAGAGTACTCATGGTACACTTTTTTTTGATAAATATCAATTCATGGATACTGTGTAACTGCTGCACCACTGTGTCATATCAGTGGTAACATCCATTAAAATGTAAACATTTGCTGCTGTTTAAAGCTGCATTCATTGATGTTTGGCCACTAGGAGGCAAAAAAACAACATCAAAAGAAGCTGATATATCATGTTATGGCTGAAATATTAGCAAACAGTTATTTGTTTCAGGTCACATGAGGAATTGAAGTCTAATATTTCCTCCTCTTATACTCTGTTTTGAACAGAAGCCATGAGCTGCTGTGATTGCAATTATGATTTTAATCTTGTTATTTTGAGATTGTGAGTTAATTATCTCGTTATCTCAGGACAAAAGAGTTGTTTTCTGGTCATAACGGGTTGATTATCTCATTATCTTGGGAAAACAATAGGTCTGGATAATTGGACAAATACCTAATTTTCAAGTTGTTTTCTTGAGATAAATTATGCTGTAACTGAATCATAAAATGAAAAATATCAGCAGGATTGCTGAAATAAACACACCTCATTTGAATGAAGGTATCATAAGAAACGGACTCTCAGAATAAGTAACATGTTATTATGAGAAAGCATTTTTTGTTATCCTGAGATAATGAGATATAGTACGATAACTGCAACCACAGTTGCTATCAGCTTCTGCAGTTTTGGTCTCCACCAACTCCCAAAAAAATATCCTTTTCTAACTTTTTTTTTTTTTTTTACTAACTAGTGATCTAAAATGCTGAGCAGAGTTTTTATTATTTATATTCTCTGTGGGTTTGTCACTAAGAGAGACTCCTTCACATTACATGTAGCCTTTTACAACAGTTAATAATAATATAACAACATTGAAATCTGCACTTGAAATCATTTTACTGTCGTCAGTCCTGTGGAACAAATAAATATAACCTATGAAAGTGAGTGTTAAATAAATGAAAATCTTTAGTCTACAAACTATAGTGCATGTCTTTCCATTTTTAGCCATGCTAGCAGCATGACTGTCGGCCCAAAAACTTAGGTCAAGCCTGAAATATCCCAACAAATGTTGACATGAAATTTGGAGCACACATTCATCTCCCCCACAGGATCATTTGTCTTAACTTTGGTGACATTACCTCCAGCGCCTTTTCGGGTCAAAAATGTAATTTGCCCAATATTTTGGTTTCTGACCAAATAACTGCAAAACTGATGACATTCATCAGCCTCAACTGCACTTTGTGTTTAGTGTTAACAAATGTTAGCATGCTAACAATGGTGCCAGAAATGGCGTACGTCCTGTGTCACCCACTTGCTAGCTTGCTAAATTGTTAGCCTTTGTGGTTTGTAGTTGCTGACAGCAACTTTAATATTGCCTTTGCTTAGTAGTGGTGTTCTCACGACTTAACCACTTGAGTACCACGTATACTGTGTACATGACTCCCATGTTGTAAACACGAGCTCATGCGTTGCATTTGAAGGCATCAAAACATCAGCCTGTTAATACTGGCTACATTCCAAATTACATACTTTTTTACTTTTAGTACTGCAGCTTCCCTTAAAAAGTACATAGTGTTGCATGCAGTATGCATACAATTGGGACATACTATTTTGTCATAACATTGCGCCTTGAACTTTGACCCTCTTGTTCATACAGTATATACCCTGTGCCGAGGATTGTGGGTCAGGATAGCCAGAAAAGCATGCTGGCTTGCATACTGCGTTTGACATACTCTGTATTGCAACATACTAAATCATTTCCTGGCATACAGTAACTGTCGCCATTGGACATCAATGGAAGTGTGAATTTGGAAAGCTGCTTCATTAACATGAAACCTCACATAAAAAAAAAAAAAAAGTTTCCCCAAAGATTCATTTGATTTCCTGGAGCTGGCTTTTTTAACAACTCCTCCATTGCAGCACATTTAAAATCAAGCCTTTTTAGTGCTATATATGCCCACTGACTTTTTTGAGTATACTGTATTTTCCAATGTGAACACAACAAAAGCTGCTTAGAACTGGTATGCAGAGTATTGTATGGCATTAAGATAAGATAAGATCTTCCTTTATTAGTCCTACAGTGAGGACGTTTACAATGTACAGCAGCAAAGTGGATAGTGCAAAAAGCAGTAAATGTCTGTAAAAAAACAAGCACAAGCAAGATACAACACAGTAAAAAATGAGGGGGGGGGGGTAAAAATTAGGAACAATATATACATTATACACAAATACTGTATATACAAATAGAAAACAGTGTATATTGCACATTATTGACAATGACGATGACTATTAACATAATTGTGCAAGTGTAAAAATAACTTTTGTGATTGGAATGAAATTATTTCACAGTATGAACTGGGCTACAACTCTCTTTTTAAAATTATTTTCAAATAGCTATGCCCACAATTCTGTTTAATTGCAACCAAACTAAATTGGTATGGTGGGCTGAGGAGGGGCCCCCATAGTCGAGCAGGTTAATCCGGCCCTGTGTGGAGCTGACTAACTATCTGCCATTCCCATCAGATGGGCTTTGGGTCAACACACAAATATAAAGCATGCACAGCAACACAGTTTTGATTGAGCACCAGTCTTCTGTTATCTGTTCCACTTCCTGTCCTAAATCTGACTGGCAGTGGCCCCTTTAATCTAAATTAGCCCTGCACCAGGGACACACACACACACACACACACACACACACACACACACACACACACACACACACACACACACACACACACACACACACACACACACACACACACACTTCCTGTCCTCAAATTATCTCTGCCTCATTAACCTTAAACAATGTAGATGTAAAACCATCACCACTGTGACACATATACAGTAGAGGCCAGGCCAGTTTATTTGTATAGCACCTTTAAAAAACAAAGCCATTAAAAATGCTTCACATAAGAATAGAAAGGGTGCATAACATCTTTGTCGTATCTGTACTGTAGTTGTCTGTAGCAGGTTTAATTTTAGAGCAGAAAGGGGGCTAAATAACAGTTAGACTAAGTTTTGGTGAGTGAAAATTGTCATGGCTATTTTCAAAGGGGTCAGTTGACCTCTGACCTCCAGATGTGTGAAAGTAAATGGGTTCTATGGGTACCCACAAGTCTTCCATTTACAGACATGCCCACTTAATGATAATCATATACAGTTTTATGCCTGCAGTGCGTTATTTATTTTAAAATGGTGTTTTTCGGATATTTCTGCATACTAGGGTCCCTAAAGAGTGAAACTGGGTATCACTGTAAAGCTGAGACTCTTGTTGATCTAATGAGCCCAACTGTATTCATGTGTGATGATTTTAGTCCCCATAGTAGCCATTTCAATATAGTGACTCAATTTTTTGATAATCACAGCCCCATGAAATTTTACAACCACAAACTAGAGATCTAGAGCATTCAGAGGATGGATGACTTTCCTAGGTAGACTGACAATAAGGGGGTTTCTGAGCAGTTTCCAGAACTGAAGAGCTCACCATCCAACCGCTGAAAAACACAATTCTTGCAGAAATCTCCAGCTCATAGCATGTCTTTTTCTATGGTGTTCCTCAAGGCCATGGTGTCTTAATGTGGTATTTTGCATGGATTATTGATCACTTTTATCAATTCTCCAGTGGAAATGGTTGAATTTAGCGCCATATCTGTGTAATAAATGAAATCAATGCCAAAATTGCTGCAACAAGTTATGAGGCATACGTGAGCATGGGAATGGCAATCATATACTTTGAGCTTAATGTTTTTAGCCCATATACACTTTATTTCAAAAAGTTAAAACTTAAAGACCTCCTGTACCCCCCTAAAAAAGACTGACAGGTCTATTGTGGTAACATAAAAGTGCGCATATAAAAAGGATATACAAGATAAAACAACTTGAATAAAACAAAAATAAAATTAGGCCACAGTGCAAGATATGAATGAATAACAGCTGATTTAGTTCATGAAAGTTATTAGTTATATGTATCCATCTATCTGGGTGCTGACTGTCTTGTAGATCCGCGCGATCCCGGACTCTGCCTCCCACTGTCCCGCGCTCTGAGTGCACCTCCTGCACGCGACTGAGTACAAATTTATTATGTCAAACGACCTCTCCTGACTTGTCCGCCCGCACGCGCGCAGACACGCGGACTGGGATTACAACAACTGGAGTGGCGCGCACAAGTAGGCTCGTGTTTATGTAATGCCATATGTGACTGTGAGTGTATGTGTGTGTGTGTATGCGCACAGGAGCTGGCGCGAGCTGGTCCAGCAGCACCGCAGCGGCGGCGACAGCGCGGTCACACGTTAAACATCATTCTGCGGATTATTGAGGGCTCGTGAGATTTCAGGGGTGCGGATTTAACCCAGCATAGAGGAGGGCGCTCGAGCTCCACCGTTTTCACGCACGGCACGCTCGTAGACCCGGTGAAATCGTCACGCGGGTAGAATCTGTCGCGCGAGTGTGTTCCTGCGCGGCCGGAGAGCATCCCGGCAGAAAGCGAGCCCCGGTCCGGTCCGGTCGGTCGGTGTGGTGACGGTAGCACCGCGCGGAGGGGAGGTAGAGCGGGACGTGAGCTGGACTCCTGGCCGAATTGGAGCATCCCTTTCCCGGCAGCATCCATCCCTCCGCGCCTCAGCTCCAGCGGGAGGCCCGGAGCGGCGGCAGGATGTAGCAGCGGATTAACGGAGGAGAGAGGGGCGCTCAGAGGAAGAGAGCGGGACCGAGAGGACCGAGGCGGGACGGAGGGGACATGGGGAAGGACCAGGAGCTGCTCCAGGCCGTGAAGACCGAGGACTTGCTGACAGCTCAGCGGCTTCTACAGAGACCTCGGCCAGGGAAAGCCAGTCAGTACCCCTCCATCCTCCTGTCACACCACACACACACACACACACACACACACACACACACACACACACACACACACACACACACACACACACACGCTACCGGTCATTACCAGGTCAGGACAGTGCAGGCTAAATCTGATGCCATTTAGCCTAAATGGTGCACCGTGTTTGTGTGTGTGTGCTTTCCCTGCATGCGGTGTGTGTGTGTGTGTGTGTGTGTGTGTGTGTGTGTGTGTGTGTGTTATGACGTCGAGTGTGTGATAGTGATGACGTTGCACATGTGTGAGGACAGTCATCATACTGAAATTAGAAATTAGGAGGATGCTTGTCACCCATTTTCCACCATTGATGATGATGATGATTGTGTGTGTGTGTGTGTGTGTGTGTGTGTGTGTGTGTGTGTATTAGTGTGAGAGAGGTGGAAGAGGTCCTACACTGCTCTCGGGATATAGGGATTATTGGTGTGTGAAGATGCCAGATGTTAGTGGTAATAATGTGATGGTCGTACACGTGCAGACGTGTGCACATACGTGGCGCTCTCGTGCGTGTGTGTGTGTGCGAGCGTGTGTGTATGTGTGTGTGTGACGTGGAGTCAGCTGGGACTTGAAGTGATAATTAGATTTCAATTACAGCCTTGAAACTGCTCTCCTCCTCCCATTTCATCACCAGGCCTCTCTCCTCCTCACGACTCCTCTCTTGTTTCTTCCACTTCCTCTCCTCTGCCCTCCTGTTGCCAACATTCCTCTTCTCTCCTCTCCTCTCTCCCCATTTCCTTTCCCATAATCACCTGTCTTCCTCTCCTCATTTCCTTCTCTCTCCTCTTTCCTCTTTCATATCTCCTCCTCTCCTTTCCTCTCATTTCCTCACCTTTTATCTCCTCACTATCCTTATACTCCCCTCTCTTGCTTCACCTCTTCTATCCCTGTCTCCTCCCCTCTACCCTCTTTTCCTCACCTCTTATGTCCCATCTCCTCTCCTTTTGCTTCCCCTCTTCTATCCTTGTCTCCTCTCTTCCCCTCTGGTTTTCTCTCCTTTCCTCTATCCTTGTCTATTCTCCTCTCCTCTCTTCTCTCCTCACTTCGCTCCTCTCCTCTCCTTTCTCCTTATCTCCTGTCCTCTCCTCTTCTTTCCTCTCCTCCCCTCTCATCTATCCTTGTCTATTCTCCTCTCTCCTCTCCTCTCATTTCTCCCCTCTCCTCTCTTCCCCTCTCCTCCCCTTTCCTCTCCTCTCCTCTTGCCTCCTCTCGTCTCCTTTCGTCTCATCTCCTCTCTTCTCTCATCTCCTCACTTCTCTCACTTCTCTCCTCTCCTCTTTTTTCCTCTCCTCCTCTCCTCTCTTCCCCTCTCCTCCCCTCTCCTTTCCTCTCCTCTCATCTCCTCTCTCCTCTCCTCCTCTCGTGTGTTTGTCTCTGGACATTCCAGCAGTGCCATGGAAAAGAAAAATGCTTCTCCTCAAATGCCAGAACAGATCAGCTCTGAGTGCTCAGTCCACTGCACACTGACAAAGAGAAAGGGGGAGGTGGGAGGAGGTGGAGGGTAAGGGAGATGAGGGGTGAGGAGGAGGACTAGAACTGGAGAGAAAAAGAGTGAGAGTGCAGAACAGAAGGAGGGAAAGAGCGAGATACGAATACAGGGATGAAAAAGAGACAGGAAGTGATGGAGAGAGGTTAAAGGGTGAGTTCTGGGAGGTGTGTGTGCGTCAGTGTGTGTGAGTGACAGCGTGAATCCAGGTTTATGTTTGAATAATTAAACAGAAAGCTTGGTTTCTCTGCCTGAGAATCACACACACAAACTCCTCCAACACACACAGGCGAGCCTGCACAGAGACACACCCGACACATCAGGTGTTAGTCACTGCATTTGTCTTATTAACAGTATGCTAATGATGTTGAGAGCAGCAGGTGAGAGGGAGCTGCTGTCATGTTGTCTGCAGTCAAAATGTCACCGTTTGATGAAGGATGATTTAGGAACTGAAGTGGTAACAGGACCATGTGAGGCCACTTCACTGTCCACTGCATGTCGGTCAGTAGAGTTTCTTCTACGACTAATTTAAGCAATAGTTTAACATTTTGGGAAAAACGCTTATTTGCTTTCTTTTTCTTTTCTAATTTTGAAAAATGTTCTTAACCGATAACAGACCCTCGTTAACCGATTATTAACCGTTAACTGACAAGATTCGTGCCTCACATGCAGCTGTGCACCAGCTGCAGTATATGAGCACAACAGACCACTGAGTCAACGGTTCACCAACAGGAAAGTTACTGTAGCAGCCACGGTGCTGCGTTCACTGTCTCCAGGTCACTGTCAGGAGATCTACTGTATCAGCGATGGTGCTGTGTTCACTGTCCCCAGTTCACCGTCCAGGAGCATTAGCAGCCACGGTGCTGCATTCACTGTCTCCAGTTCACTGTCAGGATAACTAATGTAGCAGCCACGGTGCTGCATTCACTGTCTCCAAGTCACTGTTAGGAGAGTTACTGTAGCAGCCACGGTGCTGTGTTCACTGTCGCCAGTTCACCATCAGGATACCTACTGTAGCAGCCATGGTGCTGTGTTCACTGTCTCCAGTTGACCGTCAGGAGAACTACTGTAGCAGCCATGGTGCTGCGTTCATTGTCCCAAGTTCACCGTCCAGGAGCGTTAGCAGCCACGGTGCTGCGTTCACTGTTACCAGTTCACTGTCCGGGAGCATTAGCAGCCACGGTGCTGCGTTCACTGTCTCCAGTTCACTGTCAGGATAGCTAATGTAGCAGCCACGGTGCTGCGTTCACTGTCTCCAGTTCACTGACAGGATAACTAATGTAGCAGCCACAGTGCTGCGTTCACTGTCTCCAGTTCACTGTCAGGATAGCTAATGTAGCAGCCACGGTGCTGCGTTCACTGTCTCCAGTTCACTGTCAGGATAACTAATGTAGCAGTCACGACTGACTATCTCCAGTTCACCATCTGGGAGTGTTAGCATCCAAATGCAGCCACTTTCACAGTAAAAGTCTCCACCGAACATTAAGTTTATTTAGCTGGATGTCAGCTGTGTGTCTGCCTGGATTAATGATCACGATTGTCTGACAGACGATGTGTGTTTGTGCTACGTTAGCAGCTGCTAGAAGATGGATAGATCCAGCAAAGACAAGGCTTTCATCCAGGAGACTGCTGTTTTTTATTTTTTATTTTTTTTACACTTTTATTTTCATAGTATCTCCTTGAGGTGTCAGCAGGAGCTCATGTCCTACAGAACGTTGTTTCTCTCATAATAATGTATGATTATTATTTGCTTTTCAAGAGTAATATATTGATAATTTTCATATTTAGATATACTGTGTATTTTTGAGAACTAAATATTTTTGACATTCAGAAGGTGTGCGTTATTTAAATAACTTTAAGGATAAACAAATCCTATGAATGTGTTCGGACGATAATACTTGTTAGAAGAAGGATCACTTTGTTGGTTTTGGATTTTCGTGTGGTTTGTTGTTAATAAGAAAAATATAGACCATCACCAGACTTATCCGTCTGTTTACAATTTATAGTTTTGCTGCAATGGATTCACAGATTTTTTTGATCAAAGTAGAAGGCGTATTTCTAATGGTTTCCTTATCTTTGGCTCAGTTACAATAAAGCTCTTTATCTAAGAGATATCAGAACATCCTTAATATATCTCTTTTATGTTGCAGCAAGCAACTGAAATGGGCACTAAGTCATTTATACAATGTATCTGCTCCTACATATATCAGCGATCAAGGAAGTGCAACAACACGGACATCCAAGTTATGGGAATACCAGTTATTAAATACTGGTATTTCCACAATTTAAAGTAAACAACCGTATCTACACTCAGCAGTGCTGTGATAGGCCAGCAGGAAACCAGCAGAGATGTTAAACACAATTCCTTTTCATTTGTTGCACACGAAGAGTTGATCGCCTCCTAAAAACACTGTCATCCAACTTTAAACTTAACTAAACCTAAAAGGAGTGGTCCGAAATAAGAGCTGGAGATCTCAGTGAAGTTATCAGTGACTGATCAGCACTGAGCATGTGATATGGATAGATATGCATAGATTATGCATAGATGTATAGATAGATGGTCAGATAGACAGATTGACAGATAGATAGATAGACAGATGGACAGATAGATAGACAGATACATACATGATAGATGGATGGATGATGGATAGATGATAGATAGATGATAGATAGAGTAGATGCAGGGGTGTTATGTTTTGATAAATCTAAATGCAGATCCCACTGCTCTGATTGTATGTAAACATTTTAAGTCAGATTTTAAGCATATGGTGGTGTGTACAGTTTTCCTAAAAATACATTTAAAAAACTGCAGTATATTGCCTTGCTTACAGTATCGCAGCATATTGAATTGGAAACTCTGTATCACGATAAATATCGTATTGCCAGATTCCTCCTAATACACAATAGTGCAGAATAATATTTGGCACTTGTAATGGTCTGTGTAAAAGCAATAAATCATACTGAAATTGTGTAATAAATCTCCAACTTTTGTTTCAACCTTTAAACGATATTTCAAAAGGTTTACTGTAAAAAGAGAGAGAAAAGTTCCTAATAGTTCCTTGTATTTCTTTTATGTTGTAGCCAGTGGCTGAAGTGGGCTGGTACTCATTGGAATGCAGTACTGGTTCTTTCATTTCACTTTTGTTTCACTACTTTGCCGACTGTGACTTTTCTTGCGTACTGGAGCTTCTCACAAGCTAACGGTACTCTTCTCTGCCCTCTCCTGATCGGGTTCTCTGGGAGATTCATAATGGAGATTCATAACAGCACAGCACTAGCATATTTGTGCCGCACCTCATAAGATATATGAACATAAAACTTTGTGGTGAGCATCTGGATGGCACAGGATTTTTTGTGAAATTATTTGTGAACTGTTTTTCATAACTTTTTAAAATTGTGAACAAGTCTAAATAATGATTATTATTTTAAAGTTTTGATTAATAGTATACGATTTTACAGGCCAAACATTTCCAGAATGATTTAATGTTCAGACGAAGGCTGTGATATATGTAAATAATAAAGTAATCATTTAACTCGTCATAATAATGGTTCAAAATGATGTAAAATTGTATAGTTTTAAGTAAAGAAAAAATTCTAGGGGAAGAACCCCAAAACTCAATATTTCCTAGTGTCATTTATTCACTGTCAGAACTGACTGACTGCTGCATAATATGTAGGAGCATCCTGACTGGGACACCGCTCCTAAAACATGAATGATACCCTACCACAGGCTACAAATAACACAGCATTAACACTAAACACATCATCTTAACCCTATAATGTTCTATTGTTCTACTATTGAAGATGTACAGTATAGCCCAAGTAAAATAATATGGGAATAAATTCACAACTCATTATGACTGACACAGTATAAGATGCTTAAAGAAATGATGAATAAATAGGTAAAATTAGCAGGAGATTGTTGATACCAGTCGATATAGACATGCCAACATGTGAATAAGAGAAAACCGGCATTTATTTTTTTCCACTTCAGGTCCTGGTTGTAGCAAGCAACTGAAATGTGCACCAAGTAATTTATACAACATATTTGCTCCTATCAACGATCCGCGAAGTGCAACAACACTGACTGTGTTTTGGCACAGCCAGTAGTAGTTTATTAAGCACCACAGACTAACTGAGAGCTGTTGGCCATGACATTGTTGCTGTAAGTAAAAGAGCACCTAAAAAATATTATAAGTTACTACTAGAGATCCCTTTCACTACCAGTACTACAAGATTAGCAGGTTTCCTGAACACATGAAAGAATTTCAAAAGGTGAGATATTGTAGTATTATTAGGGCTTTCAAAGGTAAACACCACTAATTTCTTTAACACATTAAAACAACTTGGGATTTTTAGGTTGTAGTGGACTCACTTTAAAGTTTAAAGCTATAGAGTGAAGACACTGTTATCATATGAACTAGCTTTTCAGGAAGAAGGCTAAATAACACTCCAAACTTGCTAAATTTTAGTGAGAAAAAAAATGGCTTGGGTTCTATGGGTTCTCTGGGTCCCCACCAGTCTCCCCTTTACAGACATGTCCACTTTATGATAATCACATGCAGTTTGGATCAAGTCATAGTCAAGTCAGCACACTGACATGCTGACAGCTGTCGTTTCCTGTTGGGCTGCAGTTTGCCATGTTATGATTTGAGCATATTTTTATGCTAAATACAGTACCTGTGAGGGTTTCTGGACAATATTTGTCATTGTTTTGTGCTGTTAATTGATTTCCAATAATAGATATATTCATATTTTTGCATAAAGCAGCATATTTGCCCACTTACATGTTAATAAGCGTATTAAACACTTGAAAAATCTCTGATTCATAATGATTCAATAGATTAATTGACTGACAGCCCTAATATTACAATATTATATATCTATATCATATTGTTTTTCTGGTTATAGCCCTTGCAGCACTTGTCATCCTGCCTTTTTGTACTTTTGATGAAAATGTGATATCGTTGCTGCACCATTAGCACATGGTGACCCTGAGTCTGGTCACTTTAACATATGTGTGCAACCGTCTGGAAACAGAGAGCGAACATGTCGGTGATGCAGTTTGTTTTGGGCTACATGTTATGCTCAAACTCTAAATGCATGATGACAGGCGGAAGTCAGAGGGGGATGAAAACTGGACTTCAGAACATTTCTGGTAATGAGAACCCTTGAGAAACCCTCCACTTCACCTCTCCGGAGGTTTGGGAATCTGCTCGGTTACACTGAAGGTTGCTTTGCCAGCAGCTTCCAGCTCGTTGGTTCTGGCTGTCGAGACTGAAGGGTTTCAATTTGAAACGTGAATGACATGATTTCATGTCAAATATAAACTCTTGAATGGCTTACAATTTGTGGGAGATGCTGCAAAATAATATCATAGTATAATCCATGCCAAGTGATTGACAGTCTGTGGGAATGGCACATTGAGGGGTTGCCATGGTAACCAGGGCTCGGTTGCAGTGTTATGCCTAAAATTATCATAAAAAAAGAAAGAAAAAAAATTAGCCCTGGTCCAAGGACACCATCAGACAAACATTATGGCAGTGCTCTTAAACAAACAGTGCATGTCAGAGAAGGAAAATATTTTAATTTGAAAATTAAGGTGACACATTAAAGTAACTAATGAATGAAATATTATGTGTGAGGTTCAAGATGAAAATCAGTTTGAGAAGTGATCAAAGTATTTGACTAAATATGCTGTACATTGTAGTTTGGGGTCAGAAGGGGGTCATTCTTCAGTAATGCCATGATCCAGGCTTCATATCTTTAAAGAAGGATAATCTACTGAGAAGAACAGACAACAGACAGACTTCAAACTAGAAGGGCACTTGGAGAGTGCAGACCCCCACCAGTCATCTTGCAATGTAAATAACGAGGGCTGGGAATCACCAGAGGCCCCATGACACGATATTATCATGATACTTAAAGCTGTAGTAGGGAGATTGGAGAAAATCCATCCATCCATCTTCAACTGCTTATCCCATTAGGGGTTGTGGGGGGTTGGGGGGCTGGAGCCGATCCCAGCTGGCATGGGGTGAAGGCGGGGTACACCCTGGGCAGGTCACCAGTCCTTCGCAGGGCACATAGAGACAGACAACCATTAACGCTCACATTCACACCTATGGGCAATTTAGAGTCATCAGTTAACCTGCATGTCTTTTGACTGTGGGAGGAAGCTGGAGTACCGGAGAAAACCCACGCTAACACGGGGAGAACATGCAAACTCCACACAGAAGGGACCCAAGCCAGGTTTGAACCAGCAACCCTCTTGCTGTGAGGGGACAGTGCTAACCACTACACCACCATGCAGCCAGACTGGAGCAAATATGATTTAAAAAGAAAATATTTTTTTATAAAACAGTCACTATATCCTCACAGTGTGCATAAGACAGGTAATCTGAAAAAAAATCATGTTTCTCTGTGTCCCCTGGTGCTCCTAATGGCATCTGCAAGATTTCACAGACCGGAGGAAAACAACCAATCAAAGCCAAGCTGGAGCCTGTCATCTCTGAGCAGCTGTCAATTACTTGCAAACTAGGCAGCACTGATCAAATATGAATCAATTTTCTGTTACTGTAATGACTATTTCTCATGTAAAATGTTTTCAGGAACATCTTGTAGTTACTGTTTAGCTGGAAAATGAGAAACGTTTTTGACTCTGCAGCCATGTTGCGATCAGTTGAGGAAATTGGTCAAAGTCTCCCATCAAGGGCTAGATGTTTTAAAGCCTGAAAACAGCCATGAGGAGGTGCAGAAGTCCTATTTTCTCCCAGAACTCTTGAATTACAATATGCTGAAAGATTATTATGAAATTTTTGCCCAATGATGCCAAAGTTTTCAGCCTATTGTTGGTTTATCACAAGTTTAAGATCATCTTATTGCGTTTTTAATTATTTGGTGATATGCTGAGCAGTGTGATAAGATAAATACGCAATATGTCAACATCTGTTTTATCTAATAAGATACAGTTAATAACATACAATGTTTTTTATTGCAGCAAATTGTGATTGTCAATCAAGCAGACAGACTGAACACTGTCATAAAAACATAAATGTTGCATCAAGCACCTGACAAACTGAACTGCTTGTATTAGAATCAACCTGGTATTTGCAATATAGATAGTTTATATGATAGGCATCAAAACTTGACATCAGTGTATCGATACAATATTGATGTATCAATTGTATCAGTTTTGACAGTGAAAAATTCTGTGTGTATCCGCCCTGTCGGATCCGATTCAAAATTCAATGCTTTTTTCCTTGGCCCATGCTACACCCTTTCACCAAGTTTCATAAAAATTGAGCTTGTAGTTTTTCCGTAATCCTGCAGACAAACTGACAAACAAACAGAACCAAAATCATGACCTCCTTGGTGGAGGTAATAATTGTGGGGGTTGGATGTCATAGCCCTGCCATAAATTTGTGGTTGTGTGGCTCCCTGATGGTGACACAGATCTCTGCGCTCATTGATTCATCTACTGGAGAGGGGGGAGGGATGATTTGTATTTTTAATCCAAGATGGATCTGAGGGAACCCACACGTGCACAACACACACACACACACACACACTCACTCACAGGAGGATGATGTCAGCTGCAGAGTGTAAACACTAGCAGCAGAGCTACCGATCATCAGCACGCGCTCTTTAGCAAATTACAGCGAAAATTAGAGTGTGAGAGCAGGATGAAGGGATGAAGTGCAGATAGAGCTGCAGAGAGAAGGAGAAGCTTTTCCACAGATTACAGAACAGCTACAGATTACGGCCTGTGGATTATGAGGGTTTGACCAACCAAAAAAAAAAAAAAAAAAAAGTAAAGGCAGAGAGACAAACAAGCTGCTTTTTCTCTGTGTCCTTTTCAGAGTGAGTTGTGTGTTTGTGGGTTTCTGTGAGTGTTTGCGTCTGTGTGTTTCTCCCTGCTGTCTGGTGTCTTTCCGATGCTCCAGTCAAAGATCAAGGTTATCACATACACACACATTCACTTAATCACTAGCACAAACGCATGTAAACCTATACAGTATACTGTACTGTATATACACCCAAACATACTACAGACAAACCGACAGATGTGGGAGTGGAATCAGTCGTTCATCCAAAATGTATTACTTTAATAATACATAGCGGTTATATTAATATTTATATCCATGTATCTATTTGTTGTTGACATTTTGTTTTGCAAAGTGAAGAAACCCATATTTAAGTCAAGCCTGATGGTGTTACACATAAAATAATGATCCCATTCACTTTCACACAGCTTATTAATTAAACACTGGTATCGGATCAGTACTCAGTGCCAGCTGATACCCAAAGCCCAGGTATCACTATCAGGACTGAAAAAGTCAGATCGGTGCATCCCTATTTACATTAGTAACACCGTTGAAATCAAGCCTATATTACAATTATAATCAGCTGAGAAACACACAAATTGTGCATTTTTCATGTAATTCAGACTCTATAATGTTGCAAACATATCTCAAATTTATGCAGTCAAAAAAAACTATAGATTGAGCTTTTTTAGATGAGTCCTTTGTGTCTATGCTGTCACCTCTCCTTGACATCTGCTGCTGTTGCAGTGAAGAAACTGTTGTTTTAGAGCACTCACAGGTATAAAAGTGTAGCTGTCAACTGTACCTGCAGGGAATGAATTATTAGAATATGTACGAGGAAAGAGAAGACATTCATCACTGATGTCTGAATGCATTTATATTTTGACTGTTTTTGTAATGAGTGTGTTATTCCCTTTCTCTGCTCTCATTCTCTGTTTCAGAGCTCCTTGGAGCAGCAAAGCGAGTGAACGTCAACATCCAGGATGCAGACGGGTGAGGGACGACAGCTTCTAATTCATGCTCTCCTTGCTATTGTTCCACATTGCCATCATCCCTTTTTTAAAGGTTAATTTCCCTCATCTTCTGTGCTTCATTGTTTCCTCCCATCTCTGCTTTCTTTCTGTCTTCTTGACATCATATCATGCCATTTCATGATGTTCATTACGCTGCATCGTAGGGTTGACTTCCTGAATTTGTATCACAGTAGATGATACATAGATTAGATTCAAGATATTTAGATATTCGGCAGTAAAAATATTGATATTTTATGGTGCTGTCGGACAACAGGACCTGTTGCAAATACAACATAGTATTTAGGACAGTGGTTCCTAACTTGGAGGTCAGAACCCCGCCCGAGGGATCATAAAATGTACCTATAATCAATATTATGATACAGTGGACTAAATGACAATGTGACAGTGTGAAAGGGGTCGCTCGTATTGATGAACCTACAGAGAATTATCACCCAAAGCTGCAGCATCCCTTGAATTTACAGAGCTTTATAAGGAGTTTCAACTCATTGTTTAGCTGTTTGGCTGTAACTTTACTGCTGTGGTTTAGTCTCACTGCTCAGCATTGTTTTTGGCCGCAGCAGGAAGCTGTTTTCAGGGTCAAAACTCTAAAAATCTTTCTGTTCTGTAGCTGCTCAGCACCATACAGCAGACAGACAATGTTAAAGACTGGCTGATGAAGATTTAGAGCATTTAGGAGCGACAGCAACCCTGTCTCCACAACAGGGATGTTAATACCAACCATTTAACTGTTAACCGACATTAAGCATTTTAATATTGGTTAAAAGAAATATTAAAAATCAATTAAGAAGCTGAGAAAAATGCAGAGGAGAGGCTCATCTCTTTAAGGAGAAAAACTGGTCCACCTTAAGAAAGAGCCAGTGCAGATACAGGAAGCTGGCTCAGGACTTCCAGCTGAGGAGTTGTAGTTTGTAGCCTCGTAGCATTTACTCAGAGTGTACACACACTGTCTGCTACAGCGACGTTCACAGCTATAACACCACCGAAAAACCCACACTCACCACCGCTACACACATGTGGTCTGACGGAAACTTGCTGAGGTTACGCTACAGCAGGCAGGAAGCCACCGGGCAGACACACAGCTGACAACCTGTTAACTAAACTAAATGTGTGGTGGAGACTTTTACAGGGAAAATGGCTGCGTGTCCGTGACACTATACGCAGCACCGTGGCTGCTATCGTAACTCCCCTGATGGTGAACTGGAGGCTCAGTTGTTTGTTGTGCTCATATACTGCAGCTGGTGCACCCCTGCATGCGAGGCACAAATCTTGGCGATTAACAGTTAATAATCGTTTGATGAGGGTTGGTTATCGTTTAAGAAAATTTGTCAAAATTAGCACCCCTATTCCAAAATTATGTTCCCATTCAACTAAACTGCAGATCCAAAATACATTTTGAGGGAAACATATTTTTCTTGGACGGTCACAGTTTTTAATAGTTTAAACACGTGGTTGATGTTGTAAATGGAAACAAAACAAAATAAAAATGCAACATAATTACTTAGTCAGGTTTAGGCAACGAAATTACTTGGTTAGGTTTCGTAAAAACACCATGAATTGGCTTAAAACTACTTAAAAACAAAAAATGTTTCACATGGGACACAAACAACAATCTCCTGGGGCATGTCTGGTATTTGTTGGACCCATCCACCTCCCCTCCTGCCTATTATTCAGTAATTTTTTATTCAATGGATTTTCATCAAAGTAACTCGATATTCTACATCAACTGCTCTGTGTATCACTTGTACTACGTCACTTGCTGCAGCCATCTGCAGACTTACAAAAGGACTTATGATTCGTAAAAGACAAATGTAATCTGCAACATAATACGTTTCCTTCCAAATGTAATTGAGCCTGGAATTTGGTTGTTTGGGAACGTAGATTTTAGGAATTGGTACTGTAGAGAGCATTAATACTGGGCTATTTTTGAAGTGTCCAGAAACATTTCTCCAAGTGAATGATGATGTTGCTCCGTAACTGCTGGATGTGTCACTAAGCAACTGATTGTGGACAAGTTCCCTGTATCAACTTAAAGAGCAGCTTAAAGGAGCAGTGTTTAGGCTCTGGAGGCATCTAGTGGTGAAGCTGCAGATTGCAACCAACTGAAACTTCTCCCGTGTGCCAAGCTTGTAGGAGAACTATGGTGGCTGACGTGAAAGTGCAAAATCTTGAGCCAGTCTGTTCTGGGTTACTGTAGAAACATGGCGGCTAGCTTTGTAAAGAGGACCTGCTCACTATGTAGACATAAATGGCTCATTCTCAGGTAACGAAAACACAATGATTCCTATTTTCAGGTGATTATACACTAAAGAAAATATATTTATCAATATTATATTCCATCTCTGCCAATAGATCCCTTTATTTCTTAAACACTGTTACTTTAATACCCTTGAAAATCTTCTTTGTTCTGACCTCCAGAGGTTTTATTTTTCACCTTGCTGAAATGATGAGCAGGTTTACTCCAGGACCCTGTGGCATCAAAACAACTCCTGAAAACCTCTGTGTGCATTTATTCTCTAGACACATGGTTTGATTGTCCATCAGACTGGGGCAGCAAAAACGACATAACCTCCTTCTGACATCAATATACTACCGACCATATCATTTTACACATTACCGTATCTGTTAAACATGTAGGCAGCTGAAGACCGTAATCACCGTAAAGGAAAGCCAACATTTCTCAGCCCTTAATTTGCTCAGAAACATCCCCTTATCGACTCTGAATGTACAACTTTGGATTTTAGCTATATTTAGACTTGTGAGTGGTTAACCGTTTTATGTGCACATGCTTGGTTTGCAATTGTGTTCCAATCGGCTCCATCAGATAACAAAGATCTTTTTATTATGTTGATTGGAATCAGATAATTGGACTCAACTCCTTGTGTAATGACTGATGATTCGTTGATTTGACTCCAGGGCCCGGCCCTTATATTCACCAGGGATCCATTAGACACACACACATACAGGGGCGTGCTGCGTGTACGCTTGGCTCCGGGGTAGAGAGATTGCTTATTAATGGAAGTAGGTCATTTGCCCCCTCCCGTCGCTCACACAGAGCTGAGGGGCGGAGCTGCTCTACGCTGAAGATTATTTCGGCAAAGTTATGCTCCGGTTTTACACTATGTATGTGAATATGTGTATTTTTAAACCTAATCTGTGTCTGTGTGAAGGTTGGCACCGCTGCACCATGCTGCTCTGAGTGGTAACAAGGAGCTGATCTCACTGCTGCTGGAGGCCCAGGCAGCCGTGGACATTAAAGACCATAAAGGTAAAAATACACAAAGATTTTCATGTGTCCTCACAAGGCACTACTTTACCATCAAACAGGCACACAGCTGGCCAGAAAACAATCACACACAAAAAAAAAACAGGAAAACAAATATATATTCCTGGCTTCTCCTGCGTGACCGCTAATACCATGTTGTGTAATAAAAGGTGAGCTTGCTGGAAATGCAATAAAAACTCTCACTGTGTGTTGTATTTATGGGAGGTGACAGATTTGTGTGCACAGTAAACAATAGACAATAGAAAAGCTTCATGGCTGCTTGACTAGGAGCCAAGTGGAAGCGGAGCAGCTTCTCAGTCTCATACTGGCAGATTCAAGAAGAGGAAGAAGAAGAAATCTCAGTGCAGATGGGAGATATAATCCCTCCAGGATGTAGGCCTACAGTCCCCATGCTCCCAGGCAGCTCAGTCATGGCCCTAAATAGAGGTATACAACTGGCAAGCAACTTCACCAGGTGTCACATCTCTTCAACTCTCTCTGTGGAGGTCGTAGGGAAACCTTAAATCATTCCTCTGGTGTCTACCAAGCTCCTGGTGAGGACTGGAGAGCTTGACTCAAGCCAGATATTTACCTCAGGAGTTGTTAGAGACCAAAATAGAGTAAATATGACCGAACGCTAATGTTGCTCTGCATCTTCTTGATGTTTAAAGGGCCATTCACATGTTGCATCTTTTGCACGCACAAATTCATTATTTTAAATGGAGAAGTGTCTGTGGCGCACTGAGATGAAAAACATTTTCAAATGCTCACCAGAGGTCATGTGACAATAATTAACCAATCAACTCCACAGGACTTGCTTCACCCTTTCCCTCCATCACATCACAACAGGTTTTGGTAGCTTTAGTTTGCTACCTAGTTCGCCAGCATATTAGACAGTTATCAGATTATTAAGTAAGCATCATTGGTTGCAGCATGCGCCATAGATGTGGGTCAGTAGGGGCCTACTACACCCAGTATTAGGTTTTATCATCTATTCACACAGTAGATCACCGAAAGAAGGTATAAAAGAAGATGACAGCAACCTGTAGCGGCCATAGTAATTATGACAGAAGCAGAAATCAGGTGCTGTAATAAAGAAAACAGAACTAGTAGTAGTACAGAAAACCACAGACTGGGTTTTGCATCCCGTGTTAAACCAATAACATGTAGTTGTTTTTGTATTCTCATATGTTAAGTTTCACTTTCACTTTCAAAACGTTATTTTAACCCAAAACATGATGTTTTACCCTAAACTTTAAGTGATTTTGTTGCCTAAACCTAAAGAAATTATTTTGTTTGTGTTAAAAATGTAAACTTTCATTCAGTTTTAGATATGTCACTTTTGAGTTTCAGTTTCAATTTTATAATGTAGCAGGCATAGTAGGCCCCTATTGACCGATAACGTCTGTTTAATGGCCTGAACAACTGAATCGAGTGTGTTTGCCATATCAGTTTAAATATATCAATGTTGTGTCACAACTTGTTTCCGCTCCCACCAAGTGGCCAAGTTATCCGTTATTGCAGGTCAAGCTTCATCTCTCACTTAAAGTGGACAAGACAAAGTGTTTCTTGGGACTTTCTGGGAAGTTCTGATCCTCATCCATACTACGTCACAACCGTCTACAAAATGGTCTGTGTAAAAATGCCAACTATCGGTCCCTGACCTGGACATCCTGCAGGCCTGGGCTTCTGGGCTTGATATCCTGTCCAAGAAGAAATCATAAACAGAAAAAGAGGCCAACCAACTCTGTGCTCTGCCAGGATACTCTTGGGAAGACAGTTCAGGGTATTTCCAAAATTATTTGGTTGTGCTTATCAAATTTCTGTGAGACCTTTATTATCGTTATTGACGACCACTGGCTGACAGATAAAACATTCTTCCTGAAATTCACATGGATGAACTACACCATTGACTGCTGGAGAGGATTTGGGCTCAGACATTCCTGAGTTCTCCCCCCAACTTCAAACAGTTCAGCATCTCTCTTTCCCTGCACAGTCTGAGTGAAGTCCTCTCTTCTCTTTGCACACTATCTAGAAGCTCTTTGAGGCTGCCTGAGAGTCATTTTCCATCACATCTCTTCACATACTCCGGCTTTAGCTTCTGTAACTCCTACAGCTGCTGTGTCTCTTTATCCTGCCAGCACCTCTCTTCTGAGTCAGGACTCCCTCATGCCAGCCAGGCCTGGAGGGCCTTTTTATTCAGCTCCACGATGTGGCTCATCGCTGGTATTAAGACTGGGGGTCTTGGGTTGCTGCCATGAGAAACATGCTCACTGCTCCTTGCAGCCGCTACTACAAAGTGGTGTTTAATGTCTTCTGGTTAGAGGCACTAGTAATGACTCCGCGGTGGGTTTTTTGTGCTGTGCTTAGCTGAACTTTGCATCACCTTGCATTTCCTGCATGGGCTGTGATGTCCAGTTTTCTACAAGGTTCTCTAAGGTCTTGTTCAGCCACTTACAGGAGATTTCTTGTCTTGTCCTTTTGACTGAAAGCAGTTTGTCTTTAACGTCCCGTGAGTATGATGCTTGCACAAGCAACACCCCGCTGGTCATAAAGGTCACAGGCATGTCAACCACAGTATGACTGCATTTCCATAAGGGAAATAGAGTTTATGCCTGTATAACAGATAATACAGAAATGTTTGCAAAATTGCATTCACATTAGGGGTGTTAGTGTTTTTCTCGATTAATCCATCGATCATTTGGTGTATAGCTTCGGTTCTCAAACTTATTAGTCAAAGGTCAGGATCTGATTTTTATTCAATGTCAGAGGTCCGGAACATTTGGAAATTAAAAAAAAAAAAAAAAAAAACGTAATCAACTCATTTAAGACCCGCCATACTCTCTCGGTAGGCAACTCGTCATTACAGTTAATTAATGTTACATCTCTTGTGATTGGGCCAGCACAAAACTAAAGAAAGCCAGCACAGCTCAGAGACAGCAGACACAGCTCGGACAGTTATTATTATTTCTGACTCCAACACTTAATGTAGAAATTATTTACTAGAGAAAATGAGATTCTGTGTCTGCAGTTTAGAAGCAGAAAGCAAATTCTTAAGTGTAACGTTAATGTGCAAACTTAGCAGCAACACCACACAACACTCTCCTGTCAAGCAGTTGACATCACCATTACACCGATGTCAATGATAGGGTAATAAGCCACATTAAAACCACATTCATCTGGTGACATGAGCGCTGTGAATGACCTCCAGCCACGCTGTGTAGTCAATGCCACTAACAATTTGTCGATCAATAGAAAATAGAAACCGTTACTTTAGAAAACGTTCATAATGTATCCATAACACAAGGTATGGGCTGGGTCTGGATTGACTTGCCGTTCAGTCCATATACAGCACTTGGTCCGGACTTTGAGAAGCCCCCCGGGTCTAAATATACATGACAATTTCCAGGGCCCATCACATTGAATCACAGTGTGTTTTCAGTTCATCAAAGTTAATTATAACCTTTCTGCTTGTCTGAAAATGTCTTATTCAGCTTGCAGTTGTACTTAGCTCCTCCCTCTCATGTCACTTTTGTTTGCAAACAAGGTCTGTTGAAAGAGGCTGGGTCACACGTCATCAATGCATCATATCTTTGGAGGTGCAATACATGCATAATAAAATCTGATCTGCACTCGCCGAAATTGACGCCAATTGCAAGTTAAATTGCAGTTACACTCCACGTGTGTTATACCCCATACACCAAGACCCGTATCCGCCTGTGTCCCAGCCTCCCTTGATAGGCCTTGGTTGTTAAAAAAAAATAAAAATAAAAATAAAAAAAAGATGGTGACAGCCAAAATGCCAAACTTGAAGCTTCAAAACAGTAGTCCACAATCCAATAAATGACATCACGGTGACTATGTCCACTTCTTATCTACAGTTGATAATACTTACAGCATTTGAGTTTAGTGATTTTACTGTAAAAGGTGTTTTCACTGCAGGATAGCCACTAACAAACTGGTCTGTCTATAAAAATAACAATAACAGTGTGTATTTGCATGCATTCATGTGTCTTTATATTCTCATTTTCTTGTATGTATCTGGGTGCATGTCCTTGTGGGTTCTGGGATGTCTGTGTTTTATGATGCTGTCATCTGTGTGTGTGTGTTTGTGTGTGTGTTCTGTGTAGGAATGCGTCCTCTGCATTACGCCGCATGGCAGGGGAAGACTGAACCAATGAAAATGCTGCTGAAGTCAGGCTCGTCAGTCAACGGGCAGTCAGATGAAGGGCAGATCCCTCTCCACCTATCAGCTCAGCACGGACACTATGACGGGGTGACGGAGCTGTTGTGTTGTTTTGCATGTCCAATGATGCATGCATGATTTGTGGTTGTTACAGGCTGGGAAATTTATAAGTGACAGTAAGATTTGTGTGTATGCGTGTGTGTGTGTGTGTGTGTGTGTGTGTGTGTGTGTGTGTGTGTGTGCGCCTGTGTTACAGTCGGAGATGTTGCTACAGCACCAGTCCAACCCATGTATCTCAGACTCAGCTGGGAAAACACCTTTGGACCTCGCCTGTGAATTTGGACGTGTCGGAGTGAGTAGATTTGACTGAAAACCAAAACATACATTTTTATTTTATTTAACGTTTCTTTAATCCTCAGTAAGTGAGGAAATCCTCACTTACTGGGGCCTTGAGAGCTAAACACACTGCAACTTTTTTAAACATATAAATGAGAAATTTCACATCTGCATTTAACCAATCCTAAACATCATAGGAGAAGTGAGCGCCCGGGGGAACAAACTCCCAACCTTTTAGTTAAAGGATGACCCCCTCTCCCCACAGAGCTACAGCTGCCACCTTAAGAAACACATACAAAGAGACAAAACACAAGCATCTTCATCAATGTGTACATTTGCAAACTTAGAAATCAACCAAATGACCAGATACAATATGCTGCAAATTCAGAAAACAAAAACACAACAGAACCAATAGATACACACTGCAATAATGACTTACAGACATACAACTTAAGACAGATAAAACAAAATATGCCTTAGAATTAAACATAAATGCAAATATAAAGTAATTAACTCAACCCATACACTTTCTAAAATGCTAAAAACAAGTATGACCAATTTAACAGTTATGCCAAATTCACACTAGAGCAGGGGCGAAGTGCAGCCTGCATCAAGCTGCCATGTAATGCCATGTGAGCTCTCCTGAGCTCAGCAAACTGTAGCCTTTTCATTTTGTGGCTAAGTGTGGCCAAACAAAAGTTCGAATTTTAGCGGCCAGAGAGGACCCGCAGCCAATCAGTAAACAGATCCTGTGACTCCTGTGGCACGTTGACCTATGTTACAAAAGAATTTCTGCCCATCCGAAATGCATGAATACACCTCCCAGCCGTACAGTTACTGTGATGAGCCGCACTTCGGCACTGCCTGGTGTGATTTTACTGTTAGACTGTAATATTTTCCAAAAAGGGCTGTCAGTTGAATAAAATATTTGATTTCATATTTTATATGATTGCTCATGATTAATCACAATTAATTGCAAATAAATCACACGTTACATTTTTTATCAGTTCAAAATGTACCTTAAAAGGGAGATTTGTCAAGTATTTTATACTCAATATGGGAGTTGGCAAATTTGATTGCTTGATGCAAATGCATGTGTATATTTATGCTTAGAAATCAATTAACAATGCAGTAGATATAGAACCAGAGGACCCATTTTCATTCACATACCTCAAGGTCAGAGGTCAAGGGGCCCCTCTGAAAATGGCCATGACAGTTTTTCCTCTCCAAAATTTAGCACAAGGTTGGGCTAAGTATGAGCTAGTATGACATGATTGATACCAATGGATTCGTTAGGTTTTCTAGGTTCATATGATATCAGTATCTTCACTGTAGCTTTAAACTGAGCTACAACCTCTGGAAGATAGATTGCATTAATACATAGAAGAAATTAGTGCCGTTAAAATGAATTTGCAAATAAGCAATGTGTCATTATTGTGTTTACTTTAACAGCCCTAATTCTAAAACATGAGCAGCTAGAAAAGACAGTGCACAGTTTCTACAGCAATGATTTGAGTTCACATGGAAATTGAATTGAAAACCAAATTTTAGATCTAATTTTGCAGAAGGTTCAAGCTTGTCTACGTAGTTCACTGCAGACTTTGAGAGCTGTTATTGTTGTAATAGACATGATTCTGTATTACATTCATACATGAATATACGTTATGCATGTGTGTCTGTGTTTTAGGTGGTCCAGCTCCTGCTCAGCAGTAACATGTGTGCAGCCATGCTGGAACCGAAACCCTCCGACCCCAATGGAGTGTCACCTTTGCATCTCGCTGCCAAGAACGGACACATCGATGTCATACGGTCTGAAAAAACGTGTCCTTTCAATCTCAGTGTGTCCGTCTTCATACGCACTCTATCTGCCTGTCTGTCCACTTGACTCATTCATCTAATCTAACCCTCCTGGGTCACGATAAATTTAACAAATAAGAATTTTAGTTTTTACTTTTCTTCTGTTATTCTAAGCACTTTGAGGAGATGATATTATGAAAGATGTCCTACAAATAAATGCTGATATTTTCATTATTTTGTGCTGCAGGTTGCTGATTCAGGCTGGTATAGATATCAATAGACAGTCCGAGTCTGGCACAGCGCTACATCAGGCAGCCCTCTGTGGGAAGACGGAGGTAGTGCGCCTGCTGCTGGATGTGAGTCCATCTGTCTGTCTGTTTAATGTGTTTACAAAAGCAACTGTTGTTAAAGCTGCCTCCCTCTCCTCAGCTCAGCAAGTTTTGCACCTCAGTACTTGGCATTCGTCCCACTGAGCTGTGTGATGAAGCCTGTGGGATACGCTAGCTTGTTACATAAAAGTCTAGCAGAGTGGCCAGCATCCTACCTGCCATGCAATATTCAAATCAGCTCTGTTTTCTTTTTTAACCCTTTTGTCACACACAACAAATGTTAGCAGCAGACATGAACAGTATACTGTATATCCCTGTTATGAGTTTCACGTCGCAGCTTTAATAATTTTTCTTCTCCTTTTCCATACAGAGTGGCATCAGTGCCGGGGTGAGAAACACTCTGAGTCAAACTGCCCTAGACATTGTTAACCAGTTCACCACCACACAGGCCAGCCGAGAGATCAAACAACTACTGAGAGGCGAGTACCACCAGTACTACCTGCAAATTACAATCTAATACCAAGTAATACTTGGGTTGGAATCACCAGTATTGACACAAATACTTTTTAATAAAAGTGGTTAATACACTATGGTGTATGGGGAGAGCCATGTGTCCTGACTTAATCAATAATATATAAGTAAGTATTTGGAGGCATCTAGTGGTGTGGTTGCAAATTGCAACCAACTAAATAATGCTCCGCTCATGCCTCCCTTTCCAAGACTGCAGTAACATGAGGTGTCAAGTGCAAAAAAAGTAGTAGGTGAAAAAATCAGACTGATTGCATTGTTTTCTATCGGAATGTCAGACTCCTAACTGGCCGAGAGCGACGAAGCACCGCACAGCAAGCTATTTTGAGCTGAACTTTTGTCGGATGCCCTGTTTCTATTAATTCTTGCCGCTCGCTTTGAAAGCGTCATAATAGATGAAGAATGGCCGGTTCGTGAAGTTGAAATAATGAGTTAGTTGTTGTAGCTCACTTGTTAGGGTGGGCATGATGAAAAAAATATAAGATGCATTTCTCGGGGGTTCAGTGACCCCCTGAACCAATGCAAACTGTGCCTAAGGCGGTACCACAATTTTGCTCTCTGTGGCTCATGTTACCGCAGTTTCACAAGCATGTCGGACAACTCCGGTGGCCTTCAGGTTATGTAGAAATTTTAATGCTAAATATTGTGTTAATTTACTGAATTAATCAGGTAAATACATGCATTCATACATTCACCAGCAGCATAGAAGCAAACAGTGTATGTTCCTCACCCATACTGCCCTCTTCTCCATTGTCCTCTGCCCCCTCCAGACTTTCTGCTCTACTTTTTCCAACTACCTGAAACTCTCGCTGGTGCTTTTGTCCTCTACTTGACTCTACTGAACTCCTCTGCTCTACTCATACTATACTCTTGTCCTATAGATGCCTCGGCTGCTATGCAGGTGCGTGCGCTGAAGGATTACTGCAACAACTACGACCTGACCAGCCTCAACATCAAAGCTGGAGACATTATCACGGTACATAGATCAGATAATCGGCCCAAAATACAAGACATTTCTCAGCCTGTTCTTTATAGATATACATAGACATATGATCATAGTTTGCAACAACTGCGTAACTTTTGTATGACTTTCACTTAAATACCAGGAGGCAGTTGCACCAGGTTATAAGTTCAAACTTAGCCTAGTTATGACATAGCTATGTAGGCCTATTTACCACAGCCTATTTATACAAAACACTAAATCAGAATGGATTGCACCAGACTAATCAGTTGTACATAAAAATTAGTTGACTAATTACGTAAAACCATTAACTGCAAGGTGTAAATGAGATAATATGGAATATGGTTGATATATTTGACATGACGCTAGATAAAATGCTGTTTGATAATGCTGTAAAGTGTGATATTTATAAATTACATTTCAGAAAAACTCTGAATCATGTTACTGTTCTAATTATGCCATGATAAAAAAAAAAAATTACAAAAGCTCCCCAAAGCAAAATGCAATATGCAACTCAATTGTATACTATGTACTCTGTATGGAAAACATTGTAGCAGGCTACTACATTTACCTGACAGAGAAATGTTGCTGCTTTTATTGCACATTCAGATTTGACTCACAAAAATTAACAATTCGAATATTGTTAGCCTCATTGCATATTTGCCTAAGTCATATTTTAATGCATATGACTTAGGCAATTATGCTATGAGGCTGACAATGTGATGCATTATTATTCAGTTAACTATTCATCATATTATTAGAACTGAAAGCTCCACTTTGAACAGACCAAATTTACTAAAGTACACTGTGTTGATAATACCTCTCTTTCCTTGACTTGAAATAAATTGTTGAACTCAGGACTTTTAGTGTGGTATCAATAGTTTTACTTTAATAGATAATAGTTTTACTTCAGAAAAAAGGTTTTGAGTGGCCTGCTTCTTCTAACACTGCCAATACCAACATTCCTAGTTAGAAAGGGTGAAAAGTAAGACTGCGTTTGCCCTTAAGGCCCGCAAATCAATAAATCCACCCCTGAAAAACATTCAGGTTGCAGTTATTCGCGTCATGAACATTGGCGAAATAGGTACACTTAACGGAGGTTGTTTTATTAGTCACTTGCTTTGCCACTGTGGCTATAAAGTAGAGCATGGATTTAATTAGCGGGGGTATTTTGTTTTGTTGTAAGCTAGTATCAAGTCACACACCGGGGAAATACAGTCTTGCTTAAGGGGAATAACATTCCCAAGTTGCAGCTTACTCACAGTGACACGGTGAAGTACACTCTGGTTCTGCTTCCAGTTGGTTATCTGCTTGTATTTCCTCCAGGGAAGTGAAGAAGAGCCCCGTTGTTGAGTATCCATGTAACTTTAGAATATCTAGCAAAAAGTTGGCAACCCTGTAGTTGTCAATGAGCCCGCGATAGGAGGCAGGGGCTACTGAAGCATTAGATGACAAGAGTGACTGAATGGCAGGAGAACAGGGGGACTGCAGGGTGGCTGGTCAGCGTGGCAGCAGAGGAAGCAGCGGGAATAAGTTGGTGATGAGTGGAAGGAAAGCTGGGGTTGATATACTGTGAGCTGATGAACTGATTGCAGCCAGGTGTGTGCTGAGCTGGGAGCCGTGATGAGCTGACTGCCAGCAGGTGTGTTGGTTAGTGGCACTGCTGTGGCCGCGACAATAATCTTATCTCTGTAAACTGTATGTGTGTGTTGACAGGTTTTGGAGCAGCACTCTGATGGCCGATGGAAAGGCTGTATTCATGACAACCGCACAGGAAATGACCGTGTGGGCTACTTCCCCTCCAATATGGTGGAAGTCATCAAGAGGGCAGGTGACCACCCACATCACAGCTGTATGTGTGTGTGCGTGTGGGAGGGTGTGTGTGTGTGCTTTCGCATGTGTGTGAGTTCAGCAGCTGTTCTGCAGCTACAGCTGGTCATTAGTCCTAGCTAGCTGCAGCATCATCGGCCTCTTTGGGCTGTTTTTTCCCAACCTGTCAATCATCTCCATTGATCCATACTGTCCCCTATTAGCTGCCAACCCTCCTCCCTCCCTCCCTCCCTCCCTCTATATCTCTGCTCCTTCTGTCACCCTCCCTAATAAATAAACCAACCAACCCGCTTTGCTAGATTGTGATGCTTTTGTTCAAATTGTTTGTTTGCTTTGTTGCTATAGTGATATTGTATTTTAGTTTTAAAGTGATATATTCCCTGTGGATATATGGATGTATTATTTTCTCATATTTTGATTTTCATCAGCTATTATTTTGTACATTTTCAGATCTGATTAGATTTGTTTTGTTTCATGTTGACTGATCAGTTGTTGTTGTTGTTGTGTTGTTGTTGTTTTGCACCTCCTTCCTCCTGGCTCGTGTCCAGGTCACTCCCCCTCCCAGCAGTGCCACACCCTCCTCCTCCGCAGGCCCAACCCCTGTCCCATTGCCACGGTCAACGGACACTCATATCCCCCCTCCAAAGTCCTCCCCTTGCATCTGCCTCCCCCTCCACCACCTCACCCCAACACACACTCCCTCCCTCGGTTCTCCTCATTTGGGTACGTTCCTCTTCCCATCTCTCCTCCTTCTCTGTCTGCTCCTCCTCCTCCTCTGGCCACTGCTCCTCCTCCTCCCCCCTCCTCCTCCTCTCTCCACTTCTCAGGAGCAGCAGAGTCAGACAGGTACATACTGTAGTGTCACTTTAAATCACAGATAAGCAACCTGTCAACGCATTATATTATATTATATTATATTATATTATATTATATTATATTATATTATATTATATTATATTATATTACATTATATTATATTATATTATATTAAAGGATCAGTTCACCCTAACAACAAAAAAGTAATTTTTCTCACTTACTCCTTGTGATGTTGAGCCATGCCGATGTCTGCTTCCATATTATGTCATTAGGAGCTATTTTCTGCCAAAGGTGAAAAACACTGTGGAAACCATCCAGAGATAAATTGATGGATTATCCTAATCGACCAGCACATTTTCTTTTCTGTTTTTAAAACCTTATTTTTCTGTGCGGCATTTATAGAGTAAACCCAGAAATGAGTTTGCATTTTAGCACTTATGTTTCCCTCATCTGGAAGTCAGTGTTGTTTTTTTTTTTTTAGTTAGCTGCCTGATATAAGGTCTGTGGTAAAGACAAGCTGAAGAGATTTTGACGTATTGTACTATGATATAAAATGTGACAGTAAATACCCCAGTTTTTACACCTCTTAAAAAAGGCTGTTGCTAACAAGTGGCTAAATGAGACGACTAAACATCATCACGCCGACACGTCTGCTTTTACAGCCTCCTTGTGTTCACTCGCTCATGCGACCGTGGTGTAGTTTGTCTATAACCAAACATTAGCTTTTTACTTCTTGCATTTACACTTCAAAAATTATAAAGTGGTGTTCAGTTGTGAAGATTATCTTGCTGAACAAAACCTGTAAGTATCATAAATGTTTGCCACAGAATTTATTTTCTGCAATAATCCAAAACCCAATGGAAAAATCCAATTGTCTTTTTGTGGAGGAAACCAGGGTGACACTAACTTCCTGGCTGGCCTACAAAAATATATCATCCCTTGAGCACCCTTCCATTGTACTGGAATAGCTTTTTTGTCATTTGAGTGAACTGACCCTTTAACTGGGATATTCAAATTAATAACACCAGTTTTCTAACTTCACCTACTACACATATGAAATTAAATTTGAGAGGCATTATTCTCAATTTTATATACATTTTCCTATAAGCAGCTTGAATCATTGGATATTTTGTTTAAAATAAAGTAATTGTGTTTTAAACATTGCTTGTCTGCACAGTTGTTGTTAATATTGTGCATACAACCTTATGATGAACCTGTTTAAGTCCTTATTTAGGCAACCACTATAGATAATTATGTGTTGATGAATGTGTAGGTGAGTGAGTGTATATTTGTGAGTGTTTGCTGGTGTTCAAACACATTAATATATGAAACTATATTACACACATTATGTATGAATCTGTGAAGCTGTTAATTAGTTGCTGCACTTTTGCTGATGTGAACTTTCTTCAAAAATAGAGTAAATTAGTGGCAGTAACAGAAGTATGTGTGTGTGTTTTGTGCGTGTCTTTTGTGTGTGTGTGTGACAGGTTCGCGGACCGCTGAGCTGAGTCCTCAAGGCTCTCCAACTCTGGGACAGCAGAGCAGCACCAGTGAGGACATCTGGGTGCTACGCAAACCGCTGGCAGGTAAACGCACAAGTGTGTTTTCAGGTAACAGTGTGTATGTGAGGATGGAGGAGGAGGTTCCACTGCCAGTGGTGGTAGAAGTACTCACATATTTTACTTATGTAAAAGGACCAATACCACAATATATAAGTACTCCATTACAAGTAAAAGCCATTCATTTAAAATCTTACTTAATTAAAAGTACAGAAGTATTATAATCAAAATGTACTAAAAGTATCAAAAGTAAAATTACTTGTATGTCAAATTATATATTATTATATTATATTATATTATTGTATTTATCCCTGGTGGTCTAGTGGTTAGGATTCGGCGCTCTCACCATCGCGGCCTGGGTTCGATTCCCGGTCAGGGAACTATGTTTCCTGAATTTCCCTCCGGGGATTAATAAAGGTTCATCTTATCTTATTTACATTACATTATATCATATCATTCTGGGAAAAAGTAAAAAGGAAGGCAACTGGAATTAGATTTTCCCTGGAAAACTTTCCCCCCTTAACCAAGTGGGTTTAATAAGTCCGAAGGGTGGATTTTGGAGTCGGAAGGGGGGGTAGGGTTGGAGGGTTGAAATGGGAGAAACCAAGGGGAAAAGGGGGGGAAAGGAGAAAAAGAAAAAATCAGTATCAAATTTTTTTAATATAAAATAAGAAGAGGAGAATGAGAGAATTATATCATATCAGTAGTTTAGTTCAGTTGCTCCCAACCCTGGGGTCAGAGGTCACAAAATAAAACTGATTGGTTGTTTAAATGATTTATCGGATCCATCCATCCATCCATCCATCCATCCATCCATCCATCGTCAACCGCTTTTCCCGTTAGGGGTTGCGGGGGGGCTGGAGCCGATCCCAGCTGGCATTGGGCGAAGGCGGGGTACACCCCGGACAGGTCGCCAGTCCATCGCAGGGCTGATTTATCGGGTAGAAAAGTAAAAATCAAGCTCTGCTACGCAAATTTCTATTAATATTTTACATTTTTCTCTAATCTTAGATTTTTAGTGAAATGTTGGAGACTTTGTGCTCTTTGGGTTTCAAACAGTTATTTAAATGAAACTATATGAACAATTTGGGGGCCAAACTAGAGCAGCCACTAGTTTCATTTTTAACATTTTTTTATTTTACAAACTGATCATATGTTAGTTTGGTTTTTTTTGTAAGTAGTAACTATATCTGTCAAATAAATATAGTGGATATTTATAATATATATAATATTTTCCCCTGAAATGTAGTGGACTAGAAGTGTAAAATAGCATAAAATAGAAAAAGTCAAAGTACACATAACTCAAAATTGTATTTTCGTACAGTACTTGAGTAAAAGTACTTAGGTACTTTCCATCACCGCATCCTGCAATGTGTGTGTTTGTGTGTGAAGGTGGCGAGCGCAGTGGCAGCGTGGGCAGCATCGGCAGTATTCGGTCAACCGGCAGCTTGCAGAGCTCTGGAAACACACATGTTCTGACCACCCCTGCACCCAGTCCACACCCGGCACCCACACCAGGGGTCAACACACACGGCCTTAACGCTCCAGGCCTGCACGCACAAGCTGAAGGGGTGAAGGTAATGAGACTCTTTGCATGTATGTATGTGCATGTGTTTGCATGTGTTTCCATCACATTGCTAACTGGATCTTTACAGAAACAACAAACACATCGTTTCTGGGAAACAGAAAGACATTTTCAGGAAACAAACACAGGTCTACTCACCAGGTTAACCACACTTCTGTTTCCTGTTCAGTTTACTCTTCCGCTGGAGAGATCAGCAGCACTTTTTGTAACCGTTCAGACAGGTGCATTTAGGAGGTGGCCTCTTGGTTTGACCTTTTTATCAATTACACAGTAAATGCCAACATCAACATTTTCTGCCTGGACAAACTGTAGCTGAATATCTTTATGCTCCTCACCATCTCTCATTTGTGTTAGATTACAACACATATGAATAGACAGTATATCTTAGTAGAATGATAAAATATGCAAGTGAAATTGTCAATATGTATGTTGTCCTAAACTACAGAACTACCAAACTACTACTTTTATAACATTATACTGTTGTATTAGTAGTATATGAGTCTGGTATTTATTTATTTAAAGGTACAGTGTGTAGGATTTGGTGGCATCTAGTGGTGTGGTTGCAGATTACAATCAACTGAGTTCCCCTCCGCTCACTCTACTCTTTCCAAGACTGTGGTAAAGTGAGCCAAAACTGAGTGCAAAACTGTGGTAACATTGTTTACTTCACTCAGAGGCCATTCTTACCATAACACTACCTTAGGAGTAATGAACACACTCTACGGCTCATGTTACCACAGTTTCACAAATGTGTCCAAGACCTACGGTGGCCTTCAGGTGTCATAAAAACGTTAAAGGCTCTCTGTAGAGCTCTGTTTGGTTTATCTATTCTGTGCTGCTGTAGAAACATGGTGTAGCAACAGGATCTGCTCCCAATGTAGATATGAAAATGAAACAAATAAAAACACAAAAATTAGTTATTTTCAAGGGATTATAAACTAATGAAAACAGTTATGAATACCATATTCTATTTCTGCCAATAGATCCCCTGAAATGCTACACACCGGCCCTTTAAGTGCACCATGATATCAAACCTGCATGTGTCATACATGGCATTTGAGCATGCAAATATTATATGTATTTTTAAGGAAACAGATGATCAATATCACATGTAGTTGGGGTGCTGTTTAGCTCACTTGATAGAGCAGGCACCCCATGTGCAAAGGCTAAAGTACTTGTTGCCCTGGGTTAAAATCCTGGCCGCAGCCCTTTGCTGCATGTCATCCCCTCTGCCTCCCCATTTCACCACTGTCGCTATCAATAAAAAGGAAAAAAACCCTCTCCAAAAAAATAATACTTTAAACATAACATGCAGTTAACCCACACAGCAACACAAACTTGCCAACTAGATTCAAAACAGTGAAATATCTTTAGTGCCTTTTTGTCTGTGTATGATGTTATTTTTTTCCATGGTCTTATGTGCTTTCATTTTCTAATCTGTGAAGTCACCCTGCAGGTCTGCTCTCTAACACCTTGAGCACATTGTAAATTTAATTTCCATGTGTCTAGACTTTAGGTAGTACCTTAAAGAAATACCAAATTAGCAATTAGCTAAACTGGATGGTGTTCCCATATTACACTGGAAGGAGATTATCTGTTTCAAGAAGTATTTATTCTGGGATTTCTGCTGCATCTCTTGTTGGTAAAATGCAGGAGGAGGAAGCCCGAATCTGTCTGTTATACGTGCACTTAGTCCACTGAGCTGAGTCACAGGGGACCGCTGGGTTGTGAATGATTATGCTTGAGTAAATGTTTCATTTTGTGTGTGTGTTTGTGTTTTAGCTCCTGGCCACCGTGCTGTCCCAGTCGGTAAAAGCCAAGGAGCATCTCTTGGAGCAGTCGCAGTCTGTTGAGCAGTCAGCGAGTAAGCACACAAACTCACTGTAGAAGATTTGTCTTTACTTGATTTGTGCTGTTTTTCATGTCTGTTTTGCTGCTGCCTTCTGCTTATTGATGAAAGACAGCACTGATTCAAACAGATACTACACCCTGTCCTTAAATTAAACCAATGGTGATTCAAAGAAAGCCTTCTGTCTGTAGTCAAATGATAGCAACTCAAAAAGATGTGTTCAAAAGTACAAGTTGCCTCAGGGCTTGTTTTGATCGCTGCTTTTATAAATCTTTTTTTTTTTTCCCTTCATTTCACTTAAAGTCAACCTGGCCCTCTAAAGACCACCTGTCTGTTCATATCAGACACATGCAGCACTTCCTGCCCCCATTCTTGAATAATGGTTATTTAAGTTATGCTTTATTTATAAATGCTGTTCTGGACAGCCAGGGACAGGTCACTGTCCTGGGAGTAATCTTTTTTAGCTCTAAGGATGTTTTTATTCTTTACCTGCTTGTAATAAAACTAAATGTGTGATTAGCCTGAGCAGTGATAGCCACCACAGATGACAGAAAATCCAAATTGTTCACTGCAATATCCAAAGATGAATGAAAAGCACTCATCATATAAAACTCTGGTAAATCTGCTAATGAACGAGCAGATGCCGCTCTGAAATTGATGTTGAAATGAGCATTTTTTTAAAGTTTAGTCTGGCCAGTTTTGCTCTCATGTATTAACCACGGCATAATGTGTATTGAATAACTTTATTAATGATTACTAAATTGGCTGATATTTTCATTCCTAATGAGAAATTTACTGTACAAGTTCACTTGTGCTGTTATCCATTCAGTTTTGAGCTACAGAAAGTAGTATGTATTTGATGTATTTATATATAGGCATACACACATTTATATGATGTCTCTGTTTCCCTTTGAAATTGGGCAACGTGCTTGTAGTTGTCGTTAATTTATTACTCTCACTTTGACAGAAGCATAAAAATTAGCATATTTTAGTCAGCTGTCACTCTACTGGTTTAAGTGATATGTGGGAAGTGTGGTGCTAAAACAGCACCACAGAGCCAGCCAACCCCGAACGCTGCTGCCAAAATTATTATGAAGGACTACACAGGCAATATAAGCGCAGCTCCATTTAATTCCTCCACTGTTTCTTATCCTCAAAGACTGCACTTCATCACTAGATAACACAATTCCCTGGCTTTGTAACAAGACATGGACCAAGAACTGAGTGTGAACTGGTAGCTGGAGAGGTGCCAGTTTACCTCTTGGGCACTGCCGAGGTGCCCCTGAGCAAGGCACCAAACCCCCAACTGCTCGGGGCGCTTGTCAGGAGCAGCCCCATCACTCTGACATCTCTCCATTGTTGCATGTTTGTGCATGTGTGTGTTTCGGGTCTGCATGTACTGTGTATAAGTTAACAACAGAGTGTAAATTGAATTTCCCCTAGTGGGACTAATAAAGGACTATCTTCTTCTTCTTCTTCTTCATTTTCCAGGTTGTTAAGTTGTTAATAATTTATTAGAACAAAGTTCTGGTAAGAATGGATTTCAGAGGCAGAAAAGCTCCTAAGAAGCTGTTCATTTTGCAAACAATCAACTGCAAAAATATGAACTGAAACAAGCATCTATCATTTTCTATGAGCAAAGAAGTACAATACTTGTTTCTATTTCCACTATAATTTTAATTTTTTTGTCTTTGTAATAATCAGTTAAAAATAAACTGCTCTAAGAAATTACTCATTTGATAAATACATAGTTTTATACATAAAATATAAATGTTGTGACATACTCAAGGCCAAAGTGCATTTATACAAATTAAAACAAAATGTTTGTGAATAGACATACAAATAATGGATGTAAAAATGTATGGTAACAAAATACAAAAGAGTGAAATTGTCCTTTACTTTTTTAAAGTAATATATATTTTTCTTTTCCCTCTTGTTTCTCTCCCTTGTCTCACCTCTCCAACCACCTCAAGGCTCCTCCAGTTGCACAGTTCATGAACAGCGATCGTTTGAACGGAAGGCAGAGGAGGATGATGGGAAAGTGAGTTCTTGGATGGCAGATTGGTTCACTCTGGAGCCTCCTCTGTGTGTCGCTCCCGTTTTCTCTCAACCAGTGCTTGGGTTTGAGAGAAAGACATCTACCGGGGTGGGTTCAGTGGGCAAGGTGAGATGGTCTGCCAGGGTGGCACCTGAACAGATGACATCCTGAGAATGGGCATGCGAGTGTGTCACCATGGAAACAGGCAGAGTGATAGACACATGGAGGAGTCAGTCGCTGTCTTGCCTTCTGTCTCCCCGCCCACCCCCCCTAGCCTCACACCACACTAGACACCAGCAGGCCCCCACATGCTGCTGCTCTGCTCTAGAACCAGTGCTGTGTGCTCTGTAAAGCTGAGGGTTAAAATATCTGTGTGTTCCTGAAGTAAGCATTCACTGGTTGTCAGGCAAAAGCAGTGTTCTGTCACAGAAGTGAAAGCAGTAATGTGTCCTCATTAGCTGATCTCATCCAGCATTCTTTGACTCTAAATTCATTAAAAAAATATAACATGGATACCAGTGGGGATGTAATTTGACCTGTAAAAGGGTCAGACAACCCAAATCATAAAAACGCTGTTTACTGCTAAGCCTTAATGGAGTAAAGAGAGAGATCAATTTATGGTATTACTACTGAAGATCCTGAACTGATCTTACTGAATATTTTAGTAGTCGTATGTTAGAAAAAGTAATATTTTTAGCATAAATATAGGAAGTATTGTCCTTCAAATTTGTGCTGGCGTTGAGCACCTTGGGTATTGTTCTGTAAGGCAAACTGACAAGCGGAACAGGTCTTGTATTCCTTTTGTATTCCAGAACAGGTTTCCATTCCTTGCTGGTGAGTGCTCTCTAGATTTAGAGTAGGGTTGAATTTTGGGATTACAATTACAAGGAAGTTTCTGTGCTCTTTTCTAGAACAGTCTTCTCCCCTTTGGTCTAGAGCAGGCTGCTGTGCTGTGTTATATGATAGTCATCTCTCCGATGTTCTAGAGCAGGCTGCTACAGTTGTCTCTCCTGTGTTCTAGAGCAGGCTGCTACAGTTGTCTCTCCTGTGTTCTAGAGCAGGCTGCTACAGTTGTCTCTCCTGTGTTCTAGAGCAGGCTGCTACAGTTGTCTCTCCTGTGTTCTAGAGCAGGCTGCTACAGTCGTCTCTCCTAGGTTCTAGAGGAGGCTGCTACAGTCTTATCCTCTGTGTTCTAGAGTAGGCTGCTACAGTCGTCTCCCTTGTGTTCTAGACCAGGCTGCTACAGTCTTATCCCCTGTGTTCTAGAGCAGGCTGCTACAGTCTTATCCCCTGTGTTCTAGAGGAGGCTGCTACAGTCTTATACTCTGTGTTATAGACCAGGATTCTGCAGTCTTCTCTCTTTGTGTTCCACAGCAGGCTGCTACAGTGTTATCCTCTGTATTCTAGAGCAGGCTACTACAGTCGTCTCTCCCGTGTTCTAGAGCAGGCTACTACAGTCGTCTCTCCCGTGTTCTAGAGCAGGCTGCTACCGTCCTCTCTACTGTGTTCTAGAGCAGGCTGCTACAGTCGTCTCTCCTGTGTTCTAGAGCAGGCTGCTACCGTCTTATCCTCTGTGTTCTAGAGCAGGCTGCTACAGTCGTCTCTCCTAGGTTCTAGAGCAGGCTGCTACAGTCGTCGTCTCCCCTGTGTGCTAGAGCAGGTTGCTACCGTCGTCTCCCCTGTGTTCTAGAGCAGGCTGCTACAGTCGTTGTCTCCCCTGTGTGCTAGAGCAGGTTGCTACCGTCGTCTCCCCTGTGTTCTAGAGCAGGCTGCTACAGTCGTTGTCTCCCCTGTGTGCTAGAGCAGGTTGCTACCGTCGTCTCCCCTGTGTTCTAGAGCAGGCTGCTACAGTATTCTCCCCTGTGTTCTAGAGCAGGCTGCTATCGTCTTCTCTCCTGTGTTCTAGAGCAGACTGCTACAGTCATCTCTCCTGTGTTCTAGAGCAGGCTGCTATCGTCTTCTCTCCTGTGTTCTAGAGCAGGCTGCTATCGTCTTCTCTCTTGTGTTCTAGAGCAGGCTGCTACAGTCGTCTCTCCTGTGTTCTAGAGCAGGCTGCTATCGTCTTCTCTCTTGTGTTCTAGAGCAGGCTGCTACCGTTGTCTCTCCTGTGTTCTAGAGCAGGCTGCTACCGTTGTCTCTCCTGTGTTCTAAAGCAGGCTGCTACCGTCTTCTCTCCTGTGTTCCAGAGCAGGCTGCTACAGTTTTCTTTCCTATGTTCTAGAGCAGCTGCAACAGACCTCTCCCTCTTGCTTATGGTCTAGAGCAGGCTGCTATGCTGTCCTCTACAATAGTCTTCTCCCCTGTGTTCTAGAGCAGGCTGCTATGCTGTGGTCTAGAACAGGTCTGTGTTCTGTGCTCTAGAAGAAGCCTCTGGACTCTTCTAGAAGCAGGCAGTAGTGTTCTGTGTTCTGTGTTCTAGAAGCAGGCAGTAGTGGCGTGGCTGGGTGAGTTTCAGCTGCAGTTCTACACCACCCACTTCCTCACCGCGGGATATGATCTAGACACCATTAGCCGCATGACCCCTGAGGTAAGGTCATGACCCCTGACCCCCCTCACGCCCCGTCCCTTGTCTGTCAAGGCTCTGCCCAGCACAGCTCTCAAATCAGCTCCCCACTGACGTGGATGATGTCATCATGACCCTCCTGTCTCTGTCACCTGACCCCCCGGTGTGAGTCCTGAGCCTCAACCAGTCACTTCTCATACTCTGTCTGCTTCATTTACATACCTGTGTTCACACATGGCCGTGTGTTCCAGCCTGTGCTGTAAACGCTACCTTGTGTTTGTCCTTGAGTGTGTTTAGTGCCAGTGTGTGTGTTTGTGTTTGTGTATTGAAGCGAACACAGTGGTATGACATAAACCCCCTAAAGGCGGGGGACACTCATCAGAGATTATCCAAAGCAAAATATTCCTGAAGGCATATCACACACAGCTCATGTACAAATGTCAAACGCACGCATAAAATTGTTTACATTTAAGAGAAAAAAACACACCTACAGTAGTAGTGGAGAAATCCTGATGTGACTAAGTATGCTTTGCGTTGAAGGACCTGACGGCAATCGGGGTCATGAAGCCTGGACATCGAAAGAAGTTAACATCAGAGATCAGCAAGCTGCCCTCCACAGACTGGCTGCCAGACCACAAGCCTGTAAGGCTCTCACATGTACTACACAAACTAGAAAAAAGGGGAAGATGGTGGGTTTTGGCAGCTGCACAAACACAAGCATCAAAACTGTCAAAGTTAACGCGATAATGCAAATTCATTTTAACACAACTAATTTCTTGGTACCAACCATGACATACTAGCTTGTACTGGAATGGCCATTTTCAAAGGGCTCCCTTGACCTATGACCTCAATATATGTGAATGAAAATGGGTTCTATGGGTACCGACGGGTCTCCCCTTTACAGACATGACCACTTTATGATAATCACATCCAGTTTGGATCAAGTCATAGTCAAGTCAGCACACTGACACACTGACAGCTGTTGTTAATTGTTGGGCTGGAGTTTACCATGTTATGATTTAAGTTTTTTTTTGTTTGATTCTTTATGCTAAAGGCAGTACCTGTGAGGGTTTCTGGACAATAGTTGTCATTTTTGTGTTGTTTTCAATTTCCAGTAAAAATGTATACATACATTTGCATAAAGCAATCATATTTGCCTACTCCTGTGTCGATAAGATTAAAGATTAAGATTAAATACTTGACAAATTAATGATAGACAATCGTGATTAAGCACGATTAAATATTTTATTTCATATTTTTATTGTCAATAGACAGCCCTAATATATACACAAGCAGATCTTGCAGTTGTTTTTCAGACGTAAAATGCAGTCAGATACCACTCTGCATCTTGTAATCTGTGTAAAAGTGTTTTACATTGTGCCCATGTATGTGTGTCTCTGTGTGTGTTTTAGGCCAATCTGGCAGACTGGCTGTCTCACCTGGGTCTTAGTCAGTACTACCAGGTCCTGGTTCAGAATGGGTATGAAAACATTGACTTCATCTCCGACATCAGCCTTGAAGATCTGCAAGAGATTGGCATCACCAAACTCGGTAAGACACGGTTACATTATTAAGATTGAGTAGAATAAAATATTATATATGATATACAATATGTATTTCAATCAGGAGAGATTCAATGAGTGAATGGCTTTTTATTAAAGAACAAGACAGCATTATGATATTAAACATCTTTTTGGCGCATTAGACCCACCATAGCTTAATGGGGGATGATCATGCCATTGCAGAATGTTCTTTAATTCCCTCTGCGGGTCTAGACACTGGTGATGGTGGTAATGGAGTCGTTTGGTGAAATCAGGTGAGTCTAATCAATTTCAAGATCATAAAGTAACCTCTATGAGCTTTACTGTATGAACGTGGACGACATCCCTCTGTCCTTACGGTACAACCCTTGCATCGAATGACGAAAATTCCCCGTACAAAAACCTTAATCAGGAAAAAAGAGGAGGGATCCATCTTCCGGATGTACAGGCGTGCAATAAATGTTGCATGTTTAATACGCAACATCAACAAATTGTGGCTGGAGAGATCCGAGCTGGGGCGATGAATGCTGGAGGCATGAGAGGTGCCGGAGGCTGGAGGCGATGGAGGCTGGAGGTGATGGAGACTAGCGCCTGGAGTAGCTGGAGGCTGGAGGCGATGAATGCTGGAGGCGATGGGGTCGAGGAGGGCTGCGTCAGTTGTGCTGGAATGACAGCTGAAAGCAGAGCGGTTTTAAAACTTTGAGGCATGGTGCGATTGGTTTAGAGAGAAGGTGGTGGTAAGGTCTGATTGGCTAAGCAGAGTGGAACCCATGATCAGCTGATAGAGTGAGGGCCTGTGAGAAGGAACTCAGAGATGGATGAAAGAGAGAGTGGGAGGTCTTCCTGAATGAACTTATGCATTAGCTTCATATGATTGTCAAAGCTTATGAATTAAAGATATGTCAGTCATATCCTCATCCCAGTTGTTACGAAATGTTTTGTGTCACCCAACAACCTATACAATAATTAAATACTGAGTATATTCTGTTTTATATGGAATATTTGGGCAGGATTTATTCCTTTGTAGTTATCATCCAGGGCTGCATGGTGGTGTAGTGGTTAGCGCTGTCACCTCACAGGAAGAGGGTCGCAGGTTCGATTCCAGCTTGCGGCTCTTCTGTGTGGAGTTTGCATGTTCTCCCCGTGTAAGCATGGGTTCTCTCCGGGTACTCCAGCTTCCTCCCACAGTCCAAAGACATGCTGTTTAGGTTAATTGATGACTCTAAATTGCCCGTAGGTGTAGATGTGAGAGTGAATGGTTGTCTGTCTCTATGTGCCCTGCGATGGACTGGCGACCTGTCCAGGGTGAATCCCGCCTTCGCCCAATGCCAGCTGGGATCGGCTCCAGCCCCCCCGCAACCCCTAACGGGATAAGCGGTTGACGATGGATGGATGGATGGATAGTTATCATCCAAAGAACATTTATTTTGTTACCAAAGTAAACCTTCATAGTATAAAATAGGACAAAAAAAACCTGAAATCTGACTTAAAGATGCTTAAAGCCACTAGATGTTGCATTCTCCCTCCCCTGTTCCATTGTATTTACTTCACAACAGGTTGTTGCCCGACACTTACAGTCAATTTCAGCCATTTATACATTTTTTTCCACACTAACTGACGACTCAGAGATACCATGTGATACCAGCGTTGTTATACTGTTGGCTCACAGGCTGTGTTAGAAGTGGGAACCAAATATCGGATATTATCCACAGAGATAAAACCAACACATTAATTTTGGACCTGCCAAAATCTTTAAAATGATTAATTCACAATCAGAATTTATTTTGGGAAAAGCCAGACTTTTATTCGGCTGCTTTCTAATGGCACTGTATTCTTTTTCAGGCAATGTAAAAATAATCTTGTCTTTACTCAGACAAAAGAGTCGGTACATAAGTGAGCAGACAATCAGTTAACCAAATCCAAAAAACATCAGGCAAAGGCAGGGTCGAAAAAACAGGCAGAGATTCATTTACCAAAAAAATAGACACTTGGAAAAATGCAGGTACAAGGATCAATGGGAAGGGTCAACAACGAACTGGCAACATGAGGATGGGAAGACACACGTTATATACTGGCGAGGGAGTAATGAGACACAGGTGGACACAATCAGGGGCGGGGCTGACAATCAGATGCAGGTGAGTTGATGGAAAGTAGGGAGTGGAGACACACGAGGGCAGGAAGAATTAATGAGAGGGAAGGTTGGTGATTTCAAAATAAAACAGGAAGTGACAATGATGGAAAAACGAAAAGACAAGAACAAAACATGACCTAGGACCTGGTGGTTGTAACAAATATTTGTCTACATAAAAATGTTATCAATAAGACCTTTAATTTGCTCTTCATTTCATTGTGATTACTTTCCAAATTTAAAAAATAAAGATAGACACTGGCAATATATACAGTATATGTTATAACATTTTCTTTCCAAAGTCATATTGTTGCGGCCCAGAAGCAAATAATCAAAGGTCCGCTACCGGTCCTCAGCCCGGGGTTTGGGAACCTCTCTTAGATGTAATGCTCATACTGCATGTAGTTGTGTAGGATGGGTTGCCATCAAAGATTTTCAGTTTTCCAGAAACTTTAAGGGTCCATTTCATGGTTACTTTTATAAGATAAACAATGTTGCTGCTTTGAAGTTGAAATATATTTTGACTGTTTTTCTACTTCACAACAACTACTCCTCTCCTCCCCTCAGGCCATCAGAAGAAGCTGATGTTGGGAGTGAAGAGACTGAAAGAGCTCCAGAGAGGAGAGAGAAGCTCTGAGCCTCCTCAGAGCCCCTCTACACCTCCATCCAGCCCAGGTGGCAGCACCGGCTTAGAGCCCCGCAAGGAGGTGAGGAAGCAGAGGGACGGCGCCCCCAGCCCTCTTGCCAAACCTCGCCCAGGCCTCACACATTCACAGACCCCTCCCCACTCACTGACACAAAGCCCACCACGAACCCCCCCACACGGCCGGACCCAGCAGGCCTCCCCCAGGGCTCGGCCGCGTCCCTCCACCCAGACGGCGGCAGCAGATTCGTCAGTACCGCTGCTCCGCCTGCCCAGTGAGGAGGAAGAGCGACGGAGGACTCACAGTCTAATTGGCTCAGAATCAGACTCTAGATACGCCACCGTGTGCCGCAGCAGCTCCGCACATACCGCCGCTAATGATGTCACTGTTAACCGCAGCCAATCATCTGTCACCCTCCGTCCCCGTCGAAAAGGTCGGCCCCCGACACCACCTAAACGGTCCTGTTCTTCCATTACCGGGGGTGACGGGGAGGGAGAGGGACAGGTGGAGGGGCTGCTCGGGCTGCCAACCTATCGAGAGCGGCGAGCCAGCGACTGCGGCAGCCTGGGATCAGCTTTGAGATCTCAGGAATCAGCAGGCCTGGAGAGATCAGAGGGGGCTTCTGGGAGTGTTCGCAGCCTCGCGGCCATGCTGGAAACATCCATCGTGGGTGGAGCCAAAACCCTGCCGAGGAATTTGGGAGGCAGCACCAACTACCTACAGGTGTGTGTCTTTATGACTAGTTGGTTTTTAAATGTCTATTAGCATGCATGCATAACACTCATGTGACCTCTAGGTGAGTCCGCCATTACTTCGTCGGCAGGCAGGTGCAGGCGGTCTTGGATCTGATGATGATGATGTCTTAAGTCGGCGCAGGACCATCAGTGGACCAGAAGGCCTCCCTGGTGATCAGATTGACCTGTCACCTCGGCAACCACCCCAGCAACGTCCAGAGCCACGGCCCCGCTCCACCGTGGTCTCTTCAATATCGGAGATCACAGACGGCACAGCGACGCTCCGAAGGAGGCCGCGTCCTCCGGCGACAGACTCTGAGGCACCTGCATCCGTGGACACCAATGCTGTCACCATGGCAACCGGCTCTGACACCATACGCAGGAGACAACACACGTCTGAGCATACAGAAAGAGTAATTCAAAGCAATAACCAATTGGACTCTCCCAGCAGTCAAACAGATAGCATCCAGAAAAACGGAGGTGAGCCGCAGCAGAATGGCGGCGTGGTCCTGAGGCGGAGGCCAGTCTCTGAGGTCTCCGATAGGACGGAGGCCAACAGAGAGAGCTGTGAGTGGATGGAGGCTAGAAAGTCTCTGAAACCACCGGTATCACCCAAACCGTCAACAGTCACCCTGAGGAAGGCACAAGGTGACCCCCCGACCCCAACTCGCAGGGTCCCCATACCCGGGCCCGATAATACAGAGACGGCACAGAGCCCTGGTGAGATACACACACATGTACACACTAACTGAAGATCTGATATGTAGTCACTGAGGATATTTTGTAAGCAATTTCCCTTTATATGATAGAAATTGTAGAGAGGGTGTTGACATGCAGCAAAGGTCCCCAGTTACATCATATGCATCTTAACTGTATAGAAAGATGGATGACATATCTCCACTTCCTCCCACTGTACAGATATGAAGCCAAAATATCTCAGATACATCTTGAAATTTTGACAAGATTTGGTACCAGAGTCTAGAGCCGTGGTATCGAGGTCACTCACCCAAACTCACAGCTGTCCCATCTGCTAACATGGAGGGGGCAGGATTTATGACCTGTACTGCAGCCAGCAACCAGGGGCCAATCCAGATGTTTTGGCTTCACTTTTGGGGGAGCTATCATGTCGTCCATCTTTACCACAGTCTATGGTCTTTACAACTACAATAATTTGTGATGAGTTTCCTGTTGTGATGTAGTTAGTTAAACCCAAATGCAGGACAGTGTAGGTGAAGTTGTAGATGATTAATTGAGAGACCACAGGGAGGGAGGTGGGGTGGAGAGAAGGTGATAGTTGGCTTAGGCAGAGGACAGAGGGATGATGGTGGGAGACAGACTGAAGTTAATTTAGTAATTCAGTAATTTAATTTAGTCAAAGTTTTAATTATAGGGGACATTTTGACCAAAGATGATCCTCATCTGGCAAACAGATATCAGCCTAGATATCCAGCACCAATCTCCTATAAGTCATGTGAGTTTATCAGTTTCAAACTGACGTTTCTATCTGCCTCCTCTGACCAGAGCCGAAGCGTGTCCCTCCTCCTGTATCTCCAAAACCCCGTGGCCCTCCGACAGCACCGAAACCAGGCAAAGCAATAGTAGCTTCAGCTGCCGTGAGCCCAAGTCCTAATGCTACCAGCCCGGCTGCAGCCAGCCCCACCCCGGCCCCCAAAACTTCCTCTCCTCTCCCCGCCACCCCTCTTCCAGCTCCTGACACCCCCTCTGCTCCCTCTCTCTCTCCGGGACTTCCCCTAACTTCCCCCTCTCCAGCCCAGAGTCCATCCACTCCCTCCCCACATCCTGTCAAACCTCCCCGCTCCTCCATCGCTGGCCTCTCCATCGACTTGCTGGGAGGGCGGGAGGCGGAGGAGGAAGAAGAGAGGAGGAGAGAGGAAGAGGAGAGGAGGCAAGAGAGGGAGCACAAGGAGCAGGAGGAGGAGAGGAAGAGAGCAGAGGAAGAGAATCTTAGGGAGCCGGAGAGTCGAGTAGAGGAAGTGGAGCAGGAGGAGGAGGAGGTGCAGCATCGTTTGGAGGAGACCAGTGCCTCCTTGGCTGCTGCTGTGCAGGCTGTTGAACATAAAATCAAAGAGGAGGACGCACAAAATGAGTGAGTATTTATGAAGTTAATGGTCAGAATGTACCATGTACATCCAACTACAATCTCTTGGGACCACTTGTTGGCTTCTAAATTGACATTGAGAGGATCAGAGCTTAAATGAGCTTTCCCTCACATGATGTAAAGTGCTAAGTGAGTGGATTTATGTCAGACGTTGAGTGTTATGGAAGTAAAAGTCCTTTTTATCCTATGCATCAACAGTGAGTGGCAGTTGGAACACCTCCAACATAATACTCTACTGATTGCATAAAATCTTTTAAAAATAGGTCAATAGTTTGGAAAATATGCTTCTACGCTTTCTTTACAAGAGGGAGATCAGGGCTTCATTCATGTCTGCTGTTGTTCAACATACTTTTGTGTGATTAAACAGTTGCTGTTTCGGACGCACTGAGCAGTAATTTATGTCACTTCCCATGAGCCTCTTTGCCAGTTAGAGATGTGTAACAAAGTGAAATATTGTACTTTTAGTTTTTACTTTCAGTTAAATTGAAGCGTTTTTGATGTTACAGAGCTGTCTGTCCATATATGTTGTGAACATACATACATTGTCGTCACTACCACATTGCATTGTGGGATATCTATGCCGCCATAGTGTCTAGCATTGCATGTTGCAATATTTCACCGGATATACTATACTATACTATTTGTTTAATACTAAGGTTTCAGACATACTAAAATCCCATATACTGTTTTAGCGTACTAAAGAGCATGTTAGTGTGGAATTTTGGAGAACCTTAGAGATTAATAGCACTCTAATGTCAGTATGTGGTTAGCCTAGCTCAGCATTATTACTGAAAGTGAGGAGAAACCACAGACTGTGTATAAGAAGTGGACCTAGTCTATGTGACGCCACCCACTGGTTTGTGGACTGCTGTTTTGAGGCCTCGAGTTCAGCATTTTCTCCGTCGCCATTTTGTTTTGTTTTTTTGCAACCAGAAGTGACACGAGAGGGTGGAGCTAAGTGCAACCGAATGCTGAAGACAATGGCGACATTTCGCGACCAAAAATGTTACAATTAACTTTCCTGAAATGAAAACACACTGTGAAAGGGTTAAAGTTGTAAGACGAAAATGTGGACAGCTCCGAGATGGGACAACGCTGTGGAAGCGACCTGTCAATCACGAGGTAGCCACGCCCTAAAGCATCCCCTGCTTTATGGTCTATTTGAATCTAAATGGGACCATAATTTACTACATTAACATCATGCTGTACTGAAGAAGGCTTGAAACTAGTGATTGAGATCATAAACTCATGTTTACAACGTTTACTGTGAGAAGTAGGCTCATTTTCACATAGACTCAGAGGAGTCGCCCCCTGCTGGCTATTAGCAAGACTGAAAGTTTGAGACACTATTAGGGCCATAATGAGTGGGCTACACTGCATTTAAAGACACATTGTTTGTGTGTGACACATAAAACCTCTGAATCATTAAAGCAGAAGTGTAAAACAAGAATTTGTGGTTTCAGGAGAGTCCCATGCTGTAACTACTTACTGGGGAATTACAGCTGTGGTTCAGTGATAATGGCAAGAGACTTCTACCAAAACCTGAGCTCAGCACCAACATTTTTTTTTTAATCTCACCCTCAGAAGAAAGCTGATAAGCATGTTTTCTAAAAGGTTGAAATTTCCCAGGAAACACTGAATTACTGAGTTTTAATCATCACTTTCTATTATAAACTGATCACAGCTCTTATTTGTGCCTCTGGCTGGCATCTGCACCATAGCAACGGTTGCTAAGGCTGATGTGTACTGTAGTACTTAAAGCGTCAAACCAAACAGAGGGATGCAAGTTTAGATTATTTATAACCAATCGCTGTGACGTAAACTTGGTTGATTTGGTGAAAGCCTTGGTTACCGCGGTAACAGTATGTGCATTTTAATGCTATGACAAACACTTTGAGTAAGCAGCTACTTCCTCAGAAATACAACAGAAGAGTAGCTGGAGTGTCTACAGCACAACCGAACACATACATTGCTTTTCCTGTGGCTGCTTAACAATGATGTTTTTAATGTGTGGCAGCAGCAGCAGGACTTGTTACGCTAGCATTAGCAGTGACTTAATTAATACCGCTGTAATGAGAGTGAACATTAAGCACTGAAGCTGTTATAAACCGAATCAAACTACACTGGATTACATGCTGTGAATCCTGTGTAGTGAATATGAATCCAGAGTGGAAATGGCAGACTGTGCCACAACCAGTAAAAACTACCATCAATAATTATTGAATGTACTGTAAATACAGTTAAAGTCTATTGCAGAGAAAATTAAGCCCATAAATAGGATCAAGTGGGGTTTGATTTTATGCAAGTTATCATAGCATAGCAAGAATCATAACATTAAAGCAGATATAATTAATATTTTTTTAACAATGAATCAAATGAAAATGTGAAAACACTGACACTGTAAAAGGGATCGCTTGTAGTGTTGCCATCAGATTTACGGAGCTTTATATTGAGTTTCAAGTCATTTGGCTGTCCAGCATGCAACTTTTCTGTTTTGGTTTCAGCGACAAAGCTCTAAAACCCTTCTATATACTACCTGTCCAGCACCAAACAGCAGACAAAGTGGACATAGTGGAGCATTTAGCTGCTAAAGAGCCAGAAGAATGTGATTGTTTGACATACAGTATATTCACCAGGTGGTCAGAAACACGACTCCAGATTTAATGATAATCTTGTGCTGTAACTGCTTGATGTGTAAATAAGTATTTTGAAGTTTTCCAGGAGAGTCTTGTGTATCTATGTTGAGGAAGATCATGTCAGGTGAAACCACAAGAAGCTGGACTCTAATGCCTGACACAGAAATGAGTGAGAGCCAGAAACATGTACAGTACACGGCAAGTCAGTCCTAAAACAGGCAAAGGTAACCAAAAACGCTAGGCAAAGTCTAAAGACACAGAAGAATAGCCTAAATCGCACAAGGAATACTTGAGGAAACATTCGTCATTCAAAAAGGGAAACCGGAAGACAGAGGACTGCAGATACACAAGCCGTTGTTATGATATGCACATGAAACAAAGTGGTCATTTTCACACCACTCTGACTCACCACTTAGCTTCACTTTTGATGGCCACCTCATGAAAATATCAATTTGTCGGAATGATCAAATGAGAGGCGACTTCTGTGTTTTTCCTGATGACTTTACTCGTCGACTTGCTTTCCTCACTTCTGTTTCTCTTCTCGTGCAAAGATTCATTTAAGCTTAACAGCCAATGAGATTCATTTCTTTCACTGATGAGCTCGTCCGAAGAAAGTCAGATACAGGCAGACTAGAGCCGACGATGCGGGACACACCGAAAAACTAGGCTGACAGATGCTCACCGATGGCCAGCCGCTGGCTTGGTGTGTCAGGGCCATAAGAAAAGCTAAAGCGAACTGACAAAGGGGAGCACACAGACTAAATACACAATGACTGGAGGGTGATAACGAGGGACAGGTGACAGCAGGACTAATGAGAGACAGGTGAAAACAATCAGGGCGGGGCAGACAAAAGTGAAGTATCTGAAACAAGAGACAAAATTGAGTATGCCAAAACAATAACAGGAAATAAAAACTGAAAACTAGAAACAAGAGCTGTTCCTCGTCTCCTCGCTTCTTGTGACCCAGAAATTGATCTCAGCTCTCCATCTTGAAGTACATCCTTCGCTTCACTTCATCGTCAACCACTTATCTGGGGTCATGGGGGCAACAGCTCCAGCAGGGGACACCAAACTTCCCTTTCCTGGGCCACATTAACCAGCTCTGACTGGGGGATCCCGAGGCGTTCGTATAATCTCTCCACCTTGTCCAGGGTCTTCCCCGTGGCCTCCTCCTAGCTGCCTGCTGCACCTCCCCATGGAGGTGCCCAGAGGTTCAATCTTTACCAGATGCCCGAACCACCTCAGCGGCTCTACTCCAAGGACATCCCATTCTTAAAATGCATCTCGAGGAGCAAGGAGGCTTGCTGGAGGAGCTGTAAGCGAGATCCTATCCTTGGTGGAAGTGTTTTCAGCACCCGCAATGTAAAAATAGAGGCGTGACACACAATTGGAATAATCTCAAAGCATGGCAGGACTCTATAATTGTTCCTTTTTCATTCAGAAATTGTTAAAGATGATCAGACTTTCTGCCCTTCACACTTTTGTGAAGCGCCTCATAAAGTACTGTTCCGACCACATTCCTTTATGACATTTCACCTTGATAATGCCTCTTTGCCACTGAATGTAGGCGACACCCAATTCACCTGCTTTAACATGCTTTGACATGGTGTTTACAAGTGCAAACAGCTGCTGACGACAAATTATTATATCAATAATCTCTTACTTTCTAATTTGCTGTATTTCATGTTGTCATATAGATAGAGAGGAGTGTGTTGTGTTGCATCTCTTCCTGGCCTCCTCTGCTCGCATCTCCCATGGGAGGGACTAATGCTGCCTTCAGTTGGGGTCATGTTTACCGTGTTTACGAGATGGTCGAGAAGTCGTGTACACGATATGCGTGCTGTTCAAGTGGTTGTTCAAGTCGTGAAGAACACTGCTACTGAGCAACGGCAATATTAACGTAACTGTCCAAGTCTAGAAGCCACAGAGGCTAACATTTTAGCAAGCTAGCAAGTGTTTAACATAGTGCAGGAAATGCATAATGACATAATGAGAGGAGAAAGATGAGGTCATTAAGAATATCGATATTTTCCTCCGACGTATTATAAAATTACCAATATACTGTACAATATTGTTATGCAGCAATAAATGAACTTCCATGGGCTCCACCATTTCTAACCATCCTAAGTTGTGAACTCTGAGCTTTCGGAAACTTTCCACTGATGAGGTCGTGAATACGACATGAGGGGGCGTTCATATGGATCCAACTCGTAAACACGACCCCATTTGAAGGCACCGTATGATGCAAGGAGAGGAGTCAATGAAAGGAAATGAGGATGAACAAAGTGGGAAATGAGAAAGGCCCAAGGAAAACATAACCTTAGAGGAGAGCGGGCCATAAGATATAGACTAGATCTTTAAAATGCTAATTAACAATGTGGAAAAAAGCAAGCAAACCATCTCATACTCTCGACTTCACATCTCTAATCTACTACTGTGACTGCCTCATTAACAGCTAAACTCTTCCTGTTTTTTGCTATCCAACTCCCAGCTCGCTTTCCAGCAAAAAGTCCACAGTCTCCATCTTGGACGACATCGGCAGCATGTTTGACGACTTGGCAGACCAACTGGATGCGATGCTCGACTGATCCCCTGCCCACGTCTCAACACCAACAGGCTCTTTTTCCCTTCTCCCCACCCCCCATCATGTGTAGGTGTATCAAGAAAACTCTCCCAAGGCTCGACGCTGGCGCTCTGAGAGTGTGTGTGTGTGCGTGTGTGAGTGTGCGTGTGTGTTTGAGCGCTTCTCATGTAGCCTTGTACAGTAATACCGAGGAGGGAGTCCTCTTCGTCTGGCGCAGTAGCTCTAATGCACCTCCTGACGCGAGGAGGAGGCCGCTCCCACACAACCTCTGACCTCTGCAGCCCAGCGAGTCGCCGCCGCCGCCGCCACCGCCCAGCCTCAGACGGTTGAGTGGACCCAGAAGCACAATCATTTTCCTCATCCTTTTATCTCTAAAGACTCTGACAGAGATGCTAACTCAGTCAGACAGGGAGGCAGACAGATAAGCATATTGCTTGCAAAAAAATAAGCACATAAACTGACTGACAGACAGACAGATAGATAGTTTGATAGATAGACAAGATGCATACAGATGAGATACTGGAGAGCGTTTTTAAAAGCACATGGAAAGACAGGCCGCTTTCTGAGTCTGTCCCACTCCTGCGATGTCAAAAGGATGCATTTACTCCAGATGAATCGCAACCTCTGTTTCTCTTCTGTATGAGTGGAGGATTGTGGTTAGCCGGACTTCCTGACCTGTGTGTTGTCTCTCTTCATGTTGTTGTTGTTGCTGTTGTTATTGTTGCCGTTGTTGTCGTTACGACTGTGTGTAGTCCCTGCTGATGCTCATGTCAATGTCCTCCCACTACAGTAGTTATTCTAATGAACAGAACGACGATATAGATGTGTGTCCACGAGACACTCGCTCACAAACACACACACACACAACATTGGTTTTAATCTTGCTGGTGTTCTGCTTTGTTGGTGTTTAGCTCCATCTATGGAGGTTTGCTTGGGAATGAATCTACACATTCACAGTACATACACACATTTACATGCAAAGACACATATATACAAGCACACTCATGCCGTGTATCCCTTTGTCCTGCTGCAGTGAACAGTGTTTTTAAAAGATAATCCTATATTTCAATGCTTTATATAGTACATCCAGTATACATAGAGTTTATAAGATACCTGGGTATTTGAGCTGTTAGAGCTCCCTCTAGTGTTGGTTAGTGAAACTGCCTCTAATCTGCCCACCTTCCATCTTGTCTCCCCTCCTTTTTATCTCCCTCTGTGTCCGTTTGGTTAACTCTGCATCTCTCTGTGCCTTGGTAGTGTTCTTTCATATAATCTTTTTTTTTTTTTTGTTTTGTCTTTTTTTTTTCTTGTTTTCCACTCACATGTTTAATGGTTTATCTGGTTCCTTACAAACCCTTGCTCCTTGTGTGTCTGTGATGTCAAAAATAGCTTATAGGTTGAGTTGTGAGTCCCATATGATCCCCTAAAATCAATAACCCTGTCTGCGGTCCTGCTGTAACCATTGAGAAGCCTTGTGCGAGCCCATATAATACCCCTCTGTAAGCTGTAATAAATTGGCTCCGCTCGTCCTCGGCTTCCCCAGTTTTCAAGTGGTTCCCCCCATGTAGGCCAGACAGTGGATCAGCCACCAGTGTTCATCCCAATGAAGAGTCCACTTGTATTTTTATGCTCTTTGAAAACAAAGATATATTTGAGAGACAGATGGTTCTATGTGAATAATAATAATAATAACAATAATGATGATAATTATAGACAGGAGAGGTGAGCTGATTGAGCCTGTACATTTGTGGTTGAGTTCTGGATGTGTTGTGACGGCTGTTGTGCCATGGTTGGGTTTAGGTTGTGTTTCTGCTGTGACGATGCATTCCTGTACAGCTGTGATCAGAATAAATGTGTAAATTAAACCATATATGACTCTTTAAGCATGGTTCTTTTAGGCCTGATTTGCTATTTAGTGGACTCTCTCTTCAGTAACCCCAATTTTACACACAATTACACACTTCAGTCACAGTAACTTTGGTGAGGCTGGGTTGGGCAATAAATTATACGTTAAACATGAGTTTACATTCTACAAATATGACATAATGAAATTTTTCAAGGCAAATATTATTTAGACTAAATACTTAATTTGTTAACCGTTTTAGGCATAATTAAATAAATAAAAAGTAAAAATCTAATTTAGTGTCTTTTTTGGGGGTTTGGTTGATGTCCTGTCTGCTGAGGGACTTTGGACTCAGGACTTCAGTATTTATAAAATCCATGCTGCAGCTCTGCTCACTGCTTTTCTCAAATATCACTGTGTGCTGTAACAGACTGGTTCTCAACCTATTTTCATCAAAGTCTCCCCTTACTTGTATCGAAGAAAAGCTGAGTCCCGAATCCTAATCCAACATCACACAAAATTTACAAATCCTCAAACAAAAACCTCAATTTGAATAACGTGAGCCAGTGTATTAAATGAGTTAGTCTTCTTTTATTAAATCAACTTTCTTTACTCCTCAGCTTAACACTAACAGATATAGACTGATGCAGAATATTTTGTTGGATAAAAACATGAATTTTGGATATTGTAACATATCTTTTTTCAATAAATGTTGATGTTTGGACTTTATAATGCTCTGAAGTTCTTGGAAATGTTTGGATCACACAAGTCAGAAACAATGTTTCACAGCCACTAATCTAATTCTATAAATAGTATAATACTAAAAATCTTTTTTGGCACTCATGCAAAAATACCAGGTATAAACACTGTGGCTTGCTAAGTAGAAAAAAAACTATGTCTTTTCTTAGACTTTGTATAAATTATCCAGTAAGTGTATTATGATTTTAGTTATGCATGTGCAAATCTAATTTTGAAAACCTCAAAGCAGAAAAATCCTTGCGCAACACCTGTGATCTTTGGTGCCAAAAATGCCACAAATTGAAAATAGACACAAAAGTATGTGAAGATTGGTGTCCACGTTTGGTGACCACAGTGCACCAGCATTAAGTAACTGGGAAAGTGGCATCAAAATATTGCATATCCAGCAGACTTGTTACAATATTCTGCAGCACCCAGCACCCCACCCACTTTTTTTCATGAAATGTGTACTTATGAATAAGACAATAGGCCAGTATGTACACAGGATGCTGTTTTACTCTCCAATATTGCTACAAAAATACCAGCTCCATCCTAGATTAATGGCTGACACTTTGGTCACCCTGTGATATATTCAATTGAGAGCATTGCTTTTAGAGAAGGGTTTACTTTATATTGTGGGCTTTTAAAATAATTGTTGGCAATGCGTCTGTAAATAGACAATATACAGTATAAAGGGCTGTCTGAATGTATTAACAGTGTAGCCTCTACAAATGGGAGAAAATGCATTGTACATGAAGCTGATTTGAAGTAAAACCCTGGCTGGGTCTTTACTGCAGGTGCACATTTGGGTTCAAAGTTATCACGATAACAGCAGTAATCTGCTTCTTGAGACTGTGTTCAAAGTCTTAATGGGCTTCTAAAGGTGATTTAAAATTATATTAAGTAGTCTGTTCGCTTTTCTGACGATTTCTTCGCTAGCAGTCATACAACTACAACTCCCATGAGGCTTTGACGCAACTTTTACCTCTAATACTCACGGGAGATGTTGTTCAACGCAACGTCATCATCGTTGTTATATCGTTGCTAAAATTGCTGGTTATTCAGTTAGTATTATCCAGTCGATTTAGAAAGTCCCGATATACAAAAATATGGTCAGCAACTCTCATAACAATTTCTCTGTGTTTAACAAAGTCCGACGAAAGGTGCAAGTTAGCAGTTAGCTGTGTAGCTAACTAGCCCGCTATGTAGCTAACAGTAGCTAAGTAGCTAAGCCCAGAAAGAGGAGGTACTTCCGTTTTCCGTAACGGAAGACGTATAAGTCCGCCTCGGTTCATCTGTCCTGGTCCTTTTAGTCCTCTACATGCAGCATGGCAGGAGGGATGAATCTTCGTTGGCTCCTTCCAGCGGTTTCTCCAAACCTTACTCCCAGGCAGCAAAGATGACAGAGCGGGTTAGTTCATCTGAAAGAAGCCTGACCGGTCAAACAAGTGAGTATTTTGTAGCTAGCACGTGGATGACTTTAGATGCTAATAACTAACTTACTACGTTGGTCTGAACAGAAACACGTGGATGTTCTGCACGGACCAGAGCTGACACGTGGTGTTTCACCACTTAGTACTGTTAAAATGTGATTTTGAATGTTATTTTTTAAATAATTAATAAACTTAAATTTATCCACAAAACAAGTCTTTGCTTGTTGTCACGTTTCAGTCCTAAATTGCATTTTCTCTAGCATAAGAATGTGGTGTTGAAACAATGACCATATTACCCACATTTTTGTTACCTAAAACTATGTCTGAATAGCAGTAGGATCTATTCAAATTGTATTTTATACCTGCTGTTATAGTTTTAAGCATATGCTTATTCTTGATGTTAATGCAGTATAAGTAACAGGTCAAAGCTCCACCTTATTGCACATAAAAGCATGTGTCAAATCAAAGTTGTGTGGGGAAACAAGTGTTGAAATAGCTAAAATAAATAAGGTTACTACTGAAATGTATGGATGACTCTTGCCTTTTCTTTCCCTGTTTCCAGTGAGTCACACGGAGGCCTCCTCGAGGGTTGGCGCCTGATTAAACTGCATGAAGGTTGAAATGAAGAGGAATTTGCCTTAAAGGTGGCCCTTACTGGATATGAGCAAATGTGAGTTAACGTTCATCATGAACTGCAATATGAATAAAGACATGAGTGGTCAGTAGGTGGAGCACCCTGGTGACTTCCCTATACTTTTGTCACATTAAAAAAAAAAAAAAAAAAAATATTTGAACATAAACCCAATTTGCCATGTAATCTTTACAAATAGTAATGCCACACCAACTTTTCTACACCTCCTTATGAGAGCTGAACAGCAGCTCCTACTTTTAACTCATCTGGTGCTCTTTTTTTTTTTTTTTTTTAACATGCAAAGACTTAAATCCTCTGCTCTTGCCTTACAGGTGAGACTGGGTAGACTGAGGGATGGATGCTGCTGTCTGAAGACCAGGACCTCTCACTGGGTTTAAGAGCTGGTGAGTCCCTGCAATACAGTATGTTGACATATTAATCAGTTGTAGCCTGTGATGACAAAATCAAATAACTTTTCTGACACCTACTATGAGAGCTGAACTCCAGCTCCTGATTCTAGCTTTATTCTGAGGCTCCATTATAGTATATTAGTGCAGTCTTTGCCTCAAAATTGTCACTTTTTAAATGATTTTTTTCCCCACTTAATTGTCACAGGTAAAAATGAACACTGTCTGGACAAAGATCTGAGGCTGCCATGTTTCAGATGATCTGGAAATCGAAGCTCTTATTTACAAGGACCTCAGGGTTTGAGAGCTGGTGAGTTCATATGTGTCAGCATCTGAATAACATGTAGCCTGTGATGACAGAATCAAATAACTTTTCTGACACCTACTATGAGAGCTGAACTGCAGCTCCTGATTCTAGCTTTTTATCTGAGGCTCCTACAATAGATGCATGTACAGGTTTGTTTCTTAATGTGATTTAAAACTGAGCTACTCTCTTCAAGGCTGACTGATGACTCAACAGATGGGGAAAGTAACTGTAATCCTGCTGATGACTGGTGATCTAGTTTATTGTCATGGTAAGTCAGTGAATGTATGTTGCATATTAATAGTACAGCCAATGATGACATACCAAATTTCTTTTCTGACACCTCGTATGAGAGCTTTTTGCTCCTGATTCTAACTTGCATCTGAGGCTACAATGATCATATTTCTATTTGTGCATCACGCATGTTGTTCTAGTCTGATCTGTATTTGTCTCTTTCAGGTACAACAACACCAGAGAACTGCTGCCCTCAAGTGAACCACACAAACCCGAATGAAACTACAATTTTGTTTAACAAAGAACAAAATAAAACTTTTGGATATAAGCTATTGCATCAAACTGTCAACTTATTTGTTGGTAACTCTCTTAACTCTATATCATCACTAGTTGTAATGAAACTGGGCAACCCAATTTTTCTGACTTATGTTGCATTTGTGCCCCAAGAGTAACACAGTAACCACAATGGGACTGATAAAAGCAGCAAGTTGGTAGTTTGCTAAAATGTAGGTTATGTATATTAATAACTTTACCAGATACTTTAAGTTAGTCATCTTCTGTGGCTGGGACACAACGTTCACATGTTCCTGCCATTTTAGATGTTATCAAAGCTTGAAGGTGCAATTAGTTTACCCAATACATTTAAATATTCACATAACTGAAGAGTTGAGTTGCAAATAAGAATTAATGGTTATAATTTAAATTAGGACTGTTTCCATCAGTGTGAAACAACATTTAACAGCTTCAAGAGTTAATTTAAATCTAGTTGTCTGATCAGTGCCTATTCTAAAACATTGACCGATCAATCTGGGAGGAATAGCAGGTTCAAATCTTGGCATTTTATTTATTTCCTTTTTTTTTGGACATTTAGATCCGATTGTCTTTTTGAAAGCAGTGGAGCCCTACTTAATAGCACTGAAAAAACATTTTAAACTGGGAATGGGCCTGAGAGATGAGGCAAGAGTCAGGTTTCACACCTCCAGACACCTGTTATAGTCTCTGGACCAGAGGTTTTAAATGTCAAACTGGACCAATTTCTCTGTTAAAATGCCAATTGTCATTATATTTTACATTGCTGGAAAGCCCGTTTATTTACCTTCACAGTGATGTCCAACTTGTAAGGATCATTTGTGGGATGAGCAGCACAGCTGATTATGTGGGTAGCACCCAAGTGAAATATGCCAAACTTCTCTGCCAGTACTAAACAGTGTATTCTGCTGTTGGTACTGACTGTTGTTCTGAGCTCCAGGTGCTGACAGTCAGGCATCTGATGGGCAGCAAATTGTCTGATGTCAAAATCATGTCAGAGAAGAGATGTGGAGTTTTGTTTTGAAACAAAATTTTGAACTGAGCCATGTTGGCTTTAAAAAGCTGACTTTCCAGAATTTAACGGATCACCTTGTGATCCTGTGGTCTGGTCTTGTGGTGACTGACTGGCAGCACCTGGAGCTCAGAACAACAGTCAGTACCAACAGCAGAATACACTGTTTAGTACTGGCAGAGAAGTTTGGCAAATTTCACTTGGGTGCTGTCAACATAATCAGCTGTGCTGCTCATCCCACAAATGATCCTTACAAGTTGACATCATTGAGAAGGTAAATAAACAGGCTTTCCAGCACTGTAAAATACAATGACAATGAGCCTTGTAACAAGAGAGAAATAATCGACCAAACACAAATTGCCAGCTGAGCCAATCCTAGCTGACATTGGGCGAAGATGGGGTACACCCTGGACAGGTCGCCGGACATTCACACCTATTACCCATCGGTGTGAATTTAGAGCCAACTATTAACCTGCATGTCTTTGGACTGTGAGAGGGAACCGGAGAACCTGGAGATAAACCACACCAATACAGGAAGAATGTGCTCCACAGAGAAGGACCCCAAGCCAGATTTGAACCTGCGACCCATGTGCTGCGAGACGACAGCACTAACCAAACCTCAAAGATGATCTAATCCCATTGATGCTCAACAGTTGAGTCAAGATCTCCTAATATTGCTGTTTGAAATCACTTCAGACTACACCAGATACTCCAAAAAGGTTCACCCTAAGGCATTTATTAGTTTGACTGTGAAAGTGTGGAAAAACTTAATAAGGAATAAGTAAACTTATCCCAAAATGGCTATCTCTGAACCGTCTAACCAAATCACACACATTTAGGTTATTCTATCTGAGCTTTTGATAATAATTTTCACTTCCATTCACTGAAACTGGAGCTCCTCACACTTTGAAAAACTGGCCTATACAGCACTAAAGATGTAACACTAATATACGTCAGTGGGGAACCAGACCTTTTGTCCCATCTCTTGTGACTTTAGCCTCACATTTGTAATTTTCCCGGAGCTCTCTGGGGACTAGTAGCCGGTCATTACCACAGAAACAGACACATCCGGTCGTCTGAATAAGTGAACTCCCCGGTTTTGTCCTCCCTTTTGGAGCGTGTCCTCATTTGCGTGTTTCCTGCCAGTGCTCAGCCTCAGCTCGATTTCCATACAGGTGCGTCGTCTCGGCTCCTCCAGCCCTCGTTTGACTGTCAAAGCGGCCGGCGCGCCTGCTTCTCTCCGCCCTGCGCATCCCGCATCCAGTCGCTAGCAGAGAGGAGCGCAGGGGAGTGCCCTGCACCGCGGACAGCCCACACACACGCACGCACGCACACGCACACAGCCTCCTCCTCCTCCTCCTGCACTGAAGCCGGACTGCTCTGCCGGGGAAACTCCACCGGCACTCAGCTGTTATTGTCGCTGTCAAAGCCCCGTCTGCATCTTCCATCAGCCGGCTGTTCACCAACTCGACCCGCGGTCCTCTCCGGTAGGCCTGACGGTAAGAGCGCTTGTTTATGTGCGGGGTTTACGCGTTTGCACTGACATACAATCACGATACAAATGCGGCTGAACTGATGTTTCGATGTTTTAGCTACACGGTGGCCATCTATGCTCGCTTTACGCGCCTACAAACGGTGTGTTTTTTACGTTAAAAGCGACTCAGTGTGAATGTAAATGTGACCAGCAGCCTCTGTGAATGCTGAGATGGAGGCTGATGTCACTGGAACACGTTAGGAGGATTTTTATAATTAAAAAACGATGAAGGCCTGTTCATGAACAGCTGGCTGCTGCTGGTGAGACACAGCAGGATGGATGCTGGTGGAGGAAACAGGCTGCAGACATACTAGAGCCATTAAAAAGATGAGGAGGAGGAGGAGGAGGAGGGGCAGTTTCCAGTAGAGAGGACTAAACTGATCCCTGGTCGGCCTGAACTCTCATCTGGGCCTTCTCTTCCTGCTGTAATGTGGCCTGTGGCAGGGTGGGGCTCACTTTACTATAAGTACAAATGTACTTTGTTTTTAATCTGTGTCTCTTAGTCAGTAACCTTAGAATAATCCCTCAAAGTGCATGTACTTCAGTTGACTATAAATACCTTGAAATTGTACTCGAGTATTTCGATATGGTGTAACTTGATAGTTTTACTCCACTACATTTATGTGACATCCACAGTAACTAAAGAATCTACTGTACCGTTAAGGTATTTGTACTTGAGCATTTCCATTTGGTGCAACATTTATCTGAGTTACTCTGCTCACTGGGGCTGCAACTAACAATTATTTTCCTGGTCAATTAATCTGTTGATAATTTCCTTTATCAGTCAATTAGGGTTTTTGGGTCTATGAAATGGTAGCAGATGTGCAAAGTGATGTTTTCTAATTGTTTTGTCCGACAGACAGTAAAAAACTTGATTTACATTCAAATAAAACAAGGAGAGAGAAGCAGCTGACAATGATCAGATGATTATTTCGATTAATGATAAAGTTGTTTATTATTTTCTTGACTAACTGATACTTGGAAATAGTGAAAAGTGAAATCACAATTTCTACTACAATGAAATTCTACATTTACCATTAGTGCATAATTGTAAACTACTAATAATTATGTTCATTGTCGATTAATCTGTTGGTTATTTTATTAATCTATAAAATGGCAGAAAATGGCAAAAAATGTAAAATCAAAGCCCAAGATGATGTCCTCAAATGTCTTGTTTTCTCCTCAACTCAAAGATATTCAGTTTACCATCATAGAGGAGTAAAGAAACCAGAAAATTTTCACATTTAAAAAGCTGGAATCAGAGTATTTAGACTTTTTCTTCTTAAAATAGTTGCAGATTACTAAAATAATTGACAACTAATTGATTAACCGCTGCAGCTCTACTGAAAATATACAGTAAGTATACACTCGGTTGCCAGTTTATTAGGTGCACCAAACTAAAAATAATACAGTCTAAAACAACAGCACCGCAATAATACCTTCATGATGGTTATGAAGGTTTGAACTGTTTTAGACAGGTGTTGATTCAACTGTGATGATGATGATGATGATGATGATGATGATGATGTAGTTTGTTGGAAAGGTGTGTCTGTTGTTTAGCCTGGCTTCAGTGATCAATACACAGGATGGACAAACTTCTCTATTCAGGTCAACACCACCACAAACTAATATAATCCAGTTGAATCAACGCTTCTCTAAAACTGTTACAGCAAAAACTGAACATTATAACCTTCATGACAGATTTATCGTAATACTGCATTTGTTTTAGCTACATACGCAGTAAACTGGCAAATGAAGGTAAAGGGTGTATACTGTGTATATTATACACACATGGGGTTGATTGCTATAAATAAAACAAACAAAAGTACAAAAACAACAGTTTGACTTAAATACCAAAATGGACCAATGATGCAACAATTAATTGATTAGTTGTCTATTAAATTAATCGCCAACTAATCGGTTTCAGTTTTGTTTTTTTTTTTTAAGGGAAAAAAGTCTTGATTCTCTGATTCCAGCGTCTTAAATGTGAATATTTTCTGGTTTCTTTACTCTGTGACAATAAACTGAATATCTTTGAGTTGTGGACAAAACAAGACATTTGAGGACGTCATCTAAGGCGTTGGGAAACACAGATTTTTCACCATTTTGACATTTCGTAGACCAAACAACTAATCGATTAATCAAGAAAATAACTGATATTAATTGACCATTAAAATTATCGTTATTTGTGGTCCTAAAAGATGGTTGTTCTCCATATCCCTCAATCTCTCTTGCTTAATATTTTGGTACTTTTACTTTAGTAACATTTTAAATGACTTAAAAAGGAGATTTCTTATTTTTCTTTAGTTAACAAATCCCGTAAAAAAAAAAGACCAAAACCAACAATATATTAATCCTTTAAACATATTGTGTCTGAGCATTTAAAGCATACATACACCAACCTGCCACAATAAATAGAAGAGCACCAAGGGTGTATTAATCCGCCGGTGAAAATAGTCCTCAAATAAATCTGTTTTTACTGCTAAAATCTACAGCATTACCAAGTGAGGCATTTTCTTGACAATTAAACAATATATTTGTGACCTGATTGTACAAATTTATGAGGTGAAAGTATTTAAAGATAAATTAACACACTGTTGGTTTGGGTCTTTTTAAATGCCATTTCTACATTGTTGTATTTCTACTTTTACTTAAATTAAAGGTTCAACAACTTCTTCCCTCTCTTAGAAAAAAGGGCAGAAACAAATAAGAGGATGTCCTTCACTAGTTGAAGTACTGATACTTTACTGAAGTAGTTAAGACTGCTTGGGTCAAGTGGCATTTTGACAGCAGCTATTTCAACATCAATGTGTCCTATTAACCGCTTCCCTCTGGTGTTCAGTGCAGCTCTGCAAAGTGGCCATCTGGTCTTTATAATCGTTCCTCTGGTACCGTCATAAATCTATCAAACACAGAAGTGGTTCCCACCGAGGGGTCACAAGATTTATCTGAAGGATCACGAGGTGACAGAGGAAAACAAAACAAATCAATTTCTGCTTCACAAACTCACAGAAATAAGCTTTTTTTTTTTTTAAAGAGAAATTTATGTCACAAATATATGAAAGATGTTTGTGACATAAATAAAGTGAAGAAAATCACTTTGGTTGCGACCAGTTCAACCAGAGACGAGGGGTTACAAGCAGTTTTATTTTATTTTATTTTCTTGATTTAATTTTAGTTTGTTTTCAAAGTGCATTTGCTAGTCTTAATTTCAGTTTTTCAGAAAGGCTTAGGTTGAGTTTTTATACATTTAGTTTGTTTTTGTTAGGGCGAGGTATAATGTCTCAGAAGTATGCAGCTACATATGCATACAAAATACATTAATATATAATAAAAAATTAATAATGTTTAAACTTGGACAGGAGACCGGCCAAGTTCACAGATGAGAGCAGGTTCACACTGAGAACAAGTGACAGGAGTGACTGGAGATGCTGTGATAAAAGTTATGCTGCCTGTAACATCATCCAGCTCGACCGGTTCGGCACTAATGGTGTTCTCTGGCGAATGCCAAATGAGCTGCACGGTGCTGTGCTGTGAGCACAGGCCCCACTAGAGGACGTCGGGCCCTCATGCCACCCTCATGGAGTCTGTTTCTGACAGTTTGGTCAGAAACATGCACACCAATAGTCTGCTGGAGGTCATTTTGTAGGGCTCTGGCAGTGCTCCTCCTGCTCCTCCTTGCACCGTGGAGCAGATACCAGTCCTCCCAGTCCCCCTGTCCCCCTGTCCAGCCCTCCTTTCAGTGTCAGTTTACTATAATAAGCCTGGTTACGAGTTGCTTTCATTATAAGGAGTCACAAAGGTTGGGGATAATTGAATTAGAGAAGCATACTGATTGTACCTTATATCTCCTCAAGCACAAGCTGAATTATGGTTTTTCCATTTACACAGAAGAATGCACTAATGCAACTGCAGAAATCAAATGGCTCTTTTATGACAAAAATATTTGATTTATTTTGATTTCCACCTGAGTTTTGAAGTGAAATCTGTGTGTCTGAACTGTTTTTCTCGTGTGCGTGTGTGTGTGTGTGTGTGATAACAGCAGCAGTAGCATCATGGAGGAGTTAGATGTTCCACAGATGAGGAGAGAAGTGGAAAGCCTTCAGTATCAGCTGGCAATCAACAGAGAGAAATCCTCCATCACCGTTACAGAGTGAGTGTATACGGTCCACACAAGCTCTTAAAGAGACAGTTTGGGTGTTTTGCAGTTGGGTTGTATGAGGTACTTATCCATAGTCAGTGTCTTCAGAAAAAAGTATGACCGGTTAATGTCAATGGAATGAGACTAATATTTTTTGATCTTGTTTAAATTGCACCATGTATCACACATATCTTTGTTGCAGTTTCTTGTAAAACTGTTGAAGTATAAGACTTAAAATACTAGTAATGAGAAAGACGACCACCCAGAGGCCGTGTAAGTGACGTCTCTCTGAAGCTACAAAAATATGTTTTGTACTGGGATATACTCACACCAGCGACGGGTCTAACTTCTTCTTTCTCTTGCCGGCTGATAAAAAGACCCAGAGTTGTAGGACAAAACACATCAAGTAAGATAACGTTTCATCATAGCCAAGTTAGCTAGCTAGTGTTGGTGACATATTGTCCGAGTAGAGAGATGTAGTTCACTGAGCAGTTTCACACAAAACTAAATAATATGATGGCAAACTGTGACTTTCTTGACTTGAAAAGTTATCTTTTAATTTGACAAACATCTTGTGTGCGATTCATGGCGCAATTCAAACAGGATAAAAAAAGTTTGTCTCTCACCATTGACTACTGTACAGATTTTTTCCAAAATAAGGTGCCATGGGGGGTCAACAAGCGGTTGAAATGGGTTTTCTCAGGATGGCTGGCGTCTCCCTTAGAGATAGGGCGAGAAGCTCAGTCATCCGTGAGGGACTCGGAGTAGAGCTGCTGCTCCTTTGCATTGAAAGGAGCCAGTTTAGGTGGTTTTGGCATCTGGTAAGGATGCCCCCTGGGACGCCTCCCTAGGGAGGTGTTCCAGGCACGACCAGCTGGGAGGAGACCCTGGGGAAGACACAGGACTAGATTATATGTGCACATTGGCCTGGGAACGCCTCAGGATCCCCCAGTCAGAGCTGCTAAATGTGTCCCAGGAAACAGAAGTTTGGGGTCCCCTGCTGGAGCTGTTGCCCTCACGACCCAACCCTGGATAAGCTGTTGAAGATGAGTGTGATGAGTGAAGGTCCCATGGGGTCCACCAGAAGGGGAGAGACTTCACCTCTCTATACACTGACTATGAATAAATACCTCATACAACCCCACTTCAAAACACGTGTACTATCTCTTTAAGTACTGAGTGTGAGATTTGTGCTGACAATGTGGGTTTTTTTTGTAGGCTGGTGAAGTGGATCGAGGGTTGTGTTTGTGAAGATCCATTCCTGAACCCTGAGCTGATGAGAGCCAACCCCTGGGTGGAGAAGGGCAAGTGTGTGATCCTCTAATGATCACACACACACAAACACACATAGACACACAATCACGGATGCATATAAACTAAAGAATCATGCACTCCCACGCACAGTCACGCTGCACTAACTCACCCATTCTCTCCCTCACACACACACACACACACACACGCACGCACACCCACATATTATTGCTATTACCATGTTTATTTATTGGGAGACTCCTGAATGCTTTTAATTTATGTGAAGACTACTGTGTGTGTGTGAGTGTGCAGCACTGAGTAGCTTTCTAGAGGTTTGTTTTCATGGACTGCTGAGAAATATTCAACAACACGTTTTTATTGGCTCTTTACACTGTCAATCAAAATAAAGACTGTTTTGAATTTATCAGCTGGATTGTGGATTTATTCAGACGCTAACAAGTGACATACAGGTGGCTGTGTGTGTGTGTTGTGTGTGTGTGTGTGTTGTGTTGTGTGTGTGTGTGTGTTACAGTAGTTCTCTGATGTAGACATTTCGTCTGACGGCGTTGGACACGCCCTCGTTGAAGCGGAACCACACGTCACTGTTGCCCACAGCCGTTCCCATAGAAAGAACTGCACACTTCTCGCCTACAGAAAGAGGAAATCAGAAACAGAGGCAGGTTTATTGCCAAGTAGGTTTTCACATAGAAGTAATTTGCTGTGGTGTTTTGATGCATAACACAAAACAAGCACAGCTGAAGTCAAGAATCATAAAAAAAATGGGGATGTCCTCAATCAAAGAAATTGTTAGTTGACTAACCGTCATACGATTTTGTCAACTAATCGATGAGTTGATTTCATCGACAAATCTGTAAAACTTTGTTTCTCCACATAAACACCATTTTACATCTTGTGTTTGTCAGAGATGTGCTCATAAGTTTCTCGGAAATCTTCATGGAAACGTCATATTTTGTTTTACAGGAAGAAAAGATGATTGGATTTTGCTAGAAATAGATTATTGTAATGTCTTTTGAACATATTGCTAAAATAGGTGCACAGTATGACCAGGGATGATGTAAAAGTGTTAAAAAGGCATTTTTGTAAAATTCTATCTTGACTTTAAAGCATGATTTACACCATTAATTGCTGATCAGAACTGTTAATGAATAATTTGATCAACTAATCGATTCAGCTATAGTTTAATCCTCTAAAGTGAAACAGAAAGTCACTTCCCTGATGTGAGGATTTGCAGCTCTCATGTGATTACAAAACCTTTCATCAGCTTCAGCACTGGAATCTTGTGATGAAAATGACATTTTATAGGTTAAAATAATCAATGATGAGGAGGATTGTTAACTGGAGCCCTACTCATACCACAAATTCTCCTTTCTGCATTCACTGTGCACATAAACTACACATTTATATGAAAATGTAGCCAATGCACTGTACCGTATATCAGCAACTTATCTCCAATGCACAATATGATCATCTCCATCAACCAAAGTCTCACTCAAACTGAGGCTCTCGCCACATCTCACAAATGATTGTTGTGTCCTACAGGGCTCTCGTGCACATTTGCCATTTGTTTTGATTAATGAAACACGTCAAAATGAACAGGACAGTAGCGCTTGTTGTAGTCAGCTGAATCCTGCTGTCGTTCCTGCTTTGACCTACAAACAGCCACAGCTCTATATTTCCACCCTGATTAGCTTTTCAATCAATTTCGGGAGCGCAGCTCTTTCAGGAACGTTAATGATTTTAATGGGTCCCCTTTTCCACATCCGTTGGGCACTAAATCTGGGCCAATGTTGTAGAGTAAATAAAAAGGCACAGGTATTTGTGCAAAGCATGTTTTGAGTCGAAATTACAGTTATCATCCACCTGTACACCTGGGAGCCCTGCAAAATAAGAGATTCACAATAATAGAGGCCTTTCACAGTATATTGGTAAAACCTGTTTTTCCTCCATGTTGAAAGGAACAAACTGCTGTTGCTGTGAGTGGATGTAACACTTCATGTTCATGCAGTAAATGAGAAATATTGCATGTACACAAATGCAGGGTGTCTATTGCTGGATATTATAAGTCACAGTGGGATAATAATGTGTGGTTTCCAAAGCTGTATGCACCTCTTAACTGCAAGAAAAAACTACTAGGAAACTACAAATTTGAAAATATTCACCCCACTTGGTCATGTCACCCTTCGCTAAGCCCATCCCCCCATTGGTTACTGTTGCTAGGCCTGTCAAACTTTTGCACTTGACATGTCAATATAGTGCTTTCAGTGACGCTGACAGAAATGATTACAGTATGCATTTCAGAGCTACATTCACAATACAGGCTAATTTGTCGACGGAATCATGTGAATGAGACGCCATTAAAATCAAGGAAACGACACCCTGCGGTTTGACAACTCTCGTGAACAACAAACATACACAGGAACAATAATGTTCCTGCACAGCAGGGTAAGTCAATATACGATATGTTTTCATTTGAAGCCAAGTTAATGTTACCTATGACTCCCTATAGCTTTCTTTATCAAATATAAAACTACATTATCCCACTTTTTTGTTTTTAACCCTCTGAGACCGACAATAGACCTGTTTTTGTCTTTTTAGGGGGTAAAGGGGGTCTTTAGGGGGAGAGACCAGGTAGATGTCACATAGAAGTGGTGTACATCATCTGAAAGCTGGGAACCTGAAGATTAATTTGAGATGCAGCTCAGCGCTGTGTGTCAAGTGTATAAGAGCTTAGAACATTATGATAGAAGTATATGATGGTCATCCCCTTGCTCTATTATGTCTCATAAGTTAAAGCAATTTTTGGGGTTGAAACCATTTCTTACACAGATTTGGTGCTAAGCTAAACCATATTTTTCCACTTGAGAATTTATAAAATGATCAATAATCCCTCCAAAATACCACATTAAGACACCAAGACCTTGAAGATCACCACAGAAAAGACATGTTGTGATTTGGTAAAAACTGTTGACATTTGGAGATTTCTGCAAGAATTGCATTTTTCGGCGACTAGATGTCGAACATTTCTGTTGTGTAAACCGCTCAGAAACCACCTTATTCTCAATCGAGCTATGAAAACCATCCATCCTCTGAATGCTCTAGGTCTCTAGTTTGTGGCTGTAAAGTTTCATGAGGCTGTTATTACCCTAGAGGTCACCACAGGTCATTTTATACAGTGAGGTCAAATTTCAAACTCACCATGTGAAATGGCTACTATGAGGATACCATATTTTTCGCACTATAAGGCACACTTAAAATCGCCCAACTGTTTAACTCAGACACTGATGATGAAGGATTTGATGGATTTGTGGAAGAGGAATGAACTGAAAAGTGAGTGTATTGTTTTGTGTTTCATGTGTTACAACTGAAAAATGTTGAGTCACTGAAGTTATTGAATTATTAAATGAACTGAATAAAGTTGGACTTATCTGATCGTTTTGTTTCACTTAATGCGCCTTATAATGTGGTGCGCCTTATAGTGCAAAAAATACGGTAATTATCATCACACATGAATACAATTAGACTCATTGAATTCACAAGTGATACCAAATTTATGTAATTTCAAGAGGGTTTAGGGAATATTCAAACACATCAATTGTAAAAGTGGGCATGTATGTAAAGGAGAGACTTGTGGGTACCCATAGAACCCATTTACATTCATATATTTTGAGGTCAGAGGTCAAGGGACCCCTTTAAAAATGCGAGTTTTTCCTAGCCAAAATTTAGTGTAACTTTGGAGTGTCATTTAGTGACCTTCCCCACTAGCAAGCATGACGAAAAACACTCCCCTCTAAACACTGAGGATATCTGCTGTCAGACTGGCATGTTCCATACACCCCGCTGAAAGCTTGATAGGCCTCCTGCACTTGCACAGTTATGGTTGCTAACGTAGGATTGGACAGTGTCCATTTTAGGGAGGGGCTTAATGAAGGGTCTGTTGTTTATGCAGATGTGCTCTTTATTTCTGGTGCGGAGCTGTGATGCATTTGAACACAGCAGTCATGTTTGTTTCCAATGACCCAAAGCTACTGAAAGGTCAAACCATAGCAACTACTCCTTTCTATATAACTGTAGAAAAACTGTAGAAAACCAAGTCATTTAGGCAGCATTATGTATTTCATTTGAAACATAAAGATTGTTTATTCTATTGGCTGGTGTCCAAATATAAGGAGGAGGCTGTTGATCTGGTGGTGTAAAGTCTTTTATGTTGCTGATAGAAATATGATATTACCAACATTATGGGGGGAAACTGCAGGTGCTGTTGACAGTCTCGATCTCCTGCCCGCAGTGAGCTCTAAATCTGAAGCGTTGCATAACACACATCAGTTATCACCTCTGGTGTGTTTGGACCTGATGTGCCCTGAGGCGTTTTTCCCTGAACGGCCCGTGTTCTCAAAGGGTTTGGATAAATGAAGACACATTAGTGTCACAGGGTCCCTACAGTACCTGTCTCTGAGGTGGGCGGCGGTCTCTGAGGTTTGGGGGCGACAGCTCGACCAAAGAAATCCAGCTCCGGCTGCAGAACATGAACGCACAGCGATGAGGAGGGTGAAGTTAATCAGGAAGTTTCTGAAACGCTGTCCTCAATAAGGAGGTCAATAACAATGAACAATCACATGACTACACACACACACACACACACACACACACACACACACACACACACACACACACACACACACACACATACTCGTTTTTCTCTGTTGTGGGGCCCAGTTTGTTTTTGTCACGTTGTGGGGCCCACCCTTTCCGTGGTTCTACACCGCTGTAAAAAAATAGGCAAGATAAAAAAAAATCCTGATCACAACTAGCACTTCAGTTAAGCAAAATTGAAACTTTTTTAGACCAGTTTTTTGGTCACTTGTGAGGCCCTGTTTCTAGCATTGGCTACTTGTGAGGTCCACTTTCACACACACATACAGATTTCTAGTTTTTATATCTAAGTGGGGCATAAAATTACTATCTGGACTATCAGTTTCCATGCTTTTTACTTGATTACAAAGAAACTGCAGGACGATATCAGAGATTTTTGTATAATTTACATCCTGTACATCCTTTATCTTGTCTGGTGAGCCTCATCTAACAAAACATATTAGGTAGGGCAGTAACATGGTATTTAAGTAATGACCTCCTTCTCAACATTGAAACCATGGAGACTTTTTCGAAATGAATGCATCCCCAAATCCCAAGTTGGGTTTTTCTTCAAAACTTAATATAGTTACCATTATGGGTTGGTCTGAGCCTATACATGGTAGCGGCTGTGGCTCAGGAGATACCTCATCTCAAGTGTTACTGGGCAAGATACTGAAACCCAAATTGCTCCCAAAGGCAATACCTTGTGAATGACCATTAGTTGTGTTGTAACCTCTGTTGTGAGCGTAGGAATTTGTTCACCTTGTAGGAGCAGCCCTCACTCTGACGTCTCTCCATTAATGCATGTATGTGTGTTAGGTCTGCATGTACCGTGTATAAGTTAAAAAGAGTGAAAAAATTGAATTTCCCCTCGTGGGACTAATAAAGGACTATCTTCTTCTTCTTCTTCTAAATATTGTAGAAGAGTCCATTTATATTATATGTTTTACATTTCTGAAAAAAAAAAAACGAAACATGAAATTGTCTTAATTAGCATATGAATTTAAAAATACAAACATAAGCACAAAAAATGTACTTGCAAGAATTTACATATGCATTTGACAAATAAAAAAAAAAAAATGAAGTTGAAATTAAAACCTGAATAACTTTTGTGGATCCTCTTGCCTAGTGTTTTTACTAGGGATGCTAATTTTGAAAAGAAAAGTAGAGGATAACCAACCCTTGTTAACCAATTATTAAACATTAACATGAGTGGTGCCCAGCTGCAGTATGAGAGCACGACAGACAACTGAGTCTCCTGTTCACCATAGGAGAGTTACTGTAGCAGCCACGGTGCTGCGTTCACTGTCTCCAGTTCACCGTAGGAGAGTACTGTAGCAGCCACTGTGCTGCATTCACTGTCTCCATAGGAGAGTTACTGTAGCAGCCACTGTGCTGCATTCACTCCTCCAGTTCCAGTAGCAGCTATGGTGCTTCGTAGACATATGCCGCCACTTTCCCAGTTACAGTCTGCACTACCACAGAGCAGCCTTTAGTTCAGCAGACTGTCAGCTGTGTTCCTGCCTGGCGTAACAATACTTCTATACTGAATGTATGCATGCTCCCTGTTGTCAAAGATAGTCTGTCAGCACAAGTAACTTTTGCGAGTGTCCCAAGACATGTGTGTGAGGCGGTGAGTGTGGGATTGCTGGTGGTTTATAGCTGTATAGCTGTAGCAGACAATGTGTATACAGTTTATTTGTCACTGAGCAAATGCTACGAGGCTACTCTCCCCTGCTCTGTGCTCCATTTAGACTGGAGCCAAATTCCTGTATTTTGAAAAGCAAGCTCAGACTTTTATGGTGGATCAGCTTTTCTCCTTAAACTGCAAGTCACTCCTCTGGTTTCTTTAAATAAATATTTATATTTCCTTTACATTTAATTGCTGCATTTACTGGTTAAAGTTCTTCGTGGTTAATGGTAAATGGTTAATTATTAACATTCCTAGTTTCTACCGGTTTTCTGAAGTACATTCACTGTCTTTTCTTCTATGGAGAAACCGATTTTTGATGAAGTTTTCACTGCTTTCAGTTCGGTTTCCTAGAGCTTGAGGTTCTGCAGTAATGCAGCGCTGACAGTCCATTTTACAGGACCTGGTTCATCACTATGCATTTCCTTAAATGCCTTTCTACTGCAGCCTCCTCTGGTGTCAGCTTCTTTTGAAGAGTTGCTTTACCTAAGTAGAATAAAAATAACAATTAAAAGTTTTAGAACTTTAAATAGAATTGAAAAGAATGGTTTGATCAAGAGGTCATCATTTGACTACTGACTTGTTTAGAGACCGCAAAGAACTTTGCAACTGTCACTGAGAAGTGCACATAGTTTTATTCTATAAAAGTCATGGAGAGATATGTCTATACTTCAGACTACTGCATGCTTACAGACCCATAACTAATGTTCTTATACCTCTAGATGTACTCACTGACAACCATCTCTGCTAATATGAAGCATGTAAATAAAACAGTGGGTAAAAAACATGGGACCAACTTGGTATTCCCTGTTAAAGGCAGGGATTTTGTGTGTACTTTCTTGGTTATTCTTACTGGATAGTCAAATAGTGCGGAGTGGAAACTATTCTTTTGTGTTTTTGATTAGACAATGTTAGTGGCTAGCTGAAATGACTTATTAGCATAATGAGGTACTAATTACAGTTTTAATAGAGTGGGATTAGATGGGAGTGTGTCCGCCAACTATAACACATTATATAAAAGGAGATAAGTATCATATTTTGACATTTGTTTCCTTTGGAGTGTAGGGGCACTACCTGTAGAATATCAGTGTCTTTTGCCTATGTGGTGAATTGATGAATTCAATACTTTTTGCAGTAAAAAGAAAGGTTGTTCCATCCATTTATAAAGGTCACATGTATTTTTTCTGCTCAGAAGGAGTTCTGCAATAATTGGCTAACACTGAGATTGAAAGATATAATATAAAAGCAACTGCGGACATTAGAAGTAGTACCCTGATACATTAATTATATAATTATATAATCAGATGTTCCTCCTATTCAAACCACTTTAAGTCAACACATACAATGTCCTACAGGAAAAAATCAAAATTTCCACTAAAGTGGACAATAAAGTAGTCAGTCAGTCAATCTGTCTGTTCTATCAGTCTCTTTATTCTTCTAAGCTCACTCTCTTTTTTGCTGACTTCCTTGGTTTTGGGAGACACTGTGGAGGAAACCTCCTGAGGGCTGTCACGCTACCCTCATCTTCTGACCCTCATATTCTTGAGACTGGAATCTGGGTGCAGAAAATGATGTAGTTTATAAAATATAAAGTAATATGTAATATGGACTGTAAATATTAAGTAGCTGTCTGTAAAGTGGCTGGATTAGGATATTCATAATGCATGAATTATTTGTCATTGTGAAGAATCACTTCGCAGTGATTAAGAGTACAGTATATACTATATTTTAAGAAATAATAATGTTTAATAGAGATGCACTGTCCACATGTACATGAGCTTAAAGTTTACAGATTTGGGTGTAAAGTTTCAATTTGTGTATTATTGTATTCCATCTGCTTTATTCTTCTAAGCTCACCTCTCCTTTTTGCTGACTTCTTGGTTTTGGGCAGACACTGTGGAGGTACCTTCTTGCAGGGTCACACTGCCCTCATCTTCTTGATACTGGCATTGGGTACAGATAACTTTTTTGTTATTATGACATAATAATAATAATAAGTATTTAATAAAATAGTATAATTTAGTATATGGATGTGTCTCTCGTAAAGATGAACGATGACAGTTTAAAGTTATTTCATATTGTTTCCATAGTTCTACAATATGGTGTAGACAGCGCAGGTTTGATCCCTCGGCTTCATGTAGAACAGAATAGAACACACCTGGAGATAAAGGCCCACCCTGCTCCGTTGTGCTGGATGGCAAGTCTAAAACAAGCAACTACAAAAAACAAATATGTGGAAGCCCTAAAACTTGTGTGAAAAGACATCTTCATTGTTACAATTGTCCCTTTTAATAGCTTAACTTTTGTTGTGAGTGCTGTGTATTGCACTGCACTACGTGTGCTTACTGTAGAGGATCAAACCACACACAGGCTCTTCCTGGTTGCATTACTGTTATGTAATAGTTGCCATATTTTAGACTTGCCATCTATCGAATGGAAAAGGTGTGAGATTCTCCAGGTGATGCAATACCATTGTGCTGCTAGTATGGTTTGATGAAGGGGAGGGATTTAAACCTACACTCTGTCTACTACTACATTGTCAACCTACGGAAACAATATGAAAATACACTATAATCATAGTGAGCTTACCAGATCTGAATGTGTAGGGCACATACCTCGCAACATCACGAAAGAGTTAAATAAGTCTGTACTGATTGACATCGTAGAAGATACAAATGGAGGCTGGCTTGAAAAACAACAAATTGTATTCCCTAATAAGTAGGGAAACCTACAGGCATCAATGGCTCAAACAAAATACAATAGGTGGTCATACATATTGATATCAGTGACAGATCATTTATAGCCAGTTCAAAAACAATCATACACACCTCTTTTTCCTCTTGTGACACTCCATGTCAACCTCTCATGTCAAAGTTTCTAAAATAATGATATGAATGATAGAATATGAATGAGTGTCCAACATTAACACTGAAAATGTATACTAAAGTAAGCAACTGAACTGACATTTTAACAGTACTAAAGTGTGTAGTTAAAGTCACACTATAACCACTATATCTACTGACCACGCACCTGTCTCTCCTCTTGTGACACTCCATGTTTCAATCTCATTCAAAGCTCTAAAATAGTAATTGATAAAATAGAATGAGTTTGAGTTGGAAAATTGAAATGCTAACTTGACATCTGAAATAAAAGCTACTTAAGTAAAAAATGGATTGATAATTTTAAGTTGAACTAAAAATGTGTCGCCAAAGTCACACTATATCTCCCCACCACTATGTTATGCACCCTTCACCAAGTCCTCCCTTCTAATGAGCGGCAAAAGTTAGAGTGGCTTTGACCAGGGTCAATAACTAATTGGTTTTTCCATGTCTTGTTTAGGAAGTAGAGCGGTTAAAAAAAAGGGGCAGGCAGGGCTTAATTAAGGGTGAATAAAAATAATTATATTATGAAGAGTAAGATTTCCATCTGAAATAAAGGGTCATGGATGTAACATATCGCGTAGGTGGGGCGAAGAGAATTTTATTGCTATACAGACTTTCTTTGTTGTGCAGTTGCATACCAATTTCATGTGTGCATATTGACATTTGCCAAGGGGTAATGCAGTTGGTTGTGCAGAGTTTCTATACACTGAATTCATTTACGGGGATGTAACATTAGGTTACCTACACATTTATTTTATTATATTGTAACGTAAAATGAGAAACTGAATACTGATGAAGGAAAAATAACTAAAAAATAACTGTTAGAATAGAAATGAGCAGTGTGGCTTCCATGGTCAGTGTAGCTTTATAATGCTGTGGAGATGTGTCCTGCTGTGTCTGTGCCCCATGTATTTCAGCTACTATAGATAGACAATGTTGTCCTATTTTTAACATTTTTCTTACATTAAAATATAAGCAATACCGTTCACATAATGCGAATCTCATCCAGACTTTTCCCTTTGTTTCTCCTAGGCGTCCTTGTTCAGTGCAGAATTTGTTTTTTGGGTGGAGGGTGGGAAGGGGTAGTGTTCTGTGGGTGTAGCCAAGGGAGCTAGAGAGTTGAGAGGGTAGATTGTTTTGGTTGGTTGAGGTTGGTTTGGGTTTTGATGATTTGCTTGGTGGGGGGGGGCGGGTGGTTGTGGTGTGGGGTGAGGAGAGTTTCTCTTCCTATGTCGAGGTTTGTCAGTGGTGTAGGGGCTCTTCTTTTTGCTGGGGGGTTTCTGGGGTTGAGAGGTTTGTGGCGGCTTGGGGTGCCCCTTAGGATGGGGTTGTAGAAATGGGATGGTTTTGGGTGTGGGTGGGTTGGGGTGGGGTAAGTTGGTTGGGTTGACTTGCTATGTCTTGTTTCTTGGTTAGTGTGAAATTGCTTGGGCGTTCTTTTCTTTTTCTTTCCTAGTTGAGAAAAGCAAAGAAGAATGGCACTTGGAGAAGAGGGAGTTGTTTTGCGTTACTTATGCAGGGATTTGAGAGTGAGTCAGCTTCAGGTTTTATGGTTCTTTGGCTTAAGGTGTATTTTTCTTGCTGCCAGACGTCTAGTTCTGTTTTTGTCGAATATATTGGTGTTGATGTTCCCTCTCTTTTTCTTGAAGTGGTAACAATAAGTGATGGTTGCTTAAGATAGATTTCTTTGTTCTGTACTTAGAACTTAGTAGTCGGTGGAGAGGTTAGAAAGAAATGCTTGGACTCTTGTTTTCGGGTTTGTTTCTTCCTGAGGTGGAATTTGCAGATCTGAAAATGTCGCCACTTGCCCTTTTGTGAAAACCCAAGCAGACACAAATGCATAATTCTTTTCCTTCTGTTTTTTTCTTTGGTTGTTGATGGGTGAGTTTGCCCGTTGGTCTCCACATCAGAGTTATGTTAAAGTTTCCTGTTTCGGAAGTCTATTGCGTCGCCTTTCTTGGTCTTTGGAAAACTTATGCTTTTGAACTCGCCTTTCATGTGTTTCGTGAAAGTGTCGTGCATTTTTTGACCACTTTCCAAATAAAAAATGGTTTCTTGTTTTCGTTTGCACCTAGTCTTAAAATGGAAAATAGCCGGCCTAAGGGGCACTGAGCCTTGCCTCCTTGTTAGTATTCTTGTGCCTTTCCTCTTTTCTGCTAGGACTTGGTGGGTGTTTTAGCTTGTGGTGGAGCTCGAGGGGAGTTGGGTGGGAAGCTTGCGCCCGATAGGCTTGAAGCGCTTGAGTCGCGAAGGGGGTGGATTTGGTTGTGGAGCGATGCGTGGAGTGGTCTTCTGTGGAGCTTGAGTGTCCTTGTGCATTTTCTTCTTTTTTTTAGGGAGTGGGCACTGTCGTGTTTCTGGGTGGGAATCCGTTTTATGGGGCCAGTCTTTGAAGTTGAAGGAAAAAAAAAACAACAAATGGAGGTAGCTCTAATTGAATATAATAATAAAATTTGGTTGTGGGGACTAAAAAATAATTTAAGGAAATGTAAGATGAAAAGGCAGGATAATTTAAATATTTTGTAAAAAAATTGAAAAATAAGACTATTTAAAAGGCACCCAAAAAACAGGTGCTGATTCTATTGATGTCGTCTATTTGTGTTGTTTTTGGTTTGGTGGTTCTTTATGATTATGGTAAGATTAAGGTTGGGAAAGCTTCGGTTGTGAGAATTTAGACTTAGGGTGGAGGGCTTGTTGACCGGGGAAGGCCCCTAAAAGTAAAAGGGGTTAAAGGTATGTTCTTTCCTTGCATTAAAAGGGGTAGATGTTGTAGGGGTACTGGTATAAAGTGTCGTGGCATACCAGAGTTTTTGTCTTCTGTGGATCGCTTGTGGCCTCAGCCATGGGTGCTTGCATAAAGAACGTTCTCAGCTGAAAAGGGCATGTCAAGATGTTTCTTTGTGGTTTAATTCTATTACAATAATTTAAAATAGGGATACAAATGTTTTTTCCGTCTTTGAGGCCAGTGTGGTTGAGGTGGTCTGTTTTACGTCCTCTAGTTTATAGTGTAACATGGGCGGAGTTAATATAATTAAAAAAGATAGAGAAGAGGAGATATTGTAATCGGCTCATGTGAAGGCGAAAAAATTCTCTCTAGTAGGAAAAAATTGAAAAGGTAGATAGAAATTATAAGAGTGTTGGAATGACTTGTAAGAAATCTGGAGAGAAATGAATGAATAGTTTGAAATAAGGAGTTAATAGAATAAAAGAATTATGGGTATTAGTTGTTTGTGCTTACACTAAGGTGTGGTGTGGAGAAGAAAAAGAAAGAAGTTAAATAAATATCTGCTGTTATGTAAGTAAAGGAGTGTGTTAATGCGTTAAACTCTTCTGTTATTTTAATATATTTATTTGGTGTGGCATGAGGGTGGATATAAATGTTGTGTGTTGTTGTGGTCTTAAAAAATATAAGGGGCTGCAGGCAATTAAAAACAATGGTAAGAGAGAAGATGTAAAATTATAAGTTTGGTTTAGAATGAAAAGGTTGAAAAAATGTACATAGAGGAGCCTAGGGAGGGCCCATAAGAGTGGACTGGAAATGTGTGTGTAAAGTGTTGTCCCAAAAAATATAAGGGGCTGAATGGCATATAAATAAATTTTAAAGGGGTTGAAGAGTATAAAATTATAAGTAAAGTTTAGAATGAACGGTGTTATTGAATGATATAAAACATGATGAACAACGAAGGGCATGGGGTCTAAAGAAATGCTTAGTGTGTGTGTGTGTGTGAGCTGTGAAACACTTTGATGGAAACAAAATAAAGGGCATGAGGTGGATGAGAAACTCTCCAAAGAGAAAGACTAAAAAAAGAAGGGCCCTTGGTTTCCACTAATGTAGGAGATAAGTTTGTGATGAAGTGTGTAATTCTCCTTCGTGTGTGGTGTCCTGTGCGGGGGAGAATGGGGGAGGAGAGAGGCGGTTTTGGAATAAAAAAAAAAAAGAAATACGTGTATGTGTGGGCGTTATGTTTGTCATTAAAAAAAGAAGAGGAAGAAAATAGTAGGTAGGGGCAGGAGGCAAAAATAAGGGGTGAGGCAATAAAACTTAGGGTGGAGAGTAAAAAAAAGTATAGGTAGGTGGAAAGGTTGAATAATTACATAGAGTGAGTCATGGGAGGGCATAAGAGTGGACTGGAAATGTGTGTGTGAAGTTGTTGTCCCAAAAAATATAAGGGGTGAGGACATATTAAAATAAATTTTAAGGTGTGGAGGTATAAAATATAAGTTCGTTTGTGAGGTGTATGAATGATATAAAAAACAGAGACAAGAGGGTGGGGTCTAAAGAAAGTTAGTGTGTGTGTGAGGTAATAGGAAAAAAGGGCGAGGAGAGCCCCAAGGAGATAAAAAGATGGCACTTAAATAGAGATGGGATGAATGTGTATTTCTTCTGTGTGGTGTTCTTGGGGGGAGTGGGGGAGAGAGGGGAAAAAAAAAAGGTGTATTTGTTGGGAGAAACAAATTAGAGTTTGTCATTAAAAAAAAGATAATTAGGTAGTGATAGTGGGGTCTCGAAGTCTAGGAAAAAATTAGGGGGAGGACCAATTAAAATAACTTAAAAGGTGGAGAGTAAAATAAATTTCTTGAGTAGGTGGAAAGTGTTGTTGGAGATGTCATGAGGCTAGGAGGGCCTGAGGGTGTATGGAAAGGTGTGTGTGTGTGAGTGTGAACATGAGGGAAATAAAAATTGGGGGCCCCATGAGGGTGGAGAGGGGTTGAAGGGAAGCCGGGTCAGGCACTCAAGATGGCTGTTATAAGAGATGGTGTGTATTTCCTTCTGTGTGGTTTGTTGCGGGTGGGGGAGTGAGAGAGGCTGTTGTCTGATTAAAAAAAAGAAATGGTTGTATTTGGGGATGTTTCTTAAAAAAAGAAGAGGAAGAAAAGTAGTGTAGTGGGGTCTAGCTAGCAAAAAGGGGGAGGCAATAGTGGAGAGTAAAAAATAATTCGGGGGGGAATATTTCAGGGCGGGGGGTAAGGTGGTGGAAAGTGTGTGATTGTGTCCCAAAAAATTAGGGGTGAGGACATATAAATAATTTGGGTTGAATAAAAAAACTTTAGTGAGGTTTGAATATACAGCACGAAGGGCCATGGGGTCTAAAATATGCTTGTGGTGTGTGAGTGTGCTAGGGGGGCCTGGGGAGGGGAGACTAAAATAGAGGGCTTGTCCATGGATTTTGTGTGAGTGTGTTTCCTCGTGTGTGGTTCTTCTTTGTTGGGGGTCGCTTGGGGGGCATGAGAGAGGCGTTGTTTCCTGGAATAAAAAAGGTAGCCGGGTATAGGGTAAGTGGTTAGTGGTTTTCTAGGGTCAAGCTAAGTAGGGGTGAATTATAATTTAAATAATTTTTAATTTTTGGTTCCTTTAATGTTTGTGGAGTGTGTATCTCCTGTGTGTAGTCCCTGTTCCTGGGTGGTCGGTGTTGGTTTCTGTGAAGAAGGGTGTTGCTGTAGACCAAAATCAATACTTTCAATAATAGTTGTAGATTTTTAAATTTATTAGAATGCGTTGCCTTCTGCTCTTTGTGCCTGGCCTTGCCCTGTGTTGTTTGTTTGCTCTAAGAATAGGAAAATGTGGTCTGTCTTGATTTCTTCTTCATGTGCGTTTGGAGATTTGTGGTTGTCATTCACTATCTTCCAAGGCCTCTTCCTTTGTTGCATAATACTAAGTAACCTTAAATGATTAATATATATTCGTTTTCTTAATTTAAAATAAAGCATCTATGTTGTGTGTGGTGAGAGAAGGCCGTACCAATAGTCATTCAGTTGCCTAAACAAGAATAGTGAAGTTACGTAACAGTACATGGAAATGTTTCCATGATGTTATTTTTTTTATTTTTCATTATCAAGTTTGTTTTTTGGTCTTATTATTTTCCTGTCTCTAAACTGCTCTGCTCCAGAGTCTGCCATTCAAATTAAAAGTATCTGTGTCCTAGTGTGTCTTGCCGATTCCTCCATGATATGTTTCTCCTCTGTCTCAAGAAGTGGTTCGGGTGGGTTGATTCTTCCTTAGGAAAATATTATAATTTATTAGAAGAGGTGGCTCTGCATCAATATAGTGCCGCATTGTTTAGCTCAACATAATGGAAAGAGCCATGATAATGTGGCTGCTGTTTGGAAGAATACTTTTTCTTTCCACAAAATTTAGCATTTTGCCTTAGAGAATTCCATTAAAAGAATGGGAGCCTTTAGTTATTTCCTGTTTTGTAAATTTATATAAAGCCAGGTTTATGTAGCCTTGCCTATACCCGGTGTATACAACAGTTAAGGGTTTTTTTTTTTCCAAAAGATGTTTCTGACATGCAGCCTCAATATCTGTTTATTTCATAAGTGTATGTAAATGAATAGTATGATAAATGCACTTGTGTACTATGCTGTCCCTGAAAGACCCCACGTCCCCGTACCTTTGTTGTTATAATAAATTTTTCATCTGGTTGCCATAGAAGAAGAAGTGTGACGTTGAAGGGCGTTCCTTGTCTTCCTTTAAAATTTGGCTCTGTAAAAATAATTACATAAGGTACCAAAAGCCGGGGAGCTGTTTATTAGTGCAGCCTTTAGGAGGGCTCCGGGGTCTTGGTCGTTTGTGATGTAGGTGGTTTCAGGCATAGGCCTTAAGTTAGGAAAGTCAAAATGGTCACCAAATAAGGCCCATGGAACTAACAAAAATGATAGGGGCTCTTGGACTACAAGCTTTAGTGGATGTGAGGGACAAGGTGCAGAAATACCAGTACAATTTTAGAAAGGAGAAATAACAATTTTAGATGCAAGTTGCCAAAATGCATGTGATTAAATAAAGTGGGATGTCTGTGAAAGGGTATCTTGAGTGCCCATAGCCCTTTCCTCCTTTCATAGTGATGTCAGTAGCAGGGTTAAAAATGGAATGGTTTTTCCATGCTAAATATTCGTCTTGGGAATATCCTCGGCTTGATTGGTAATGTCTGGTCTTGTGTTTCTGTTGATATGTGTATTCTTAGCCCTAAAACACCGAATCCCGGAAGAGGTAAAGTCGCGTTTCCCCGGCCGTCGGGTATAATTCCTCTTCCCAAGCAGATAAATATGGTTCAATCGGTCTTGTGTTTTGTTGATATGTGTAAATTCTCTGCCCTAAAACTCACGAATCCCCGGAAGAGGTAAGTCGTCTTTCCCCGGTTTGAGGTTAATAAGTTAATAATTTACCTGACAAAGTTGTACACTCCCCACCAATCAAAGTACATTTGTATTTAGCCTAAGACCCGTACACTACACATTAAATCACATTACCCATGAAACAACTGAAACAGTTGGGAAATACGAGCTTCTGGTCTATAGCTAACTAGCAGCTAACTGCTAACAGTTAGCAGCTAACTGTTAGCCGCTAACAGCAGCTAACAGTTAGCAGCTAACAGTTAGCCACTAAGAGCAGCTAACAGTTAGCAGCTAACAGTTAGCAGCTAACAGTTAGCAGCTAACAGTTAGCAGCTACAGCGATCTGTAAACATCATTAGTAGCTAGTATTTTGTTGCTAACATTAGCAGCTAGAGAGCTTTACAAAATGGTACTTTATCTTTCGTTTATTAATTTAAGCTAAGCAAGCAAATTTAATAAACTTACCTTTTGTTCACAGAAGCTGGCTGTTATCCTCATGGTTGTGCTCTCTGGGACCATATGGATGCATGAAGTAACAATCTCGCGAGACTATCTGTCACGTGACTTTAAGGCAACACCTCATTGGTTAAATCTTACACACTTCTCGTTGGTGTGTGTCAGCCACTTGAAAAAAAAAAACACCACACACAAACACACACACACACACACACACACACACACACACACACACACACACACACACACACACACACACACACACACACACACAGCAGCTCTCATTAGCCTGATTTTCCAGTTTCACCATTAGGGACTGTAACCCAGTGGCTTCTCATTATCCTCATTTCTGCCCTCTAGAGGCTCACTTTCTATTATACTAACTATTATAACTGCAGCTCAGCCAGAGAGGCTCTGATGGTCAGTGCAAACAGATGCTGGCTCCATCTGCAGGCACCAACTAACACACACAACTGCGGCACGGTCAACACTGTCACACTCCAATCAATTTAGTGTACAGCACTTAGGTCAACTTAAGCCGTTTTTAAATGTGCCATACAGAACGAGTCTTACGTTCCTAAGAAAACCATCAACTACGGGCTGTCATGTCACTGATCTTCACTGTAGCATAAGGGTTTTTAATAGGGAGATTTAATTTCTTTATTCATTTCTCACACTTTGATGTTTGAAAACATAATGTAAAATATAGTTTGTGCAAATGTCTGGTTTGTTTTTATGTGGCGAAACATGATTAAAAGTGTAAAATAACAAATGGAAATCAACAAGTCTTGCTGCATCTCCTGGGCTGTCCTAAGGACAAGCGAAGGGTGCAATGATGACACTTACCTTGGAAAACACTGTTGTATTGTATAAAATGTCTTTTATATTAAGCTCATCACCGGCCACAGGAAGGCGTGCACTCATATTATTGTGGGAACAAGATTCTCTTCATGTGTGGGGAAGTAGACCATCAAATTTTAGGAAGATTTGGTTTTTGTTTACGGCTAAGGTTTGGGACTAGGCGAGGACTCGTGGTAAGTTAGGGTGCGTCTCCAGGAAAGTGTGTGTGTTTGTGCGTCTCACCCTGATCTCCACTGTGGTCTGTTTGACGATGTTCTCCAGCCTCTGCTGATGGTTTCTGGTTGGTTTAGGACCAGCGCTCTTTTTATCATCCTCTCTCTGCTTCACACAGAAGATTATAAATACATTAGAATATTAACACGCACAGTGACCTGACTGTCTACAGGCTGAACTGTATTTAACAGCTCTTCAATCTATCTCACCACTGCAGGGTTTCGTTGCATCATCAGTTGCTCGGCTCTCCTCATCTTCTCTTGCTCCATCTCTCTGCTGATGGTTTGTTTGGCCTGATATGTCAGCTGGCGGCGTGGAGGCAGCCCCTGAAACCTCACCACCTCCTCAACACGCCTGTTAACACACATACTAAGTAGATAAATAACTCTGCACAAACAACAGCAGACACGTTGTTTAAACACACTCATAACAAAACCTTGTTAGATGACTAAATAACATTAAGCTCCCTCTTTTTGTGCCATGGTTTATGTTTTCCAGAATAAAACCCCGAATTGCTAAAATCTCTAAAACCTTAATCCTCTTACAGCTGATCTCTGACACACACACAAACACACACACACAGCCTCAGTACGTGCCAATAAACTCTCACTCTGCTGCTGGACCTAAATATAATAAAAATAAGATAATATAACAGTGAAGGCAAGCTGTTTATTGCAAGTTATCACTATAAAATATCAGCTACCATCAGAACATTGTAACCTAAGGAAAGAGCGGCTTGAATGACTCAACATGATGAATTATTCACTATGCAGCTAATATTAAGTAGTTTAACCTCTGGCTAACACATTTATAGCATGTGTTTAGTTATTAAAGCACAGACATCCATATCACCAGTGATATCTGAATCAATCTTTTACTACAAGCTACATACAATTTAACTTAAAGGAGCAGTTTGGGGATCTATTAGCAGAAATTGAATATAATTTTCATGTTTTCGTGAGTTTATAATCACCTGAAACTAAGACTCATTGTGTTTTCGTTTGCTTAGAATGAGCCCTTCATATCTACATAGGGAGCAGGTCCTCATCACAGAGTCCGCCATGTTGCTATCTCAAGTTTCTACAGTGGCCCAGGATGAACAAATCCTGACAAACACTCGTTCTAGAGAGAGACTTTCACGTTTCTGTTACCTGAAAGCCACCCTAGTTCTCTGATACACTTGTGAAACTGCGGCCCTGTGAGAAAACCGTGGTACCGCCAGCCGCCGTTTGACTTCCGCTGCTCCTTAAGTAGTGTTGTTATGGTAAGGATGCCCTCTGAGTGAGGTGATATGGTGTTATAATGGTTTTGCACCCAGTGGCTCACATTACCAGAATCTTTGACGACCCACTGACCAGAGCAAACTGTCTCATTTTACAGCTAAACAGTAACTACAAGACATTTCTGAAAACATTTAAGAGAAATAGGCATTACAATAACAGAATATTAATTCATATTTGTTCAGCGCTGCCTAGTTTGATTGGAGGTTGTGAGTTTTGTGAACAGTGATTGACTGCTGCTTTGGCTGCTCCTCAGCTCTGATTGATTGTTTTCCTACAAGCACGCTGAAGACACCAAAAAACACAGATTATCTGTCTCATCCACTGCTGTCAAGATATAGAGATCATTAGCTTTAGGTTACTTACATTTAGCTCTGTCTTAGTGTTTAATTTTTTGTTCCCTTACACATTCATTCTTGCACAAATATAGGAGTTACTGCATTCACGTATTGTCAGTAAGAACAGAACAAAACAGACCTGTGATAGATGTTGTGAATTTCTCCACTGTGGGACTAATAAAGGAATATCTTATCTTATGTTCTACTTTAAAGCACATAATGGTTTTATGTTTTAAATGTCTTTTGACTCCAAAAACAGGCTGATTTGTCACGAATGAAGTTCAAGTTTCCTACAATCAACGACAGTATCCAAAAAATAAAGAGCCGTCCAACCAAATAACCCTGCTGGGACTGGGGGGCGTGTCCACTGTCTGTGATGTTTATAATGTTTATATCCACTATCCATGAGTGTATCATGGAAAGGTGTTGTGGTGAACTAGAGACGGCAGGTACAGGAAGTTGTAGACTAGTAGAAGCAGCAGTAGAGCCAACACTAGAAGCAGGCCCCAGTCATTGGTGACCAGCACCTTGTCACAGCCTGCAGGAAGGAGCACCTCCGGGCGTCACGCTGCTCCTCGAACTGGGTTGACATGGCATGGCTGAACTAGTTCATCCTACCAACACCAGACTCTCTGCTGTCCTCAGTCGTCACAAACAAAAAAGATGAACGAAGGTCTCCCAAGTCTGAACATGTCCAGTTCGGCTGCTTTCAGTTTTTATCTTTTATTTTAAGCTGCCTCTGTATTTCAGAATGGCTCCCACTTTCTCGAAACTTCTACTTTTACTGCTTTAATAATTCAAACCTTTTACGCATCCTTTCATCGGATTGTCCAGCAGCTTGCTGCTCTGCTCCCACACCACTAACATCAAACACACACACACCAGATGTTGTCTCTAAGCCTCCATGCAGAGAATCACAGTGTGGACAAGAGCAGTGACCTTCAGCACCACAGAGAAACACACATCTGCCCTGCATGTGTCTACCTGCAGCTGAGTGCAGGCGTGTGTGTGTGTGTGTGTGTGTGTGTGTGTGTGTGTGTGTGTGTGTGTGTGTGTGTGTGTGTGTGTGTGTGTGTATGTGTGTGTGTGTGTGTGTGTACTCACGGCTCTAGCATGAATGTGTACTGGCCCTCTGGCGTGCGGTCCTGCCTGTATGAGAGGTTGTACGCCAGCATGGTGTCGATAAGCTCACGCATCTGCTCCTTCTCTCTGCTGCTGAACAGCTGCGGATTCACCTGCAAGAAACTCAAACAGGATTTGTGATCAGAAGCAGTCGTTGAAAGTTTTGCTGACACGATATGCAATAAATACTTTTTTTTTTTTTTCTCATGAAGCATAACCCATACTTCTAACCATGAGAACACACACACAGTGAGGCTGAGACCAGTGTGAGCTTTACTTCAAGTCTGTCACATTTATCACACAACTCTTCTCCAGCACACCATGCTTTATACACTGAACGTTGTCAGTTATCCTGCCTTCCTGCGTTTGACCAACACACACATTACGAAATCACCAAAACAAAAAACCCTGATGCACATATGAGCTGAAAAGCACAATACACAATACTTTGTGTCCAAAGAGTATAAAAAATCTTACAAAACTACAGAAAAATTAGACTCTTAATCTTGGGTCCACATATTTTGATCAGAGAAATTAGAATTAAAATCATAACTTTTGTTAATTTTACATTGAATTTCATTTAGACAAAGTTCGTATTGTATTTAGGCATTACTTTACTCTAAGCACACACACAAAGAAAACTATTTTCACACAGACCTGCAGGGTTTCTGCCAGTCCAAAGTTGTCACCCTTTTAAGGAATGACTCAGTGTGTAGGTTGTGTGCAAAACATTAGTGAGTGTCAGTGTGCGGATTGTTGGTGAATATTTATTATTATTATATTTAATTATAATTTTACAACTCCTCAGGACCCCAGCCAAGATCCTGTGTCTTGCTTGTCACCTGCTATCTAAAGTGAAAGGGGTTAGATACGAAGTCTACAACAACTTCGGCTCAGGCTCGCTGAGGGTGGGCTGACACTTGGCTGCCGGTCCTAAAAACATTTCTGGTGGAAACCCTGGATCTGCTTACAAGTACTTGCTTACTACTTATTACTTGCAGCTAGCAGAAGACATATTTGTTATTATATGCTGAGATTCTGAGACATAACCCTCGCTGTGACTTCTGTCACCAACACAACTGAAATTAATACATTTTTTTGCCACAAAAACAACAGAAAATTACACTTGCAATGCATCTCTTTATTTTATTTCTCTTTATTGAGGTTGTAGTTTGCAGTGGTGCTATATTAGACTGCATTAAATGGAAATGTTGGAAATGTCATGGGGTGGGTTAAACATTAGGAACACCTCACAATATATTACTGTCCAGTTCAAAACCAATGCATACCACAACCTCAATATTAAACATGAAGTTAAATGAATCTCTCTCCCAAAGTGTCAATCAAAACTGAACATTATAATCTTTTTAAAAAGGAAGAATTTATGGCTGAGCTGTTGGATTAGATTACGTTTTACAGGTGAGTGTAAAATTGGGGAGAGCCTGGTCTGTAACCTCAGAAACAAGGATGTTACTAAATGCTTAAAAGCAGTGTCACAGAAAAGCATGATTTGCGTGGCTCTATGGGTATTTATATAAATATGATTTTGTCTTATTAGCTCATTTAACCTTTAACCCTACATTTACACACATACAGACATTTACTGAAAACGCTTTTACATACCGGCCGTAATTTGGGACAGATGATGTCGAGGAGCAGTGTGAGAATATCAAGGGACAGGCTGAGCTGGCTGATCCTCGTTCTGATGCATGCTGGGATGTCAGCCAACATGGTGGACAAAGCATTCCTGCTGCTGAGGAGACGAGAAGATGCCTGGAGAGGACAAGACCAGTGAGGACTCATTTTCTTCAGTTTTTGTATCATACTGCTACATAGAGGTGTATGTGGTTGATTCGTACCTCGTGCTGACTGTGCGGATAGCTGATGCGGGGCACGTTTGTGTGTGCAAACAGGAAGTGGAATTTGACGGACAGGAAGGGCAGGTATCTCATCAGGGAGAAGTTCTGCCCGTGCAGAATGACTTGGTTCAGCCTGTCTGAGAACGACAGCCAATCCAGAGCCTCACACACACCCTGCAGGTTAGGGTCCCTCACCCGCATGGACAGATAATTATCATACAGACCCTGATGAAAAAAGATGCCAGAGTGTAATGTTTTACATAAACCATGAATATTTCAGAATATTTGACTTTAACATCTGATAGCAAAGTATAGGCCAATGATTTTTTTAACATATATTTTTCGTTAACTGGTGTGTTCATTACCTGAGAGACCTTATCATACTCTCCACTAGATGAAGCCAAGTGCAGAATGAGCTGGAACCTCTGAGCTCCACCTCCTGAACCTAGTGTCTCGTCAAATCCCTCGCCAATACGTTTCCTGAAAGGACAAATGTTAACGTTTAGTCAATATCCAGTCAGTTAGGGCCCTAGAAGCAGAGCGAGGACAAATAACAGCTACGGTACGGTAAGGTTATAGATAAGATCATGTCACCTTTGATTTGAAGGTGTGACAAGTTGATATTTGCTGGCAGTGCCTCTTTATTGTGTCAAAGGAGGTTTTATTCTCTTGTGATGACCGTGACCTTGTTTCATTCATGCTAACAGATAATACAGTAAATTAAAAAAATAAAAGTCTGTCACAGATGACAGAAAGGACAGACTTAAGTATCCTGAGTCCTTAACACAGCAGCCCGGGGTCGATCTGTGGCCCTTTACTGCAGGTCATCCTGTCTCTCTTCCCCTTTCAATGCTATCTCTGTCACTATCAATAAAAAGGCATAAAAGCTAAAAAAAAAAAAAAATAATAATAATAATAATAATAAAAAAAGGACAGACATATGACTACTTTAAACTCTTTACTGTTTCTTCAGAGGTCAACAAGTTAAATCTAAGACTTTTAAAGACACTTTAACACCAGAAAGGAATTTAAAACCTGGTTCATGATCATATCGGCCGAAGTATGAACGACAGAACAACAGAGCTTAAAAACTATTGGGAATGATAAAGCCTAAAATTATTTATTATTTAAGTGCAGGAATTTGACATTTGTATCACGCTTTTGTCTGTGTTTTTCCCAGCAGTATATTATATAATATATTTTTTTATAATACCTTTACACACAACATGAACCTCAATAAACAGCAGAAAATGGATGGATGGATGGATGGACCAGTTAAAAAAAACCTTTAAGGTCCACACATTTTACACAAGGACAGAGGTCTGGAACAAGCATACATATAGATTAATAATATACTGGGGATGTTTCAGCCAGTTTTTGCTTAAATGACATAAATAATATTTTATAATCACTGTTACTGCAGCCGGCTAGTTTAAAAAAACTTCTGTAAAATAACTTAATACCTTTTTAGGCTTTTTTCTTTTTGAGGAGAATGACATCAGTGTTTTTAAAGACTTCAAGAGTTGCAGGTATCATTACAAATTTAGTTTCCAATTTCCCTGTTGGTGTCAACAGTAAATGCAAACTTTAACAAACAGTCATGGACCCCACTGAATACTGGGAACAGCACCATAGCATGCAACTCTCGTGGTCTTTTGCAGAACCTTTGCCTTACCTTTGACTGATTGTTTTGCTGCCACAAGAGCAGTGGTTCTCAAACTTTTTTCTGTCATTCTCCCTTTAGAGGAAGAAATATTTTCACTGTGTGCGTGTGTTGGGGGGTGGGGGGTAAAGTTTCTAGCTATTGATAAAAATTTGAATAACAATATTATAAATGAAGCTTCAGACTATTCAGTGCAGCCCCACATTGTTATATTTTCTTTTGATTACCATGAGATGAGCATGCTCTCTTGTTCGTCTGTCCATTCTGTGAACCTACAGACTCTCTCTCTGAATGAACAACATTTCTATAGCCAATGTGTTTACTGTTCCAGCGTCGAAACATTAATTCCGCATTACATTTTTCTCCACATGTGCCCCGTCTGTCGGGCACACGACACACTTTTTGAGAACCACTGCTCTAATGAATGTGGCTGTTTCTGAAAAAGGTTTCAGCATCCAACAAAACATTTACAGTTTCATGACAAACTCCAAGAAAGTCTCTGGCAGGACACACTGTACCGTTTTGCACGTTGTAACTGAAAGACTGCCTGCCACAGATGGAACAGGCCTTTGTTCTGGTCCTTCTGCCCCACAGAGACACATTGGATGGTCCTTGTGTTCACCTGCTTGTGGCCACGACCGTGGAGAAACTGAGCAGACAAGGACACATATTGAGATATAATTATACTACATGTTACATTGTCACTTTCTTCAGCAGCGCCCACCTGCAGTGTGTTGATGCAAGACCTGATGTCATTGTCGGTCTTCTCACACAGCGACATCAGAGTGCCCGTGTCTGTCTTCATCCCCTGCTGGAGTGAAATCTGCAAACAAAAACTCAGTATAAACCTGGATTGTTGTGTGTGTGTGTGTGTGTGTGTGTGTGTGTGTGTGTGTGTGTGTGTGTGTGTGTGTGTGTGTGCGTGTGCGTGTGTATGTGTGCTGACCTCTGCCAGTCTCTGTGCGAGTCGAGAAGGCTGAGTCTGAGGGAAAACCAAGAGGAAGGCCTGCTGCCTAAGAGGTCTGAGAGCTGGAACGTAACTAAACAGACAGAGAGGTAAACAGACGTAGTTTGAAAAGGAAACTCAAAATAAACATGGATTTAGACCATACTGCTATAACCAAAATCTACTAATTCCACTGTGATGCTCCTGTTAAACACCACAGTCTCTTACAGGTCGTTACAGATACAGATGATTGGTCGAAGCAGGATGGACTCCTTCTTCTTTTTCTTCTTCGCAGTTTCTGTACCAGCCTCGCCGCCATGTCCGTCTTTCCTGTTCAGAGTCGCCAACAGGATGTTGATTGCAGCCTGTTAAATCCCACAGATGAAGAAAAAACAAACGTTTATAACAAAGATTGAAGGAATGCATCAACATGTTTTTTTTATTTTTTTTTTTTACTGATTTTAAGTGTCCAGAAAATACCGCAGGTGCTCCATCGATCTCATCAATAATGAGGCAGTTCGGCCGCTCATTGGCTCCTAAAACTGACTTCATCTGTGTCGCTGTGTCGATGCGTTTCTGGAACACCTCCGCACTGCGATCATCACTGCAAAAACATCAACAAACAGTACCACTGAGGTCACAAAAAAGGAGGAGGATTATTGTAAACCTCATTTTTAAGATTTACTACTTAAATTGGGTGTTAAGTGCTAATTTGATTTGTCTAACCTGGCATTGATTTCCACCACGTTATACCCAGCATGTTTTGCTATGACATGAGCCAGGGTGGTCTTCCCCAAACCTGGAGGGCCAGACAACAATGCCACCTAGAGAAAGAGCAAAATAAATTATATCTTGTAAAACAACTTAAGGTCATTCAACTGAAATCGTAGGTGTGTTTACCTTGAATTTGGGTCGTTTGTACTGGTCCAGTTCGGCCTCCAGTAGCTCTTCTGTTACCTCAATCTTGCTCTTGAAGCGATTTGGATTCTGATTGGGTTGATTGGGTTTGAATGAGTTCTGGTTGGGAGCCTGTCTATCAGTGCGGACAGGGCGGGACTTCCTCTCTCTTCCGAACACAACAGTGTCCCAAAGTTTCAACCACTTGAGCAGACAGCGGTTGGTAAACTGCAATGTAGCAGTCACATGCAGTATGAGATACTTGGAGTTACATTACAGAGATTGTATGCATGCAGACATAAAGGTACACAGAAACACTAAACGTGACTTACATCATCACTGAGAAGCTCTGTGTAGTGTCGGGGAGAGAATCTGTCCACCCAGAGTCGAGACGTTCGTCCCTCGGTGTCTTCAGGGTCGTCATTCTCTTCATCTTCTCTGCTTTCAGGCTCAACAAACGCATCGTTCACACTGCTAGAATGTAACACATTCAAAAAGAAAACCATGAACTGCTGCATTTAGTCAGTTTCTGGATGTTTCAGTGAGAGAAAGAGACAGGTGGTGATGAGTTACCTAGTCAGCAGATCTGTAAGACGCTGAGATTCTTCCATAACCTGCTGGTGGCGCTGCACGATTTCAAAGAAAGAGAAGAAATTTAATACATGCATCTGTTGATACGCAAACAGAGGACATCTGAAATACATCCTACAGGTACATCCACAAATAAAGCAGATTATCGTATGTGGACAGAAAAGGGGTCATTTCAGTTCTAAATTATTTGCTTTGTAGATTAAGTCCATTAAGTTCCACTTTTGGTATGTCTTGACCACTGCAGACTGGAAACATTCGACAACAGCTGCAGTTGTGGAGATGCTCTGACCCAGTCGTCTAGCCATCACAACTTGGTACATGTCAAAGTCGCTCACATCCTTACACTTGTCCATTTTTTCTGCTTCTAAAACATCAACTTCAAGGACAAAATGTTCACTTGCTGCCGAATATATCCCACCCACTGAATCTGTTTTGGCTCTAACAAGCTTTAATCATAATTTTTCCAAATTAATGAATGTATGAATTACAATTTGAGTTATAGGCTCTCTGTTTGTTTGATAATGGTTGTGCTATTCTCTGTATTTGGCTAATGATCAAATGTTTGGATTTAGGGAAACTGATTAAAAATGATTAAGTGCGCATGATTACCAAGAACAACAGTGTGCTCAAATGTAGACTATTTGGCAGATGATACACAAACAACAGCAGCCTGTTCACTCACCCTCTCTGCCTCTTGCTCTCTTAGCACATGTATTGGCACTGCCAGCAGCCCCAGTGAACCCTGGGAGTCTGGTACCAATCTGGAGTCCAGAACCTGGACACAAACACACAGGTGAATACACATACATATAACGTATACAGGCATCTGAGGTATGTATGCTGACAATGAATCAGGGTTGAGGACGAGATGTGTAACATTCGACACACTGATGAGTTTAACCTTTGTCCCTGTGTCTTCTGCTTGTCTCAGGTAGACCCGAGTCCCTGACGAGTTGGTCACACTGATGTACTCTCCCTCTAAAGGAGGCCGCCTCAGCACTTGCTGCGATACTGGCGTCACTGTGGCAGGTCGCCTGGGCGTCTCTGGAATTGTAGCAAAGCCACTGATGTCCAACACGGCCGGGGTAGATCTAAAACACAAACAACATGCTCACAAGTCTAAAAAACTGAAGATGCACAGCGTTGCTCTGTTCACTACAGTAACGCTTCGCCCTTGTATGCAGCTGGTGGTTGCCCTCCTCATACTGGATATATTATCTGTTGAAACATGTAAAATGCGGTGTATGAAAGCGTACGCTCTCTTGTTTTTATGATTTGTCAATAAATTAGTGTCTATGCCAGTACCCTGATGTGCGCTGGCATTTTATGTTCAGAAGTCTGTTGTACTGTGAGCTTGTGTAAATAATACATATATTGTTCAATCTATAAAATGTGATTATGATAAATGTCCATCACATGTTTCAACAGGACAATATTATGTCTACTAATTCCTTCTTTTCTCTGAGCAACAATCAGAAATGTCCAAAGGTATTCAAATTATAATCACATGAAACAGGAAAACAAAAAAACATCAGATTTGACAGGTAGTTTCAATTGAATTTTTAATTTAATTACCACAATTGTCATCAATTGATTTTTATTGATTAAATAAATTCAGTTTCAAAACAAGGAGTGCCTGAAAACTACTATGCAAAAGATCATGTTTAAAGTGCTCGAAAAAAACATCAAAAAGACAAACTTTAAAAGGAACAGAAAAAAAAAAGACTGTTCAGTACTCAGGTGATGTGTCACCAGCTGCAGCTCTTCCTCAGACAAGGGCTTTTGTGTCTCTATAAATAGCACACTTGTCATCCTTGTGATGCTACACTTTTAAGGGCCTCTTTTGTTTGTGATTTGAATGTTCTGCATTAATATAATGATTTACATTCACAATTATGCACCTGCGATGGACTGGCGACCTGTCCAGGGTGTACCCTGCCTTCGCCCAATGCCAGCTGGGATCGGCTCCAGCCCCCCCGTGACCCCTAACGGGAAAAGCGGTTGACGATGGATGGATGGATGGATAGATTATGCACCAGATATTAAACCAAATATTGCTATATAGTTTGCTTGTTTTTCTTTTGTTGTTTGTGCCTTTTTTGCTTTGGTTTTTAATTGCCTATTTATTTTGACATTATAATATTGCATTTTTGTACAGACCCAAAGAAGAGTAGATTCTACCATGGTAGTAACTAATAGGGATTCTGGGTAAATAAATAAATAACTGTTTCCCTTCCCAGCTCACACAATGTTTAATACCAGGCCATGTATCTCTCCTACCTGAAGCTGTGAGGGGGTTCATACTGCTCTGGAGAGGACGGCGGTGTGATGTCATCACTCTGTGACGGGGCTTTGCTCTCGTGTGTCTGCAGTGAATTGAAAAGTCGCTTGGCCACCCTCGCATCCTGCTTCTTACGCTTTGCCTTTGGAGCTGCGAGGACAAAGTCCGATTCAAGATACAAACTTAACATTAACAACATTAAACAAACAGCAAAGATCAAACAGCCACTGTACTGTCAGGGTGAACTCACTGATGGGCTGATCATCCAGCAGGTGCTCTATGTCAGAAATGTCACCTCTTGGACCTTTCTGACGTTTCTCTGGCTTGGAGGATTCCTCTAAGCCATTCAAGAAAAGACATACACATATAATCATCGATGCTAAAGTCATTAGATAGTAAGAAAAATAATAGAAAACATTTTGGTCTTTAAGTCATTCATCAAGCAAGCAGCATTCACTGAGTCCAGCTTCTCCTGTGAGGATTTGTTGCTATTCAGTTTCATAAAATGGATATGTTTGGGTTTTGCACTACAAAGAGTAATTTATCAATCACACTTTAGGTTCTGGGAAATGGAGACTGGCACTTCTTCTGACATTTGGACTAAATGATTGTTGTTCATCTTTTGGTTGCTCCTGTCAGGGGTTGCCAAAGCGGATAACTAATCTGCACATTGATTTGCCATAGGTTTTACACCAAATGCCCTTCCTGATGCAACCCCCCTGGGGAGCGATGCATGTTTTGGTGGTGGGAGGAAACCCATGCATATACCAGGAGAACATGTAAACTCCACACAGAATGGCCCTGTGTAGACCGAGGATCAAACCCTCAACCTTCTTGGTGTAAGGGGAAAATAGTTAGACTACATGGTTACTTGATCTAAATACATAAACAAATATTATTATATGTGCATTTAGTAAATAATACTATAATTATTAAAACCCACAGATCATTATTTCTGTCAAAGATCAAAGAGTTTACAAAGAACATGTCAGGTTGAATTATGTTGCACATAAATTCACAGTTATGCATATAAATACACATAAAATGATGCACATGACATGTAAAATATACATCTATCTGTGTGTATACACAGTATTAGTAATACAGGCCTACTGTCAGACAGTGTAGATTCATCTGATTTTTCCAGTCCTCAGAGCCACTTAGATGGGAAATTAATGCAAACTGTTTGTTAAGGGTTAATCACACTGCATCATTTTACCTGCATGAACAATGCATAATTGGGTTAGATTTGTCCAAGATTCATTACTAAAGTATTTACAGTATATATCCATTTTATACACTGCTGGGTAGCGTAACCTATAATAATATTATATCATAATGTATTAGTGTAGGTTTTATATTAGTAATCTAAATCTACAAAAAAAATAGTAAACAATGGTGTCAAATAATCGATAATGAAGTAAAAAGACAAAAATAAACAATATTTCCTTCTGAAATACGGTGAAGTAGAAATATAAAATAACAGAAAACGGAATTAGGCAAGGCACCTATCCACCACTGCAATCCACCACTGGTTTGTAGTCTAAGTTTATGATGAAGTTCACAGGTCAGTATTAAGGAGTGTGGCGATTAATTTAAGAGTTTAAAGTGTGGTGAACGCCTGTTATCTGGGAACATGAACATCAAGGTGCTACTACATTTAGTTAGCCATCGTTGGTTTCTCACCCTCCAGCTGAGCCAGCGCGTCCAGCTCATCCGCGAACTGGTCCTCGAAGTCGTCCTGTATCTCGAACAGTTCGTCATATTCGTCCATATCGTCTCGTACGGGTACACAAAACAACCAGAGACTCGGTATAACGTGTTCAATCTAAAGACAAACTCACTTTTCTCATTAATATTTGCTTCTCGACTGCAGGCTGCAGCAGCTACTTTGACAGAGCAGCAGATTTCCCGGTATTTTTTTGTTGTGAAGTATTACTTCCGGGGTAAAGCGACTTCCCCGTCTTCTGATTGGTTACATTTCTTGACTCCCATCATGCACCGCGGAGCTTTTTTTTTTCTAGCGTTTGCCCAGTTTGGCCTGAAGGTGGCGCCAGACGAAAAGCACATGTAATAACTTTATGCGTAATGTCCCCCTTATTACGCTTTTACAAAACACTTTCTACCATATTGTACGTAGTTTTATCTAATTATTATTTATAGCCTTTAAATGTAATTCTCTCTAAGTTTTAATGATGTAATTGTTATGTGTTTCCTTGCTAGGAATGGCTCTTTATTTGCATAATTACTGTATACCTGTACACTGTGTTTTGGATAAATATTGTCCAGTTTCACTTTGAAATTGCCTAAAACTAATTATCTTGACCACTGGACCACTAGTACATAATAAGATTAGATAAAATGATATTGAATTTTGTTGTGAGACAACAAAATGTATTTTAGCATCTAACCAGAAGTGCAAACAGCAGTAAAGTGCAGAGTAATACAGCCTCTGTATATACAGAAAAAATATAGAATAAATTGAACAGAGAATAAACAGTAAGGGGTGACTATACTAGATATATTACAAACTCCACGGACATTAGTGTTTACTAACCAACAAGTATTTAAATAAGGCAGAAAATGTTCTTATTGCAACCAAATAAATGGCTTTGGATGGATGTAGGCTACATAGACAACTTCATACAGAGAAACGAGGTAAAGTTCACAATTAAAATCTGTGATTACTGTATAGCTTGGAATTAAAACGGCTGACTTTATATGGGGTGAAATTTACCTTCAAATTCTAACAATCATATTAAACTATATTCTTCTTCTACCGGGGCACACTGGTGATAAATGCTGGGTAGAGGGAGCTTTGTTTTGGCCCTTTTCACAGCACCCATTTTGACATGTCTTTGCAGGCTAAACACAAGTGTAATTAATACCATTAATCATGGCCCTGATCCATTTAGGTGGGTCCTGGTATTGTGAATGCTGGCCCTCTGGAATGACTGTGGCAAATATGGGACTATAATTTATTTAATTAAATACACCTGTGTTAACCTTGCTATAACATGTCAAAATAACTGGTGTGAAAAGAGCCTCTTCCTCATCGTCTTCAGAGATTATCTCAATCTGTGTGTGGAAAGGTTCATAAGACCCCATTCCCCAAAATAAACAATGCTATATTAATTCAGTCCAACGTTTTGTGGCAAAAGTTTTTGTGTTGTTCTGCCTGGGATTCCAGCTCAATCACAGAAACAGGTTTGCCTCATTATATCCTTTCATAGGGAGAGGCTGGGCCCTGTCTAAATGTAGGAAGACCGATTGTTCTGCAGTAAATGCCATTCTATAATATCTGGTGTGATCATTGGTATGGATGCGTGCTCAGAGATGGATTGAGATGTCAGCAGTAACTTATGGTATGTTCATTCTTCTGTGTGCATTTGGATGCTTGGTCGGTTTCGCTCACCCTACCTGGGCATGTGGTAGGTTCCAGTTAGGTGAGGCTGAGAAGGTGAAATCCCACTGGCTGGACTGAGGGAAAGGAGCTGGCGGCCAGCTGTGAGACTGCAGCTTTCTTTAGTTTGGTGTTCTTTTTCCTTAATTTAATTTAGTTTTATTGAAATTCCCAGGTTTCATTTTTTTGCCCTTTCTGTCAGTCAACTGTTAATAAATATACTTAATTTTGTAACAACTCTGGCTTGTTGACCTGATTCTTCAACATCCATTTTTGAAGTTTTCCATATTTGGCTTTGTCCAACTATTCTGATGACAATATTGATATAATGATTCGTGAAATTTTCAAAATTTTATAGTTAAATACATGTAACATAAGATGTTGGCAAGCAATCCCCTATTTAAATTTGTCTAAAATACTTACTTTTTGCCACATTACTGTACATACACTTACCTGTAGTATATTTGCTCTTCCTATACATATTTATACTACAGTCTATACTTGTACTAATACCTGCAGTGCAGCACTTATCAAAGTATAAGCTACACATGTTCACACTGTATATATCTTAGTATATTCATATCCACCCCTCACTATTTATTCTATATATTACCTCTGTACATACTGTATGTACATTATTCTGCACTTTTTTATTATTATTTTGAAGAAGGTTTTCTTCATTTTTATTGATTGAGACAGTGTTGACAGGGGGAGACAGAGGGGATGACATGCAGCAAAGGGCTCCAGGCAGGATTCAAACCTGAGGCCACTGCAGCAAGGACTTCAGCCTTGGAGTGTCTGCTTTACCAAATGAGCTAAACAGCGCTCCTCTGCACTTCTTTACTGCTCTTTGCACCTCTGGTTAGATGCATTTTGTTGTCTCAGTACAGTAGTGTGTGTGTGTGTGTGAGAGAGAGAGAGAGAGAGAGAGAGAGAGAGAGAGAGAGAGAGAGAGAGAGAGAGAGAGAGAGAGAGAGAGAGATTGATGATGATGAGTGTGTCGTCAGCAGGGTGTCTCCATCACCACCATCTGCTGCTCACAGCAGACAAACACTGGCCAGCAGTTTGTGTGTGACTCTGGGTTAATTTCACATCAAGGAGCACGAAAGCAAAGTCAACTCAGCCGTCTCTGACTCTTCCTCTCAGGCTTCTCGTCCTCTTGTGTTATCGCTTAGTGAAAAATGTCCAGATGTGTGAAGAGTATAAAAAAAAAGCAATTTCCGATTTTGAGACAGCAGATACAGCAAGGTGCAGACCAGTGTGTGTGTTTGAACACAAGTGCATTGCAATTAAAGAAGTCACACTTCTCTAATGTACCATGCTGTTATCTCAGCCTCCATCAGGTTCAGTGTGGTATTTGAGGATTTTTCCAGACAATGAAATGTGGTGATTTAACCTTTTAACCATGATTGAATGTAACCATGTAAAATAAATTGTAAAAGTTAGTTGGATTTTATATCTTTATACTTGAATGATCATACATGTGTGCTGTAAATGTTTAATAATGGGGGGGAGTAGCTAGTCGAGGGAGTGGTGGGAAGGAGGGACGGTAAAAGGAAAAGAAAAAGGAAAGAGGGGGAGGGGGTTGGGGGGAAAGAAAAACCCAAGGGGGTGGGGAGCCAAATAGGGGCGTGCGTGTATAAGTTAACAAACAGAGTGTAAATGTTGAATTTCCCCTCGCGGGACTAATAAGGGTTGTTCTCCTCCTCCTCTTAATCAATTAACAGGAAATGTTGTAAATAATAAAACACTGCTATGGTATGTAATATGCTACATAATGAAACTAATGATTAAAACAATATATACCTTGTTGAGCTTGCTACTATTAATCACATCTCACTGCCTTCAGTTTCACTTTATTATTATTTTAATTTTATATACCTCTTATTTTTGATTTTTTTGAAACTTATTTCTGTCTGTGCTGCTGCAGCAACTGAATTTCCCCTCTGGGGATCAATAAGGCTCATCTCATCTCATCTCATCTCATCTCATCTATCTCTTCTCATCTCATCTCATCTATCTCTTCTCATCTCATCTCATCTCATCTCATCTCATCTCATCTCATCTATCTCTTCTCATCTCATCTCATCTCATCTCATCTATCTCATCTCATCTCATCTCATCTCATCTCATCTCATCTATCTCTTCTCATCTCATCTCATCTATCTCTTCTCATCTCATCTCATCTATCTCTTCTCATCTCATCTCATCTCATCTCATATTTTCTCTTCTCTTCTCTTCTCTTCTCGTCTTATATTGAAAATATAATAGTAATATTATGTGTACCTCATCACTTATAAATCACCATTTATAGCCTAATACGTAGGGTGATTTATAAGTGACGTGAAAGTCACTTTACTATTAAGAAAGATCTATTATAGAGTGAAATTTCTCTTAAATCTTTCATGGTGATTAGGTGATAATTAACAAATAACCTGTTTGAAATTTCTTTGGATTTACTTCCAAATTACCATAATATTTACCTCAAAATGTATTGAAAATGACTCTATTATAGACATAACACTGTAGGGCCCTTAGGCTTGAGAAGCGTCTGCTCTTCATTACAGATGGAAAACCAAACTAATAGAAGACACTTCTGATCAGGCACAAATCTCACCACTGTGACATTTTGTCCACACAGATGTAACCTGGTAGCTGATATAATGATTCAGGGAGTTTTTAAAAGAAATTTCAAATAAGTTATTTGCTAAGTATTGTCTATTTATCAGCAGACATGGAAATAAAGTATATCAATTAACTTTGCATTCGTTTTCTGGAAATGTGTTAAATAAATTACCAGCTATTGGTAATTATTGGAATATAATATAGTTTATAATAAAGTAATTTTTGATCAATTTTCAGATACATATTGTGATTTATATATATATATATATATATATATATATATATATATATATATATATATATATATATATATTATCACAAAATCACAATAAGTACCTGTTTACGTTTAGTTATTTGAAGGAAAAAAAAACCCTCTAAACTGAATAGCAACTTGTGTCCACGCTTGTTCTTGTAATATTAAGTATCATTTCAAATGCTGGCAGTGAAAACCTTTATATAGACCAACGGATTCCTCCCTATTAGTGACTGTATTAAACTAAAGAAACTGTTAAACTGCTTCTCTCACACACACAACACTACTTAGCAGCAGATGTTTGTGTGTTTAGACGCTAATGATTATAAACTTGTCACCACCAATGATTTACCCTGTGTGTGTGTGTGTGTGTGTGTGTGTGTGTGTGTGTGTAGGTGTGTGTGTAGGTGCATCAGTGTGGACTCTGGTCCACAGGAGCATCTGCTGTACTCCACTGCTCACTCCATTATCCCCTAGCACAGCGAGTGTGTCAGCGCCACATTAAGGTGATGTGTTTAATCATCAATTCAACCAAGGGACTGCCCTCTTCACATGTACAAGAAACACACCAAACATTCACTTTCCGCAACAGCGAGGTCAGCTTGTAGTTCAGCCGACACAGGATTTTTACCAAGGGCTGGAGTGTGTGTCTGACTGTGAGTGTGCGTTAACATTAGTTGTATATGTGTTAGAAGGGATGTGAGCAGCTTTTGGTGGTTTTTACGGAGTGTGATGTGTTCTTCTTGGCGTTTAGGGTGTTTGCAAAGTAGGTCTGAGAGGTGGTTGATGAGACAGGTGTGAGGGTTAGATTCAGCAGGTGTGTGTGTGTTCATGTGTGGCTGTAAAGCGTGTTTTTTAAAGTTTGCATGCATTGCTGTGAACACTGAGGATGTCTAACTCCACCATCAACTTCTACGCCCGTCCTCAGTCCTTCAGCTCCTCTGACATTATTGTCATAGTAACCTACTTCCTTCTCAACCTCGCTGTCGGCATCTGGGTGAGAGTCAGAGGTCTATATATGTGTGTGTATGTGTGGGTGTGCATGTTCAGTTTATGTGTATGTGTTGTGGATGATCATGTGTTAACAGTTTTCTCTGTCAGTCATCATGCAGGGTGAGCAGGAACACTCTGAGCGGATATTTCTTGGCTGGACGGGACATGGCCTGGTGGCCGGTGAGTTTGTGTGAGTGTGTGTGTGTGTGTGTGTGTGTGTGTGTGTGTGTGTGTCTGCTCTGTAACATCTCCAACACTACTGATGTTGGTTTTGTGGATAAAGACAGAAGAGAAGTTTCTAATTCTTGGCTGGATGTGTTTTTGATGTGTAGTTGGATGAAGCTTTTTCTGATAAACTAATATGCAAATATCAATAATGGCTATTGTTGTAAATTAGTAATGCTGATATTTGGCAGCCTTAGACTTGTTCACAGACAGACTGCTGGTTAGTTACCCTTGGCAGACTAGGCCAAAATATATATTAATCCTGTATAACCTGATGTGTAATTTGATTCCTTTATATGACACTTTATAACAATACAGATGTAAATATTGTACTTTTTTTACTTTATTATATTTATCAGACAGCTAGTTACTACAAAAATTAAGATTTTACATTTAAAAATGATGATCCGCTTATAAAATACAACACATTGTTGAAGATTAAATTAGCTGTTCCTTGACCAGCTGACCTTTTTGGGTTGTGACGCCTTTCACAAACAAGCGCAGCGTCTGGTTGGGGTCCTTTGTGACGATGAGCTGTTAGCAGTTCCTCTTAACTCTTCAGATGGTTTCATTTAAATAACAACTTGAAATCCAAAAATGTAAAACAGAAAAGTCCAACAAATAAATACAAATGTGTGTATCTGATTTTTTTTCTTCTTTGATGCCCCATTAATCATCTCATGACCCCTGTGAACCACTGGACTGGACTAACCTACATACTAACTCTAAATAAAGTAGGTAAAAGTAGCTCCACCTGAGCAACTACGGTAAAATATCACTTATGCTTTAATGTATTGGCATTAATAAGAAAGTAATATACAGTAATACATTATCCATTTTCTGCAGGATGAGTACTTTTGCTTTTGATACTTTAAGTGCCTTTAAAAGAGATTATGAATGCAGGACTTTTACTTGTAGAGTATTTTTACATGGCTGTTAAAATCCAAAATACTTTATTGATCCCCTGGGATGTTACAGTTGCTATTATATATAAGCATAAAGAAATATTAGAAAAATAGAAATAAAGGAGAATGTAAAATGTGAATTATGAACAAAATTCCACAATCTATAACACAATATATGTAGATTAATAATAAAAATAAGAAATAAAAAAGTAAGAAATCGGTACAAATACTGTATATGCGTCAAACACATACAGTATACAGTATAACTACAGTGTAAATAAATAAATAAATACGAAATGCTGAGAAATGGGCTGTTAAATATAAATGTAAGAATTATATAAATAAAAATGAATCAAGAATATTGCCTGAAATCCACAGTGTAAATGCATGATTAATGGCAGATTACTGCCCAGTTGAATTTTTGTAAATTGTATTATTGTACTTGTATTTTACTTAAAAGACCTGAATACTTCTTCCATCACACAGATCGGGGCGTCTCTCTTTGCCAGTTCAGAGGGCTCAGGTTTGTTTATTGGTCTGGCTGGTACTGGAGCTGCTGGCGGCATCGCTGTCACTGGTTTTGAATGGAATGTAAGTGAACACACACACATCTGTCCATTAGAAGAAAAACATAATGTGCTGTTATTCTAATTTATCTATTAATAGTAACTAAAGACGCTGTAGTCTGGAATGAAGCAGCGCTCGCCTGCTGATCCATGCACATGTTTCTTTGGCTAGTATTCATAGATCCGACTAAACAAACACACACAAACTATATGTGTGAGAAAAAAAACAACATACAGCTCCAATAACTAATCGCCCTTTTGCATCTGAAAATAAAACACACAAGCATAACATAACATGCATAATTTTACCTAATTAACTCTGTCTGGACCAATAAGATGAAATTAGTTTTGTAGAGTATACTTGTGTTTTAACAGTTGTTGCAGGCAACCTGTTGCAGGGGCGGCTGCAGGACGCTTTTGATGCTTTCCGACTGTATTCGGTGTTGTTGGCAACAGAACAAAGCCTTGAAAATGCAGAGCGCCTAAAGAGTTAAATGTTTTACTCCAGTGTGACCAGAGAGTCTTATTTCCTGAGGCAAATGTTGTGAACAATGTGGTCAAACCTCTCTGTCCTCTTTCCGTCTCCTCTTCCTTCTCTCAGGCGACCTATGTGCTGCTGGCTCTGGCCTGGGTATTTGTGCCTGTCTACATCTCCTCAGGGGTTAGTTTGCACCACACACACACACACACACACACACTGTCTGCTTGTTAAGGCTGGTTCAGCAGGTACATTTAGATGCCAAGACACATTATCCTTACCAACATACCCCGCCTTGAAAATTCCCCAGCAGGGTGTTACAACACACACACACCAACTGTATAACAAAGAACATAAATCACTCTATTTGGCTCCGTTGGTACATAATTATTTTAAAACCAAGGTAAGTGTGAACACAGCCAAGCGGTCCTGACTGGCAGTTCACGCTGAGGCCCCTGAAACCTGTTTGCCTGTCTCGTCTGTGTAGCTGTGGTGTATTGATGATGTCAAAATGTGTGTGTTCAGATTGTGACAATGCCAGAGTACCTGGGCCGTCGTTTCGGAGGAGAGAGGATCAGAACCTACCTGGCTGTCCTCTCACTGCTGTTGTCCGTCTTCACAAAGATATCAGTACGACAAAGTCAAGCACAAAGAAGCAGCATGACACTCACTATATGGCTGCTTTGACTGCTACGAGACTGAATGTTTCTCTTGTGTTTCTGACTCCAGACTGACCTGTACTCTGGAGCCTTGTTTGTTCAGGTGTGTCTGGGATGGAACCTCTACCTGTCCACCGTCCTCATGCTGGTGGTCACTGCTCTCTACACTATTGCAGGTACACAAACATCCACACACACTCTTACACAATTACATCCTCTAAAACTCCTTTCATGTGTTTTTTTCCCCCATAACACACACACACTTCTTTTCAGGGGGTCTTGCTGCTGTCATCTACACCGACACGCTACAGACATTCATCATGATTGTAGGGGCAATCATCCTAACAATCACTGGTATGTACAATTGTCATAATCTATGAACAGACAAAACTACAGGTGTTTTTAAAAAGGACCTATGATGCGCTTTTTCCACCTTCCTTTCGTGTTTTATGCTTTTTGTGCATGTAAAATGTCTGCAAAGTTACAAAGCCCAAAGTCCACTCCAAAGGGAGCTACTCTCCCCCACAGAAACGCTGAACTGCCTTGAATGAAGTCCAGCATTTTCTTCCTTAATATGGTGATGTCAAATAGCACATCTGCATCCAGATACCTGGGCTTTGGGTATCAGCCAATGAAGAAGACCGATCTGATACAAGTATTTAATTAATAAGCTACATGACTTACTGTGTGGAAGACTGGGACCATTATTTTGTGTGTAAGGTAACATCAGGCTTGACGTACACACACAAAACAAAATGTAACAATAATTACATAGATATGCATTTACTGAATTGTTATTTATTGTATTATAATAATAACTACATTCACCAGCAACTTCTTAAAAAATCTTCAAAATTAAGAGGAACCTGTAAAAACCTTAACCACCAGTTTTAATGTAGCATAAATTGACCTAAATTGAAACAGGAATTAAAATTCCAGTATATAATGTAAATAGTGAATAAGCATGGAAGTGAATTGAATAGATTGGTCCCATTGTCACTGATACCCAATCCAGCTGTTTGAGTCATTTTCAGCCCAATATCTATTCCAGCATCGGTGCATCCCTACATCATTTCTGCCTAGCAGCTAGTTTGGCATGCCCTCAAATGACGATAGCTAGAGCGGAGCTGGAGTCTGAAGAGTTTGATGCGGTTGACCAATCACAACAGAGTAGGCAGGAGCTTAAACAGAGTGTTTCACACAGAAGGAGAAAAGAGGAGCTGCAGCACAGCCGGTATGAGAAAAATAAAGTGTTTTTTTTTAACATTAAAGCATGTAAACATGTTCTAGTAGAATCCCAAAATACAAAAACACACCTGAAAATAAGCACGATAGGTCCTCTTTATGAACTGTGTAGTTGGAGTTATGTGTTCTCCGTCCACAGCCTTCAACAAGATTGGCGGCTACAGCAACCTGGAGCATGTGTACAGCATGGCGGTGCCCAGTAAGATCATTCCCAACAGTACCTGCCACCTGCCACGTCAGGACGCCATGCACCTGTTCAGAGACGCCGTGACTGGAGACCTGCCCTGGCCCGGCATGACTCTGGGGCTCACCATACTGGCCACCTGGTACTGGTGCACCGACCAGGTACATTTATACTGGGGCTGTCCACCAAAGAAATTCTTAGTGGACTAACGATCATATAATTCATATGATTTTGTTGACTAATCAATTTGTTGATTTAATGTAAAACTGAGTTTCTCCATAAAGATTCACACAAAAGCACCATTTAAATCTTGTGTTTACCAGAGGTGTGCTCATAGGTTTCTTGTAAATCAGTCAATCAGCATGAATGAAAACATAAAAAATGACTGACTGAAGAAATCTTACTTGACTAAGACCAAAACGGCTGATTAATTAACGACTAACTTATAGATTACACAAACACATGGAAAACAAACAGAAACTACCACTGCTGCCCATGTGTTTTATAGTGCAGTTCCCCTAATGGCCACTAGAGGCTTATCACAAAAACCCTCATTACATTGAAGTGAAGTGGGAAAACTCCTATGCTCTTAAAATAAATCAAACAATTTAATACATTTTCACAACATCAACATCCTCTAATATGTTTTTTTTTGTTCTTTGTAAAAGGAACCTTTAAAAACAAAATCAAGTTTGGCAGTTGTTGACCCAGCAACTTAATTGTTGAAAATTGGCGATGCAGCCGCCTCATCTTACTGGATTTACTTGATTCTAGTGGTCTGTTTATGAGGATTATCTGGAAATTGAACAGAAAGTGAGCTGGACTACTGTCAGTAAACTGTCCGTTACATCAGAAAAAAACATGTTGACTCAAGTTGAACAAGGAAGTTGTTGCAAAATGTAATATGATGTTTGTTTCCACATAGTTTTGATAATTGTCTTAGGCGGTGTCTTTCTTCTCTCACCCAAATAAGTAAAATACTCAATCAGTCTCAAACTGGTCAAGCTCCATCCTTTTGCCACGATTTTGATGATTTTGCGCCAAACCCAAACTCTAGGCTTCAAAAATCCCCTGAGAAACTCAAAAGCTACAATTATATATTTCTGCAGTCTATGAGGCAGAAACCGGCATTCTTGAAATACTTCACTGTACACAGACTACACAATCATCAGACTGTTCTGGATTATTTCCAGATCAGTTATGATCCTTTCCAGATCCGCTGTAACCCTTTCCCTTTCAGTTTGATAAACTTTCCTCAAATATTGAGATTCTTCAATCAGCTGTTAATTTACCTAAACTGGTTGAGGCAACAACAGAGCTGGCTCAGCAACAATTTGTCTTTTTATTTACAACATTCACTGCTGGTCCCACATCAGTGTTTAAAATTGTATATATATGCCAGTTATCAACACAGTAACCCTACCCTAACACCATCAGTAACAGTCACAATGGCATCAACACCAGAGCCTGACTCTTATATCAGTGGGGAGACATAATCCCCTCATGTTGCATGTCACAGATACACCACATCTGTGTAGGCTGGATAGGAACAAAAATTACAATACACTATTCAAAAGAAAACCAGCTGAGGTAATTAAGAAATATTTGTTCAAGGGATTGTTACAAAACTGAAGTGCCTGACTGGTTATCATCTACAAAATACCCTCTAGGAGAAATCTCAGCACCACTTTTGCTAAAAAGTTGTGTTTATTTCCTCCGAGGTATCAGGTATCATTTGCCTTTAAAATCCATCATCTGCCAGACACTTCCGACACCATCCGGTCAGAAAGTTTTAGTCATGAAGTACTGGTTTTGAATGTGCTGTGAATAATTCACATATCATCAAATCAAACAGCCAACTCTTGTTGACATAGTCAAAAAATCCCAAGTAAATAGTTCTTGCACGCTGAGCCTCAGGGTTGGAAAACAGGAAGTGACATGCATGCCAGAGACAGAGGACTCCACACTGAACAGCACTTTCTTGCAGGATGTCTGCACCAACAATCATCCTTGTGTGCCTTCGCTGACTCACAGTTCTACCTGTCCGTCTTGTTATTTTGAGTCGCTTTCTTCTGCGACGCTCCACCTCGTGCCCTCAAGTGTCTCAAACTGCTCAGTTTTGAGAAAGATACTCCCAGTAACCCCGACGGGTTGGCTGGCGGCTGCGGCGAGGTGTGATCCGTCTTCCTGTAACCTGGGCTGTGGCGTCGTGGTGACCGGCCAGAGCGCGTCTCAACGCGGAGCTGGGCCGAATCAGGCTGCAGCGTTTGACCCTGCCAGTAACGGTGTCCCCCAATCACAGGGACACCTGCTCGGGAGGGGCGGTGAAAACTTCCTGGTCTGGCAAGGATTACTTTAGGTCCTCCCTGTCGCCCATCACGACCTGGAGATTTGGAGGTCTGGTACAACTAGATGGAGATAGGAAGCAGAGAGATGAGTAGGGCATCATGGAGTAAATCCTCCACTACCCATTTCATACATGGAGTACCACAGGGATTCATCCTCATCCCTTTACTATTCTTTACCTATATGCTCAAATATCACATTTTTATGCCTATTATTCTTAGATCTACTTCTCCTTTGATTCAAATGATACCACGAGACTAATGCCTGGTTCAGACTACACAATATTTTTGACAGCTATGACGGTCACTCTGTCAGATTAGGTGATTGAGAGTCATTAGGTCTTGTTGTGACTTGGTTGCAGCACATGATAAACTATGACAGACCACATGTCGGGCAAAATAAAAAAATCAAACATGCCAAACTTTCTGTCGGGATGTTGTGAGGCGTCCAGATGTCATCTACTATGACACAATTCACGAGATTGACTGTTGCACACAACACTCATCGTTCCCGATCATAACCAGGCATGAAATAGTGCAGTCTGAACCAGCCATAAACAGACTCTTCAGTCAACATTAAGGCTCAAACCACAAAGCGTGACATTTGAAAATAGTGTGAAATGACTAGTATGACTACAAATATGTCTGAAAATGTTTTTATACTCTTTGGAAACATGGAAAAATGCACAGATTTCAAACTATAGTTGGACTAATTTTATCTCCATTTTAGCTCTTTATCACTTTCCCTGATAATGGCTTCTCACTGAAATGCATAAATTTTTTGCTCACAATAAACAAAAAAAGACCCTTTATCTGTTCAAGATTTGGAGCCATGCTTTTAACCATTTCTGTTTATATAACACCAAATATCTAGTATTAAAGTACTGAAACTGTAATCATTGCTTTTATTACATCCTGATTAGCAACTCTCTTAATTCCTGTCTGAGTCAATAAAAGCTATTCAAGTTTCAACCAGTTCATAATAATGCAGCAAGACTATTCACCAGATCCCACAGAATAAAACATGAATTTAAGCACCTCTACAGTGTTTTACAGTTGTTTTTAAAATTTTAATGAGCCTTAAGCACACACAGGTTTGGTCTTGACTGCATTTCTAACAACTTATCCCTCTCCTAAAAACACATTATTTTATAATTACATTTAATTATTTTCATTACATTCTTTTACTGCATTTGTTTTTTTTTTTTATTTCATCTGTTAAAGTGCACTTTGTTTTAATCTATGCATATTTCACTATACTACACATTTCTTGGTTTTGTGTCTTTTGAAAAGTGTTATATAAGTAAAAACTAGTACTATTATTGCTAGCATTTATTAATTGTGTTTGTATGTGTAGGTGATTGTACAACGTTCCCTGTCTGCTAAGAACATGAGTCATGTGAAAGGAGCATCAATCCTGGCTGCTTATCTGAAGATGCTGCCCTTCATCTTTATCATCCTCCCTGGCATGATTAGCCGAGCTCTTTATCCAGGTGCGTGTAAACATGTGGGCGGACAATTACACCTTTGGAAAGACATGTTTGCTGTAAGCAAGTAGTGGCTTGCTTTGACACTGATGAATCACACCCATCTTTTGGTGGGATTTTAAATGTACTGTATGTGTGAGAGAGTATTTAGTACTGCCTTCTTGATCATGACAAACATTTTTCCTGGAAACATCAGCACTTGTTTTTGTCAGTGATAACTTGACATATTAACAAGGATTTAAAAGATTTAGACAAGCATTTTATCAACACCTGCTTGTCAGTGTTGTCTTGGACTGCAACTAACAAAACCAGAACCGAAAGATATTCGATTTACAGTAATATAAAACGGAAAAAGAGCATGTTTTCACAATAGAGGAAGCAGAACCTGAGACTTGCCATTTTTGCTTAAAAAAAATACTTAAACTATTGACTGTAGGGCTGCAACTTATGATTATTTTCATTGTTGATTAAGCTGTTTATTTTCTCAATTAATTGATTAGTTGTTTGGTCAATAAAATATCAGAAAATGGTGAAAAATGTTGATTAGTGGTTCCCAAAGCCCAACATGACATGCTCAAATGTCTTGTACTGTCCACAACTCAAAGATAGTCAGTTTATTGTTATAGAGGAGTAAAAAATAAGAAAATATTCACATTTAAGAAGCTGGATTCAGAATTTTGACTTTTCTTTTTGACTTTTTTTTTTCTTGAAAAATGACTCAAACTGATTAATCAATTATCAAAATAGTAGCAGATTAATTTAAAATTTCATAACTCATCAATTAATCATTGCAGGTCTAACTGTTTCTGTTTTCAATCAATTGACTAATGATTCCTTTCATTATCACCGAATTTGTCGATTTTTCAGTTAAACTAACGAATACGTTTTAGTTCATTTATATATTATTTGCGGTAAATGTTTGCCATAGTAAAGTCAATGGGTTTTGAAAGACACCTTGCAAAAGGGCCTGGCCATAAGCTACTGTAATGCTATTTGGGAGGCCTTGAGGTGGAAATCTTTTGGAATCCCTGGACTAAGCAGTTGATGGACTAATTGTGTCAAAACCATAGGATTAGAAATATTGACCCACAGTATAGGATATAATACCTGTCCTATGTGCCTGTGCGGTGAGGGGTGTCCTTTTCTGCGGAGCTGCTGTGATTGGTGGATGAGGGCAGTACTGTCTTCTGACTGGCTGGGCTCCCGCAGATCCAGCATGCTCTGGGAGAGACGGGCCATCATGTTGAACCCGTCTCCTTGGCGATGCCCACGCCCTGACCCTGACGTCGTCATTCCGTTGATCAATGGGTTGCTCGGCTCTTGCTGGGAACATTCATAAAACTCCTCCTCAGAGCCTGTGGACGTGCTCGAAGGACCCTCATTGGCTGCTCGGTCACACATGACCTTGGTGCTGTCTTGGCTGCCTTCGCCGGTGCTGCCAGAGTCCCCGCCATCGTTCTTTGATGTTGTGCGGCCACAGTCTGGCGTCAGCTCCTCTCTGATTTCCTTTTTGTTGAAGCCATCGAGACTTCCCAATTGATCCATTTTCAGCAGAGTGACCACTGGCTGGCCAGGCAGCTCTGAGGGGGCAGAGTCTATGATTAACTGCAGTGTGCGGCGTTTAGGAATGGGAGGTGCTTCAGTTTGAGTCTCTGGGGTTTGTTTAGCATTGTCTGCTGGCTGTGAATCAGCAGCAACATTGGGTGCTGTTGGTGCATTCGGTTTGTGTGTATCTTGTGTTAAAGGTGCGTTGGGCTGCTGAGGGGGCGCTCCAGACTCTCTTGCATCAGTTTGGTCTTTATTCAGAGCTGTGTGCATTTGCTCTTTGAGCTGTTTGTTGGTTGGACTCACAGGAGTGGAGGCCTCTGCACTTGTACTCCCAGAGGGACTTTCTGCTGCACCTGCAGCGTCTCCATCTTGACCTGAAGCAGGTTTCACGGCCTGTGGTGGTAGCGTCAGTGGTGCGCTGAAGCGTATAGCCTGGCTGGTCTCAAACCTCTCTGACCTCTGTAAGTGAACCTGATTGGCTCGCTTTTCATCCCTGATGTTGATAAAGCCAATCACATCGCTTGGTGGGTCTGGCTCTGGCCAGGTGGGCAGGTAAGGGATCAGGTACGCTTTCTCCAGATGGGCTAATCCCGGATGTAAGGGTGGCTCTTCGATGACATGCCTAAGACGTCCTTTCATAAACTTTAGCCCAGTGGGATTCTGGGAGTTCTTGTTGCTGGAATTTTGGTCAGAAGAAGTGGCACTTGCATGGGTTCCTGTGGCAACAAGGGCATACTTGGGATTGATAAGCTTCCTTGCAACAGTAGATGACACCGGAGCAGGAGCCACATGAGGGAGCGGGTCAGGGACTGGCTCATCTTTCATGGGGACTTTGTTGAGAGACACACCTCTGGACAAGAGGTAAAGGTCGCGAAATTGCTGGTCAAAGGTCTCCACGGCCTGTCCTGTGATCACAGTGATGAGGTTACGGTCCAAACGAGATGAGGACCAGGTGAAGCTGGAATAACACATACATGGAAACATAAATTCACAGCAGTGACTCCCTTATTTACGTTCTTATCTAACGGATTCTCAGATTCCAAACATTTTTCCTACCAAATCTGGTTCATGTTTGTCACATCTAAACTCTTTCCTCTATGTCACAACTCCTGCTAAGAGAACCCAACTTACAGTATAATGTAACCATTACACCAGACATTTGTACCCTGAGGTCACGAATCACTTTATGCTCTTTGCAGGATTTCTTCATGCTCTCTTCAGTACAGATGTATTGGTAAATAGGTAACTACAGTAACTATCTAACTATGTAACTCTGCCTAGTTCACAGAAATTAGCACCCACATGATGCAAAATCACAATTGTTGGAATATACCCAAGGAAAAAAATGTGATTAGAGCATAATTCAAATTATTTTGAAGGCATACATTTTTGTTTGTAAAAACATTAGACAACATTGGAAAAAAATGTGCTTTTACTGCGTGCTACCGAGTGCTGCAGGAATGAGTCCTAAAACCTGAACATGACTTAACATTTGAGCACTTCCGGTTCCCTCGTCTGAAAATCAATGGGTTTTTAGTTAGATACCTGAAAAAAGGTCTGTTTTTAACACAAGCTTAAGAGATTTTAATGTTTTGCTCTATGATGTAAAATATGCCTTTAAAAAGGCAGTTGCAAACAAGTGGCTAAATGAGACTGCTCAATGTCATCACGTTGTCTCGTCCGCATTTACAGCGTTATTGATTACACTCATGTTCATGCAACCGTGGTGTAGTTTGTAGATATTATCTTACGAAACAAAACATCTAAGTATCATAAACATTTGTTTGCCACAGCACTTATAATGCAATAATCCTAAAGCCAATGGAAAAAAATCCCAATGGGTTTTTTTTTTGAACCAGCGTGATGCTAACCTCCTAGTTGGCCGACAGAAGTACATCATCCCTGCACTACTCTGTTGATCTCAGTGTTCCATTTGTTACGGTGAATGAGTAAACCAACATCCAGCAGAGATGGAGCAGCATTGGCATTCATATGGAGTTGTTTTTTTTGGCTACCTAACAGTCTTTGTCTGCTGCTAACTGCTTCTGTCTGTGGTTTGGTGCTAAGCATCAAATGTAACTGTGAGTTTTTAGTGTTTTTTTTTTTTTTTTTTTTTTTTTGCTGAAAACAGCTGCCACTGGTGGAAACTGGGTGGGAGAATTAGACTGAACCAAAACAGTAAAGTTGCAGGCCAGAAAACAAAAACAATGAGCTGAAAGATGCCAAAATGCTCTGTATAGCTGCATAGTAAAGTGATTATCTTCGTTGGGTTTATCTATTAGTGCAACCCTTTTCACATATCATAGTTATATAATCCACGTTAACAGAAGAATATTGATTAGAGCAGCTTTAAATACAAAAATGCTTCACGCACACTCACAACATACTGCTCACCTGTATGAACCAGAAATGGCTCTGTCTCCATCTACCAGGAGGAACTTCTCGCTCAGTGCTCCACGCACCTTCTGTGCCGACCGCGTGAAAAACTCCACACCTCCACAGCAGCGTACACGCAGATTCTACGAATACACACACATTCATACATACATACACACATTCATACATACATACAGGGTTAATGCTATGCAAAGAGAGGCTCTTGGGGATTCATTTTGATGGGAAGAAGGACATTGGTGCTTGTTGCTCTAGAGCAGTTCTCCTTTTTAATTACCACATTAAATTGTGTTGGCTGACTCTGCAGGTTAGAGCATGGACTGTATCTATGCGTGTGCATGCCTGCACGACACACCCTGCGGTGTTTGTCTTTGGCCCCGTGATGAGGGTGTGGTTCCTGGCCGAGCGTTACCTCGAAAGTAAATGTTCTGTGCGAAATCTCACAAGGGACGCTAAGCGCAGGAGTCGTAAATGCTCATAATAACAGCAAAGATGGCAGATAAGAAATGAGTTTAAAGAGAGTGGGGGAGGTGTAGCGGTTAAAGCTATGAGGAAGAAAGAGAAATGAAAGAGAAACATGTTATAGAAAGCAAAGTGAGCGTGTGCGTGGTTTATTTAACTGTCTGCGGCACAGACAGGAATGTGCTTGGTGTCTTCCTGGTCCAAAACATTTAGAAAATCCCAAGAAACATAATGCATTTTCTGTTACTGCCTAGACCAGTTCAACTCAAAGAGACAAAGAATAACAAAGAGATTCAGCCTATGGCGAAACAACTCGTTGGTGCCTGCACCTTATCAAGGAAGGCCTGCAGGCAAAAACTTGTTTTGTTATATCTATCATGTTTTAAATATTTCCCTTAAACGGAAATATCCAATTAAAAACATGTCTTTTATGAAACAAGTTTTATTTGAAATGTTGGAACTGGAGCTTTTTTAAACAAACACTTTTCTATTATCATACACTTATCAGGAGCAGCCATCTACCCAACCAGCTCACCTCCCAGCTTATCAAAACATCATCTGTGTGCGCGTGTGTATTGTGTGTGTGTGTGTGTGTGTGTGTGTGTGTGTGTGTGTGTGTGTGTGCGCGCATACCTTTAGGTGTCCACGGTGCATATCAGCTCTGCCACACATGGAAAGAAAGCAGGGGACTGCAGCCATGTCAATAATTATGTATACAGGAACTCTGCGTTTGTAGGCTGCATCCAGCAGATCTCGAAAGATATCCACATCTGTAAACACGTCCATCACCACAGCTATCACCTACACACACAGAGGAATCCACAAATGGCATTAGTGTTTCCTGGTCTGTGAGGGTGGGTTCAATTTAACAATCCTGTACTCATTAAATTGTTGAGGGAAGCATGAGAACGGCATCTAAAAAGTAAATTAAAAACCTCAAAGACGAAGAATGTGTCCGAACATGGATGTCCCACAAGGAGAAACAATGACTGACTTGTAGACTGACGACAGAGTGTGAAGTGTCTGGGCAGAGTGTGTTATGTGGGTTCAACCACACAATGCTAGTGACAGCATGGTACTCTTCACACTGCACTGTCTATTCACTCTTAACCCTGTTTTCAAACTGCTGAACTAGGTAGAGTTTGGTCCCAAAGACTGACGTCTCAGAAAATAAGCTGCTTAAGAAAGTATCTCTGGAAAAAGACAGTATGTGGACCCTGAGGTTAGAATTACCACAGATTTCAAATAAACTTTTATATTTGCATATGAGGAAACATGGTGTTGTCGATCCTAGAGGAAGTTTTAAAAGTTTGAACATAAAAGAAGTTAATTTGGAATAAAAACCAGAATACTACTACACATATAAACCCTACATAGGGAGTAGTTTGTCAGCTGAGTTCAGCTGAACAGCAGCTTTAGAAAAAAATGTTTTTGTGGTGTTGTGTCTTCCAAGCAGTGACAAAGTAACTGAGTCAAATTAATTGGAAGTCTTGTTGCCCCGAGGCAAAGCTATACTTGTATATATGCTTGTGCCGGATGAAGGCAATGTGCGTAAGAGGTACAGGTTATGTATGGGCCTCTGACATGTCACCCATTCACTGACGTCAGAGCATTTTTTTTTCCACTGGCATGTCAAGATCAAACTTGCTGTATTAAAACTATGTTGTGAGCATGTGTGAGTGTGTCACATGTGGGAGGAAAGGGGAAAGGGAAGAAGGGTTGTAAGACAAAAACAGAGGCAAATAATGAGCTGTAAATTAGAGAGACACTGGGTTAAATTCAGCCCAAAGTGAAGCCCCTGTCAGATTATTTTTGATAGAAATGATTTACTCTTTCAACTGCAATGCTGGTTGCAGTGTTTATGTAGAAAACAGCAAATTAAGTCAAACCTCTGATCGAAATCATTCTTAATCAGTTAGTGATTTAAAATAAAACATTGTAAACTAAAACACCATCACATCTGCCAGTTATTGTCTCGATTAATCAATCAACAGCTCATAACCCAGTTATGCAGTTCACTATCACATATGATGCAGAGAACTGCAAAACCTGACACTGGAAAGCTGCAACCACAGAATATTTGGTGTTTTGATTTTAAAAAAATGACAAACTATTATCAAAATAGCTTCAGATTAATCTCCAATTAACTGGGATGTACCAATATGGATACTGGATTGGATATTGGCCCAATACTAATTTAAATGCAGCAATGGAGCCAATCTATTAAATACAATTCAATGTTTACTACACACATTATATACTGGAATGTTAATTCCTGTTTAAGTTGAATCTAATTTGTTGCTCCAATAAAAGGTTTACACCTGAATTGTAACTCCTGTTAATTCTGAAGATTTGTTTACCACGTTGCTGGGGCATGATTTATTATTTTAATAATAATTAATAATTCAGTAAACTGCTATGTATTTCTTTTTTTGTTTGACAAAGTTAGGAAAGCAGCATTTAAGTCAAGCCTGATGTTGGACGACCCCAGTCACTTCCACACAGTGAGACATACAGCTTATTAATTAAACACAGGTATTAGATTGGTTCTCTGTATGGGCCCAGGTATCTGTAGTCCAAGTATCTGTATCGGGACTGAAAAAGTCAGATTGGTGCAACTGTTAATAGCTCTAAACACAATAGCTCTGTGAGGCCCTTTGTGAGACGAATAAACTTCTTTTCTTTACATGCACTGCTTTGTGGTGGTGTGGTAGCGACATGCATTATTCACTGAGCAACCAGAAAAAATATATAAAAAAACAAAAAAAACAAACAGGATGTATTATGATGCGTTCAATAGTACTGCAATAAATACAACCTTACTTGGTTGTTTGTGCAGTGTTTTTACATTTGATTGTGTTACACTAAGATGTGTTTTGTCCACCACATTTACATAAATGGAAAAGACAAATATACACACCTTGCAATAACATGTAATCCCATACAACAGCACAAGTATGTTCTTAAAATAATCTGTTGAATCAGCGCCTCATTGACTAAACACTTACTATAAGTTAGCCTACACAAAGACAGCGGGCTATCTGAGACTGGATTACATTACAGTGTTTCTGTTGTTTTCTGTTTAACCTGATGGAGCTCCATTAATCACTGCAGTATAACACCATCATCTTCCTCACTGCCTACCCTCTGGGCTGATGCAATGCTCTTGCGCACCACCTCCTTGATGTGCGTGTGCCCCTCGGTTGGAGGCTGGGTGTACACAGTCACGCGCGTGACCCCTCGGTATGAGTTGGCCTCGGGCCAGCCGAGGTCCAGCTCCGCCACGGAGGCCTCCGACCGATCTGGCCAGTACTGGAGCGACACTTCGCCGTCTCCCCCATACTCCCCGGACCCCGGGGTGAGGTTCCCCGGCCCAGGGGTCTCTGGCCTCTGATGATGCTCGTGTCCGGGCCGGTAGGGCTCCGCTGTGTGTGCTATCCGCTCCAGCTCCGGTTCCGAGAGGAACTCCCGGACGCCATTCGTCTGGATGTATTCCGTGAACGCATCGCGGCCGTTGGTGACGAGAGCCTCGAGCGCCAGCCGTTGGTCCTCACTGTAGAAAAACTCCGGTTTGCCCTCACTCACGCGCCAGTTGACGTGGTGGTTGTCCAGACACTGGATCTGAGACAACGCCATGGCCTCGGTACACCCACCGGTCAGTCAATAGTTAAGAAAAGAAACCACTCTGACCCAGTTTCCACTCGTCCGTCTGAACGGTCAGACCTCGAAAAAGTGCCGTCTGTCATTCCGGTCCATAACGTGTCCTCGTGACCTGGTCCGTTAAACGGTAAACAGACCTCTCCGATGGTGAAAGATGTTCATCTGAGGGGATTAAAACAAAACAGTAAAACAGTTCCTCAACACGGACTCTCTGGTCTCAGGTAACACAAAATCAGGTGTGGATGGAAAAAAGCACCCCCGCCCAGCGCCACGCCCTTCACCTGACAGCGGTGAATGACGGGTAACTCCTGCGGCGACCCGGTTCAGCTGTTCCCGCCGCGGGGCCCGACAGACACGGAGCCAGGCAGCTGTCTGGGTGGATGAGTGTGTGTCTGCCAGTGAGTCAAACTAAAGCGGAACACGTACTTGTGATAGAGAAAGAAGTCATTAATCCTCCTTTAAAAGTGTTGAAACTGTTGCGCTGACGAGTCACTTTTCCTCTTTTTTGTCTGCCCGCCGGTTCACAGCTGCTCAAAGCACAAAAGCTGGTCGAGTTTCCCCGAAAGAAAAAGTCGTAAATATCAGTAACGTGGCGTGTACGTGACTCAGCTTCCACTGAGTCCGAGTTCACGTCGGTTTATCTTTCCTTATTTTAACTTTAAAGCGTCCCTCCAGACTTAAAGTTCACCGAGGACAGTGTGGAGTCGCCGGTGAGTGTCTGCCCTGGAATTCGGCAACGGAAGCTCTGTCACCGGGGGCAGAAAGGCGGAGTGTCCGGTAGTAAGTTAGGAAAGCGAGGCTAACTCCACCCTTCCGCCGGGACAGACGGGGGGAGAAATCTGGTTTATCATCCAAAAACAGCACAACACAGAATCATGGCTGCCCCATGCAAACAGGGACTACCCTCTCCCTCATTTCATTATAATTAATGAACTAGTCTGGTAGTTTAATACTGATTTAAAAAAATAATAATTGAGAAGATTAATATTAGTTGGGATAATTTCCTATTTAGGTAAGACTGTGCAGACACCACTTATTGCTCATCATGTGATTGCTGGTTAGCAATGTGTCTGCTGGATTTTTAGTGATAAAACATTTTGAGACATTACTCATGCATGTCTGGATCAGATCAGGGTTAATGTGTTTTAGGATTAAGAGGTCAAGTTTAGGCTTACCAAAATAGAGATGTGCTGTGATCCTTGTTGTAAGTCCCCCCCCCAACACATAGCTGAAATATCTAAGAAATAGATGAAATATAAAGATATTTATGTCTCGTAGCTCTTTAGAAATCTGATGCTGTGAAATAATGTGTATTATTTTGTTACAGAGCAAGGTGGTATTTCATACAGGTGTTCATAGGGTTTTGTGTCATTATACATGCTGCAGCTGATGTTTTTTGGAGCAAAATATTGCAATTTCTGACATAATGAGAATTATTCAGTGCAAGGAGCACATTATGTCATCTGTTGCACTTGAGCTGTCCAAGTGGAGCCATACTGTATTTAACTGAGGGTAGGATAATAGCATCAAATATAAATAATCTAGTTTAATTTAGACTATTTAATTGGAAAATAAACAAGTTACTTTTGTTCTTGTATTTGCCCAAGATCCTTTACCCCTTCACAAATAGAAATTAGAGCAAAAGAACATGAATTGATAAGTGATAGGCTTATGTTTATTTGGTAATAGGACAATATATTGATTTCTAATGCCACCTTTTGGTATTTATATTCAATGCTTTAATCATGTGCTACAACAATGTAATGATCTGAGTTAAAATATCTTAATTTTGGGATTTTCTAAACAAATAATGATATAAGTGATTGTTTGAAATTATATTTCTGCCACCCCTTATATTTCCCATGCCACCACTGCTTCCACCCCTATGTGTGAGTGAGCTGTGTGTTCATATTTCAGACTCTGTAGGATGTGTGGATCCAGAAGAGTGTGTGCGGGTGTGTGGAGCTGAGGTGGGATGCTCCAACATCGCCTTTCCCAAACTGGTCATTGAACTCATGCCAAGTGGTGAGAATACTTTTATTTCTAAATGTGTCAACTGCTTTGATAAGCTTTTCTTTTTGTTGCTGTTCACTGACATTCATGTGCTCATGTGTTGTATTTCAGGCTTGCGTGGTCTTATGATAGCGGTGATGATGGCCGCTCTGATGTCATCGCTGACCTCCATCTTTAACAGCAGCTCCACACTCTTCACCATGGACATCTGGAAGAAGCATCGCCCTCGGGCCTCGGAGCGAGAGCTGCTACTGGTTGGCAGGTATGACACTCACAAACAAAGGGTCAGAGGTCAGAAAACATCTGTCCCTGGATATACATTATGATTATGTTGTGGAGGGTTAACGTTCAATGTCAGGACCAATAAAGAAAAGAGAGGGTTACAGTGAAAGTGAATTACTGTTTGTTTCAGGATCGTGACTGTGATCTTGGTGGTGGTGAGCGTGGTGTGGATCCCTATCCTGCAGTCGGCCAACAGTGGCCAGCTGTATGTTTACATCCAGTCAGTGACGAGCTACCTTGCTCCGCCCGTCACCGCTGTCTTCACCCTGGCCGTCTTCTGGAAGAGGACCAACGAGCAGGTAACACACACGCAGGTTATTTTCATTTTTTGATTGATCTATTAAAGGTACAGTATGTAGGATTTGGTTGCATCTAGTGGTGCGGTTACAGATTGCAACCAACTGAGTATCCCTCCGCTCACTCCTCCCCTTCCAAGACTGTGGTAACATGAGCAGCTGAGTGCAAAACTGTGGTAATGCCATTCCCATCACTCAGAGGCCATGCTTACCATAATAACTACTTAACTACTTTAGATAGACGTCAGATGGGGGCTGGCGATATCACGGTTCTGCAGTCTGCAGCTCACATTACAGCAGTTTCACAAGCATGTCAGAGAATTACGGTGGCTGGCTAGAGCCAGTGTGTTCTGGACTACTGTAAAAATATGGCAGAGCAACATGGCGGACTCCATGAAGAGGACCCACTCCCCTGTGTAGATGTGAAGGACTCATTCTAAGCTAATGAAAAGATAGTTTCAGGTGATTATACACTAATCAAAATAGTTATGAATATCATATTCCATTCAGCGAATAGAGCCCCTGAAATGTTACACACTGTACCTTTAACCACCAAAAGTTCCCACAGTCCAAAGGGACATCTTCAGATTGCTTATTTTGTCTGCTCAACAGTCCAAAACCCAAATATATTCAGTCCACACTGATATAGAAAAGAAAAAGCAACTAATCCTCACATTTGTGAAGCTGGAACAGCAAATGTTTACCATTTTTTGCTTATGTAATAAATAACTTCAACATTGACAGAATCTGACAATTAATTATCATTTTCTGTCAGTGGAGTAATCCATTCATTGACTGATCATCACAGCACTAATCACTATCAGAACCGTACAAGTACACTAATATCCATCCATCCATCGTCAACCGCTTATCCCGTTAGGGGGCGCAGGGGGGGCTGGAGCCGATCCCAGCGGGCATTGGGTGAAGGCGGGGTTCACCCTGGACAGGTCGCCAGTCCATCGCAGGGCACATATAGACAGACAACCATTCACACTCACATTCACCTCTGCAGGCTATTTAGAGTCATCAATTAACCCTTTTATTTTATTAATTAATTAATAATAATTTTGATTAATTATTTAGCAATTAATTAAACTGCATGCCTTTGGACTGTGGGAGGAAGCCGGAGAACCCGGAGAAAACCCACGCTTACACAGGGAGAACATGCAAACTCCACACAGAAGAGCCCCAAGCCGCAATCGAACCTGCGACCCTCTTGCTGTAACAGCGCTAACCACTACACCACCGTGCAGCCCCTGTACACTAATATTTAGTTATAAAAATAAACAGAATTAAATCCACAAACTCTCTTCAAAGACACAATATATTACTACTCAACACACAAAGGAAACATAGATTGTGCAAACATAACCAAACTTAATTTAAATTTTGCTCCATTCTGGACACCAAACTACTCGTTAGACCATAATGGAGTTTGAGGTTTGTCCTCTCTTCCTCACTGTAGTGGTGTACAGTTTTATTAGCCTCACATGGGATCCAGCTGCCAATAACCCTTACTGCTTGGTGTGGAGCCCATGTGTGAGCGCACATGAATGTCTTTGTGTTACTCATTTTATGAAGTTTATTGTTTATTATTTCCTCAGTAGGAACCTGCATGAACATTCTGCTCTTTCACTTGAATACATGAAAGTGTTTCTGGCTGATAACAGAGTGCAAGTGAGGGAGAGTGTGATTTAGTCAAAGATAAAGATTTTATAGTAGGAGGTAAAAGAGATAACACTGCTGTAGTAAAAATATGTATCAGACCAAAGCTAATGGCATGTGTTGAAACATTTTTCGACTGCAAGTAAAGACCAGTCCGCTGAATAGTCGAGACTGAATCCCTGTTTGTTTTAATAGAGCACGTCCTGGGTGTGTCTGCTCTCTGTGGACACTCTTTTAACTCGTAAAAGGAAGAGGATTTTCTCAGGTTGTTTACAATGAAAGGCTTTTCTTCCTTCATTAGAAGAAACAGATCACCAGCACTCACAGATCAAGAGTCTACAGAGTAGTTTATTGTTGAGAATAAACTAAGAAAGACTCTCTATCTGTGAGTGCCAGTGATTTGTTTCTGCTGTTCTTAATACTACCTGGCACCCGATACTAGATTTGCAGATATGCTCGCTGTTTTCTATTTTGTTTTCTTCCTTCACTGTGATGCAACTCAGAATGAAGCTGCAATTAATGTATTTTAGTTTACTGTTCAGACTCAGAAATCACTGAACCAAGAAGTGCCAATTCCAAAACAGCGGCATGTCCAAAATCCTTTTATCAGTCTGAAAAACCAAAAACTGTAGCCGACCATAGTCATAAACCAGGCTAGCAGCCTATAAGCAAAAACTTCAGTCCAGTAAAAAGGCAAGGTATCACATAGGCAGTTGTGGATAGATCAGCATGAAACGCGAGACAATCTGGCAGAGGGTTAGTGAGTCTGGGCCGGTATAAGAATGAGTGGCTGATGAGGATAATGAGGTCCAGGTGTGGACCTGGGCGGGGAAGATCAGGTGAATGGAATGAGGTGATTGAAGGGCAATGAGGGTAAAGGATCTGTAATGAAGGTAGTTAATGATAGGAGGTGAATAAAAAAAGTATATAGTCACTAACAAGGTGACATTTACTTTGTTACAATGTTTTGAATGAACTTTCCTGGGGTTTAAATAGGTTTGCAACAGCCAGAAACACTGAGTTGGTGACTTGCGAGATAAAAAACATTGTTACATTAAGTTGTTTTGTAGGGCTGTAAAGTATAATTTTATATAGTTATTTAGATATAATAATATGCTATAATAACACATAATGAAATTAATTTTAATGCCATAATGTTTTAACTATTAAAGCACTTGCTTTTTTAGGTTATAGCGGGCTCAGCTTTAAAGCTAGAGAGAAGAAACTCAATCATATGAAGCTAGAAAATCTAGAGAATCCACTGGTACCAACCATGTCATACGAGTTTGTTGCAAAGGCTAAATTATGCTGTAAACTTTAACTAAATTTTGGTGAGAAGAAACTGGCATAGCCATTTTCAAAGGGGCCCCTTGACCTCTGACCTCAAGATATGTGACTGAAAATAAAAATGGTTTCTCTGGGTACCCCCAAGTCTCCCCTTTACAGACATGCCCACTTTATGATAATCACATGCAGTTTGGGCCAAGTCACAGTCAAGTCAGGACACTGACAGCTGTTGTTACCTGATGGGCAGCAGTTTGTCATGTTATGATTTGAGCATATTTTAAATAAATGCAGTACCTGTGAAGGTTTCTGGATAATATATGTCATTGTTTAGTGCTTTTAACTGATTTCCAGTTATAAATATATACACATATTTGCATAAAACAAGCATACAGTAGTATTAAATACTTCACAGACCTTCCTTTTAAGGTACAAAATGTGTGATTAATTTGTGATTAATTGTGGTTAATCATGGGCAATTGCACGATTAATCGCAATTAAATAATTAAATTGATTGAAAGCCATAGTTTTTAGCTATGCTAGTTGCTACGTGGATGGCAGTGGTAACATGAAATTTTGTACACATATTCGTGGTCCCCAGAGGATGAATCATAGAGACTTTGGTGATCCCCTGATTTCTCCTCTAGCACCACCATCAGGTCAGACTTGTCAGGTCAGGTCAGTTTTGTCCAACACTTTACCAAATACAGCCTCAGCTGTGCTATGTTAGTGCTAATTATCAAATGTTAGCAAGTTAGCACACAAAACTGGTGATGAGATGGTGAGCACGGTAAACATCACACCTGTGTAAAATCAGCATGGTAGCATTGTCACTGTGTGCATGTTAGCGCACTGACATTAGCATTTAGCTCAAAACACTGTTGTACCATACAGCACAGTCACAGAGCAGCTAGTGTGATTGTAGCCTCTTTAGCCTTGCTTCAACAGCATAACTAACCACACATTCAAATATTTTTATTGAAATGCAGTTGAAACAAAGCTTACAAGTAACGTAGATGTCTAAGCCTTCAAATTTATACCAAATTTAGTACGTTTAAATCTATATGCCTAGGCATCTGCAAAAAAAATGAAATTGTCACAACCATTCAGTTGTTTTGGATGTTGCTGTGTCACTTTTTTTTTTTACATTTATGGCATGTTATTGAATAGAGTCAACAGCACAGTTACACAAAATGTGAGCTTGTTTGTTCATATGAACACATTGAGCATATTGCTGTAATGGTGTTGACTCATGGGGTCAAAGGGCGAACGTTACTGCACAGGATGTGACACACGCTGACACTACAACGAGCAAACAATACGGCCCTTTTAAAAGGGGACCTGACGTGTGCAGTCTTCAAAGCAGAGAGGCAAATGTAACTCGTAAAAATTAGCCCTGTAATTAGTGTAAATTTGTCTAGACCATGTGGTGCCTTATTATGTATTCGTCCCTAACTCCCTTTGCATTAAGCAGACATTTACATTCTAGTAATTCAATCAAAAGCTATATGTTTTGATGATTATTCATATGAATTAAAATCAGAATAACAGACCATTCTACATCAGCTGGCAACGTGACAACAATAATAACTGTTAACTTACATGTTATTTTTCACTTTAATATCAGGAACAAAGAGAAATAAATCAAAGAAATAAACAGTTTGGAGTAAAGAGTATAAGGAAGGGGAGGGACAAGTTTGTTCTGCGTGCTTTGACAAGGTGATTATTTTCATGTGTGTTTGGTCGAACCACACAGATCACATTCTTTGCTGAAGGCTGAAGAGAGACGGAGGCGGAGAGATTTATTTGTATCACTGCACGTGTGTATTTACTTAAGTAACAGGATGATGACAGACTGTCATGGTGGGAAAGTGAGAGTGCTACAAGCCCAACACACCCAACATAATGGTGCTTTTAGCCGCAGGAAGTTCAGCATATTAATTTACAATAAGACATGTAATATAATTGTGTTTATGTGTGTGTGTATTCAGGGTGCGTTCTGGGGCCTGATGGTGGGGTTGGTGGTGGGTGTGTGTAGGATGGTGCTGGAGTTTGCCTTCCCGCCTCCCAGATGTGGCGTCGTGGACTCAGCGCCTACGGTCCTGCGCGGCGTCCACTACCTCCATTTCGCCATTCTGCTCTGTGGGCTCACCGCTATCGTGGTTACTATAGTATCACTGCTCACACCGCCGCCCAGCCATGAACAGGTGTGTACACACAGATACAGTAAACAATACAATGTATTTGGAAGTAGTGCTTGTGTAAGTATTTTGCTGTTATACACCTGTAATGTTATCTACTAAATATTTTAAAAAAAGAGTTGACTCTAAGGTAAAGGAATAGATATTATCTGAAGGTTGGCCTCCTGGTTATTGACAAAGAGGCCATGCCTGTCTAAATCCAAAAGATCAACAATCAACCAAAGAGCAAAATCTTACAGTACAGTAGAACTATTGTTGCTCTCAATAGAAAGACACTAAATCCTACATATTTAAAGCTGATGTCCCATTTGTCACATGTGACATTATTCTGAACTTTGAACTCAAAATGCAAACAGCAGCCTTTCTGACGTCATGACACGTTAAGAGAATTAGTCAAAACTAGAAAACAGGCAGATTTGTTTAACCGCCCTTATGCACACAGACCGCTAATCACAGTGTTTATCAGTACAAGCTGTTTCCTGCAAACAGGATTTGTTCCTTAAAGAAAAATCAAAACTGGGCATGTTAGCATAAAAGATATGAGAGGGTAGCACATCCCAGATTTTAAAATAAGAGCCACAAAAAACGACCATTTCACTTGTTTGATTGGTTCACTTCACTTTAGAACGCTCTGTAGAAAGTGCCATAACTGTATGTCTGTTGTGATGTGAGACACTTAGCTGCAATGGGTAGAAATGGAGCAAATATGATTAAAATTTTAAAAATTCACTCCGATCAAACGGTCAAACTAAGCAGCGCTGATCAGATACGAATCAATATTCTGTTACTGTTATGACTATTTCTCTCCTCAAATGTTTTCAGAAACATCTTGTAGTTACTGTTTAGCTGTAAAATGAGAATGTTTCCTCTGGGTGGTGGGCATTGCTTGGTATTTCTTCAATAGATCTCATCATGGCTGCCAGGTCACATTCTCCTTTTACAGACTGACAGCTGCCTCTGTGAACAGCCAATATGAACGCTGTCTCTCTCTGACATGACCTGTGATTGGCCAAAGTCTCCCGTCACCTGCTAGATTTTTTTTAAAGCCTGAAAACAGCCATGAGTAGGAGCAGAAGTCTGATTTTCTCTCAGAGCACTTGAATTTACAATATGATGAATATGAAGGTTATGGAATTTCTGCCCAATGATGCCAAAAACACTGCCACAGGCTAGCTGTTTCCCCCCGTTTCCAGTCTTTGTGCTAAGCTAAGCTAACAAGCTGCTGTCTCCAGCTTCAGATCTTCTCACCTAACTCTGTAAGAAAGCGAATAAGCATAATTCACAAAGTGTAAAAACAGACACACATTCAGCTTTTCTGCATATACTATTGGTCATATGTATGAAAAAATATAATTGCTAGTCAATAAATGTTGTGACATTTCCATTTTCTTCTCACCAAGGTGTGTAACCTGACCTGGTGGACTCTGACTGAAGAGCCACAGAGAGAAATTCCTCTACAGAAAGTGTCCTCTGTCAGCCACCGTAGCTCCCAGGGTAAGAGTCTGAGTATTCCCAGCACTTGGAATAAAACTAGCCATCATGTGATAACACACACACACACACACACACACACACACACACACACACACACACACACACACACACACACACACACACACACACACACTGCTGTAGTTATTGGTTTAGTAACTTCCTGTGTCTGTGTCGTGTGTGTGTGTGTGTGTGTGTGTGTGTGTGTGTGTGTGTGTGTGTGTGTGTGTGTGTGTTGCAGGCTCTGAGCCAACACAGCGGGTGACATGTGGTCAGGGTACAGGGTTGTGTATCTCAGCAGTGCGGCGATCAGAGGAGACGCCAACTCCCAGAGTTCAAAGCGTTAGAGAGAGCGTGTTCTGGTCCAGGTTTTGTTGTGTCAATGCACTCCTTGTCGTCAGCATTAACATTTTTCTCTATGCATACTTTGCCTGAATAGGGGATCAGATTTAACATCCGGTGTCATCCTCCTACTGTAATGTCTCCGACATGAAGTTCAGATCCAAGATGGCGGGGAAACAGGCTGATTTTTGTACTTATTTTACATGAATCATTCATGAATCCTGCAGAAAAAAAAATCACATTTCTAACTAGAAAACACTGAGAGAGCAGATACTTCTAACACATACCTCTAAATTTGTTATTTTGATAAATGTTAAGAATTTTTAATCTGCATCTGGATCCACATTTGTATGAAATTACACATAATGACAGATGATTATTGGGTTCACATGGAGTTTTTCATTCAAGAAAGCTCAAAAGGTCACAAAAAAGGTTTGATTCAGGAAATGAAGGGACATGGTTTGATTTGTGGCTCACTTTTTAAATAACATATTTTTTCATCTTTGGGCTTTGGGAAGGTATCAAGTAATTTCAAGTCAAAAGGATCAAGTCCGTGTGAAGTCACGAGTCGTTGGCATGATCGTCCAAGTCCATTTGCAAGTCTGTTTTTGATTTTGTAAAGTCGAGTCTAAACTCATTGTGACCCAAGTCATGTAACTTGAGTCCACACATTTGCTTTATAATAAATCATAAAATCACTTTATTTGCTATATTCATATGTTAAGAAATAACACTATAATTCAGTATAATTAATAATATTTATGTAATTCAGTATTTCTACAGATGTGCAGTCGTGATGTTAATCTTTCTACTACACTGCCACCTTGGTGTTTGTTCAATAACCTTTCCCTCCTATTTGATGTGGCCTAGTTTTAAACTTTTAGACGGGTATTGTTGTACAAATTACATATAAGCTTGTGGCTTGTAACAAGCTAGCATGAATGTGCAGTTCAGGTTAGATAAAATATGGCATCTAAATAAAAGGGCATCTTAAATTTAAAACTTACAAAGTCTAGGGTAAGAATACATCTATATGGTTTAGTTGTATGTTTTGAGTCTATATGCGTAATAGTAATTACATTATGTCTGTAAATCAAAGATTTGTGAACCTTCGGTTGTTGTTCTAGTGTTCTTTCATGCTGTTTAGCTTGTTTATGAAGTAAATCAGAATTTACCAACTTTTTCTGGTCTCCAGCTATTAGACTTGGTAATTTGTCATGTAAATTTAAATATATACACATTTGTGTTTTGTATTCGAAAGTGAACTTGGAGCATCTAAATTATATAGAAATAATGAGAAGTTTTAAATTTATTTTTTATTATTACAAATTTACAGATTTATCAGTCATGAAAATTGCCTCTGACCCTTCTCTGACCCTTTTCTGACCTTTTCTGCTATACAGATGCCCCCACAGGGCATTAACATCATGTTGAGAAACTCTGTTATAACGTCTATGTTGTTGTGCATTTGATTTTTTTTTTTTTAATTCATTTAGAAGTGTTGAGAAGTGAAGATTGTTGGATGTAAAGAACCCGTCAGTCAAAAGACAAAATATCTTAACAATTTGTCCATCAGTTGTTTTTTTCTTGTGATATCTCAAATAAATTTAAAGATATGTGCATCAAAGCTACAAGTGTTCGTCCACAAATGAATGCAGGTTAGAGTATTTATAACCACATAATATTACTCTTTATTTGGTTTCTGTTCAGTTTGAGGAGGTTAGACACACAGACAAGATGGAAAAACATAAAGTTAATTTTCACTTCTAATGAATATAATCTAATATTTTCAGTACAAGCTGTTGGTGGAAGGAGGACATTAGTGCTCATAAGACGGGTTGTAAAGGTTCACTCTAGGACTGCAACAATTATAGTTCGATCAATTAATCTGTCAATTAATTATTGAGGTACTGTTTTTTCTGTGAGCTGTCAGAGGTAATGTCTCTGTGTATGACAAGCTGTCCAAAGGTATTCAGTTAATAATGGTATAAGACAGAGAAAACCAGCAAGTCCTCAAATCTGAGTTGCAGGTACCAACAAATATTTTGCCATTTTTGCCTCTTACTTGAACTGATTCAAATGATTTATGCCCCTGAAATCTTAAAGGAATAGTGCCCCACATTAGCATTGAACTCATGATGGACTGAATTAAAATCAGTGCAGCAGAAGATGTATTGTCTTATTTATCCCACGCATTCTGCCTTGTCAGAACCAAGCACCTACATCACCCACAATGCAACTCAACCACCCACAGTTTGGAAGATTTGGGCATGTTATGTGCTAATGTAGCCTTGTCATTTTCACACTTCTTCAACCCCAACTTACACTGACTCGAGTGACATCACTTGAGGCAGTTTTGCAGCATTCATGCAGCTCTCTCTAGAGCCACTAAGGTACCTTAAGTTCCCCTTTAAGTATTTCTTTCATGATATTAAGTACTTTTTTTTATGGCTGGGTGATATTCAAGATCAAAATCTTTTATCTTGATTATAGATAAATATATATCAGGATATAGTATGTTTTCTGGTAATTCAATAGATATATTTGAAATAACCACATGGTAAAGCTTATTTTTTGTATACACTTGTGTGAACTAAATACTCAATTGAAAAGTACCAAGTTTTTTCTCATTTAATGAACGTTTTTGCAAAAAAGTGAAATCATAAAGAAAACATTTATGAATATTGTTTGTTTACATGCACACAGAGTAATCAGATTATGACAATAGTTTGATTTAACTGAGTTTGATCTGAAATTTGAGTTAGTATGCACATGTTATTATCAATTTAAACAATGTAATTGTCTATTGCAATATTTCCATATATGATTTCATCATGATATGATTCCACTGAGAGATGAAAAATCATTATATTGAATTATCGCCCAGCCCTTTTTATGTTTAATGTTGCTAAATACAGAATACCTCATGAGAAATTACAAAAACAGTACCAACTTTAGCAGAAAATATTGTTTTCACATAGGGCCTCAAGAGAAAAATACATTTTCCTTCAATCAATAATATAAATTACTGTCATATCATTTTCTGTCAGTGTCAGTGGATTATTGGATTGTTGGACTAATTGTTTCACCACTATAGTACAACTGTGCTGTGATTGGTGGACAATGTAAAAGATAATGTAGAGTGAGCCAGGTCTCTCATCACCCTGAGGGGGTTTATTTCACAACAATGACCTGCTATCTGTACATTATCCTGCTTATTACACAGCTACTTAAGACATCAATAATTTGACACAAAAACAGTCCACCAGAGTCCAACATCAGACCTGCATCCATGGCAACGGTCTGTTATACATGCCAACAGTCTGCTATATATAGCAGCGATCTGCTATGAAGACATAACCGACTGCAGAGCGCAGTGATTGACCAATGATAATCAAGTATTCAACAAATAAAATAACTGGCGGTAGCAATGTGTTTATCTACTGTGATAATTGTGTGTGGATGAAGTGTAAAACTATACTCATTTAGTTAGCTAGCTAGCTTGCTAATTCCACCATGCTTTCGTGCTGCATTGGTTACAGAAAATGAGCCAAACAAAGTTGTCTCTGTCAATGTCAATGTTACGCCTAGTCCGGCCCTACTGTGCTGTGATTGGCAGATAATGTAAAGGATAATGTTCAGCGAATCAGGTCTTACATCACCCTGAAGGGGTTTATTTCACAACAATGACCTACTATCTGTACATTATCCTGCTTACTACACAACTACTTAAGAAATTTGCTGTGCTTACCTACGCTGTGACGAGAGCGTGTGGATGTTAAATGTTACACATTTAGCTGCTGGCTAGTTAGCTAGCTAACGTGCTAATTCCAGTTTCATGCTACACTGGTTACCGAACTTACAGAAGTTTGCTTCTGCCAGAAATCACAAGTTTAGGAAAAAAAAAACACTTTGTGGTTAGGTTTAGGAAAAGGTTATGGTTTGGGTTCAAATCTTTTGACAGAAAGCCCTGAGCCAATCACAGCACAGCAGGGCAGGACTAGGCAGAACAGTTGGATCATTAGATTAGTGAGTTAAGTCACTACAGTTTGATATGATGTCAGTGGTACAACGGCTGGACGTATTCTGCCGGAAAGATTCCTACTCGGCCTCGACAGCGCCCTCTCCAGGTCCGTGAGCTTGAGCAGTCCAGCAGGTCGATGATGTCGCCACGCAGGAAGTGGAGGTGAGCGGTTTGAGGGGGGGTGTAGTCACAGAGGGCATGAGCCAGGCGGGGTTTCTACACAGACAGAGCAAAGGTGTGACAAACAGGTGTGTGTTTACAAGAAGCTGTTTATGATGCTCCATAAATTTGTCATACCCCCACAACTGGTTCATGCAGCCGCTGGGAGGACTCTCTCTCTGGGTGAGAGGGGTGAGAGTAGAGGCGGGCTGAGGGGAGGGACTCTTGAGAGCTGCTTTTATAAGGGTTGGGGTACGGGTTACATCCAGGCTGGGCCAGCAGACGAGAGGAGGCAGGAGGGTCTCTGAGGCAGACCACTTTCTCCACAGCGATGCTGTGAGTTCTGTAGAAATCCACCAACCGGTTGAGGGAGCAAAACGACTCGTCCCAGATGCAGTACTGACCACCCCCCTCCAGCACCCTGAAATGCTCCACCCTCTCACCATAGCTGCAAAATAAGACAGGTGAGAACAGTGAAGGACACAAAGGCAGGTATGTACATTCCTTTATGCTCCAACAAGCAGTGCGAAGGTGAAAGTTGTGTTATTCTTCATTCCTCTACCTGCTTCTTTGTTTAGGAATTCATGCAGAGGTTAAGTTCATACCTCTGTCAGGAAATGAGACCACAACCCTCGGCATGTATATACTGAAACCATCACAGGAAGTTATTCTGACAGGCTGTAAATCTCAAATGGTTGTTTTGAAAAGCTTTCAGTAGTTAATAAGTAGTTTGGCTCACACTAATACTTTGCAACTACTCAGTGAAGCGAAGCTCCAATGAAAGGAATAGAAAATAATTAAACATAATTGTCAGCTATTTTGATCATTTTGCTGGTTCCAGCTTCTCAAATGTGATAATTTGCTACTTTATGCCAAAACAACAAGACAAGAATAGTTTCTACACACAGGCCGTCACTCTGACGAACACTTTATCAGTCATATGCCTGAATTCTTACTGTTTTTGCAAATTTTTTTAGATTATAATTTACAGATTTTAATGTACATTTTGCACATTTTTAGATTACAATTTACAGTCTTTAATGCACATTTCTTTGTAATATGTACATATCATCTGTCACCTTATATGTAAATATTGTAATATATATGGGGACCAGGGAAGTTTGTTCCTGTATGTGCTGTACTGTATATAGATGAGAGACAATAAAGTCTCTTATTAAACAATTTAATAGATTTATGAAGAAGATTATCTCCAGATTAACCGATAATGAAAATAATTGTTAATTTCAACCCTAATAAAGACATTTACTGTAATGGAGTACTGGAGTATACTGTAATATGTCATCATACTGGTATTTCATATCGAAGGAAAAGAACATACATAATCATGTATGTATAATACTTCCAACCACAATAATAATAATAATAATAATAACAATAGAATTTGATTGATTGCCTTTCTAAAGACCCAAGGATGCTTTACAAAGAGGACGCAACCATGAAAAACTTCCGAGGTATCGTAAGAGGAGGAGGCGTAGTGAGCTGTAGCTTCAGCCAACACCCTCTGCAGTTTGCACATAATATTTCATGTTGTGCTGTTTGTTGGGAGTAATTGTGTTTGTGTCATTTTCTCTGTGTAATTATTTCAAGACTGAAATATAACACACGGCCATGATGTACTAATGCATTACTGAGGCTTGTCCCTCCCTTACACACCTGAAGATAATCACTTAATGAGCCTAAAGAAGGGCAACACCACTGCCAGGGTTTGTTTGATGAGACGTGTCAGCCTAAGACATGACTGAGTGTTGTGGTAAATAAGTTGAGTGAGGAGCGGTTTCTTTGTTTGGGCCCATCTCCTTTCTGTGTCAGTTATCTTCCACAGTCCAAACACATGTAGGTTGGTTAGAGACTCTGAAGAGCTCATAGGTGTGAGAATTCAAATGTCTGACTACTGCTGCATCCCAGCGCCATACTACATAATAAATGTATTCAATAATAATTTTTCTAGTTTACTGTTTGTTTGTTTGTTTCACAAAGTATAGAAGAAATCAATGTACTCTTCTATTTGAGCCTGACAGGAAATGACGCTGACAGGTCAACAGGCCTTTCACACAGCAGACGTTTTAACTTGTCACAGAAAAAAGGAAAAGCACATGTTACTAATAACACTAACGATGCTCTGTGCTATTTAAGTGTCCCAGTGAGACTGACTGAGCTAGCATGCACTATACCATCTATCTATCTATCTATCGCGGGACAATGTGCCCTTTAAATTAATTTACCACTAACATTTAGATCCTCCCCCTCCATTGACACCTTTGTCTAAATCTATTTCCTTTAGCCTGTTAATAATCAAAACATGCTGACCACGGCTACATGCTGTTCATCAAGGTAATCTATGCTTTTATTAATTTACCTATATTCTAACTTATTTACTGTATGTCTGTGTTTTTATTTGATCATCCATGTGTTTTATTAAATCTCTTTGTAAAGCACTTTGTTGTTAAACATGCTCGAAAAATAAATGTGACTTGCTTTTTCCTCAGCAGCCATTTTGATATGTCGTTGCCGGTTAAACACAGGCGTAATTAATAACATTAATTATGGCCCTGTTTCATTCAGGTAGGTCAGGGCCCTGGTATTGTGCCTACTGGTTCTCTGGACTGGCTGTGACTCTAAACACATTTTATATATATATATATATATATATATATATATATATATATATATATATATATATATATATATATATATATATATATATATATATATATATATATATATATATATATATATATATATATATATATATATAAGTCGCTGCAGTTTACAACTATAAAAACACATCTGGTCTGTTCGGACTCTCCTGATGTTCCTCCTACTGATGTGGCTGACTCACCTGCTGGAAAATGTGCTTTAACCCATCTGGTTGTAAGAACAACTGTAAGATCTGTGCCCTGTTTCAAAGTAATATTGTGTCTGTTGCACCTGGAATATCATTTGGGAATAGTCATGTAAACAATTTATGTTGGAAAAAAAAATTTGGACTCTCACAAAAAAAAAACTTTCTGGTACATAAGTTCAAAGACGTGTAAAGTAAAATATTTTATGGATATTACCCAGTTAGGTCCTCAAATGTGACATTGATGTAAGCTGTACTGTGCCTTATGTGATTCCCATACAGAAACTATGGTCCATCTGTTCTGGAAATGTATGCACCCAGAAAGATATTTGTAGATTTATCTTGTGTGTGTGGATTTGAAATTGTACTGTACTTTTTTAAAGGTCAACACAATATATGAGAGGAGTATTTTCTCATCAATCTCATTATTATTGGTGCAAAGTTTTACATTCATAAATGTAAATTTGCAAAAGTAAAACTTCACTCCAGTGTTTTCACGAAAGAAATAGGACTATATTTTAAGACAATAACTCAGTAAAAAAAAATACTCATAGAACAGGGAGACTGTGCTCCACATTTAATGTTTTTCTTACTATTTAATGAATTATTTATTTCTAATGACTCCTGGCATATTTTCTCTTCTTTTCTTTTATATTTATTTACCTCTGTATTGGTTTAACTGTTTATTGTATTGTTAACAGATTTAAAATGAAGTTTATTTTAAAAAATCTGTTGGGACTCCTATGAACTCTTTTTGAACATTATCCCCCTCTGTTGATCATTCTGACGATTACATTCTGTGGTTGAGTTTGTGTGCATGAATAAAGCAAACCTCTTCTCAGTCCTCGCAGGCAGACAGATGTTAGGCCTTAAAATATTAATATTGTGCACAGTATGTACATACATGTCTGTGGCATGTGTCAGTTGCATAACGCACCTGTGTTTAGTTAAAGATTGAGTGGTGTTATGTAATGCCCTGGTTATTGAACACATTTAATTTACCCTCAATGATTAAATGTGTCCCACGTCACTTTGGTAGGTGACCCAAATTACATCTCCTCACACACACTCTCTCTCACTGTCTGTGTGGCTGTTCTATTTTTAGTGCAACGGGTTCTCATACAACATATTTAAATAGTCTTGACTCTCCCCTCCACCAGCCCAGACACACTCAGAGACACGTGGATGCTGCAACTTGCTAATGTGCTCAATGTGACGGAAAACAAGCATCCAAGTGCACAAATAATGTAACACAGAGATGCTGCTGCCTGCATGCTTCATGCAACACTTCTGGTTGTACAATATATACTGTGTCAGCAAGGTGTTCAACTGTCTTGTTGAGATAAGACCCACTGGAGCAGATGTTCAGCTGTCTGGTCATTAAACAAGGGTGGTTGAATGAGAAATTACAGTATAAAACTGCTGCATCACAGCACACAAACGTTTTGGAACATCACAATGTGGGAATAGACAACAGAGGAGCGTTACGTCAGCCTGCAGTATGAGATTTGTCAGACTTGTCTCGTGTGTGTGTTTGCTTGTGTGGTGCATTTACTGACCTAACGGAGACTGAAAACTCTCCAGGAGCTGATTCGCTCTCCCTCACCAGGAACACTCCCGTGTCCTGCCAGCGAAGACGCTTCTCAGCCTCAAGTCTTGACACCCGTCCTGCAAACCACCTACAGACACACAAGCATGTCAGGTATACTCTCTTCTTTAGCTAATATATTACAGTATATTGTATAGTACATGTTTAAACTCCTAGAGTACTACTTGAATGAAAAATCCACTCTTACATCAGTAGTTCCCTGCCTGGGGGTAAAGACCCCAAAAACTGGTCTCAGACTAACTCTGGGGGGCCATAGTACTATGTTTATTTTTTCAGACTTGTCTCTAGTATCATTTTTGCTTCTTGTCTTGTGAAATACTGAATATTTTCACCTCTTTAGTCCTGGAAATTCCTTCAGAAGAAACTGAGCAGGAAAAATAACTTTTTTTGATTAAAGAAAGAAAGAAAAAGAAAGAAAGATATTCCTTTATTAGTCCCACAGTGGGGAAATTCAGTTTTACACTCTGTTGTTCACACAGTACATATACATGTCAATGGAGAGATGTCAGAGTGAGGGGGCTGCTCCTGACAAGCGCCCAGAGCAGTTGGGGGTTTGGTGCCTTGCTCAGGGGCACCTCGGCAGTGTCCAAGAGGTAAACTGGCACCTCTCCAGCAACCAGTTGGTCTTGGTCCATGGGGGACTTGAACCGGTGACCTCCGCACTGAGATCATAACCCAAACTGAGGTTATAAGATTGATTCATTTTAAGGGGTCACAAGTTACAACTGTGTTTGTTACAATTAACACTTGAAATGATGAAGGCACCAAATCAAACACTGTTACTAAGCTTGTTTACAAGATATTTAGTCATTGCTGATCTATAGAGGAAACCATAACGTGTATTTTAGGATAGAAGGGAAACACTGATGGTAGTTAGAACAATCCACATGCATGTATGTGTGTGTGTGTGTGTGTGTGTGTGTATTTGCAGTAAAGAAGGGCAGTTTTCTAGCGTAAATATGTAGACAAATTATGATTTTTTACGGATAAGGAAGGAGGGAAATGTAGTTCTCTGGCACGAAGCCACGCTTCCCCTGGATCTCTGCTGTGACCCAGCAAGAATCATCCTCCATTTCTGTCACCTACAACACACATGCACAATTATTCTCACTGTGTGTAAACATGCCAGCTCCTTGTTAACTTTCAAAACCACTAAATGCATCAGCCCAAATATTTACACATGCTTACCTTGATAACGTCCCCTTTCTGAAAGCTGATCTCGTCTGCTTCTGATGCTGCGAAAGAGAAGAGAGCCACCGCCTCCATCCTGAACAGTCGGCCACAAAAATAGTTTCACTTCATGAATGAAGAGAGAGAAAACAGCAGTGTGATTAGAGCGTAGCAGGGCGATGGCAGGATGGGATAATCAGTGTGTGGGTGTAACATCCTGCTCATTAGTTAATGAGGAGAGTTTTCTCTGCGCGTGTGTCCCTCCGTTCCTCCATGTGACTGAGTTACAGAGTGTGAACACGTGGAGGCGGCGACTGCCCTCTTCATCTCCATCTCTGATGACCTCGAGTGTTTATGATTATGACAAGTCTTTGCAAAGGTCAACCAAGTGCTTCCAGCTGATTCACACATCATTTAAATTATGAGCTGACATGATTAATGCAACATTGGGGAAAAAAGAGGCTACACCACTAGGTGAAAAGATGTCACCTAGTGTATTTATCTAATCCAGGTTTCTCACCAACTACAGCAATTAAAATAACTGAAATCCTGAGGCTGAAATTGCATTATGCTTGCAAAAAGGGAAAAAAAAAGGTTCTTCACAAGTGTAATGGATTGTTTCTTGAGAGCAACTAAATGGAAAACAGTCTAATTTTAGTTACAGGTGAATAATTCAAAATATGATGCCAGAACAGACTTAGAGGAAGCAGTGGCTGTTTATCTGTCAGTAAACTGATGGACTGGTTTCACAAAGATTAACCTGCATATAACCTTACAACAGTTCATTTGTGGAGAGGAGGACAAATTAAACTGTTAATTAATGACTGGCATTGTTGATTTATAGGACGTGCACTTGCGGAAGAAGTAGTAAAAGTAGCAGGTGACACAATGGTGAATGAGCCATGGCTTACTGATGAAAGTACTGTAATATTTATATATTTGCAGTATTATGAAATGGGTGTCTGTGGTGACATTTCCAGAAAAATCTTGTTTTTCTCCATTGTATACAAGTAAAAATGGAGCTATGCACACAATTCTGACAAACTGAAGCTCATGTAAAAAGAAACAGATGTTTTCTATTTCTAAGCTCACGTATCAACAAAAAGACTCCAGACTGCTTAACTCGAAGCACAATTCTGTTGTCTTCTCTCAAATAAAAACTAAAACAACCAGGACTGAAATCTTAAGGACTGCCACGTTAAAGTATCAAAAGTAAAAGTACTCATTATGCAGAATACTGTATATTATTGGATTATTATTACTGATGTATTAATGTGTAAGCATCACTTTAATGTTGCAGCCGCTAAAGGTGGAGCTAATTTTAACAAAACTATATACAATGCAGGATTACTTAGCCTAAAATAATACATCATAAATCATTTGTTTATTACACCAATGAGCCAAAATATAAGGACAGCATGGACAACCCGACTGGTCTGCAGCTACACAGCTCCATAAGCAACAAACTGTGATTCACTGTGTGTTCTGACACCTTTCTATCAGAACCAGCATGAACTTTTTCAGCAATTTGAGCTACTGCAGCTCTTCTATTGGATCAGACAACACAGGTCGGCCTTCTCTTCCCACATGCATCAATGAGCCATGGTCAGCCATGACCTGTCACCAGTTCGCTGGTTTTCGTTCCTTAGATCACTTTTAGTAGATCTTGACCACTGCAGACTGGGAACATCCCACAAGAGCTGCAGTTTTGGAGATGCTCTGACCCAGTCATCTAGCTATCACAATTTGGCCCCTGTCAAAGTTGCTAACATCCTAAAGTTTGTCCATTTTTTCTGCTTCCAACACATCAACTTCAAGGACAAAATGTTCAATTGCTGCCTAATATATCCCACCTACTGCCAGGTGCCATTGCAATGAGATAATCAATGTTATTCACTTCAGTAAAAAGTATAATATTTACCTCTGAAATGTAATGAAGTAGAAGCAGGCGGTAGAGGTGAATGCAAGGGGAGCCAACCATCCATAGGGATGCCCCAAATGAAATCTAAATTAATAAGTTTTACTGATAGTAGTTTAATACTATTATGTTGAAATTTACAAAAAAGCCCACAACAACATAACTACATAGCCAACTGAGCCGCCGGCAGCATGACCCCAATGACTGGTGGTGGAATTGGCTGCGTTGCAGGGGCAGCAGCTAAAATCTTGCCAAGGGCAACAAATTGGTCAGGGCCAGCTCTGAGGAGAAGTGTAAAGTAGCAGAACATAGAAATACTCAAATAAAGTGCAAGTATCTCAAAATAGGACATTAGTGCAGCATTTGAGTACTGGTACATGTGCATGTTGCATTGCACCACTGAGGACGTGGTAATACGAGACAGAGTTTGGTGAGACCCACACAACTCTTTTGTTATTTTTAAGTAAGTAAAGGAAGAAAACATTTTTCTCTCTTTCTTCTTCTTGACAGTCTGTCGACACAGTACATGTTTCAACTGTTTTATAGTCATCCGTCTCACGCACATCTGTCAAAACAAATATGACACTTTGAATTAATACAGCTGTCTAATGTGTAGACAAGGTGTGACCGTGCCAATCGCCAACACCCATGTGTGGATGCCCGGTGGGATCCACGATAGAGGCACGAGTTGAATCAACCAGGCACACTAATGATGAGTAATGGATGAAAAAGAGCAAACAAATAGATCTGACTCTCTGTTTCAGCAGTATGAGTCAGGTCCGATCGTAAAGACACAGGTTCAGGTCTGGTCTCAGTTATAGGTGAGCTGGGACTGACCCCTAATGGAAGCGAAGATGAGTGCAACTGCATTGAATCAGTGTTTAACAAGGTGAAACACTACAAGTGAACAGGGTGAGAAAAAAAAATAAGTAATAGGTATCGCTATGAAACTTCCCCATTTGAATACTTACACTAAGACAGTATTTTCTGTAGTACAAGTTTCCTGAAAAAGTATGTTTAAATATGCAAATGATGTATTATTTTATCAAATATGTGCTAATTTGCAGAAATTTGATATTGCTTTTTATCAGTCCATAAATCTGAAAATACTGTCATCACACATTGAAAAAATATATTTTCGCTGTTTTTAGGAACAAAATGTTCTATAAATCAAGATATGAATGAAGTCATAGATATCACCATGAAACCCCAGTTGATTTCTCACATTAAAATATATATATATATATATTTTATATCACAAGTTTTCAAAAATTGTGTTTAAATATGCAAACGAGGCTTTATCTAATAATCACGTTTGGTGAATTTAGTCGAAATCTACAAACGAATAGGCAAAGTAGTAAAATAAACAGCAAAATTGACCATCAGTTGAGACTTTACATCATACAAAAGCCAACAAAGATCAACAGCTTCTTGCTTGTTATTTAATGATATTTAATGCTTGTTATCTTATTCAGTGATAACTTAATTGGGATTCACTGCCAATAAAAGGTGAATAAAGGGTGAATATATTGTTGATCACACCTTTTTTGGGAAGTCAAAAATCACAATGTGAAAATGCTGAAGCACTGAAGTTGACCTCAGGTCTCTATAGAAAAAGTCCACATGTATAAAAATCTGTAAAATCAACTTCCTCTTTTACTAAAGTAACCAAAATATCACAACATCATGAAGGCAAACGTACCCTGAGTTAAGTGTGTTGTTCATCGCTGATAACAAACCAGCGTAAGGTCATATATGTGTGTGTGTGTGTGTGTGTGTGTGTGTGTGTGTGTGTGTGTGTGTGTGTGTGTGTGTGTGTGTGTGTGTGTGTGTCAGTAGCAGTCTACGATGACCTCTTGCCCTGGTTGTGTGTCTGGATGAGTGTGAGATGCACTCGCAGTCAGTATGTCCTGCAGCAGAGAAAGGGGAGAGTTGTGGATGTGGTCGCTGCTTTGAGTCAGGACGTCCAGCCTCTCGTCTAAACCCAGAGACCTCAACACCTCACACACACTCACAGTCACACTGTCGCCTCCCTCGGCTGCTCCACTTGTACTTCTCTGAGCTGCGATGTCACTCATCTTCATCCCCAGTATCTTCCTGATCTCCTGCCCCCAGCCCCAGCCAGGCAGCTCACAGGATACTGTTGCCACGGCAGCAGTTGCATCCAGTGGCCCTAGCGACAAAGGGCAGAGTGTGTCTCTGAGTGTTATCAGCAGTCGACAGGCCTTCAGACCCACAGGTCTATCGCAGTCAACCAGACCACTCAACAGCACTGAGATGACTCCCTGCTCAACCACGTCGGCCAAATCTGACGCCATGCCCTCTGTGTGTATGCCAGTGTGTGTGTGAAGTGTGTAGGCCTGATCAGAAACCACACCATAAGGGTGCGGCAGGGCACGATGTACATTGGAGCCCTTCCTGTATCCCACGTGACCTGAAAAGGCTTCGTCCAGCGACAGCTCAGCCAGCTCCAGCGTGTGAACTTTGACCTCCCAGTCCAGATCTGCACTGCCTTGTGAGAGGACAGAACGCACACACTGCTTCAGGAGGGAGGTGGAGGTGGAGGAGGATGAGCGTGAAGAGAACCAGGAGATGAAGTATTGTACGACGGCCCTCCTGGGGAATCCCTCTGTGTCCTCACAGAGGATCTCAAGTAGTCGATTCACGATTTCAGTCTGGAAGGACAGAAGTTTATCAGTAACACTCAAGTTTACATCTGAAAACATTTTAGCTCCAGTTTTTTATTATCCTGTGCACCTACACAGGTAGGTAAGTTTATTTTCTGTCCAAATACACTTTATTGAAAAAAGAATACTACAGAAAGAAAGAATAAAAACAAGGTAAATTAAAAATAAAGAGTATAAATATGGAAAGGAGGAACATTTTTAGAGATGTTTATGTGATGTCATCTTTTTACCATCTTTTCTTCATCTTTTCTTTTCATCTGTATTTATCAAATTGACATGCTCTTTATTGTTTTTATCTATTGTATTGTTAAATTTTACCTTTTGTTAGTTGAGTTTTGTCTTGCTTTTGTGTTGTTATATTGCCATGTAACCTGATTTGGTTTTGCTTTGTCAAAGCACTGCACTGAAGAAAAATGCTCTGAGTGCACTACCACGAAAAATTTAAAATATGACAACCCACTATGTGTGTAAAATGGCCCTAAATGTTGATCCTGCCTTGTCTTGATCCAAAGGAAGTAGCAGTCTATGTTAAAAAAAACAACAACAAAACTGATAGAAGAAGGACCAACAACTGATATACTACAGTTCCTGTCAGAGTGAAATGTAAAACGCTTTGTGGGTACCTCCTCCTGGAGTGTTGCCCCCTGCTGCCAGCTGTGTGTCAGAGTCTTTGCCAGGGCAGAGACGGCGCTGGCTCTCACATAACTCTCTGTATCCTGGAGCGCCTCCCTCAGGAGGGGAGTGGTGCAGCAGCCACCCAGCAGGACCTCAGACGCGTCGCACACCTCCTCGGCTGATTCCACAGAGACACGGACACCTGCTAGGTGTGCCAGGAACTCCACCGTCGAGTCTCTCGCCTCCCAGCGCATGTCACACACACGCTTCTTCACCACCTCCACGAGATCTAAAAGAATACAAGCACATACGTGTAATTTCAGTGACACATTACTGTATATAGCCAAAAGTATTCCAGAGGCTGCTGGTGAACATTACCTTGTCTGAGGTGGTCTGTTATAAAGGACAGGTCTGTGCACACACTCATCCACTTTACTAAGGCCTGGTAGGACTTGTGGAGAACCTGAAAAACACAGTCAATCATGTCAATGCTGTGTGTGACAGATAATGATGTACAAATCTTTTTAGCTGAAGTTTGTAACGTTGGTCCAGTGGCAAGAGACCAAAAAGCAAAAACATACATGCATACATAAATAATATATTTGAGATGCTGGAAACCAGTGAATGTTGTGGTGATATTCATAGAAAAATAGACTGAAACAACACATTTGTTATGCAGACTAATTTTCTGTCAATCAATTACTAACCATTTCAGCTTTTACAGTATATACAGACAACTTCACCAACTCAGTGACAACTAAGTAAACTGACACTACGGCTGAAAGCTCCAGAAAAGGCTAGTAAGTCAACCTTTACTTAAGATTATGTCATACTACTGTTCCATTCTCAAATATTTATTTATTAATGGGTTATTTGGTAGGAAGATACTAAATACATAGACAAACTGCAAACAGCTATCCGATGCAATGCATCAGTGTTTATAATGAAAGCTATTTTGCAACAGCCATCTCCACTACTCCACTACAACAATATACGTATATCTTCTATACAGAATGTGTGCATCAGTATGGAAAAGAAACTTCTAATTACACTGTAATAGTAGTTTTGAAAAGCTCAATAAACAATATAACTTCACTGAAATATTACAACTTTCTTGTAATATTAGCACTTTTTCTTGAGATTACAAAATTATCTAAAAAAATTACCACCTTTCTTGTAATATTAGAACAAATTCCCCTCAATAATGTCTTTAAATAGGTAGGTTAAGACAATCAGTGAGGGATGGTGTCTTCTTCTAAGTCTCTGCTCCCCAGTAATAGTAGTAATATTCCAGTATTCATAGACAAAAAACACAAAACTTACAGTGGGGTCAGAGTCAGGATTGTCCAGATATTGTATTAAAACTGTGAACACTTCTCTGATCTTCTCCATCGCTCCTGAAACACACAAGATGGAGGATACATGCTAAATATTTCATCCTGAAAAACACTTTTCTTATTGTGTGAATACACATGTATCATCATGATAGTTATACTGCTGCGTTTGTTTTTGTGTCAGTATATGATGATATTTTATCTTACTTCTATTTTGTTGGAGAAACCTACAAAAATGACATTTATTTTCATAATATATTTGGGGAGATAAAGCTACTCAGTACTCAGTGCCGTGTAAATGACTTATGGTCGTCTGTATTGTTTTGATGCATGTTTCCAGTATTTATCTGAGGAGTTTGATTAATATAAAATCAATTTTTACATCTTTTCAATATGGTTTTCCCTCAACCTAAAGTAAAACTGTTAAGCAAAAGGAAATAAAAATATTATCTGTATTTGGATTATCGCACATGAACACCTGGGTGTTACCTGGGCTGCTGTTGAGAGCCGTCAGAGCCTCAAGGGCACATTTCTGAACTCTGCCACTGCCGATTACATTCCTGCAAACCTCACTGCAACCAGTGGATGAAGAGGAGGACGAAGAAACGCCACTGCAGATATTTAATAATGACAGAACTGCAGTGATAATTAAAACTGGAGGACACGGGAGGACGCCAGGAGGCTGTGAGGGGAAAAAAGAGATAGGCAATGATGTTAGTCTGCTTCACATAAAGAATACAGTCTCCTCTGTTTTCTGTTGTCTTAACATCCTCACCATGAGCGCGATGTGTGGTGTGTTTGTCAGACAGACACAGATCATAGAGATGCAGGAGGTTTTACTCTTCAGCTGCTCAACCACTGAAAACTGATGGTCATCTGCTGCGGGAACAAAAATATAAATTTAATTATTAACATGCGAAACAGACCGACAGACTTTATAATTCTTTTTTACTGTATATCTTTGTGTTTTACCAGTGGTGTTTGTGCCCAGTAGAGTCTGACCAGTCATTATGTGGAGGGGCAGTAGGAGTATCCTTACAGCCTGGGCAGTGTGGACCTTATCACTGGACAGAAACACAGAAGAAGACGAAAACAGCAGGCAGGGGTAAATAAATACTGCTTTTCTTGAACTACTTGATGCCAAAAAACAAACTGAAGTTGTAGTGACGGTGAGAGTGTGAAGCGGTGCTGTGAACAGATGCTTACTGTCGACCTCTGTGAAGAAAAGCAGCTGCAGCACGAATGAGGTCAGCGGGTTTGTTAATGTTCAACATGGACGATAGAAGACAGGTGACGCGTTGGTCTGAGGCACGTTCATCAGCGCCGGAGCTGCTGCAGACAAACATGGACAACGTTTTACACTGAACCCACTCATACGTGAGGGAGTGACAACTGTTATTAGGGCTGCCCCACTCTTAGTCGACTTCTCAGTCATTTTGGTCTTCTTTAGATTCTTTAGTCGAGTAATCATTTTTTATGCTTTATTCATGTTGAATGACTTATTTCCAAGAAACGTATGAGCTCATTTCTGGTAAACACAAGATTTAAAGTGGTGCTTTTGTGTAATTCTTTGTGGGGAAATTCAGTTATACAGATCTGTCAATTAAATCAATTGATTAGTCAACAAAAACGTATGCGTGTTAGTGGAGAAATAATTATTTTAGTCGAGGGCATCCCTCTTTGTTGTATAAAATAATTTTCTTTTTTTCAAAGAGGATTCAAATTGAGTTTATATGTACATTAGGTTAAAGAATAGTGTCACCTGTCAAAAGGCTCAGTGTGTTCATAAATACACAGCCTGATAACCCGCTGCAGGGCCCAAAACATCATTTAACATTAATACTGAGCTCCCATGGGAGGGCTCGCCACCAACTTCTGGCACATTTCACCACGTGCATTGATAAAATAAATGAACTTGCATCTATATTTTTTTTTAGATTGTTACAGTCCTCACTTGAGGGTATGGAGATTAAAAAAAACAAACACAGTGTTCAAAATTAGCACTATTGTATTGTTATATTCAAGCTGGAGGAATTGTAAAAGTGTGCCATAATGTCAAAGACTTATTTTCTTTGTCATTTGTATCAACTCAGAGCGACACATTAAGCCCAGATTATTCTATCAAACTAACAGCATTTAATTTGCAAAGTGAAATTAAGTTGCTAGTCTAGTCGGAGAGGCGGCACTAACAGATATGAGTTTATGTTTTTTTAAAAGTGTGAAAAGTGTCATTTGGTCTGCTACCTGCTGTGAATGTAAATAAGGTTGTCGGTTAACTTCAATTTTTCTTAAACCTTTCTTGTAGATAGGTGTGTTGATCTGTAACCATAATGTGTATTTTTTTGTATTTACTGTCACTGTATTCATTGCTACATTTGCTTTTACTTTGACTGCTGTCTGTAAACTGAATTTCCCCATGTTAACACTGTGTGTGTGTTCATATGGGAGAGCCGGTCTACCTGCATGCAGCCAGAATGACGTCCATCAGAGGCAGCGTGAGCTGACTGTAGCCTGCCGCCACCAACTCCTCAAGAGAGTCTGTGACTGTCTGCAGCAGCTTGTCCCGTACATGAGGCCCAACCTGGGCCAGGAGCAGGGCCAGCAGCCTGAGCATCTGCACACTCTGACTGAGCTTTGTGTTTTCTTTGGGAACCAGTGACTCCTTGAGGTACTCTGAGGTCACTGTGACAACCGCAGTGTACTCTGCGCAAGTATGTGTCCTCCCATCTTCTTTCTTATCTACGCCGTTACATCCTGTAGATGAGACTGGCTGACCAAAGAGCAGGATGTGGGCGAGCATTTGATTGGCAGCTGAGGCAACAAAAAGACTTGTGTCTGTCTGGAGTTGTAGGAGCGGGACAATGAAATCTGGAAAGAGATGTAAACAGATTTCAGTTGTCAAGTGGTAAAATTATTAAATAAATCCTAAATACTGTCTGTTTCCCTCTCATCAAAGTGTCTTTTATGATATTGAAGATATAAGGAAAGATGGTCTTATTTCCAACATGAAGAGTCACCTGATTGGACAAAGAAAGTGAGAGCCTTTGGGTGCTGCAGCATGCTCCTTAAGCCCTGAATCCAGCCAATCCGTAAACAGGGTTCCTCCCAGAGTCCTGCTTCTTGCCAGTGCAGAAGGTTGAAGACCTGGTTCAGAACAGAGCGTTCCTGCAGGGAAAACATCACCAAAGTCAGAAACTGTTTGTAACAATTTAGTAGAAATTAAAGGCATCATTAACTCTACCTCAAGCATTTTGAAGCCGTCCTCAGCAGCAGCCAATAAGCCGGTGAGTCTGAGAGTGAAGGAGAGGACACCAGGGTCTGAAGCTGTGTTGTGAACCACACTGAATATGAACTCAAGCAGACACGGGCAGGCCTCCAGCAGAGATCCCCCTTCAGCAGGAGAAAAGGTGGACATGAGACAGTGGTACAAATCTAATATCAATCCATCATTCCTATGCAGATCCCACTGTTCCCCTCAGTCTTTGTGCATTTTGTGCCAGGCTTCACATAACAGCTTCATTTCAGGAATATGCACCATGTAACAATTATATCAAAAGAAAAATAAATCAAAAGATACAGGGTCCATCCCTTTCACAATGCATAAAGGCAAGGAATGGACAGGTCTGTTATGTACACAAGTGGTGATAAATAGGTGAATATATAAATATTATATAAATATACTGTATATATGTATGTATGTGTGTATATATATATATATATATAAGAAATTAAAAAAAATATCTATATACATTGTGTTCTGTAGGTTGTAAACAACACAAATAGCGCAGAGTGGAAACAAGCCATTTAATCAATTAGTCTACAGACAGAAACTACAATCTTCAATCTTCAATTTCACATTTTAAGCAAAAGCACAAAACATTAGTTGATTCAAGCTCCTTAGATGTGATGATGTGGTACCTTTTGGTCAAATATAATACTATACTGAATATCTTTATGTTTCGGACTGTTGGCAATGTGAATGTGCCACCTTGAACTCTGGGGAATGGTGATTGTGGCATGTTTTAACTATTATAACAGTTATCCTGTTGCTTTCCTTTCGGTCTCTGGGGTTGCAGACCTGTTGGAGGTTAATCAACTTTGTGCATGTAGGACAGGGCTGCAGCCAGTCCTCTGGGCAGATCTCCTCGCCCCACACCCCTTCAGTGTTATGGCATTTGTTTAAGCACATTTTCACTCACTCACTCCCTGCACCAGTGGTTCCCAAACTCTTTAACGTCAAGGACCCCTAAACTGATGCAAATTAGACCAAGGACCTCCATTTGATACGATTTTGTCCCTGGACCCCATTTTGAAAACCACTACCCTGCACTATTGACTTTACAAATTCCTCCCATCTATTTGTTTTCATTATTTTATGGTAAATAAATTAGTTTAATATTCAAGTGTGTCATCTTTTTGTCCCAGTCTAAGAGCTGGGCTGTGACACTAATTTATGACAAACAGATTATTCAATAAATCAAAATACTCTGCAGACCAAACCAATAATTAATTGCAGCCTTATTTCGGTTCACATAGTGCCTTTGTGGGGAATATCCCCAAACAAAGTGACAATCAAGTGAACTGACACACTGAGGCTTGAGACCTCAGGGGCCCCTCAGGATCCGGGGTCACTTTGTCCAGCCTTATATCCATCCAGTTACCTGGGTGTAAAGTAGGAACTTAACTGTCTCCAGTTAAGCTATCATCTAGCGACAGTCATCCACAAAGAAGGATTTAAAAGCTCCACGTTGAGGGGTTAGAGAGGGAGGAAACCAGGAAAAGGAGGCAGGGATACTGAGAGACAGCTGAACTATACCGGTACTGACCAGTGTCTGTGAGCCCTGTGAACCAGTCCAACAGTTTTTCCAGGCTGGTGTCATCGGGCAGAGACCTCGTCGAGTCCGCCAGTACCTCACAAACACCGGGCAGCAGCGACACACACTCCCTATCCATGGTGCCAATGTGTGTGGATGATAACTTTACTGCTAATATAGTTAGCGTTACGTTGAAGCATACATAGATAAGCTAACACCGTCTCAATACAAATACAGCTAGAGGCTATGCTGTGTACTACTGAGTGAAAGGGAGCAGCTAGCTACAACAGTAAAATGTAGTTTTTTCTTGTAGTTTCGCTAAACGTCCATCTCGCGGGAAACTGTTTCGGATCTACCGGTGCGTGGCTTCCCTCTTATTTCTTTCAGTGTAAAGTGTGAGCGTTATTACAAGGGACCTGCGCTGTCTACTGATCTGTAAAAATATGTAAAGGGTAATCTACGCCTGGCGGTGTGATCCCTATGTTTTACAGCTCTAATGGTTCTCCGCAGCGCGCCCTTCCCCTCCGAACCAGTTCCGGTGTCGCGTTTCCGTCACATCGTCCATTTTCACACAACCGCACATGGTGCCGCACCGGCCGAGGACCGTCAGCCTCTTCATTTTTTGGGGATTCTGCTCCATAGTGTCGAGAAATCCGTCTCGTAGTAGCCAATAAATGCAAGATACGGTGGATATGGTGGACGACCCCGAGTATGAAGAGGAGGAGCCCTCCTTCAGCGATCCGGAGGACTTTGAGGATGACGTCGAAGATGAGGGTGAGCGGCGGCAGGAAACACGCCGGCTTTCTGGCCTGTTGCTAACAGTTAGCTTAGAGCTGTACTAACGGAACTACAGATGCTACACAGCTAGCTAGCTCCTCACTCTGACTTCCAGACCTTAATGTCTATCTGAACGTTGAGGTTTAATTACCAAGAATAAAACAAATGCATCGCAGTTTTCATTTACCGTAACGTTATGCCCCAACATCAGCTGTATCCCAGTTTCATTTCACTTTACGCGTATTGAAGCCTCACCCAGTCCCCAGACTCTTCTCTGTGGCCTTGTCTCTGTCATTTAGAACAACTGAGTCTAGAAGCGAAGATGACCAATGAAAAACCATGTTGTAATAGCTGTCTGAATGGATCAATTAGACCAAGACCACTACTGTAACCCTGCACTCTGTGGTTTGCATGAAGCTGCCGGTGATGGGAGTTAGCGTTCACATTAATGTAGCGTTCATCCTAAAGCAGTTTGGGCCACAATGCCTCTAATGTCTGCAAATAAAACGTGAACAAACGCCACATCACTCAATGAGTAATCCCGATCCACTGATCTGTCAGTCTAATAGGTGATCAGAGAAGATTAATACAACAGCTGCAATAAAATGTCATATGTGAAATTAATTGTGTTCAGTTATTGTTCTCATTGAGAGGTGTTCAACTGAATGATCATTTTTAGGGTGTAGTTTGTGGTGTTTTTGAATACCATTGCGTTCCCAAGAGCAGTTTTTAATATTTTACCCACCCCATTTATGCCAAATATCTTTGTGTGTAAAATCATACTATTCAACAGCAAACCACAGCCTTCAAAATCACCATAAAGTTGGATTAGCAAACATTAGATTGTATTACTGTAAGTTAGGTTTACCTAATAAACTGATATCAGAGTGTAGTACATTTTGCAAAAGTTAGATAATTCAGGTTATTTACCATTTTCATAGTGTACCACCTTTTAGCTGCAAACTAGGGCTATTGAATAATTTGACTAGTGAGGCATCCTGGTAGTGTATCATACTGTATACCTGCTACATCCCTGAGTCAATTCCGGCTTAGGACTTGTGTTAGTCTTTTTTCTTTCCTGTCTGAATTTTACTCATTGTCCACTCAAGGCAATATTATAATAAAAGATACATGGCTAACGCTTAGGGCTGTCCTGAAAACAACTTTTTTGAGGGGGGCTTCAATGTTTTGGTGACAAATATTAGAAGTTAGTATTTAAGCATGGCATCATGGCGCGGCGCAGCTGGTGGACATGTTCTTCTGTCTGTCAATAACTAATGATTATTAATGTTGAATAATGAGTTACGTTGTAGGATTATTTATTTCATGGGCTACTTTGGGATGTATACTGTAACTTTATTATTACTTGCTTAAACAAAAACATAGCATTTGAATACCAATTTGGAGATGGGTTACAATGGCACTGGTTGAAGTTTTCAAGCATTTGGTTCAGTCCTACTAACATCACTATTTCCCTCCCTTGATCTCTTCTCCTCAGAGCTCCTGGATGACATCCTGAGGGAGAAGCCCCAGGAGGCTGACGGCATAGACTCTGTGGTGGTGGTGGACAACGTTCCTCAGGTGGGCCCAGAGCGTTTGGAGAAACTCAAGAACGTCATACACAAGATTTTCTCCAAGTTTGGGAAGATCACCACTGAGTTCTATCCAGAGGCTGATGGCTTGACCAAAGGGTATGTGATTTACTGTCTACTCTGTTATGGCTGTGTACTTACTTTAATGTTGAATTTAAGATGTAAAACAGGCCCATATTTCACACAGATACATCTTCTTGGAGTATGCCGGTCCTAACCAGGCCCTCGAGGCAGTAAAGAATGCAGATGGTTACAAACTCGACAAACAACATACATTCAGAGTCAACCTCTTCACTGACTTTGACAAGTAAGTGTGCACTGTTTGACTGGAGACACAGCAAATGTGACAGCAGATATATGTGAGACAAGGAGATCAATTGTTTGCTTATTTCTCCAGGTACATGAACATCAGTGATGAGTGGGAAACTCCAGAGAAGCAGCCTTTCAAAGATTTTGTGAGTGTTTCTTTTCTGAAATATTTCTTCTTGCTAAATATAAGTAGTTTATTATGTAGGTTTTTTGTATTAACAAAAATATTAAGTTTTGCTGCTATATAATCCTTTGAAATTGGCCACCAAATATCAACAGTATAAAGTAATATGGCAAAATATCTGTCTTTTCAGGGTAATATGCGCCACTGGATTGAGGACGCAGACTGCCGTGACCAGTACAGTGTGATCTACGAAGCCGGAGAAAGGACCGCCATTTTCTCTAATGACGCTAAGGAGCCAATCACAGCTGAAGAGAGAGCAGTAAGTAGTTGATCACACTTTGAAATGCAGAGTTAATTGGGGGGTGTAGTGGTTGGCTTGCAGACTGATAATGTTTTTTGGCTTGATGCAGCGCTGGACAGAGACGTACGTGCGCTGGTCTCCTAAAGGCACCTACCTGGCCACCTTCCACCAACGTGGCATTGCATTGTGGGGCGGCGAGAAGTTCAAACAGATTCAGAGGTTCAGCCATCAGGGTGTGTCCCTCATCGACTTCTCACCATGTGAGAGGTAATCAATATTACTGTTTAGCACTACTAATTGACTACATTAGTCATTACCTGATGAAGTGCTTTTTGTGTGTTTGAGATGTGTGTGTGTGATGTGAACTGATGCTCTGTTTGAAATGTTAGAGATGATGTAATTCTAATGCAGCTGGTTGAATCTTGAAGTCTTTAATAATGATGAAATGTGTTGAAAGAAAGTAGAAATGTACAGAAAAATAGTCCATAGTCCCCCTCTTACCTACTCTCAGCTGTTCAGTTTGCACATTACACAATTTTAGCTGCATCAGTGTGAAAAAATTCTTTATTTGGACAGAAAACCAATGGAATATCATTTTAAAACAAAAAGGATTACGATAAGCTATGGATATCCCAATCAGGTTTTTTTGGGCTGCGATCCGAGTCCTTTAATATTGGACATCTGCTGATGCTGAGACTTATTTACCTAAAGGTTGATAAAATATGTATCACAAACATGGTAAATGGGTATTATAAGGGGTAATGTCCAGCAAACCAGACACTGACATTAAGTAATAAACTTGAAGCAAAGCAAAAGGCTCTTGTATCACCCTGAAGTGGTTTATTTCATAACAATGACCCGCGAGCTGCAAATTATCCTGCTTATTACACAGCTACTTAATAGTGAAACCAATGATTTAACACAAAATGGTCCTCAGAGTCCGACATCAGAACTGTGCCCATAGCAACGGTCTGTTATACATAGCAACGGTCTGCTATAAAGAAACAGACTGCAGAGCGCTGGGATCAGACCAATCAGAATCGAGTATTCAGCAAAGCCGTGCAATAAAATGGAATAACGGCTATAGCAAACAAGACCTGACACACCTTGTTTTTCATGCGCTTCTCGGTCCAAATACAGAAAAACCTGGTTTAAATGTATTAAGTTGACAGGTTTAAATTATTACTAATGCATGCTGGATAATCATGAATGAACAGGACTGTTTCTGAGTCGTCTGAAGCTCCATGTGTGGTTGTGATACCTTCCAGGTACGTGGTGACCTTCAGTCCACTGATGGACACCAAGGAGGACCCGCAGGCCATCATCATCTGGGACATTCTGACCGGACAGAAGAAGAGAGGTTTCCACTGCGAGAGCTCTGCACACTGGCCCATATTCAAGTCAGTTTTCTCTGTCATTGTCAAAATCTCATTTACTGTACTTCCATGTTGCTTTCACATCTGTTGCTCCTGCAGTGATTTGAATGTATTATAATGGAGAGTATTTGTTCTCAGATGGAGCCACGATGGGAAGTTCTTTGCCAGGATGACCACCGACACGCTGAGCATCTATGAGACTCCAGTAAGTACATTTACGAAAAACATACAGTGTTGTTATAGTATTTCTAGTGTGAATTTGATATTAACACCATATTTCTGCCGCTTTCAGTCTATGGGCTTACTTGACAAGAAGAGTCTCAAGATTTCTGGGATCAAGTAAGAGTCTTGATGATTATTTATGATTCATTTCTCGTAATTACATGCTTTTAAATTGTGAGATGCTGACAGTAACCTGTGTTTGTGTTTCTACAGGGACTTCTCATGGTCTCCTGGCGACAACATCATAGCATTCTGGGTACCTGAGGACAAAGATATCCCAGCCAGAGTGACCCTGATGCAGTTGCCTTCCCGTCAGGAGATCCGTGTTCGCAACCTCTTCAATGTTGTTGACTGCAAACTGCACTGGCAGAGGAACGGAGATTACCTATGTGTGAAAGTGGACAGGACTCCTAAAGGAACACAGGTGGAGAGAAAGAGGAGAAACAGCTGAGACCTCACTGATTTAAAAAAAAATAATCATAGTCAAATGCTAAATTGATTTTTCTGTCTTTCTCAGGGCGTCGTCACCAACTTTGAAATCTTCCGCATGCGAGAGAAGCAGGTTCCTGTTGATGTGGTGGAGATGAAGGGTAAGAATATGTTAAACACATGAAGTGAATGACTCTGATTGTTTCCCCTGGGGAAAAAAAAAAAATCCTGGTTTAATGTTTGTTGTGTGTATGTCTTTCCAGAAAGCATCATCGCGTTTGCATGGGAACCCAACGGCAGCAAGTTCGCTGTTCTCCACGGAGAGTCTCCCAGAATCAACGTCTCCTTCTATCATGTCAAAAACAACGGCAAGATCGAGCTCATAAGTGAGTAGATCGGACAGGCGTGCTAACTGTCCTTTTTCATAGTTCTAAGAACTGCCCTTTTTGTTAACAATCATAGTTCTGAGAGCGCCGTTTTGATGGACATCTTTAGCTCCTGTTTCAGAGTAGTTACTCCCAGCATAATAGGAACCGCACAGGGTGCCCGGTAGATCACCTGGTAGAGTCACGTCAGAACGTCACGTCAGTGTTGTTATTGGCGGTGCGAATGTAAACAGCCCTCAAGTGTGTACTGGGGAGCTCCCCACTGGGCAGATCCTCTCCGGGAGTCCCCAGAACTGTTCTGTCAAAAAACGCCTGATGTTGCACAGTCTAGGATGCACCGTAAACCTCCACTGAATGTGACACTTTGTCCTTTTTTATGCAGAGATGTTTGACAAGCAGCAGGCCAACAGCATCTTCTGGAGCCCCCAGGGGCAGTTCCTGGTGTTGGCTGGACTCAGGAGGTCAGTTAAATCTGTGTGTGTGGTGTGTGTAACAGAACCAAGAAGCCGCTGATGACAAACTAAATAACTTTTCTGACACCTCGTATGAGAGCTAAGCTCCTGATTCTAAGTCTGATCTGAGGCTCACATATATTTGAATTTTGTGTCAGTTTTTATGAATGTTGTCTTGGGTATGTGTGGGTGTGTAATCTTCTCTTTTCCTGTGTGTTTAGTATGAATGGAGCTCTTGCCTTTGTGGACACGTCGGACTGCACCATGATGAACATAGCAGAGCATTACATGGCCTCTGACGTAGAGTGGGACCCGACCGGCCGCTATGTTGTCACATCCGTCTCCTGGTGGAGCCACAAGGTACGTGCTGCTGCGTCACACCAGAAATACTTGTCTTTTCTCTTCACTGTCGATGAGTGGATATTTATCCTAAACTTGACCACCTCAGCTCCTTTTCCTCCATCTTTTTTTATTATTATTATTTTTATTTTTTCTGCATGTCCAGGTGGACAATGCATACTGGCTGTGGACGTTCCAGGGCCGTCTTCTTCAGAAGAACAACAAGGACCGCTTCTGTCAGCTGCTCTGGAGACCCAGACCTCCTACCCTGCTTGGGGTAGACCAGATCAAGGTACCATTTTATCTATACAGTATACATGCTGTATCTTGTGTGTGTGTGTGTGTGTGTGTGTGTGAGAGAAGAGCCAGTGATGACAAACTAAATAACTTTTCTGACACCTCGTATGAGAGCTGCACTGTGGCTCCTGATTCTAACTCTGCTCTGAGGCTCACAACTACGACATCCTGTATACTGCTTTATATAGTATTTGTCAGATGTTTTGAGTTGTGGCTCTGGAACCTTCCTTTACGATAAATATCCGTCTTCCTCTTGCAGATGATCAAGAAGGATCTTAAGAAATACTCCAAGATCTTTGAGCAGAAGGATCGTCTGAGCCAGTCCAAGGCCTCTAAGGTTTGACCTGTTCATGTCTTTAATTGATCCATGTGGTTCACATCTACATCTTAAACCATTTGTTTAGCAGTTTGTTGGGAATTGTACTCTCACCATTATTTGATCCCCTACTGTATTTTCTGTTCCCACATTAATAGTTAATATGGTATTCACATACAGGACAGGGTCTGCAAATTAGCTGCATCGGTTGCACTTTAGTATAATTTAAGTTTGTGTGTTTAAGCACATTTTAAGTTGTGATTCAATAATATTTGTTTCTTGTGAATCGACTAAAAGTCTTTAAATCTCTTTTTAGCATAATCGTAGTTTCCATATTAGAGACAAACATTTCAGAGAAATGATACAAGCTGCATGTTTACACTTCTGAACATTATTCTGTTTTATGTGTTTTTGAGTAGGAGCTGGTGGACAAACGCAGATCTATGATGGAGGACTACCGTCGCTACCGGGAGACAGCGCAGCAGATCTATCAGGAACAGAAGAGCATCCGCCTCGAGCTCAGAGGAGGTCGGCCCTCACTCACGTTTTGTGCTCCCTGAACCTTTTATTTTTACCTCCCTCTCGGTGTTTATCTGAAATTATGAAAGTCACTGACATTTGTTAATCTGTCCTCCAGGAGTAGACAGTGATGAGCTGGACAGCAATGTGGACGACTGGGAGGAGGAGACCATTGAGTTTTTTATCAACGAAGAAATCATTCCTCTTGGAGATCTGTAGTCCCCTACGCAGGTAACGCTCTCTCACACACAGACGGTCTAATACGTCACACATTCACACATTAAGATTTATTGCAACTGGCGCACCGCTGCATACGAGGCACAAATCTTGTCAGTTAACAGTTAATAATCGAGGGTCCGTTGTCTGTTAAGAATATGTTTCAAAATTAGTATCCCTATTAATTATATATATTTAAGTGTACTTTAAACTAGGGTTAAGTGTTAACAGTTGCTGTCTTGTTCAAATTTGCCTTAGCAATAAAAAAAAAAAATCATATATATTTTTTTTTTTTTTCCTGTAAGTATCTGTTCAGGCACCGTTTAGGCATCAACACTATTTTAAAAGTATCTCTTTAGCACCAGTATCTGGGAAGAAAAATCCTATACCCAACTTTATTTAGGACTGACAACCACAATAATGTATTGTTCCCTTTTTTCCTGTTTATGTTAAGAACAAATACGATCTGATGTTATTCTCAATCTGAATTTAACTTTTTGTCTCTGTCAGTCCATCCGTTTTTGTGTGGAAGGAGGAGAGAAGAACTGCGTCATTGATTGGAGGACGACGACCACTCTGAATTTTGGGGTTCACGGGCCTCAACATTCAACTTTAGTGACATCATCAGAGCACGCCTTGCGGATCAGCAGCCACATCGGCAGACGAGAGAGGATATTTAATATTTTCTCTTTGTCTCTCACATCATCCGCCCCATTTCTTTTTCTCTGTGGAACTTGATATTTAGTAAAACTGCCTCCTTTTTTCTATTCATTAATTGGAGTCACTCACTCTCTAATCTCAGCCCCGTCTCTTATCGGACCTTGTCTTTCCAGGGGTTGTTTTATGAACTAGCCTCACCATGCTAGTGTGTCATCACAGGGCAGCACAGAGTGCCATACCAGTGGGAGGTGAAGGTGGTGTGACTAAACAAGTAGCCTTTGTTGTAAATGTGCTGATGTGGCGCTATAGTGGCCTGTATCCTCCTCCTTTCAGACTAGGCTTTCACACAGGGAGGGGGTGCGCAGTGGGAATAACTTTAAATAAACATCCAAACACAATACTACCTGACTGTGTCCTAGTGTTTAGTGTTTTTACTGTACAGGAAATCATCTGTTCTCTCATCCTGATTTCAGCTTGAGTGACATGACGAATATGTTTAAGTTCTTTATCAACCAAAAAAAGCCTCACATACGGTCAAATGTTGGGTGATATTGTTGCTTTTTGCCATTTTAAATCACTTTAAATGGAATATAGTAAGCCAAAACAAGCAATTTTAATACATAAGATTCATTCTCAACAGGTTGTTAGTTGCAGTTCTGAACACACCCACTATCTATTGAGCATTCAGTAACTCAGGAGGTCAGATATTAATGTCTAACAGTGTATAAGCAGTGAAATATTAACATTTATGCTAAGATAACAAACGCACCAATCACTGTACAGCGATGGATGACTTGCTCCTTTGTGTGCATAAGAAAAAAAAAATCCACATAACGTACCTGTTCCCAACATGATCTGATCCAATATTCATAGGAAACAATCTGCTCAAAATTCATCCACTTTTTTTTACACAAACTTCCTTCAGTTACTGCGTTCACTCTTTGGGTTTTTTTTTTTTTTTTTTACAGTTTATCAGCTGTTCTGTACTGTTATTGTTATGATTTGAAATATCAACTATATAATTATAACATATATAGAATGTCAGTCATGGGTTGTCAATTATTCAGTGTTAGAAAAGAGTTTCCCTTTAGGAAAAATGTTGGTGCTTTAACGCCGAGAAAAGTTTGGAAGAAGAGAAGTCTATACACAAGCAGTGAGGAGGTGATGTGCGTGTGCATATACAATGCCCACTGCAACCAGCTAGTGTTTATTACAGAGAAACTCCTGTCCTTTAACTCTTCTGTTTGCATACATGTAGTTGACTGAGTATACTGTTGACCGTTGTCGTCCCTCAGTCATTTTGTCACAAGACTTTGCCACTGTGGTTCAGTAGTTTAACATTTAATAGGGTGAATACACCTATCAGTCATAATGTTAGGTCAGCATGGACACCCTGAGCGCCCTGTGTCCTGACACCTTTACCTCTATCAGAACCAGCATTAACTTTTTCAGCAATTTGAGCTACAGTAGCTCTTCTATGCTCTTCCCACATGCATCAATGAGCCTTGGCCACCCATGCTCTGACCCAGTCTCTAGCGATCGTAATTTGGCCCTTGTCAAAGTCTCTCCCATCCTTACACTTGCTCGTTTTTTCTGCTTCCAACACATCAAATTCAAGGACAAAATGTTCACTTGCTGCCTAATATCTCACCCACTGCCAGGTGCCACTGCAACGAGATAATCAATGTTACTCAGTGGTCATAATGTTGTTAATGTTATGGCTGATCAGTTTAAATTTTCATTGTTTGAAACAAATCAGGTTTCATAAACAGATGACAGTCTTCTCAGTAGCTGCAGTTAAAAGCTCGGAAACTGAACTGCTGACATTTCCCCCAGATGACAGCTAGAGGTCACTGCAGATACATTTTATGTTTAACTGAGGCCATAAGTTAAAATTTCAAGATATTTGTCGTCACTCGTTATACAAGTGCACTCTATTGAAATGCTCTCCAGAAAAGAAAGGAAATATATAGTAAATATACCAGAACATAGAATATAAAAATATAAATATATAGAAATATAAGAAGCAATGCAAATATCCATTTAAAAAAAGAGTTATGTTGCACAGGGGTTGGATTGTGTGTGTGTTATTTTTTTAATAACAAGCTAAAATGTGCCCAAGGGGACATTTCTTTCTGCTCATTTGATTCTGATATTTCTTTCTTTCACCATAGTTCAAAAACGTCTCACTGCTTCATATCTACTGTGTATTTTGTGGTCGTGAAAGATTTTATGCAGCCAAGATGATGGGTTTCTGCTCTTCTGGATCGCTGGTGTGTCATTAAGGTGAAGGTCTTCATACATTTATCAAGCCACCCCTGCTCTCAAGTCATTTCATCTGCTTGTGGAAAGTAAAATACAGTATAATTTCTTTTGTGACGAATAAACTGTTCCAGAGACTTTGGTGAGGATGTTTTGTAGCAGGTTAGCTTGACCCAGTGTCCATAATTACAGTACAGGCATGTGTTTCACATTCAACATTTATGTCAGCGTTATCAGGAAACACCGATTCAGCAGCACAGAGAACTGTTTGTTCTTGATGTGCCGGCAGCGTTGAGGGTCATTAGTTAATCCCTAATGGAGATGTGAGGACAGGCAGTGTTGTTCCACTTTATATGTTGACTCCATAGACTGCTCCTTTAACTCACTAACCTGCTGTATGTTCAGGTGTTCACTGGTGTGTGTGACGAGGTGAGCTGAACAGTTTATTCCTAGAAGACGTTACCTGACAGGAATCTGAGCCATGAGGCAGATTTAAGATGCTGCAACATTTGACTTCATCTAAAATCCACAACAGGCCTTTTATCTGGATTAAGAGAAGTTATAAATCAGTGGGGGAAGAAGTACTCAGTTCCTTCAGTAAAAGTAGAAATACCACAGTCTAAAATACTGTAGGGAAAAGTCCTGAATTCAAAATGTTACTCGACTAGAATTATAAGTAATAACAGCAAAATAAAGTATCAAAAGTAAAAGTATTCATTCATAGCTCCTTTCAGAGTATTCTAGTATTATTTTATTCTGTTTTTATCAGTAACAAATACATGTACGACCATTTTCATGTTGTAGTCCTCCAATTTTAGATCCTTAGTGTACTACTGGGTAGATTAGTATTATACTACTGAAACATATACATACTATTCCCCCTCTAAAATAACACATAAAATTACTACTTTATAATATTATGACTTTATTCTCATAATATTATGACTTGTTCTCATCTGAAGTTATGATTTTATTCTCATAATATGACTGTTTCTCATACAATTAAGACTTTATCTTTATAATATTAGGACTTGGTTTCTTCTGAAGGTATTTTATTCTCATAATATGACCTTTACTCGTACAATTATGACTTTATTCTCAATATCATGACTTGTTTTCTTGCAAAGTTATGACTTAATCTCATAATATGGGGGCGGCAGTAGCTCAGTCCGTAAGGACTTGGGTTAGGATGTGGAGGACCCGGGTTCAAATCCCCCATGGACCAAGACCAACTGGTTGCTGGAGAGGTGCCAGTTTACCTCTTGGGCACTGCCGAGGTGCCCCTGAGCAAGGCACCAAACCCCCAACTGCTCTGGGCGCTTGTCAGGAGCAGCCCCCTCACTCTGACATCTCTCCATTGACATGTATATGTACTGTGTGAACTGTACTGTGTGAACAACAGAGTGTAAAACTGAATTTCCCCACTGTGGGACTAATAAAGGAATATCTTTCTTTCTTTTCTTCTTAATATTATGACTTTATTTTTTATAATATTACAACTTGGTTTCTTCTGACGTTATGAAGTTTTTTCTCATACAATTATGATTTTAGTGCTACAACTTTTTTCTTGAAATAGTATGCCTTTATTCTCATTAAATTACAACTTTTTTCTTGTAATATTGTAACTATTCTCATGACTATTTTATAATATTACAACTTGGTTTCCTCTGAAGTTATAATTTTATTCTCAATATGACTTTTCTTGTTAAATTGTGACCTAATTCTCATAATATTTTGATTTGTTTTTACAAAGTTATGACTTAATCTCATAATATTATGTCTTTATTTTTATAATATTATGACTTGGTTTCTTCTGAAGTTATGACCTTACTTTTATTTTTTTACTTTATTCTCATGACATTATGACTATTTTCTCATACAATTATGATTTTGATTACAACTTTTTTATTGTAATATTATAACTTTATTCTCAAAATCTCCATTTCCCCCCCTCAATATGGCCCTAATACTCTTGTAATATCATATAAGCACTAATGATTTTAGAAAGTCAAATTATTGTAGTGGAATAAGAAGTACAATATTTCCTTCTGAATTGCAGGGGAGTAGAAGTATAATGTAACACAGAATGGAAATGCTCAAGTAAAGTACACGTATGTCAGAGTTGTACAACACATGTAGTAAATCATCCGTGTGTGTTAAACACAGCTTGATCAGACTGAGCTGTCAGTGATTTATACACATACTGATCCACCAGGAGGGTCAGACTCTACATGGTGGACTCGTCTGAGACTTTCTACTTTCTGGACAGAAAGGCTTCACTGAAACGTTTGAGTGTTTTTATAATAACAGGATCCGTGTGGTCTGAACTCTCTGTAGACTGCTGCTGAGCCACCAGCTCCCTCTGATGTGGGGACAGCAGCCACCCCGTCGCTTTAACCGTCCACTCCCAGATGTTATAAATACTCATTAAGAGACAGCGCTTCATTCAAGCATGGGGGACGCCTCGTTTACACTTTTATGACTGACAAAATAAGTTCAGAGAAGATGAGAGCATATGCACCGAGCTACCAGAATAATTAAAAACACCTCTAGTGTGATGCACTGCAGTACAGCAAACCTGCACTAAATATCTGCTCGCTCTCTTTATTTAGGCTGTAGTTTATGGTGGTGTGCTGTATCATGTTGTATTTAAATATTCTGTGCACTTCATTTACTATGTACATGGAGGAGTCCAGGACCAAAATATGTGAAACACCTTAAAATCATTTGCAAATTAACCAATATAGAGGCACGAAACTATCACCTATAACTCTCCAACACGTAATAATAACAGCAAGTATGGCTATAAATAAAACATTTAATATCTGTTTTCTGCACTTTTTCTGATATTCAGTGAATATCCAAGTTGTATATAAGATACTGTGATTTTAGTGATACCAAGGTTTTTCAGAAGTTATTCAGTTGACTGTTCATTTATAATTGATCAGAAATATAATTTAGGTTGAGTAAGGCTGAAGCCTCTTTATTATTTATTATTTTTTTGGCCCAAAAGTTTACAACTGTAAACACACTGAGTCAAAATCTATATATTAAGAAATGGTGGAGGTGTTGTGGATACTTACTGAAATCCACAAATTATCAAATAAATTGTTAAATATAAATGTCAGGTACGTGACCTCAGAGCTATATGGACGCTCATTTCAGCAGAGAAAAGAAAAGAGAAATACATGAAACATGTTGGAAATTAAAAGTAAAAATTCTGACTTAGTACAATATATCTTCATTTTGATTTAATATGTGGTTATTTTTACTTACTTTCTCATAATTCAATTCAATGCTAAGTTATTTGTAGCCTAGAGCGTTGTATCATACAAAAACAGTTCAGACTGACAAAGAAAGAAAGAAAAACAAAGAAAGCAGCAACATGTGAAAGAACAGATTTGATTTATCTTAAATCCTCTTGGTCTTGCTTTTGATTGTTTTTGCCTTTGTTTTCAGTTTATGACCTCAGTATTTTGACATAATATTAATTTATTATAATGGTCATCATTGTCCATCCATCCATCCATCCATCGTCAACCGCTTATCCCGTTAGGGGTCGCGGGGGGGCTGGAGCCGATCCCAGCTGGCATAGGGCGAAGGCAGGGTTCACCCTGGACAGGTCGCCAGTCCATCGCAGGGCACATAGAGACAGACAACATATAGACAGACAACCATTCACGCTCACATCCACACCTACGGGCAATTTAGAGTAATCAGTTAACCTAAACAGCATGTCTTTGGATGGTGGGAGGAAGCCGGAGTACCCGGAGAAAACCCATGCTTACACGGGGAGAACATGCAAACTCCACACAGAAGAGCCGCAAGCTGGAATCGAACCTGCGACCCTCTTGCTGTGAGGCGACAGCGCTAACCACTACACCACCGTGCAGCCCCGGTCATCATTGTTTTTATGTTAATTATTTTTCATGTTATGTTGGTGTGGTTTGGGATGGGATGGAGCGAGAGCCTTTATATCTCCTTGGTCATGTTACTGTGTTTAATTCATTATCATTATTAATCGTGTATTTAAATGTTTGTTAACTTCTATGTTTTGTGTCTGAGGACCCCTTTGAATACGAGATGGTGCATCTCAAGGGGTTTATCCTCTAATACATTTTCGAAAATGAAAATTTAGTGAGCAGATGTCATAATTTTGACTTACTACCTCAAAAAAAAACTCAGTATCTCATAATTTTGATTCACTAGGCCTATATCACAATTTTGTTTAAGTATGTGGTTATTTTGTCTTTCTTTTTCATAATAACAACTTAGTATCTTATAATATTGTATCTTATAATCCTGATTTACTATCTCATAGGCCTAATGTTGACTATTACATGACTGATTATCTAATAATTTAGACCTACTTTCTCATAATATGAACTTAATCTCTCATAATCTTGATAAAGTGGGCCTATATCACAAAATGAATTTAGTGTCTCATCATTTTAATTTAGCCTACTATCCTATAATGTTGACTAGTATATGACTGCAATAGGCTATCTAGTCATTTGAGTATTTTTTTAAATCTTTTTGGCCCCCCTCTGAGGCCGCCTGGGGGTCCGGAGGCCTTACTTTAGGAACCCTATAGTAGGCGTGGGCGGGTTTATGGCTTCATAGCCTAAATCTAAATCCGGACAGTGTGTGTGGTGTGTAGAAGAGTGTGTGGCTGTTCTCCTCAAATATCGCGAGACTTTGATGCATGCTGTACAGATCTTAGACCGCCACGGTCCCGTCGTGCCCACCGGGTCTCATCACGGGCTGCCGGACACACAGAGACGGGGGACTGGCGACAAAAGGACCGAGCGGAACCATGGAGCTCATCCGCCCGGTAAGAAAACACTCAAGATTCAGGGGTTTTGTCGTGTTTCTCTCAGACAGACAGATTCACGTTCAGAGTGGCTTAATTGTCGTGATGCTCCCGGTATGTGTGAAGGACATAAAGGGAACAGAACCGGCTTTCTGCCCCTCAAAGGAAGCATGATGATGATGATGATGATGATGATGATGATGATGATGATGATGATGGGGGTTCATGGGGAGAACAAGCACAGAGGAGTCGGTGGAGGAAAACCTTTCTGTCGTCGGCTGCTGCATGTGGAATAAAAAGGAAAAGTGTCCGTGAGAGACACACACCGTGTGTCCGCACCGGCCGGTGAAAGAGCACATTGTGACCTGTGTACTGTATAAATTAAGGCTGTTTTCTGACCGAGCTCTAGGAGGAGGCGATGGCGAGAAAACGACAAATATTAACTGAATTAAACCCACCCGAGCCCCCCTTTATTAATAGCCGACATTTCTAAAGAGCAAACTCAAACTGCACACTGAGCTCCACAGACACATTTAAAGTTCACACTGGGATATTTTACGCGTTTTTCCTTTTGCGCGTTTGTGCGCACGTGTGTGCGTAAAGTACAGCCCGTGCCAAGACACGAGAGAGTTTGTGGATGTTGACTTCTCAAAATAGGCCCTCGTCCAGACACCGTAGAGTTTAGTGGAAAGACACACCACAGAATAAAAACAATAATTTCCTAAAAAAAAAAAAAAAAAAAAAAAGAGCCCTAGGACTTTCTGTTTTGCTCTCCCCACGGTCTGGAGTTTTTTCTGGTTTTATTAGGACCGTCATTTTTTCCGCTATTTCCCCCAGACAGCAGATGTTTTTACGGGACAGACAATGAGGGGTGTAGACCCTCCAGCAGGCTCCGGACTGACCCTGCTTCCTCCCCCACACACCCACAGTTTGTTCACATCTCTGTGACAGCTGAGTGCCCCGGGCGGAGCCTCGGGTTCCCACGGCCCCTGGGCAAAACATTTATAGCACACGTACTTTAAAAAAAATATTTGAGCTTTAAAATGTAAAAATATTATGGCTAATGTCCATCACAAGTTGGATTAATTCATCTCTGAGTTATTTGGCTACATCCCAGGAAGAATTACTGAGATCTACCACAATGAACAACTACTCCAGTACAAGTGAAAGTCCTGCATATCATCAAAATGTAGTTTAAAAAAGTGATGATATCAAGTGTTTTAATGACTATTTTTACTGTTACTTGAGTAATTGTTATTATACAGTAATAGTGCTTTTTATGAGTAGAGTTGTTCAGCATTTCTGCCCAGCTTCCATTTTAATGACCTTTTTCACTGGCGTTTGTCTGTCTGTTAACAGAATTACTGCAAAAGTTTCCACTTGCTTTGAATTGTTATTATTTTTTTATGGAGGGTTGGTTGTGGCACACTGAACAATATATTACATTTTGGTGGGGATCCGGACCATGATCTAGGTTCAGGAGTTTTTTTGACTGATTCCCATCAGCCATAACATGAAGACCACCGGGTCCTTCTGCCAGTAGAGAGAGACATTATGAAATGAACATTATGAATCAAAATTACAACTGAGATCGACCAAAGCGCTCTTGGTGATTATTGGAAAGAGAAATGACGACGGCTTGGGTGAGTTTTAGTTTGTTTGTGTCCAACATAAACAAAAATACACGTAAATAATGATGATGATGATGATGATGATGAAGATGGGGCAAGCTGAACGGAGATTGGGGGCTATCGTACTCGGGCACCTTGGGTGGAGGTCTGCACTCTCTGAGTGCCATTCTAGTGTCAACTGTTCTTTAAAGGTGCTCTTGATAACTTTAAACCACTAGATGCCACATTCCCCTCGTTCCACTGCATTTACGTCACAACAAGGTGTTGCCAGACACTTACCGTCAATCTCAGCCAATTTTCTGTTATTTCTGCACTAACACGAACTGAACGTCAGTCTTCCACAGGCCAACACTTTTTCAATGATTAATTCACTTTTTTTTGTTAAGGAAAATCTCTACTTTTATTTGGCTCCTTTCAAAATACTCTGTGAATGTATTAATTTTAAAAATGTTTGTCCAAAACTAAAAAATAAATCAATAAAAATAGCTTTAATAATAGTAAGTAATAATTTGTAAAACAAAAGATTTTAACAAAATTTCCTTCAAATTTGAAGAATCGTGGAACAATAACATATTAGGATCATATCATCATGATGAAATGCTGCAGAAAGTCTGTGTATGATAGCCCATATATTAAATTTCTGGCCAGATATACATCATGTTTTTTTCCCACATACAGTAAGCTCCAATACTGTGTGGAATACTAGCTCACACTTCTCAGTGAGTTACTTTATTCACTGTGTTGGCATTTATAAACACCAACACTCACTAATTCATGTAGCATTTCAATTGAGTGAAAAGAGCAGCTGTTACATAAACTACAGGCTCCGTGTTTAACTCCCCCTAGACATTAAACATCTGCTGGCTTATTACGCTTGTTTCTGGTGTGTAAAATCACTATAGGCTGTTATATACTCTTGTTAGCGTTCCGCTCCACCTGTTACAAATAATAAACCTCAGATGATGTGCTGATACCTGAATGGTTGTTTTCTAAAATGACATGTTGTTGGAGACAGTCAGCTGAAGAGCGTGTGTACAGGATATGTCGCTATTTCATTACATTTCAGTGTGTGTGTATTTTCACCGGTTTAACCTCACCATTGAATGTAAGACAGTTAGAGCTGTTACGTGCTGTTGCCATGGTAACCAGGCCGATCATACAGTGTCACATTGTGCATCATCGTCTGTGCGAACACAAAGAACATCTAACCGTGGCACTGGACATGCTTTATGAAGGGTCTATGATTGTAAACAATCACTTTATTAATTGTCAATAAATGAAAATGCGTTATAAATCAGTTACATTGATGAGAGCAAGTTTGGGGTTGACAATTCATGAAATATCACTTTTGCTAGTGTTTATCCTGCTTAAGTGCTGACTAATACCAACACTCATTACGCATATTTTAAAGTCTTTACACTGGTCGCCTTGTTAGTTTTGGTATTGATTTTAAAATTCTTTTATTAGTTTATAAGGCGCTTCGTGGCAGTGCACCAGACGACCTCTCAGAAATGCTTTTGGTTCTGGCGATGCTGCTTTCAGCCATTACGGTCTATTATCACCTTTATTATTTATTTTACCCTATTTGTTTTATCAAGACTTTACTGGCGATCATTAGGATTTATTTTATTCTATTTCATTTCATTGTACTAAAACTAGTAAAATGGACTAGACTTACATTTTGTCAGTAGCATGTAAAGCACATTAAGGTGCATCTGATTTGTTTGAGAGGTGCTGTATAAATATAGTCTGACTGATTGAGCATGACACTTGTTTTGTCTTCATAGCTCTTTAATTCATTAGTCAGATGGACATTTGTAAAAACCCTTTATTAATGACTCAATAACATTTTTAACTGCAGATTTTATGGCTTTTTCGAATATAAATCATTTTTAAGCGTGCCTTATTACAAAATGCTACCTAATAGTATGAAATAATACCATGGATACCAGGATATTTGGATGTTGAACAGGAAGTTTTGAGATCATAGTAATACTATCAGCAGTATTATAAAATTACACATAAAAGTCTTGAATTTCTAATTTTATTTTAAGGTTCAGTGTGTAGGATTTGGCAGCAACTAGTAGTGTGGTTGCAGATTGCAACCAGCTCCCTTTCCAAGACTGCATTAAGATGAGCCACCAAGCACAAAACCGCAGTAACGCCGTTCACCTCGCTCCGAGGTCATCCTTACCAGAATAACTTTACGGTAGGAGCAACAGAAGTCAGACGGTGGCTGGTGTAACACAGTTTTGCACTTAGCGGCTCACGTTACCAGAGTTTCACTAAGAACTATGTGGCTTTCAGGTAACATAAAAATGCGAAAGTCACTCTCTAAAGTCATGTTTGGTTTGTCCATTCTGGGCTACTGTAGAAACATGGCAAAGCAACATGCTTTCATGAATTAAACTTTTAATTGTAGTTAATTTGCATAGACTTGCTTTAAGATGTCATAAATATTTTGATGTAGTAGTCGGTCAAAGTGAAACTAATTTAACTACTTTTATAATGCTGGTTGTTAAATCTGTAACAATGCATCAAGGTTTATTATTTTTTGCCAAATCTTAATCAAGGATTTTTTTCTCTGAAATGTAGTAAAAGAACGAAGTTCTGCAGTACTTGAGTGAATGTACTTCCACTATTGGTGAACCCCTAATATGTGTTTAATGAGGCAGAGCTCCTCACGTTTAATTTTCTTAGAATAAATCTGGTTTCACACTGCTTCTGTCTATAACATCCTGTTCTTGTATTCTATAAACAGTTTGTAGTTGCATCCTTCATTTAAACTGTAAAAGAGGAACAATCATTTCCTGTTTCTTTCAGTTGCAGCTGGCAAGCAGGAAGTGTGTCTGTCTGCGATAGATGGCCACCATGGAGCTGCGATAACCTCTTCCTCTTTTCTTCACCAATCACGGCTCTGGATCGAGTATAACCATGGGAACATGGCGTGGTCTGCGAGTAGCTTTCGTCCTGGGGTCTTTGTTGATGATCCTGCTGATCATCGTCTACTGGGACGACGTCGGGGGTTTCAACCTCTACCCGCTGCAGGAGCCCAAACGTGAGTCACTGCACCCTAGGACGACTACTAGGCCCTCACGCTCCACTACGTCCACCAGCAGAGCCCAGACCAGCGCGCCCTCCACAATCCCCACTACTGCTCCCAGTCCAACACCGGTGCCTGAGGAGACAAGAGGAGCAGCTGAGGAGGTGGGGAAGGAAAAGAGGAAGGAGGAAACAAGGGATGATGGGGAAAATGATGATAGGGAGCAGGAGGCGAGGAAGCAGAGGATCATGGATGTGTGTTCAGGAAAAGACGCTGTTGAATTCCCTGGAAGGACTCGGGCATTTGAGCAGATCCCCAACAGGGAACTGGATCACCTAATAGTGGACGACACTCACCAGATTATCTACTGCTACGTTCCCAAGGTACAGCTGCCTTGTATTTGTGTGGATCTGTGGGTGGTGGTTCGCATGTGGGTGGTGAGTTAGTTCGCTGTGTGGATATAAGTGAATGAAAAATAACAAGAAAGACGTTAAAATCCCTTTTTTTCCTCTAGTATTTTGCACCTGGTCAAAATTCACATTCACATACACATTTATTTTCTGTGTCGTCTTTCTTTTTTCTTTCCCTCCGTGGTTGTTCTCCGTTCAGGTGGCGTGCACCAACTGGAAGAGAGTGATGGTGGTCCTGTCTCAGTCTCTGATCTCACCCTCCTCAGGAAAACCCTACACTGACCCAGAGGCTGTACCTCCTGATCTCGTACACAACTCCTCTCTCCACCTCACTTTTGCCAAGTACGACACACTCACACTCATGAAGATACACAAACTCACAGATCAACTCATGAGCAGTTTTTCATTTAATTCATGTTTTACCGCCAGCAATACAGTCATAAATCCAGATCCCTCCAGTGCCACATCAAACCTTGAGAAATGTCTGACTTGCCACTAGGGATGCATCCATCCAACTTTTTCAGTCCTGATACCGATAGCGATACCTGGGCTTTGGGAATCAGCCGATACTGATCCAATACCAGTGTTTTATTAATAAGATACCTCACTTCTCACTGAGTGGAAGTGACTGGGATCATTCTTCTATGTGTAAGGCAACATCGGGCCTGACCTAAACATTGCTTTACTAACTTTGTAAAACAAAATGTACAAATAAATACATAGATGTAGATGTACTGAATTGTAATTTATTAAAATAATGGTATCTGATACAGATCGGCCCATTGTCACCGATACCAGATCTACCTATTTGAGTCAGAATTGGACCAATATCAGTATTAGCATCAGTGCACCGCTACTTGCCCCCTTAAATATCTTGTGATATTTTCTGATATACTTTATTGATCCCAAATTTGGAAATTCTTGTGTTACAGCAGCAGGTTATAAATGGCATTGTACAGTAACAGTAAATACACAGTAAATATACAACATCAACATTAGAGACATCTACAAATCATATTACCTATCTACATATTGTAAAGAATATATAAGAGCTAGTGATGTCAATTGATTAAAATATTTAATCGCAATTAATCACAAATTAATCATACACATTTTATCTGTTCAAAATGTACCTTAAAAGCAGATTTGTCAAGCATTTAGTACTCTAATTAACATAGGAGTGGGCAAACATGTTGCTTTATGCAAGTGTGTGTGTGTGTGTGTGTGTGTGTGTGTGTGTGTGTGTATATATATATATATATATATATATATATATATATATATATATATATATATTATTGGAAATCAATTAACAACACAAAACAGTGACAAATATTGTCCAGAAACCCTCACAGGTTCTGCATTTAGCATAAAAATATGCTCCAATCATAACATTGCAAACTGCAGCCCAACAGGCAACAACAGCTGTCAGTGTGTCAGTGTGCTGACTTGACCATGACTTGATCCAAACTGCATGTGATTATCATAAAGTGGGCATGTCTGTAAAATTTACCGCAAGTTTGGAGCATTATTTAGTTAGTTTAGTGTGACCTGGTTGGTACCAATGTTGTCTTTAGGTTTTCTAGTTTCATATGATATCCGTATCTTCACTATAGCTTTAATACTGAGACCACTACAACCTAAAAAGTGGTGTTAATGCGTGAAAGAAATTAGTGCAGGTAAAACAGATTTAGTTTAGTTATTATCATTTTAACTTTGACAGCCCTAGTTAGAATACACTAGAAATATACCAAACTATTACAACAAACATAAAATATAAACATAGAATAACATATACATTAGCAAAGCGTACAAATTTGTTTTTTGTTGTTAAATAAAAAATTAATGAGGCCGTAAAGCAAATTCAACATGTGCAATTTTACTGAAGGAGCAAAACGGAGTGAAGTTTAATTTTTAAATCCCTCCATAAATGTTTAAAAACCTCCTCCACAGACATAACTCGGGGTGGAGAATTGCTAAATGTCTTTATAATTGACTTACTTTTATTGAACACTTTTTTTAAATCTAAAAACTATTCACATTAAATGTTATTGAGCCTAAAAAAACTCAGCCATAAAAACCTGCCATGTATGATTTATCTGTAGTTGTTGCACTTCTAATCATCTTTGCACAATAATGGTCTCACCCTTGATGCTTCCTCCAGGCAGGCGTCAATTAATGAAGAACAATTAAGAAAGGTACCATGAACATTTATCTCTTTTAATTAATGGGCAGCAGACTGGGAACACAGATGTGTTACATCGCTTTGCTGCTTAAATACGCAGGTGATGAATATTAGTAATAGAAAGGCATCAAGTGACAAATCTCAAAGTATTGTGTACCATAAATTAGGGCTGAGCAATATATCGATATTTTATCGCTGTCATGATGTGAGACCAGACATTGTCTTATTGAAATATACAGTATATACATATTGAAATATGGCATACTGTAAGTATGAGGTCAGATCAGTCTCAATGTGCACAATTACACACAGATGATTTATATATAAATTATTCTCTCCATACAAATATTTTTCAGTTTACACAAAAATAGTCATAGTTGTATATAAATGTAAAAAAAATAAAAATAAAATAAGGTTCACAGATATATTTCTGAAGCACACAAATATGTCTCGGTTTAACCAAATGTAATAGAAATCCACAAATATATGTGTTTAAAAGTATTTAAAGTAAGTATCAAAAACATATTTGGATTATGTGTAAACTTCACGCCATCTGTGTGTGGGTTTTATGAGACTCCCCTGACGTGCACCAATCTGTAAATGCATGTTCAACAGTTTGGATATAAATGTAAAAACATCCAAATATGTTTCTGATGAAACTTGCAAATACTTTTAAATACATTTGTTTGTGGATTTCTATTACATTTGTATAAAGCAAGACATATTTGCATCAGAAATATATTTTTTAAGCAGATTTTTTTTCATTTAAATACAACAAACTATTTTTGTGTGCATTGAGAAAGATTTTTGTGGAAAGTCAGTTATGTATAAATACAACACAAAATACATTTGTGAATCTTCCTACGTGGATTTGTGAATATTGAGACTGATCTCACCCCATATATAAGTGAAAATGCTGCATTACAGCAAAGTGATGATTTTCTGAACTTACCAGACTGTTCTAGCTGTTTGATTATTTGCCTTTACCCACTTAGTCATTATATCAACGTTATTGATGACAATTTATCAAAAATATTTTGTGAAAGCTCCAATAATCAACCCTAGGATATTGTCGCAGTATGGATGTCAAGGAATGTGATGAAAAGTATAAAGATATTTGATTTTCCCCATATCACCCAGCCCTAATACTTTTTTATTATTAGAAGGATAAACCCCTTGAGATGAACCATCTCATTTTCAAGGGGGTCCTTACACAGATTAACAGAAGATACAGTACATGAGGCAAAACAACACAAATCTCTTCCCGAATTTCCCTCCGGGGATTAATAAAGGTTCATCTTATCTTATCTTATCTTATCTTATCTTACAAATAAAAAACTTAAACTTTATTGCATTCATCATGTACAGTTGTAGAAGACGTATTCAGAAACATTACTGAAATAATACCGCAGTGTAAAAATACGTCTTTACAAGTAAAATCATTCAAATTCTTACTTGAGTAAAAGTACAAAAGTATTAGAATCAAAATATATTTAAAGTATCAAAAGTAAAAGTACTTATTATTATACAGAATGTACCATTTCAGAATAATATGTTATATTATTGGATTTTGATTATTGATGCATTAATGTGTTCATCACATTAATATTGTAGCTGGCTATGGTGTGGCAAATTATAGATGCTTAACTGTCGGGCAGCTTACTCGAAAATAATATAGCATAATTTACTAGTTGATTCAGATTATTAACACAAAATATACATCTGTAGAGTAACTAAAGCTGCCAGCTAAATGTAGTGCAGTAAAAAGTACAATAGTTCCCTCTGAGGTGTAGTGCAGTAGAAGTATAAAGTAGCAGAAATTAGAAATACGCAAGTTAAGTACTGTACAAGTACCTCAAAATTGCACCTAAGAACAATAATTGTGTGGATGTACTTAGTTAGATTACATCTCTGGTCATATACAAGTGCATATATAAAATTTGACCTTTAATTTGACCCATCCTAAGCATTTAGGATGAATTTAGGACTCTTAGACATGCAGGCAGGAGAAGCTGGAGATTGAACCAACCTTGTGGTTAAAGGACGACCCGCTCTGCCAACTGAGCCAAAAAATCAATACCAAAATACATACAGTAAATAATAAATGTCCAATTAAGAGGAGCATTTTATTCAGTATTTCGCATATTTGGACAAAATGTTTGGCTATACCACACAAGGTTGAATTGAATATTATTGCAGGATAAAACAATGAATTTATAACAAAAGATGTGTTTCAGGAATTTGGTTTGTGTAGGCTACATGTTTTTGTTTGCACAAACCACATTCCTGCACAGAGAAACCGAGCCCCGACTATAATTTCTTTAACAACTCAGTAAAAAATCTCTTCAACAAGTCAATGTGAAAAAAACGGAGACTGAAAAATGAGTCTAAACAAGACTCGAATACCAGAAAAACCACATACCTCGATCCCACAAACACAGCAAAGGAAAATCAACCAATAAATCAGGGTGTCAAGCAAGAACTTAAGAAACGTAGGGAAACTCAATTACTGTGTGATTTCTCTCTTTAGCAATTCTGTCTCCATCCTTTTCAAATGGACGGGTCTACGACGGCACTTAGATATTCAGTTACACTGAAACAGTGTTTGAGAAGCTATCCGTGAGCTAAGTGAGTTATTTACTGAGTTGACACTTGGAAGAGGAGAGTGGAAACGACCGGCGGGGGGTTGGTGCTGCAGCACAGACGGACCGTTCTCTTCCTCCCAGGAGCTGTCTGTGTTTGAACATACTGTATGTTCCACCTGCACTCATGTACAAGTCACATCTTAAAGCAGCAGTGGGTAAGACTGGAGCAAATATGATTAAAACGTTATTTTTAGGAGGAAAATCAGAGCTGAACTGGAGTCTGCCATCTCTGAGCAGCTGTCAATCACTCGTGAACGCCAATCAAACGGTCAAACTAGGTAGCGCTGATCAGACATGGATCAATATTTTGTTAATGTAATGTTTTCAGAAACACGTTTTAGTGTACTGAAAAATTAGAAAGTTTGTGAAAGTTTAAGGTCAGTTGAGGAAATACCAATCACCACCCACCAGCCGGAGCAAACTTTCTCATTTTATAGCTAAACAGTAACTACAAGATGTTTCTGAAAACATTTGAAGAGAGAAATAGTCATTACAGTAACAGAATATTGATTCATATTTGATCAGCTCTGCCTAGTTTGACAGTTTGATCAGAGTTTGCGAGTGATTGACAGCTGCCTCCGTTGAATGAACAGCCAACAGGAACGCTCTCTCTCTGATTGGCCAAAGTCTTTTTAAAGATGTTTTAAATCCTGGAAACAGAGCCCTGAGGAGGTGCAGAAGTCTAGGTTTCTCTCAGAGCACTTGAATTAAAATATGCTGAAAGGTTAATATTCTGCCTACTGCAGGTTTTAACTAATCTGGCATTATTTATTTATTTAAGTCATTTAAAGGCCAAATGTTTTCTGTATTGCATGAGACCAAACAGCTACAAATCAAAAGCATTACAATCCCGACACTAAAGATTTGCTCTCATGGTGTATCATGTGTGCCGTTTGTGTCTTTCAACAGGTTTTGGCGGCATTATGGTTCTCTGTCCCGCCACCTGATGGCGCTCAAGCTCCAGCACTACACCAAGTTTCTGTTTGTACGAGACCCTTTTGTTCGACTTATCTCGGCTTTCAGGAACAAGTTTGGAAGGTGTGTGTCTAGGAGTGGATGGTTAGACAGAGGGTGTGTGTGTGACTGTGTTTGTGTTGAGGGTGAGGCTGAGGAATGGAGAGGCGTACATACACTCACATCCAAAAAAAAAATAAAAAAAGACTGATGAGTCTGATGAAGAGCAGTCATGCTTGAAACACAACTGTGCAGTAAATTAGTGAACACTGGAGCTATTTATTTGTTTATTCTATTAGACTGATAAATGGCTTTCCCTTGTGATGGAACAGCAGTCAAATCGTGTTTGAATTGTGTGTATTTGTGTGTGTTTTAAGGCCCAACGAGGACTTCTACAAGCAGTTTGGTTCTGTCATGCTGCGTCGTTACGGTAATGTGTCAGGCAGTTTGCCAGAGACGGCGGCGGAGGCATTTGCAGCAGGAATCAAACCCACGTTTCAGCAGTTTATCACCTACCTGCTGGACCCAGAGACTGAGAAGGAGAGTATCTTCAACGAACACTGGCGGCAGGTATTTGCCTTGCACAGGAGTGTGAATCTTTGACATCATTTTTTGAGACAACTCTATTTTGTGAGATCACTATATGCTTACGTACCCCTTCTGGCGGGCTGCACGGTGGTGCAGTGGTTAGCGCTGTCGCCTCACAGCAAGAGGGTCGCAGGTTCGAATCCGGGCTTGGGACTCTTCTGTGTGGAGTTTGCATGTTCTCCCCGTGTAAGCGTGGGTTTTCTCCGGGTACTCCGGCTTCCTCCCACCGTCCAAAGACATGCTGTTTAGGTTAATTGATGACTCTAAATTGCCCGTAGGTGTGGATATGAGCGTGAATGGTTGTCTGTCTCTATGTTGTCTGTCTCTATGTGCCCTGCGATGGACTGGCGACCTGTCCAGGGTGAACCCCGCCTTCACCCAACGCCAGCTGGGTGCAAGCTGGGCGCCCAGAACAAACAAACCAAATGCTGGCACTGGAGAGCCTTTTTGTATTTTTATGTTACCTGAAGGCCGCCATAATTCTTCGACATGCTTGTAAAACTGCAGTAACGTGAGCTGCAGAGTGCAAAAATGTGGCACCGGCAGCGTTGCGCACAACAAAATGGCAAGTACCTCCGTAAATGGAGCATGCACTACAAGCATGCACAGAGGCATTTATGCTCAGCACATTGTTCAGTCCAATATGCTCAGAAACACCAGCGGGTCATACAAACTAAATATTCTGTGGATAAGCAAGGAGTCAACGAGTGCTACCAGACAGGCAAGTCGGCTGCCTAGCAACAATGGTAAACACAGACTTACTGCCAAAAATTTGATTTGTGTGCTGTAATTATTACTGGCGCTTACCTCCAAGTCAAATTACTTTCTGTCTCTCTGCGCTCTGAACAGTTGTACAGATGTCTGTACAGGTGAACCAGCTTGGCCAGTCTTCCCTCGAAGGCAACCATATTGACTTGAAAGGGGCAGCTCATGGAGTGGGCGCGTTGTTACAAAAGTTCAAAGGTGCATGACTGAGTATTGCGACAACTTGCAGAGCCTTCGCGCACTGAAAGCCACAGTGACGTAATATCGTAGCATGCTTATGGTTATTAAGGATAACGAAGTGAAAGGTGTTACCATGGTTTTACACTCGGTGGGTCACGTTACTGAAGCTTTGGAAAGGGAGGAGTGAGCGGAGGGGTTCTAAGCTGGTTGCAGTCTACAACCACAACACTAAATGCCACCAAATCCCACACACTGTACCTTTAATTGTCTTGACATATGTCTCTGCTCAGTTGCATTGAAGTTTTTACTTATTTCATGTTTTATTCTCTGATATGCTCTTTATTTTGTGCTATTTATATGATCACTCAGGAAGGCAGTGTCACCAAAAACACAGTAAACACAGATGAGGAGTTCAGCTGTGTAACCTGTTTTTCATGTATGCCAATATACTGTACACACACATGTATTAAAAACACCCAAGGGACAGAGGCAGCTATTACAAAGTCAGTTTAAAAATTGTAGACCTGCTTTTTGTGTGTTTCAGGTATACCGTCTGTGCCATCCATGCCAGGTGAAGTATGACTTCGTTGGACGACTAGAAACCCTGGAATCAGACGCGGAGCAACTGCTGAAGCTACTGGAGGTGGATCATCTGCTACGCTTCCCTTCAGGGGCTCGAAACCGAACTGCAGCCAGCTGGGAAAGTGACTGGTTTGCACAGATTCCCATAGCAATGAGGAGAGAACTTTACAGGCTGTACGAACCAGACTTTGAGCTGTTTGGCTATCCCAAACCTGACAGCATGCTCCACCAGTAGACAGCACCGAGCCAAAGGCCTGGGCGCTGCACTGTGTGTAGAGCCCACACCTCAACTACCTAATGCCTTTAAAGACCAGTCTATGATACTGTTTGTTTCATTTGCTTTGTGCATACCTCAAATGACAGAAGTGCCTGCCAGTATTATTTTATTTTTGTCATCATTTCATATCTGAAGCACACTTGCTTACAAGCTGCGTTGTCCCAGTCTGTTTCCCCATGTAAAGGCACTTTGAAAAGTATTTTGGTAAGTCATTGGGAAATGACTGGGGCTGACTGTTGGCTGACAGTCCTCTGAAAGGAAATTTGTTGTACAGAAATAAAGTGGTTTTGTAAATGTTTGACTTCCTTTTGACTAATTTACTGTGTACTGTATGTGGGAGAAGTATTTAGATCTTTTGCTTAAGTACAAACAGCAGTTGCTGTTGTGAAAATATGTAAAAATGTGAAAGTAATCCATTGCAGGTAAAAGCTCTCCATTTGATTTTTTACCTTAAAGGCTACTCCATAGACTTTACACATGGTCAGTTTAATAGTGTACCACTTAACTCTGAGATTCTCAGTGTAGACTTCTAACAAAAATCTCAAGAGACTTACTCATTTTAAGTAAAGGTTGAACTAACTGGGAACATATAGACTGAAAGATGTGGGTGATTACCACGCAGTGAGGGTGTAATGAAAATATGCTACTGCTACATTATGGGAAATGTGGGATCCAGCATTTTTGGAGTTTGACCTATAATAAAGACAGGTTATCAGGATATCTTTCCATTCTACCTTTAAAGCAGCAGTGGGTAGAATTGGAGCAAATATGGCTGACAAAGTTATTTTTATAAAACAGTCCTGACAGTAGTGGATGAGACAGGTAGCCTGAAAAAAATCATGCTCCTCTGTGTCCTCCAGTGCTCCTAATGGCATCTGCAAGATTTCACAGACCGGAGAAAAACAACCAACCAGAGCTGAGCTGGAACCTGCCATTTTTGAGCAACTGTCTCTCACAAACTCTGATCAAATGGTCAAACTAGGCAGTGCTGATCAAATATGAATCAATATTCTCAAATGTTTTCAGAAGAATCTTGTAGACAGTTTGTGATCCAGCAGCCATGTTGAGATCAGTTGAGGAAATACAGAGCACCGCCCACCAGCTGGAGCAAACTTTCTCATTTTACAGCTAAACAGCAACTACAAGATGTTTCTGAAAACATTTGAGGCGAGAAATAGGCATTATAGTAACAGAATATTGTTTCATATTTGCTCAGTGCTGCCTAGTTTGACCTTTGGTTTGGAGTTTGTGACTGACAGCTGCTGCCTCTGAACGAACAGCCAATCGGAATGCTCTCTCTGAAATGACCTGTGATTGGCCAAAGTCTCCAGTCATGAACTAAAATTTTGTCTGAAAAGGTTTAAAAGTCTAGTTTTCTCTCGGAACACTTGAATTACAATATGCTGAAAGGTTATTATTAATTTGCCCAATGAAGCCAAAATATTCTGCCTACTGCAGGGTAAAGTATACAAATAAAATACTAAAGATGCAAAATGACCTCTTTCAGAGTGTACAGTTATTATAAAAGACACTACAAAAGTAACTAAAGCTGTCAGACATGTAGTAGAGCAGAAAAGGTCGTAGTATCTCGAATTTGTACTTAAGCACAGTACTTGAGTACATGTACTTAGTTACATTTCACCACGAGTGCAGTTGGGAATGTACAGAGAGTGAACAAAAAACAATAACGCCCTCTACTACTTTCTATTGCACAAAAAGGCGCTCTTGTTGCGTTCACAACTGTCCTGCTGTCTGTTTCCACGTGTTCCAGTCATTTCTACAGCCCCTCCCCTTCTGTTACAACCCTCTCCTCCCATTGGCTAAGCGTCCTGTCACTCAGCGCATAGGGGGCGGATGTATCCCGCCCTCCCTCCCTGCTTGACAGTTCTCCCCTGACGTCACCGGTTCCGTCCCAACACGGAAATATGGAGTAGTGTCAAACGGCTGCGTTGCTGTTGTTATGATTTAGAGCGGTACTGTTAGCTTAGCTTTCACCGTGTTTGTTGGCAACCTGGGCGGCGTTAGCGATGTTAAACGGCCGGTGTTAGCTAACTTTGTGATAGATGGACGCCGGCGGTAGAAATGGAGAGAGACTTCGACCTCTGTTGTTAGTTCAATAGCTTCAGTCCTCCGTTTGTTCACAGCCATGAAACAAAGTGTTTTGGGGGTCATGGGGGCTCTTGGACGCCTGCTTCTGTCCCTCCTCCTGCTGTGCTGGGACGGCAAGCTATTTCAGGTAAAGTCTGTAACGTTAGACTGTGTGTGTTTGTGTGTGCGTGGTGTTTTTGTTGTTAAGACTTCTTGCTATTTATGTGCAGCAGAAACCGCAACTGGCATCCCGCTGCGCTTCTGTGTCTATTTCAGGCTCGAGTGAAGTTGCCATGATATGGTGATAGGACGTGTTGTCCAAATTGCCAGAAGAAAGTTAATACTGTGTGTGTGTGTGTGTGTGTGTGTGTGTGTGTGTGTGTTAGTCAGCCACTTAGTGTCAGCGCGCGTGCGTGAGCGTCTCTGTGCACGTATTCTTCAGTGTTGGGAATGGTGGGCTCGTACCAGTGAGTGCTGTTCAGTTCTGGGTTGCCAGTTGCCACCTGTTGGTGGGTAAATATGGGAGTGGTGAGCACACAGGTTCTCGGCATAGAGTTTGGTGTTGGGTGGTGGAGGGGGAGGAGGAGGATAAGGATATCCTGCTAAATGAGGAACACAGAGTAGTTATTAGAGCAGAAACGTACTGCAGGACTTGACTGTCAACCCCTGGCAGAGCTGACACACCCACTGACACCCACTAGCACACTGATACCCACACACAGGCTGTAATAAAGCTATGCTGAAATCTCAGATACATGACACGAATGGCCATCAGACAGCTGGCTTAAAGTTTCTCTCCCTCTCTCTCTCTCTCTCTCTCTCTCTCTCTGTTCCTGGCAACCCATCAGGTTGCAGGGGTCAGATCAGTCACCCTCCCAGAATCCCTCCTGTTTGTCTCCACAATGGACGGTAGTTTGCATGCTGTCTCCAAACAGTCAGGAGACATCAAGTGGACCCTAAGAGAAGGTTCATGCACATGAATGTCAAAACTGTTCCCTAAATTTTTATTTTGAAATATGTCTCATGAAACTGTTCTTTGGTTTCTTTCAGACCCCATTATTCAAGTACCTGTCTACCTCACAGAGTGAGTAACGCACATACCGATGCAAGTACACTAACATAATATACACACATGTAAACATGCACATAATGTGCTCATAGCACAAGCACAGTATCAAGAACTGTCAAGTACCAAAAGTTTGCAGATTTGTAGCCTTGTTTACTCATGCTTGGATCACATAGTTCCTAGTTTCAATCAAAATATTGACAATTTTACTTTATTTTATTTATCTTTTTTTTTTTTTTAGGAAAGCATTTATTAGTCAAAGTAATTTAGAGTTGATTATTAATCAAGTAGTTGTCAATTATTAAATTAATTGGCAACTATATTGATAATCAATCAGTTCTAGTATTTTTTTTTTTTAATAAAAAGGTGAAAATTCTCTGATTCCAGGTTCCTGAATGTGAATATTTTCTGTTTTATTTGCACACACCTAATCCAATCAATGGACTGATGTATGAATGTTGTTTTTGTAGGCCGGGTTTTCTCCCAGACCCTAACGATGGCAGTCTGTATGTCCTGGGTGGCAAGCACAAGGAAGGCCTGATGGTAAACAATGCAGTGTGTCAGTGTCAATGCAGTGTGTGTGTTTTGGTGTGTCAGTTTTCACTTTATGACCCCCATTGTTTGGATGTACCTGCAGAAACTGCCCTTCACCATCCCAGAGCTGGTTCAGTCCGCTCCCTGCAGGAGCTCTGATGGTATGCTCTACACAGGTGAGACATTGTGTGTGTGTTTGAGGCCGTATGATATATAAAGGATAATGTACAGCAAGCCGGTCATTGTTGTGAGATGAGCCCTGACAGGGGTTTTCTTTGTCACATGGCCCCGAAGGGGTTTATTTCACAACAATGACCTGTGAGCTGTACATTATCCCACTTATTACTCAGCTACTTACTTAGGAAATCAATAATTTGACACAAAAATGGGTCTAACATCAGAATTGTGCCCATAGCAACGTCTGTTATACATAGCAACAGTCTGCTATAAAGATATAACACACTGTAGAATGCTGTGATAGATAGAGCTGTGTAATAAGCAGAGACATACAGTATATGATCTACTTTATCATTGTGTGCGAGACAGTTGTCACAGATGAAGAATGACGAGGCATAAATATTTGACATACTTCAATGCTGTTGGTTAATGTATGTTTGTGTCTGTCTGTGTTTGTACTTGAAGGTAAAAAGCAGGATGTATGGTTCGTGGTGGATCCTGAGACGGGCGAGAAGCAAACCAGTTTAACCACCTCCTCCTCTGAGTCCATCTGCCCCAACACTCCTTTGCTCTACATTGGACGCACAGGTATGTCGTGCATGCTAACGTACACACACACACACACACACACACACACACACACACACAAACACACAAACACACAGAGATGGTTAAGGTATTCATGCATCTATCTTGGATGACTGTTTATGAACTGTACCTGTGTTTTTGCTCCAGAATACATGGTTACCATGTTTGACACCAAGACGCAGGAGCTGCGATGGAACGCCACATACAATGATTACTCTGCTCCACCTTACGATGACAAACAAGACTACAGTATGTCAGTCACACACACATTCAGTTATGAAGGGCTAATTAGCTTCAATATCAGTATGATGACACCCTTGCAGAACCTGTTTTGCGATACGTAAGACCTGTATTTGTATACCTGTATGCCTAGAATAGGTGCTCAAAGAGGTTTGAGGAGACTTACAGTATTACTGTGTGGAATGAAGAAATACACCAGTGTAGAGTCTCTTCACTTCATTAACTATAATATTTCAGTCAATGCAAAGTTTCGTTTTAATCTTTTTTTTCAAGGTCAAGAGTCCACTATAAATGTCCTTTTTATGATATTCAGAGCATTAATACAGCAGCAGCAACTATTGTATATGTAAAGATATAGAGGAGTAATGTCTACCTGACCATTAAGTGCATGTTCGTGCCAGTACACTGCGCTCATACAGCGGGTAGTACTGATACCGCCATCCTCACTGATGGCTTTGTGGCGGATGTGTAGCATTCACCCTCTTGTTCCCCTCCAGGTTAACACTGTTAGCTCTGTCTGCACTGTTGCCATTATTTGCACTGTTTGTGCTGTTAAGGTCCAGACACACCAATTCAACATCAAAGAACTAGCGGCGATGAAGGCTGGTTGTTGCGTTGCCTGCAAAAAGTTGCACTCGAACACACCGCAAAAACTATAGCTGACGGCCAACTACCACATACTGTATGTTCTGCTCCTGCGTGAGATGAAATAACTCTCCACACCAGCAGGTGGCAGTAGTCTGTATTCATCATTCAAAAAAGGAAACCGGAAGACCGAGGATGGCAGAAATACAGGTTGTTGTTATGAAACAAAGCTGCATTTGCAGACCATGTTCACACAACTCTCACTCACCATTTAGCTTCATTCCAGATGGCCATGTCATTCTGAAAATATCTGTGTATTTAATACCTGTTCTAAGACGTGTTCTACCTGTTGCACCTCCAGAGATGGCCCATCTTGTGTCGAGTGGTGATGGTCTCGTTGTGACGGTTGACAGAGAGACAGGTAGGGGGAGGTGTGTGGTTTTCACTATGTGACTATTTGATCATTTTATATGTGTGAGGTTGATGTGCTTCGTTATATCATCTCTACCATCTCGTAAGGCTATAAGCGCTGTTGTTTTTTTTGTGCTCTAGGTGACGTCTTGTGGAGTCAGAACTATGGATCGCCCGTCATTGGGGTCTATCTGTACTCTGGCGACTCGCTAAGACACGCCCCCCACCTGTCCCTCGCCATGGAAACGCTACGCTTCCTCACATTCTCCTCTGCCAACGACAAGACAGACGCACACTCGACATTGAAGTGGAGCTATCAGTTTGTGAAAGAGCAAGCCAGCACTCAAACACAACTTGTGTAAGAGAAACTGTATACATACATACATGCGTACGAAAGAGCTTTAAGAGCCTGGCAGTGCTGTGTGATTATTTTTATCAAAGTGGTAGCTAGAGGGCTCTCAGACTGCACAAAGCTCATCTAACTTTTTTCCAATTTGCTCCTACAACCTACTTAAAATCTAAGTAAGTGATGATTCACGAAGAGGAGTCCTAATAGACCCAGCAGACCAAGAACTGCTGAGTCTGTTATTTTCTCTATCAGGATACCTCAGGTTATATTGTATATCACTTGCTCATCCACTTATTACAGGCAAAAAGATAAACTGTGTTAAAAACACTACCTGTTTTTAACCTGTTCCACACTCAGTCGACTTTACTGTCTGTCGGAGGCCGTAGCAGGATCAGTTTTAAAGCCAGAGTGAAGGTACAGATATCATAGAAAACTAGAAAACCTAAAGAACCATGTCATGCTATCTTGTCAGGAAGGAAGCTAAATAGTGCTCCAACATCAGGCAAAATTTTAGCAAGGAAAAACTGGCCATTTTCAAAGGGGTCCCTTAACCTCTGACCTCAGTTATATGACATCAGTTCATATTAGAATGAAATGCAGTTTGGGGCAAAAAAATACCTTCTATTCTAAAAGGGTGGGTTTGAATATTTCTGCATACTGGGGTCCCTAAACAGACTTGGAATTACATAAACTGGGTATCACTGTAAACCTAAGACTCTTGTGGATCCAATGAGCCCAACTGTATTCATGTGTGATAATGTTAGTCTCCATAGTAGCCATTTCATATAGTGAAACCATTTTTTTGAAACTTGACTGTATAAAATGACCTGTGGTGACCTCTAGGATAATCACAGCCCCATGAAACATTACAACTGCAAACTAGAGACCTAGAGCATTCAGAGGATGGATGGCTTTCCTTGCTAGATTGACAATAAGAGGATTTCTGAGCAGTTTCCAAAACAGAACTACGGTAATCAAAATCCAATTGCAGAAATCTCCAAATGTCAAAAGTTTTTGATACCAAATGTTGCAGCATAGCTTTTTCTATGGTGTTCCTCAAGGTCTTACTGACTTATTGTGATATTTTGGAGGGATTATTGATCATTTTTATCAATTTTCAATGGGTAAAAATGGTTGAATTTAGCACCGAATCTGTGTAACAACTGGTATCAACCCATAAGTTGCTGCAGGAACTTAGGAGACATCACAGAGTATGGGGATAGTCATCATATACTTCTATCACAATGTTCTAAACCCTTATACACTTTCACAATTTATTTTAATTTATAATGAATGAATGAATTGCATTATTTTTGATTCATGACTAGAACAACTTTACACAGTACTGATCTGCATCTCAAATTATTCTTCAGGTTCCCAGCTTTCAGATGATGTACACCAATTCTTTGTGACATTTACTGTTGACCTGCTATCTCCCCCTAAAGACCCCCTGTACCCCCCTAAAAAAGACTAAAACAGGTCTATGAAAAACGGATGGGGTTGAAAAGGTTAAAGGTTGCTTGTGGTCCGTTTATCCCTTGGTTAGGTCTGTTTCGCCAATGATAGTTAACTGGTAATGCAGCATGAAATACTAGTACTGCAGTTTAATATAACGTACCTGCTGCGCTGATGTACAGCAGTTCTTAAACTGCTGGATGGAACTATGTTGGAAATGTCTAGTTATATGTTTTAAAAGACTTGCCAGCCGATCAGAAACAAATATTTTCTGTGGCAATAATGTAATGAAAATGGTAGTCTGTATCTTCATTCTTTTTCGTCATAGTGTACTGTGGAAATCATAACATCTAATCAGTTATTTCTTGTCCTGAGACCAATCGATCCCTTCTGTTTAATTAAAATAGTCTAGTACATATTTGAGGTATCCTTATAAATAAAAAATAACCTCACTGGTGGAGAGAATAACCTGTCTTTGTTTTTTCTTTAAGACCTACTCTCTATGTAGGAAAACTGGACTCTCACCTCTACGCCTCTATTTCCCTTGTCCACCATGGAGTCTCGTTAGTGGTGAGTTATTTGTTTTTTTTTTTTCTTTAATCACATTCACGCACCCAGTTTCCTTATTCATCCAAGTCATGCACCTGTGGTGATTCTCCCTCATGCTTTAACAGAACTCTATTAGTTATGACAGTGCATCAGATATCAGGTGTGTCAGACAGAGATGAACTGATAATAAACAAGGTAATAGCAAGACGTATGTGAATGATTTGTGCTTCTTGTTGCTGTGGCAGCCTCGGGGACTGACTTTGGCTCGAATCGAGGGTCCGATGACGGCCGGAGTGACGGTCAGAGAGCGAGGGGAGTGTGAGATCACACCGGTCACTGATGTGCGCTATCCGGCAGGGAGCACAAGCAGTCAGAAAAACCACTGGCTGCTGATAGGTAACACACACACACACACACACACACACACACACACACACACACACACACACACACACACACACACTACTGGATTTAGATTTTAGTGGTCACATGTTGTCACAGCTTCAAGTGTATTCTGTAAATAGTATTTCCAAACCACAGAGTAATTATTAAGGTTCTGTATTTTCTTGTAAAATATTATTATTAAAATGAAAACAAGGTATTTAATCCCTGTTGTTGTCTTCCTAATAGCACAGAAGCTGCTTGTTCCATGGGAATAATTTTTTATTTATGAACACTGTTCACATTATAAGAACAATAAGCAAAAATCAAATAAAAAGCAAAACATACAATAATGTACTTAGAATATGACAACAAAAAGATCTCCTTGGCTAAATGAATAACGTAACACTTCATTTTACGGGCCTGCAAATTTCATGGTAATTAGGTGATAATTAGCAAGTAACCTGTTTGTAATTTCTTTGGAATTACTGGCAAATGACCAAATTTACCTCAAAATTTATCAGAAATTGCTTTCTTATAAATATAATTTAATAATTATATTCAGCTGTTTCTTAATAGCTGGTAATTTATTTAATACAAAAGAATACAAAGTTAATTGATATGCTTTATTGCCAGAATCTGTTGATAAATAGATAATAATTAGCAAATAACTTATTTGAAGTTTCTAAAAAACTCCCTGAGTCATTATATTAGTTACCAGGTTATAGTTGTGTGGACAATAAGTCCCAGTAGTGAGATTTGTGCCTGATCAGAAGTGTCATCTATTAGTTTTGATTTTCCACCTCTGATGAAGAGCAGCACACTGCTGCTTCTCAAGTCTAAGGGCCCTATTTTAACCATTATATGCTATTTTAGCATTGTCCACAGGAGGCTTTCTTTAAAAAAAGAGTTAAAGTAGAAAAAGAAAAGAAAATACATACGCAAGCATGATAAAAACATACACAAGACATAAAATACAGGTGTGTCTACAGGGGTATTAGGTGTGTTTGTTTTCTTTTAGCCCTGATTTAATACTTTTATTATATTATATATAATATATATTTATATATATTAAAACATTAAATGTGTGTTTCATGTTTAGTTCAGTTAGACGGTTCCATTATTTAGTTTCTTTAACAGAGAAGACTGAAGTTTTTAATGCAGTGAGACAGTTACCATCTATTTAGGCCCGTTTGTTGACTGTATGCTGCTGTCTTGTAACAAATTCATTTAGAAATAAACTTTAAGTTGAAATAGCTTATGAACCTTTCAAAGCTTTTTGAGTTGTATGGAGTAGGTCTTCTGTTCTACAAGATGTGGGTATTTAACAATATTGACAATGAGTCCAGCAGTGAGACATTTTTCTGAAGCCTAGTTTGTAATGACCTTTTTACTTAGACTACTAAGGTCCTTAAGAGGTAAGTAACATGTTTACTTCAGGGATATATCCAACATAGAGGGATGTGAACTGATACTAAAAAGCAGGTTTCCTGAGATGGCTGTTGCTTCTTCCTTCCAGAAACCCTGAATAGAGGGGCAAGAACAGAAGACATGAGCATGATCAACCATGAGTTCTCCACATTCCCTCCAGCAGCATAGCTGAGTTTATTTAGACTTCTGTTTGGGAGAGATAAAAAAGCAAATCAGGTTTTTCCAACAGAGGTCTCTCCAGGTCCGGGAGTTGGTGGAGGACGACTGGCACTCAGCCACATGTCTTCAGCTATTTCAATGTCAAGCTGTTTTTTTCCATCATTAGGGAGTCTAAGCACTGAGATTAAACAAGCAAATATCACAATAATTTAAGCTTTGAAAATCTCACTTTATGTTCAGCTTGAAAGCAAGAGCTCAGGCTCAAGAAGAAAGGTCACAAAGTTCCCTCGAAACCAAAATATCTCTTTGATTTATTGACCAGAAAAGAAAGTGACCCCAACCTCCGACACAAACGCAGACACTCAAACAGCTATAAATGCATTTTATCTGTGTGTTTTTAGGCCACCACGAGCTGCCTCCAGTGGCTCACACTACCATGCTGAGGGATTTCCCAGTCGGCCTGCAGCATTCTGGTGAGGCCGTCATCCCCCCTCGACCTTCTGCCTCCTCCGCCTCCCCTTCCTCCTACTACCATCAGCGCTACGTGAGTCACTTCTGCAGTCTATACCTGAGAGTTGGTAAATCACAGGAATAATCCCCCTCTATCAGGTTATTAATGTCTGTTATAGCACACTTGAAGCGGTCTCAGAGACCGAGGCATTAATGTGATAAACTACTAAATGCCCCTTTAACGTCCACTTTCATTGTAAACTGTTTTACAGAGATCAATGACGACAAACGCGGATCAAAACAAATCATTAATCCTCATTATATTTCCATTGTCTCTCATCTCTGTTGTCTTATGGTGTCCTTCATTTCCAGAGGGTTTCTGGTAGCCATAGCGACAGTAATACAAACAGAGGAGGGGCTGATGGGAGGACAACAGGACCTTCCCAGAGGCCGGCCACTGTGCTGCCTGTCTATATGACTCAGGACCGTTTGACTCTGGCTGTTCTGACGCTGCTGCTGGGAGGATGGCTGGCCTTCGCACTCACGTACCCCGTTGTGAGTTTGTGTCTGTCTGTTGTTAAGGTGCAAATGTGTTTATAATGCAGTATTTGAGGCTTATTCTCAAAGATGTGAACAACTGATGTCAAACTGCACCAATATCAAGCAAGGTTAATCGTTTTAGTTTTCAGAGTACGTTTTCTTTTAGTTTAGTTTCAGTCCAGTCAATCAGTGAGGTTTAGTTTTAGTTTTTATATATCTAGTTTTCTTTTTGTTGTAATGGTATAATGTCTCATACATACATACAAAACACATGGTTGGAGAACTGTGTAGTAATAAGGGCTTTCCCAAAACCGCAACCATTGCCATGGTTAGTATTCAAATGCTTTGTTTTTTGTTTCGAATGTCATTCGATTGACTACAACATTTAATTTCTGTTCTTGTTATTCACTTCTACAAGACTAGACTGTGTGTGAAAAACAACAGGGATTAATTGTGAAGCAGTCACACAACAGCGCCATCACCTGGAATGTCAAGTCCGTTCAATTTCTGCAAAAAATTCATGCTGTCTCCTTTTTTCGGTCATAGTGTAGCTAAAAAACTAAAACTGAAATGAATTTACGTTTTTACATTTTTATTCATGTATTTTTTTTTAACCTCGCAATGTAGTTTCAGTTTAGTTTTACATCAAGGATATCATTTTTATTGAGTTTCAGTTCACAACATTATTTTTGACTGCTTGTTTTTGTTTCAGTTATAGGTGTACTGTATTAACCCTGATATCAAACATAAGTGATATACAAGCAAGACATTAAAGGCTTCCTGTGGAGGTTTTAACCTGTGGCGGTGCTATGGAGCTGTTTTTCTGTGAGCGGATCCTTGTTTTGTTTATTTCGTGCACACTTACAAGGATGTGGGTCACCTGTAGACAGCCCTGCAAATGGTTTCACACTACTCCACTGATTATGTCGCGGTAATAATGAACCAGAATAGTCAGAACAGAAGAAGACTGATGGCTGCTAAACAGGAATGTAAACAATGCTGGGTTTAAAAAAAACAAACAGTTTTGCAAATGTGTTATGAGGAAGGAAATGTATTTAATGCATTTTTTGGCCTTAAGGACAGAAAATGTGTTTGGTGAGTGTCAGTGAATATAAACACATCTTTTGTTTGTTTATATGAAAACTCCACAGGGCTCATTTAACTAGCTGTAACTCTGACTAAACTCCTATATTGGCTGTATTTCTGTTGGGTCTGCTGAGGCTGCTCTCAGCGAAGCACTTGGAAACCACACAAATATGTTTTCTAATGGTTTTCTCACCATAATGTTATAGAAATAGCTCTATGTGATGTCTCCTGTGTTAGACATTTGACTTATTATTAACAGGGATAAGAAAAACTAAACAAAATGAAACCTGAAATGCAAAATACATCCACCAATTCATGTCATCGTGTTTACTTCAAAGCTCAATGATCTAATTAGAATTTGGAGCAATACATTTTAATATTGATAAGAATAAAAACATATTTGTAAAGCAAAACTTCTCCAAAGTGCTGTGCTCCTAGGTTCAGATGCACTATGCTTACAGTGTAGAAATAATGGTAAATTCATGCATTAATCAGCTTATCTAATGGTCCATAATTTGTGAATTGCAGTTCAAATGCCTCTTTCTTTTATCAGCATTTTAAGGCTTTTACCACATTGCGGCTGAATGGTTGTTGTGTTTTTCTTACAGTGCTGCAAAGCAGACTTTTATAATCTTATAAATCTCTTTCACAGAGAAGCGCTCCAGTTATTCGTCCTCTTTGATACTGATCTCTCCATCAAACTCTTCTGTCTTCTAACAGCGTTTAATGTGATCTGTATCTGTGTGTGGTTCTCCAGCGTGCAGCTCATCAGCTGAAAGCTCAACAGCAGCTGGAGGAGGCGTTTGAGTCTCGTCTCCAGCTCATGCAGACCAACATGCAAACCAGCATGCAGACCAATGTGCAGACAGTGACCTTGGTTTCCACAGACACAACCCTTTCTACCGACACAAACCTCTCTAGTGGTAAGTAACTTTTAAAACAAGTTCTCTATTATGCCGTATTCCCTGCATTTAATGACCCAGGGGTCTAGTTCAATGATGAAACATTTTCCTTTGCATTGCACTTATTAAAATGCATAAAAGCACTGAAGCAGCATATTTTCTCAAAGCCTAGAAAGCTTGAATATATTATTCATTCTGTGATTAAACTGAGTTCAGGAAAAAGACACATTTATACTGTACTGTATATCATTTCTGTATCCAGACTCTCAGCCTGCCTCTGCTGACCCTCCACCCAGTCCTCACACTCAGAGCAGCAGCATCTCTGATGGAGATACAGATGACAATGCTGGGGACAAACTCACAGCAGGTAACACATTAAACTGCGTGTTATTTCCATCATGATTAGAGAAATGTCTTGCTGCTTCATCCGTCCTTCCTACGTCTCTCAGGAGGAAACAGTGAGGAGGTGCAAGTCGGCAAAATCTCCTTCACACCATCTGAGGTGCTCGGACACGGCACAGCGGGAACTTTTGTCTTCAGGTACAATATAGCCACTTTTCCATACATGTGTGCTGGCTTGGCTTGACTTGGTTTGACTCACGTCAGTTCAGCACGGCAGGGATTTGCATCTTCATTACAACAGGGCTATCTACTTGAGGGTGTGTGTAATCATGGCTGTGACTAGTGGTCAAAGAAGCGGCTGTAAAATGGTGATAAACATATTTCATTTCCTGCACTCGTCATAATAATAGTTTTGCTGCTTTTATTCTTCTTACCTGCAACATCAGTAAATTTGTTTTTAATTGAAGAATAACTGCCAACAAACCCTGCTACTTTAGAGATACACACATTTAATTTCACATAAATTCTTCAGAGTAAAATTCCCCAGTTATTTTGTTATATAAAAGCTTTGATTATGAAGCAGCAAAATCAGGAAATGGGTTTTGATCAGCAGGAAAGCAGCTGCTACACAGCTGAAAGTGAAACTGTAAAATAGAGCAGATATGTGAAGCCTCATATTCGTATTTTAACACTGCTGTTTCAACAGTAAATGGTGCTTAATCAAAGGACCAAATTTGTGGATTGGCATGTTTTAGATCGTTAAATGCAAAACAGATGTACTTAACATTTCTATCAAGCATTGTCAAGCATATCATAAAAGTGATTTCTAACCATCCAGGTAGACTTCTGTTAATTACCAAATAAAGGAGGAAAAGGTGTTGTTAGCTGGCAGTTGAATGTTGAATCTTGAATGTTGAAAATCAGTGAACACACCATCAGATCAACTGTTTTCTAAACAGTCCCTGCTTGAAACTAGGGCTGCAATTTTGGATTATTTTCTTGATAAACTGATCAGTTGTTTGGCCTATAAAATGTCAGAAAATGGTAAAAAAAATGACAATCAGTGTTTCTCAAAGCCTGAGATGACATCCTCAAAGGTCTTCAGATTATCAGCTTACCATTATAGAGGAGTAAAGAAACCAGAAAATATTCACATTTAAGAAGCTGGAATCAGAGGATTTAGACTTTTTACTCAAATTACTCAAATCAATTAAGAAAATAGTTGTAATTAATAATTGACCGCTAATTGATTAAGCTCAATTCAACTGCATACTTCCACAAAAAGTATGTGACATATTCTCTGCGTAATACAGTATATACAGCATATAAATATAATCTAAAGGTGACTACTTGGTTACTAGTGTTGACGTCAGACTAATTGTAACTTTGGCAATAGGCCTTCGGCCTTGTCACAGTAGGAAAAGGACACATGTTACGGATAAAACTAATGATGGCTTTGTTCTATTTGAGTGTAACTCAGTAACCCAGTAACTCATGACAGTGAATCAACAGGCACAACACCAGGACACTGAAACTGAAGCAGCTAAATTCAGCCATCATTAATTTGATTATTTATGTATTTCCTACTGTGACATGTCAAAATGTCTCCAGTGAAAAAGGCCTAATTGGTTTTCATACTGTTGTAAAAATCAAACAGAATATTTACGGTGTGCTTTGAAACATGGAAAACTAACAAGACATATACACAGCTTTGAGATAATGGGCTAAAAAATGCGTGTTTACCAACAACCCACTGACTTTCTGAGATAAACTATATTATTCTGAGGCACATACATTACCGTGCATAACATGTTAATGCCGCTGTGTTTTTGGTACTTAAGGGGTAATTTTGATGGACGCCAAGTAGCGGTGAAACGAATACTGCCGGAGTGTTTCGAGGTTGCAGAGCGTGAGGTGCAGCTTCTCCGAGAGTCTGACACTCATCCGAATGTCATCAGATATTTCTGCACAGAGAGAGACCGCCTCTTCACTTATATCGCTATCGAGCTGTGTGCCGCCACCCTGCAACAGGTCAGCACTGTGTAGGGCTTTGTCAGTTTACTTTTTGCTATTGTTATTAAGCTGTTTGTACCATTAGCATCCTGTCTTTGAGCGTCATTTACATCCCTTAAAGGCTCTGAACACCCACACGGGTGTTTTCGTTTCATCTAGCTGATTGGACATCTTCTCGGGACGGTGTGGGTGCGACATCTTCCCGAGTCTCCTCTGGGACAGATTACACCTTTATCATGTTTTTGGTAGATTGAGATTTGTGATATCAAAGCTTGGGCCCACTTTCAACCAGATCAGCCAGAAAAAGTGAAGACAAGCACCTGGGTTGGTATTCAGACGCTTTAATATCATGTTTTTGTTTGGTTTCTGTGTGTGTGTGTGTGTCCTCTGCAGTATGTGGAGGATCCGTCCTGCTTTCCTGATCTGAATCCTATAACTCTGCTGGGTCAGACGATGTGTGGCCTCTCACACCTCCACTCACTCAACATAGGTCTGATATACACACACATATAGACATACTGTACACAAATTACTGTATGCCCCTTAATTTAGATATCTAAAAAATATTTTTCTGTCCTCCTCTCTTTCTGAAAATCCTCAATTTCTTCTTGGTCGCTCTGTTGTCTCTTCCTGTAGTCCATCGTGACTTGAAGCCTAGAAACATCCTCCTTTCTGGTCCCAGTGTGCTGGGTCGGGTCCGAGCTCTCATCTCTGACTTTGGACTCTGTAAGAAGATCCCAGACGGTCGGTGCAGCTTCTCTTTGCGGTCAGGAATACCAGGAACTGAAGGCTGGATAGCTCCAGAAGTACTGCGGGATACTCCTGGCAACAAGCCGGTAGGATGCACACAGAAGAACTGTCTTTCTTTGAACTTGTTAGCTGAAATGAAGAAAAAAATGAATAGATGATATAACGGGTTTGTATGTAGCTTGAGGGTCCATGATCCAGTTTCTAAGTCACAACATTTTCAAGTTATCATGTGATTTTTGAATGGGACATACTTTTTATTTTTAAGAGCATGGACCAAATGTCCCATAAAAGAATGAAAACCTTCATTTTTTTAAAAATAAATGAATCACAAAAATACATGTAAACCCAAGGACCTCCGAGGTAGAGATGAGTATTGTGATCCAGGGTTTTTTATCTTTACAGACAACAGCGGTGGACGTCTTCTCAGCAGGCTGTGTCTTCTACTACGTGGTCAGCAGGGGGCAGCACCCCTTTGGTGATTCATTAAGACGACAGGTCAACATCCTGTCCGGAGAATATTCACTCTCTCATTTTATGGAGGATATACACGGTGAGAACTGGTTTTCTGACTTGATTCATGTCCTCCATAATTCTTCTGCATAAGTCTCAAATAGAAAAGACTACCCCCACTGTCCTGCATTCAAAGCTTGGAGAAGTTGACAAAGGTACCGAAAGGGGCAGTCATACATTTTAGCCACCCAAAAGAAAGGCTCACCTAAAAAAAATCGACATCTGTTTAAGTGTATGCTACATTTAGAATATTTTCTCTAGTTTACAGTCTTCAATGGAGTCTGGTTACTTTGGCAAGAGCATAGATGGATAAAATGGCTTCAGTTTACTGTTGGAAAGGTGCTGTCTGACAGTAAATTAAAGCAGGGAAAATGTAGTACACTGAATGTAGTGTAGACTTTAACGGATGTTGATTTCCTTAGACGAGCCTTTCTCTTTGGTGGCTAAAATATGTTTTGCATGCCGACCATCATCTACCTTCAACTGTAGGTAATACACTGACAAAACACCTGAACGATCCCTTTAAATAACCACAATTTCTTTATGGTTTACATGCAGTTTTACAAGCGATATGCCGCAGGCTTATTTGCAGGTTGTATTTAGGACAGTAATAATCACAAAAATCAGCTGATCACAAACAGTATGATGCATGAAAAACTGCTTCTCCTTCAAATCAGATGACGTCATAGCACAAGATCTGATCGAGCAAATGATCAGTGCTGAGGCGGAGTCCCGGCCCTCCACCGCCTGTGTGCTCAAACATCCGTTCTTCTGGAGCCCAGAGAAGCAGCTGCTCTTTTTCCAGGTGTGTAAATCGGTTGGTCATAGATACACAAAGCATCATCTGTCTCTCTTGAGATACTACAGGTCTTTTTCCATGACTGCTGCATGACTTCTTCTTTCTGGTTTAAACTTCATCAGCACTGAGCAGAAAATGTGAGGGGTCTGAGTATAAACCTGGGTGTTGTAGTCTCTGTGTGTAGACTCTAGAAACAATTTGTTTGTGTGTACGTAGGATGTGAGTGACCGCATAGAGAGGGAACCAGTAGACAGTCCGATTGTGGTCAAACTGGAGACTGCAGGAAGAGCAGTGGTCCGAACCAACTGGAGGATGCACATCTCTGCGCCTCTGCAGACAGGTACACACTAACCATCACATAACTGTACTGTTTACACCTGTGAAGGATGACAAAGCCACCAACGGTCCATAATCTTCCTGTGTGTGTTGCAGACTTGAGGCGGTTCAGGACATATAAAGGGAACTCAGTCAGAGATCTGCTGAGAGCCATGAGGAATAAGGTCAGCATGTTTACTGATACACTTCTATTTATTTTAACCACAGTAGACGCACTTTGACACATGTATGTTGCGCGTTACAGAAGCATCACTACCACGAGTTGCCGCCGGAGGTGCAGGAGACTCTTGGTGAGCTGCCCGAAGGCTTCGTGGGCTACTTCACCTCGCGGTTTCCACGGTTACTGATGCACACACACGCTGCTCTGCACATCTGCTCCCATGAGAGACTGTTTCACCCCTACTATCTGCCCCCCAACGCCAAACAGCAATAACATGACTATACACACATATACTGTGCATACACATACACTGGTGTACTTTTTTGTGAGCAACAGAAACTCTGACAGTGCCCTTTTATTGCTTTTGTAAAGCCCGCACAGCTTTTGGGGGGAAAATACAGTGCTGTGAAAAAGTTTTTATAGATTTATTTTATTTTTCTGCAGCTGTTGATTAAAAAAAAAAAAACTACATCTCTATGTGTAACTCCATCAGACTTTTTGTATTCAGTTAAATGCAACTGCTCAGCAACATGCTTCCTCTTTTGGTGAGTTTTCTAAAAGTCAGCAACATGTTCGAGACATCAAGTGATTTTTTTCTTTTACTGGAGTGCCACCTGATTTTGTTTTAGGGGAACGAACACATTGCAGCTCTTGAATGAGGCAATCTGGAGGTTAAGGGAAGAGCTTCTTGCCAAGGTACAGGTGCACCGGTTTGAACTCTGGGTCGGCCGATGTGTGGCGATTCCTTCATCCTAAGGCTGCATTCACACCAGATCAAGCATTGTGGTGATTCTACATAGACCTGTGTGGGTGGTGTGGGAGAGTCACTTTAATGGTAACGCCTGCACATAACTGCATGCCACAAGATTTTTATGGACTACATTTCGATCCCGCTTGGATCTTCCTCAGGTCAAAAAACTTTTTTCTTCACTGACGCTGTTTTAATAGCCTTGTACCTGTGTGATGTGCAAGTTCATCTTCTTCAAGAGTCCCTATATTGGCCCATTAACCATGGTGATTAACATCTTTTGTTCTCTCATGGCTGGGTTGTACAGCTCTAGGTCACCGGTTACATGATTGGCCACTTGATTGGGATTCTGCGACTGCTTTTTCGCCACAGACCGCTGCCTTTATCGGCATCCCCTGCATCCACCACATACCCAGCCCAAATGTAGTGCTGAATGGGGGTAGTGCGTTTTCACCACAGTGCCTGATCTGGTGTGAATGCAACTTTATTTTACATTGCGGCTCTTTTTTAGTGTGTATTTATTTAGTTTTTTAGGCAGAGCAACTGATTAAAATTCAGTACAGGGGAAACGCACCTGTTTTTCTCAAGTGCAATAGTGTATTGGAATAAAGTGGAAATGATCCATAATGACTCAAAAAAAAAAAAAGACGATATATGTCATCGAAAATATGTAAAATGTTTAGCGTTTCTGTAGTGATATAGGCTAGGCCTTTTTGCACTATAATTTCACTTAAAACTATTAATTTTGCACTCAACTTCTTAAAATGAGAAAATATTCAGTACTTTTCCAAGTATTCAGTATACAAAAATAGGCTTTATTATGTGGTTATTTCATATAGACTATATTTTGTGAATTACCAGAAAAATGTATGTACTGTATAATGATATACTGTATATTGTTATCTAGATATGAAAAGACCAATATTGAGAAACAATATTTTGGCCATATAGCCCAGCCCTACCCTTCAGCTCATTGCACCATATTTCATTGCAATATGTTTACAATTTTGATATATCCAAACAGGACATAACCTCTTTGTTATTTTTATTTTTATTTTTTTTACATTTTTTGAGCCTTAATTAAAATTATGAAGACAGACTGGAAACAAAAATAGAGGGGTACAACATAAAACAAATGTCTCCAACTTGAAGTCCCGTCTGAAACTTTAATGTTATATAATATTACATTAACAGAAAAATGAAATTTATTATATGGTGATATACATTTAAAATAAAGGACTGAGCTTATAACAGATCTAAATGGAGCCATGATGGATTTTAGGGTGTCAAATGAATGATTTGTTATTGTGAAAAGTGACGTTCACCTCTTAGTTGCTCTGGAGTCCAGATTAAATCACACCACAAACCCTATGTGAGGTGCACAAACTTTGTCACAGCACTGTAGGTAGCACATGCAACAGCAGGTTTTTATTAGCTTAGCTTGTGTTCCTGTAGCAAGGCTTGATGTCATAGAAAACATCTCTGTTATCCATTTAACCAGTTTGTTTCTGTCCCTGTGGTTGCTGTGCTTCTCTCAGCACCTCTGGAGAGAGGGCCAAGACTCAAAAACATGTGCTTTGCTTTTTGTTTTTATGTATTTGATTTGTTTGTCTGAATGTAGCTACACTGTCTGAAGAATGTACTGGGTCTTGTGTTTCACTAAAGGCAGTACTGGAGCGGAATAGTCAAATATCACTGGTGCTGTTAAAATGTGGGCGATGTGCACATACTGGGAAAATGTGTGCCAGCAATAATGCAACAATGGTAGCTACATTTACCCCATTCATTTTAATTTATAGACATTTTTTGTTTACCCATTTTCAACAGAAATGCAATATATTTCACCACTCCTGAATTTTGGCATTGTTTGAGCTTTTGAGCCTCTCCGGCCTCACAAAATGACACTAAATGCTCTCAGAGTGTGTGATATATCTCCCTGTAACTACTGGATAAAGGTGTTTTCATTGGTTTGCAGTAGAATGAATGATGAAGAATCAAACTTTTGTACTTTTTTTTTGAATGAGTGAATTAAAGTGATCCTTTGGGTGTGCCAAAGAATTAATAAATCAGGTCTTCTGAGTCCATTTTGTAAAGATAGATGGGGAAAAAAACAGTAAGATAAATTGTTGGTTTTTACTTTTCAGTTTCAATACAAATGGGTTTATGATTGATAAAAGAAACGTGCCAAATATTGTTGGACAAGACTATGTGTTTTCATCTGAGCTCTTCTTACTGGTTGGAAGGAGGGCTCAGCTCTGTTGGGAAAACATGACGTTGTGTAGGCTACCACCATGTGACAGGATTCAGCGAAATTTGAATCAAATATGATGATAGTTGTGGGGTTGTTTGCTTAAAGGTCCAGTGTGTAGGATTTGGTGGCATCTAGTGGTGAGGTTGCAGATTGCATCCAACTGAGTAACCCTCTGCTCACACCCTTTTCAAGACTGCAGTAACATGAGCCACCGAGTGCAAAACCGTGTTAACATTGTTTGCCTCGCTCTACACTACTTTAGGAGCAAGTCAGATGGCGGCTCACGTTATCGCGGTTTAGAAGAAGAAGAAGAAGATATTCCTTTATTAGTCCCACAGTGGGGAAATTCAGTTTTACACTCTGTTGTTCACACAGTACATATACATGTCAATGGAGAGATGTCAGAGTGAAGGGGCTGCTCCTGACAAGCGCCCAGAGCAGTTGGGGGTTCGGTGCCTTGCTCAGGGGCACCTCGGCAGTGCCCAAGAGGTAAACTGGCACCTCTCCAGCAACCAGTTGGTCTTGGTCCATGGGGGACTTGAACCGGCGTCCTCCGCGTCCTGACCCAAGTCCTTACGGACTGAGCTACAAGTGTGTCGGAGAACTACGGTGGCCTTCAGGTAATGTTAAAATGTGAAAGGCTCTCTCTAAAGCTAGTGTTTGGTTTGTCTGTTCTGGGCAACTGTAGAAACATGATGGACTTCATGAAGAGGATCCACGCCCCCAAAGAAGAGAACAGATTGTTGATGCCAATGTCTAACAGTGGTACTACAACTTCGGTGTCCATCATGTGGTGCCATTGGGTCCAAAAAGGCTTTTTCCCATAGACTTTCATTGGGAAAGTCAAATCTGTAACTCGGCAGATCTTTTTTTTGTTTGTTTGTTGTTTTTTTTCTTTCGAGGTGAATCAACTTCCTTGCATGAATACTTAAATAGCCCTTAATTAAATTAGGTTCTCAAAGTTTTAAAACGTACTAATGGCCGAATCAAGAGTTATTTCCCTTCCTCTGTTCATGTGAATGAGAGGGCAGGGAGGCAGAGTTAGACTGGGTAGACTGAAGAAGATCGCCAGAAGAGCCAGGTAATTTTCCACTCGGAAGTCAAGTCATTTCAGCATATTGCACCACTGAGCAACATTCATAATGAACGGGGCTCCGCCTCCATCGCTGTATCCAGTTCTCTTTATACATCCATGCACGCTCCCTATGTAGATGTCCATGGCTCATTCTAAGCTAACAAAAACAAATTTTCTTAAATTCAGGTGATTATACACTAATCAAAACATAGTTATTAATATATTTCTACCAATAGATCCCCAAAATGTTACACACTGTTCCTTTAAACCAACACGCTGCTGTTTACATCTGATCAAACCACACCCTCAGTTTGACATAAGCTCATTATTAATAATAATAATAATAATTAATAATATTAATAATTAATAGCTAATAATGGTATTTCCCCAAACTTTCACTTTAGCTGTTGCTTATTTAGTCACGAGTATTTAGTATCAAAACAGTACTTTACCCTTAAAACGACCGTTTGTTTATCAATGACTGACTGTGTCTTTGAACTCTCAAGGAAATTTTGGACTTGTCTGGACATGCAACGCGCATGCGCAAGCACGAGCCGTAAAGGCGGAAGTGTTTTAAATCGTCAGATTTTGACGACAGTGGATTAATTGGCAGTGTTTGCGAAGTACTGAGCATAAGACTGGATAAAGGACACTTGGATTATGCTGCACGAGTTGTGTGAGCGTTTGTAAATTGATGTTTTAATGTAGTTTTGCCGTTGTTTAACTAAACCTGGCTCACATTTACTCACCGTGGCATGTGTGCCAAGAAAACAAAGCTTTCACCACCAATTAAAGGAAATAGGTGAGTAATTGGGTCATTTTACAGTGTTACTTTAAGGGGAATTTGTTAAGGGGCTTTAAAACTTTAAAACAACTAAAAATAGCCTTTGTTGAAAAGCCTCGACTGCAAACAGAATGAATGACCGCATCCCAAAAATATAGAATAATTTGAATATTTGCCCATGTAAAAGACCTTTTTAAATATGTAATATTAAATGAAATAGGCTACTTACTGCATAAAATTACCATAAAATGTACCTTAAAACAATAGGCCTATATATAAAATCACAATGCAACATTTAAACTGCAATTATATCAACTGTAAGTTAGTTGGCTAATACCTGATTGTAAGTATTACCTCTCATAGAAGCGCAGCTCTGTTTAGTTTAACTTTTTCTTTCATTAGATAAAACATTTCCACTTACTTATTTCATCCCAGAGGTTTAATCTTAACATGGCTGTTCATTTTGTCCAGCGGTCATTAACATAACATTTCTGTCCTCAGTTTACATCAGCTGAAAGATTCATACAACACTGCACCCTGAACAGAAAATTAAGATGTCTTAAACCATGTTATAGCTGCATGTTTGACTAGATTAGCTAAATTAAACAAGATAAAAACACAAGGTAATTGAAAAATAATATTGCAGAGATGTGTAGTTTAGTTGTCTCGGCTAATTGCAGCTGGTTATTTTCCTGTTAAAACCAAGTGGAGAGGAAAAGCACATGCTGTTAGTGTTGACAGACAGCTGAAAGAATAATGGCGTTTGCATGTTATCCAAAGAGTAAATGATGCATTAGTAATGAGACATTAATTACGCTACGTGAGACTTGACATTTGAAATCTTTTTTTCCCCCACAACATAAAAAACAGCTTTAACACAATCTGAGAGTACTTTATCTCCTGACAGCCTGGAAATGTATGAACAAGTAGTCAAAGACTGTAACAGCAGGTATCACACTGTATACTCTATATGCATTCACTCAAAATCCACTTATTCATGTTGAACTATAGCAACTTGATGAGGATCAGGCTGTTCAGTTTTATTATAAAAGAGTCAGACATACTCAGGATGACAGGTCACACATTCACTGACAGGAGTAAAGAGGAAAGTCTGTTAAATTTAGCTTTGAAAGTGTCAGACACACGAGTGTGAGTGCAGCCATGCTGAGCCACTCTCCATGACTGACTCACACAAAATCCGGCTAAAGTGTTCAATCTGCATGGGTGTATTTTTCCAGAAAACATGTCGAGGAATAGATTTTGTCTCTCTGACGGGTTTGAATTCATCCAAAACTACTTCACCACTTTTTAGTTAGCAGAAATCATTAGCCGAGTTTCGGGCTGCACGGTTTTATATTGTTATTTTTATATTACAAAAATATCTAATTACAGTTATTTTGACCAATACTACAATTGTGATATGATTTGCGAAATTAGAGGAAATTATAATTTTTCATTAATATTCTCAGTTTCTTTGAGAAACGTATTAAAATGATTTTGGTGTGAGATCTGCAGGGATCTGTACCAAACAAAGATGTTTTCTTTGCCTTTAAGAAATATTGCACCTCCTGCAGTATGAAAATGGCAGTAGGCTGTATTCCGATTTTTATAAAATTTTGTTTGATTGTGCAACCCTACAGATTGGTTATTTAAATTTAGTTTCTTTATATTTTGTGCTCTCCTCGTGCCTTTGCTATTTAATTGTAGTTTTCCCAAGAAATAAAATGTCTTCCCTCTGTTTGATTACACAACTGTAAACAGTTTGTTTTATTGTATGTGATTTTGATATTTGTGTCCATGTGTGAATGAAATGTGCCAAAAACTTATTTACTTACTAAAAGCTCATCATATGTCACAGGCTAAAGTTGTACTTTACAGGAGTTAAAAGATGAGAGCCCCCAACCCCAAAAAAGGCCCTGGTCAGGGGTAGTACTTTGTGAAAGTACTGCAACTTTTGGGATGGATTGACCATCACTGATTGGTAACACACACACACACACACACACACACACACACACACACACACACACACACACACACACACACACACTCAGCACAGCTGCATCAACAGCTTTAACAAAACATGATGCCTAAACCTAAAGAAATTGTAGTTTCTTGTCTAAACCTAAAGAAGTTGTAGATTTGTTGTCTAAACCTAAAGAAGTTGTAGTTTTGTTACCTGAACCTAAAGAAGTTGTAGTTTCATTGTCTAAACCTAAAGAAGTTATAGTATTGTCTAAACCTAAAGAAGTTGTAGTTTTGTTGTCTAAACCTGAAGACGTTATAGTATCGTTGTCTAAACCTAAAGAAGTTGTAGTTTTGTTGTCTAAACCTGAAGATGTTATAGTGTCGTTATCTAAACCTAAAGAGGCCTTTTTCTGTGTGTTGAAAACATGAAGTTTGATTCAGTTTAACATGTTAGAATGTATAGTTGTATAGTTTCATTTTCACTTTTACAACATAGCAGGTTGATACTGTATATATAGATCGATAGCAGCCTTATGAACCTACTATTAGTTTAGTAGGCCCCTACTAGCCCATAAACATGCTGTGTGTTGATAACGCCTCTTCAATAACAGTCAGACTGGGTGGAGAAATAGAAGAGAGATTGTGAGGGCGAGCGGTAATGTTAGAAGAGGGACACATGGTGGTGGTGCAGTGAATGTGAGAAAAGAGTTATTTTCTGATTGTTTCACGGCGGTCAGATTCTAAAACACAAATAAATAACCGTCAAACACTCAACAGATGCTTTACTGTGGAGACAGATGCTCTTCATTTCATTTTAGTTCTGTGCATTTCACACATCAACATGCATCAGTCAGTATATGCAGCAGTAAATGTCATTGCATTGAGACAAATCCTAACATTTAGTTTTTTCAGCATGTCTGTTAGATGAAACAGGCGGACACACTGATCTGCAGGCTGCAGAGTGTGTTTACCGCTGCAACCACCAGCAGCAGTTGCTTTTTCAGGTCAGATGACTAATTTGCCTAATCCTCACAGGATTTTGGGCTGAAGGAACCTTTCAGGTCCTTGAAAAGTAGGCCTTGGACTAAAATTACCAGATCGTTCTTGGTGGAAACTGGGATTATACAGGCAGCAGTAGCTCAGTCTGTAGGGAGTTGGCTTGGGAACCGGAGGGTCACCGGTTCAAGTCCCGACATGGACCAAAAACTGAGTGTGAACTGGTAGCTGGAGAGGTCCCAGTTTACCTCTTGGGCACTGCCGAGGTGCCCCTGAGCAAGGCACCAAACCCCCAACTGCTCGGGGCGCTTGTCAGGAGCAGCCCCCTCACTCTGACATCTCTCCATTACTGCATGTATGTGTGTTTCAGGTCTGCATGTACCATGTATGAGTTTAACAGAGTGTAAATTGAATTTCCCCATTGTGGGACTAATAAAGGTAGATCTTCTTCTTCTTCTTCTTATTTACAGGCAGTGCAGCATCATAGTAGATCAAAATGTTGCTTTACTCCTTTTATACCAGCAGATGGAGACATCTGCCTTCCTTGTAATGCGTGACAATATGGAGGGGGTGATGGCCAAACAGAGGGTGTAACTATTTTAATAAATTGTTTACATATGTTTAATTTAATTGTTGCAAGAGGCATGAATTAAAAGTTTTAGGATTATGTAAGTATGCGTGTGCAGTTTTGTTTATCATCATCTATCTGCTGTGCTCATCTCCCCTGATTAACAAACAATCTGCCCTCAAGGCTCTGCACCAAAAGAGGAAACGCGTCCTGCAGAGCAGATAAAGATGCCAGGCATCACTGAGTTGATTCCACTGTCAGTGTGAACTAAAACAGAGGTGGTTCAATGACGCGACGGTCCGGAGTCCAGTGATGTGTCACGGCCAAATCATCAGCTAATGAACCACTGGTTGTTTATGTTTCATTGTATGATTCACTTGTTGGGTTAGCTCCCTGTGTGTGTGTGTGTGTGTGTGTGTGTGTGTGTGTGTGTGTGTGTGTGTGTGTGTGTGTGTGTGTGTGTGTGTGTGTGTGTGAAACCGAGGGAGTACTTGGCTCATTATTAAATATCAGAGTTCAGCTGTAGGTCCAATCAAAACAGCCTCAGGGAAACATCAGCTTAACCAGAGTCATGGGACTAAATACACTCACACACATTCAGACATATGCACACTCAAAAACACAGACACACTCTCATTCACACACAGTTATACAGATGAGGTACAGTCTGACTAGTCAACATGTGTTTCTTATTTCTGCTATTCCTCTAATATATTTTTAGCAATCAATTACCTATTTAACAATAGATTACAAGCACAGAGCTGCTCCATCTTCTAAATGTGTGTTAGCTTGCTGACTAAGCAGCCTGCTTCGGTTAGTATCACAGTGAGGTGCTGCTTAATAGTTGTTATTACACAGTTTCATTGAATACTTGATTCTGGTTGGTCAATCAGATACGATATTACTTAATAACAGATCATTGATATGGATACAGTTCTGTTATTGGACTCTGGTGGACCATTTTTATGGCAAATTTTTGATTTATTAAACAGTCTCAATGGAAGAATCATAAAATGCTCGTTAACAGTGACACCCGAGATTCACTAGATATAAGTTGTTTTTTTGTTATTCTGTGGGGTTTGTGTTGGCATCTGAGTTGTGGTGGCCTGGTCGTTTGTTGGCGTTACTGGACTCCATTTCTAACCAAGCATTAGCTTTCATTGCACACCGTTAGAAGAGCTGAGGAGGTAATGTAGCTGAGGAGGTAAAGGCACTCGCCAGAGCGCATCACATCACATCCATTGGATTTTCCTAGAAAAAGTCCCACATTCTTCACGTTAAAAGCAGTCTAATGGAGGAAATCTAGAAAGTCACTGGGTTACAACTTCAAACAAAATGCAAGGTTGCAGAAATGTTGTTTGTGGTGGTTCATTATGTGTTTACAGGTGGTTGCTAGGTGATTTCTATGGTCCTTGGGGTGGTTGCTGGTGTGTTGATAGGAAGCTGTTAGGTGAATTAATTGTCTGATCTGATGTTTTCCATGTGCCTGAAGAGGTCTTGTTAGTATATTTCGATTTTGGTTGAGCTGTTGGGGTGTCATGTAGACTGTATATAAGAAGTGGATGTAGTCACTGTGACATCACCCACTGGTTTGTGGACGGCGTCGCAACCTTGGTTTAGATGTGCCACGAGAGGGTGGAGCTAAGTACAACCGAACGCTGAATAAGACATTTTTAGGCAACAAAAATATTACAATAACTATCATGAACTGAAAACACACTATGAAAGAGTTAAAGGTCTATGACGAGAATCCTGATTTACTACAGTATCTCATAACTTCAATTTATAATTACAGCTGCAATGATTAATAGATTAGTTGTCAACTATTAAATGAATTGCTAAGTTATTTTGATTAGCGATTAATCCGAGTCATTTTTAAGAAAAAAATATCTTTGATTTGGGGACCACAGTTGTGTAGACATTTGAGGACGTCATCTTGGGCTCTGGGAAACACTGATCAACATTTGTCACCATTTTATGACATTTTATAGACCAAACAACTAGTCAGTTAATCAAGAAAATAATCAGCATAGTCGACAATGAGATAGCAATCATAATGTTTCTCATAATAACAATATAGTATTTCATAATCTTCATTTAGGAGGCCGAGATCACAATTTTGATCTAATTATCTAATAATTAGAAAACAACTTGGGCTAGCTGATAATCCTGATTTACTATCACATCATTTTAATTTATAATTAAAGCTGCAACAATTAATCGATTATTCGTCAACTATTAAATTAATCGTCATCTATTTTGATAATCGATTCATTGGTTTGAGTAATGTTTTAAGAAAAAAAAAGTCTAAATTCTCTGATTCCAGTTTCTTAAATGTGAACATTTTCTGGTTTCTTTACTCCTCTGTGACAATAAACTAGATATCTCTGAATTGTGGACAAAAAAAGACGCCAAGTGTGTCGTCTATGGGAAACACTTTATAGCCCAAACAACTAATGGATTAATTGAGAAAGTAATTGACAGATTAATCAACAACAAAAATAGTTGTTAGCTGCAGCCCTACACATGTGTATGAGCCACACATAACACACACATGGTGCAGTGCAACTTGAGGACAAAATGTCCTACGCCTCTCTGCCTCTGTAAACGAAGGCTTCCTTATGTTTCAGAGACCACTGGGGATATATTTTTCTGCTCCCTGCTTTTTCCTCTCATCTCCTTTGTAGGATGCAGCAGGAGGCTGGTTTGGGTTTCTCTGATCTGTGTGTGTGCGGGAGAGGGAGGGAGGGAGGGAGGGAGGGAGGGGGATGTCGATCTTACAGTCTCTCCATTTTAGGATCAGGACAGGAAGTGGGCTCAACAGAGGAAACATGACCTCTCTCCCTCCTCCCTCCCTCTATCCCCTTACTTTTTCTTGTATTCTCTCTTCCTCCCTTTGTCTGTCCCTCCCCCAGTCTGTGCCTTCCCACTCACAGGGTCATTTTTTGGTTGCACAGATCCCGTATACGCCGTTGCATGTGATTGTGCGGTGTGTGCGTAGCCCTTGAATTACACTCTGCTCACTTCCTGTGTAAATAAATCTATGTTAACCAGTGATTTCTGAAACAACGCTGTTGTAGTTGTTTCTGGGCTCCCTCCCTCCCTCTTGAGACTCGCAGTCTGTTATGTATCAGAGCGCCTCTGATTAAAAGCCAAAGCAAAGGTCAGACTCTGCTGGGTGACAGAGATATTGCCAGACTTTACTGTTATGCCCAGCAGTGTGATAGCTCTAGCTGATGAGCTTCGTATTACATGATGTGGAATGAAAGCCTATACGGTTAGCCTCCAGGCTATACATCAGTAGGACTATCAGCTCCCCGCTTTTCGGCTTTGCAAGAGGGCTTCTCATGTTCATAAAACTGCCCCAGGATATTAGAAAAACACATTTGAATTTATTTTTTCTCTCCTTGAAATCAAAACATATATATTTTTTAAAATCCTCTGCCATTTCCCTCTATTTCCCCCCTCTCTCTTTTAATCTTTCTACCACTTTTCACTTCCCAACACACCAAGTCTTGACCTCTTGCTTTGCTGTACACACACTCACACACACACACACACACACACACACACACAGGCGCCCACACTGAGAAAATAAAGAAACAGCATGTCAGCAAACGGCAGTGTATTTCACCACAGAGCACAGAGCCAAGGCACTGGGAAACAAAAAAACAAAAGCAGAAGACCTCCCTCCTCTCATCCTGCTCGCCTTTTTAAAAGTCTGCCGTTGTGTTTTCCTCTCTGTTGTTTTCTATCTATCGGATGCATCCAGTGCAATGACGACACTTACAATAAAAACTTGCGTGAGTGGGAAAAGGTAGGTTAGTTAATGTTACAGCAACGTTACAGTTTCAGTGATACTGTTAGACAGAGTGGTGTTTGTATTGTAAAGTTACCACGTTACACACAGTGTCAGTCAAATACTTACAGTATTCTATGTACAAGATGTATGAACATGCACAAAAAAAGTCACTATGCAAACACACAAATACATACAATGACAGAGTTCGATACAGTATTATAGTAAGGGGTGTGGAAGTGCTCATGATTCGCCTCATTCCCCTCGAGGCCGTTTGGACTTAATACTCAGGGTGGGAGGAGCAGCCCAGCTGTGTCCTACTGCTGCGTACCAAATCAGGCAAATGTTGGGAATCAAATCAACGTTTTCATTTCGGAGATTTCTCCACTTGAAAACATGTTAGAAAGAAACTGATTTTAAGGGATCCGAGGAAGACTGTGGGTGGAGAAGATACATGTTTCTGGTTGGCTCCATTAAAATCACATAACAGGACAGCTCGGGCAGAGTTCTGGTCAACAGTTTTACCACCATAATAAATCAGTGCGCAGGGTATATTAAACCGCAAGTAACCATAGCAACAGTACTTTTTCTCTATGCTACATTACCAGCTGACTGTCACTGGTGAAATAAGGCTGCATCTAGTGATTGTTTTCATTAGTCGGTTATGGTTTTTGGCCACCTGGGCATCGTAACAAGCTACAATAGTGACACACAATCAGCGGCCACTTCATTAGGTACACCTTTCTAATACAAGGAAGGTACTGGGAACATTTCTCAAAGGGCAGGTCCATTATTTTGGAGGGTTTTTTTTTGTGGTTTTTACATCATTCTTCCCAGTGGTGTTCCTTATGTATTCAAATCCAAACATTACAATTTGGGTCAAAGTATGTATGTTTTTAGCATCAAAATGATATTTTTCCAAAAGACCTTCCAAAAGGTTTTCCCACATGACCTGACATACGTTTCTGCATGATGCTGCTGCTACGTGTACAGTATATATTCATCCTTATAGTCAGTGTAACGTTACGTAAATGACTTAAGTGGCTGTGCTCCCAGTTTAGAGCTGTGTGGACGACACGTTAGTTCAGGTCCAAAAGTCACACAATCACACTAACAAACTAACCGATTGATGCAGTGGTAGACCAATAACTAATGTGTTGCGAGGTAACATTACTCTTTTGTGAATGGAGTCTGGTGTGGTGGCTTTGAAAAGAGCAAAAATAATGGCTTCAGTTTCCTGTCAGAAAGGGCTGTTTGATGGTGAGGAGAAGCGGTGAAAATTATCTAAATGTAGCGTACACTTAAACTGATATTGATGTTTTTTAGGTGCTGCTTTACCTCGCCATCAGACAGTTGTTTCCGGCAGAGAAGTGAAGCCGTTATATCGCTTTCTTCAAAGCCACCAGACTACGCTCACAAAAGCAGCAATTTTACTTCGCAGAACATGGGAGTACTAACCCTTTCAGTTATTTCCTAACTTAGCACAGCTAAGGTTGACTCGGCTAGTGCTAGCATTCACATTATTCATAACCTTACTGATTAGCTTTAATTAGCTTTGGAAAAAACAGAACAGAACACAGATGGACCCGACTTTTAATGAACATCTGTACCTAATAAAGTGGCCACTTATTACCTTAAAAAGTTGATATTTGAAAACCAATATTCACCCCCCTTTTAACTCTGTTTTGGTCTCAACCAACTCCTGAGAGAAACGTCTGGCTTTTTAGATGCTGGATGCTCCATTATGTTTACCAGCTACCTACCAGATGTGTCTGTCTGCTGTTTGGTAGCAGGTAGTGTACAGTAGGTTTATCAGAGAGTTTCTGCTGAGAGACACGGCCTGCTATTTGAGTGAACTAAGTTGCCAAAAAACAACAAAGCGAAGGGGACCTGCAGAGTCAAGTGATAATTCCCTTTCGGGTTCATTGCTGCTGCCACCCCTTTCACAAGTATTCACTAGTGCAGCTTTAAAATGTCAGAAAATAGTGAACACATTTTCCTAGAGTCAAAGACATCTTTAAATTACTAGCTTCGCCCAACAAAAAAGCCCGAAATCCAAACACATTCAATTCACAATAATATAACACAGGAAAAACCAGCTGACTGTCACATTTGAGAAGCTTGAACCACCTTGTTTGCTTGATTAATGACAATTAATTGACTATCAGACTTGTTGCTGAGAAGATTTCTGTCGCAGTACTACCTTACCAAATCTGCATCATCTATCATCTGCATACGTGTTTTTGTTCCGTCTGGTTTGTTTCACTTGTTTTGCTCCAACTTCTAGATAGACTTCCCACCTTGAATGCTACAGAGATCCAAAATGGCCGTCGGCAACATAGGAATAAGTTCATTTACAGTTCAACTCTGCTGTTCCCCTCACGTTTACAGGACAAAAGAGCGAGTAGTGTAACCACATACCAAAGCCTTCTTGTAAAGGCAATGCTTATTATACGCTTCAAGTCAAATCTAGGCTGTTGTGGTGCTTCTACTGGGATGATGGTGGGAAGTAGAAGAAAGGCATTGTGGGATAGAGATGAACCATAATTCATGCAGGACCAGGATCAGGCGCTGTGTGTTTCTGTGTTTCTTCAAGCTAAGAAGAGTCTCTAATTTGACCGTCTACCGTTTCTGCTGGAGAGAGAGGAGACGAACAATCGGTGGATTGTGCCAAGAGGAGAGTTACAGGATACGAGGGATAAGACTTGTTATCTGCAGCTGTTCATAAACGGTTAAACACAAGCAGGGGAGGAGAGGTAAAGATAGGGAGAAGCACAGGAGAGAGCATGAGAGACTCATCTCTTTCCTCTGTTAAAGTTCATTGACAGGAACACTTGTGCAACCTTATCACATAACACAGCATATGACCAGTATGAGCTCAAACCCTCACCCCTCTCCCTCCGTCACGTGGACATTAGGACAAGGCATTCTTCTTCTTCTTCTTCTTCAGCTCGCTCTAAACTTCCCTTCATCTTTCTGTCTTTCCTCCCTCCTGCTTCTTGCTCACACAGCTTGATCCAGCTTCAACCGGCACCAGTCTCACTTTTATGTTTAGTGACAGGGCTGTCAATTTTTATATATATATATATATATATATATATATATATATATATATATATATATATATATATATATATATATATATATATGAGAAAACACTTTCAGTGCTCATGTCATGTAGTTGGTGCTTTTCTCTATTTTTTTTTCTTCTTTTTTAAAAACATTTTCTAACCTGTCTATGAAGGCGAGAGCTACAAGGAGGAGACTGTCTTTCCAGCATACACACATTTATACAGGTTAAATGCAGGGGTTTGTCCTCTACGACCCTCACAGTTTCCACAGGGACCAACATGGGCCAACAAGTCCAGGGTCACTTCAGGGATCCACAGGTTCAGAGTCAAGTTAAATCCATATAATTAATATATACTGGTGGGCTGTAGTGTCCTCCGGGCCTGGATTCATGGCTGGTTTCACAGTTTACAGTCGTCTGCAGCGTGAAGGTCACTGCAGCATTATATCTTTGAGGTTTTCCTGCAGGATGGTGTCCTTGACGGCGTGAAAAACAAAGCGGATGTTTTCTGTGTCTACCGCAGTGGTGAAGTGGTGGAAGAGCGGCTTCCCTCGGTTCCTCCTCTTACGGCTGAACGACTGCACCAGGAACGCCTGGAAGGAGCAGAGCAGGGACACTTCAGTAACCAGGGTACAGTCAGCTTTCTAAACTGGGTCTCTTAAAGCTTCAGTAGGCAGATATTTTTTGCAGCACACTGTAATTGTTCTAAGAGGAAACTAGACTTCTGCACCTCCACGTGGCTCTTTGATACATCTAACCACTGACAGGAGACTTTGGCCAATCACAGGTCATTTCATTTCAGAGAGCATTCCTATTGGCTGTGCTTCGGCTGGTGGGCGGTGCTTGACATTTCCTCAACTGATCTCAACATGGCTGCCGGGTCACAAACTTCCTCATTTTACAGCTAAACAGTAACTACAAGATGATGAAATAGTCATTAAAGTAACAGAATATTGATTTATATTTGATCAGCGCTGCCTAGTTTGTCTATTTGGTTGGAGTTTGCGAGTGATTGACAGCTGCTCGGAGACGGCAGACTCCAGCTCGGCTCTGAGAAAAGTCAATCTCTTGGCCGTGTAACCATCTTTCTAATCTGACTTTTTACATGTGTGCATGTGCGTGACAAAGACTTCAGTGAGAGAAAGAATCACTGTGAGGCAGCAGAAGGGAAAGATTATTCAAAGTAGCAATACAGCCTCATGTTAAAAATATTTCCATTTAAATAAGTAATAATATCCAAGTTTCTAGAGCTGAGTCATTTGCACTGAAAGGAAATGCTGTGAGTTCTCCACACTCAGCCCTTCACAAACACTCCTAAAATAGTCAGGAACCCTTGTATTGTATCACTTCTACATTTAAAATCAATGAGAAGTGAATCCCAAGAAATGGACTGACTGCATGTATACACATATACAGCGACAGATTAAATGTATTTCTGGCATGGTAGCCTGGTTCAAAAGTAGAATATACGGTATATATATCATAGTAACACTTCATTCTACAGGTCTGCAAATTTCATAGTAATCAAGTGATAATTAAAAGTCACCTATTTGAAATTTCTTTGGAATTACTGCCAAATTACCCCAATATTTACCTAAAAATGATCAAAAATAACTTTACTCCACTATTTCCCAATAGCTGGTTATTTATTTAATAAATTTCCAGTAAAAGAATACAAAGTTAATTGATATGTTTTATTTCCATGTCTGCTGGTAAAATGATCATTAGGAAATAACATCTTTAAAATATCTTTTAAAACTCCCTGAATCATTATATCAGCTACCAGGTTACATTTGTGTAGACAATAAGTCACAGTGGTGAGATTTGTGTCTGAGCAGAAGTGTCTTCTGTTAGTTTTGGTTTTCCATCGCTGATGAAGAGCAGCCACTTCTCAAGCCTAAGGGCCCTATTTTAACCATTATATCCTATTTTAGCATATAATTATTAAATAATGTTTATAATAAATATTGGGGTAATTTGGCAGTAATTCCAAAGAAATTTCAAATATGTTACTTGCTAATTATCACCTATTTGTAGACCTGTAAAATGAAGTGTTACCAGTATCACTGCTGACACTTCTCAGCCAAAGGCCTTCCTCAGCGCATGAACAGTGCTAAGGGCAAGTCACTGACATGCAAGACAATTAAGGCAATGACCTAATTCAAGACAGTGTAAACTCTCAGATAGCCACGAGGAGCAAGTAAAGGGACAAAAAACAGAGAGCTAGGCTTAGAAACTCAACATGAATCGAAGAATACAACCACTGTAGAGTGCATCCCGATGCCAACATCATTATGAGAAAGTTTAATTATCTTTAAATGGGACATATCAGGCCCATATTCTGATTCATACTTGTATTTTGGGTTTCTACTAGAACATGTCTACATGCTTTAATGTTCAAAAACGCGTTATTTTTCTCATACTGTCTGTCCGAATATACCTGCATTCACCCTCTGTCTGAAACACCTTATCTTTATCCTTAGACATCTTATCTCCTGTCTCTTTAAGAGCCCCTCCTGAAAAAGCCCAGTCTGCTCTGATTGGCTTGTGAGAAAAATATGGTGCACCTTTGTAAAGGTAGCTCTCAAGCTGTGGGTGATATATTCTAATGAGTCTGCATGTAACATAGGAAGAGGAGCCAAATCTGAATGGCTTGTTAAATCGTCACATTTTCTGATCTAAGCAGCTCACAGAAATCTGACTGGGTTGTCTTATTTCACAGTTTGTAGCTTGGCAGACACTCCAGATATACAAATGTATGAGTACAAGCACTGAAAAGGGTGAGTTTTTCATAAGTCTTTCCCCAGAGAGATGCAAAATGATCAGTATTGTTGCGGTTGAGCACACTTGAGTGTATGTAAACACACTGACTGAGAGCTTGTGTACATTTCTGTGTGTAAATTGTACATGTTCATTCTCTTCGTGTGTATGTGTGTGTGTGTGTGTGTGTGTGTGTGTGTGTGTGTGAGTGCACGAAAGCATACTGGCTTAATAAATAGCAGTATACCTACTCAAGTGCTGTACTTCTGTACAATTTTGAGGTACTTGAGTATTTCCATTTTATACTATGTTATATTTCTACTCCAATACAACTCAGAGGGAAATATTGTACTCACTTACTTAAAATTTTAGTCACTAATTACTTTGACAATATAGATTATATATACAAAATATAAGTAAACTAAGAGGTTACAATAGATTATTAGAAGTTAAGCCACCCAGCAGTACATAGGGTAATGCACTCCAACACACAAATGTATTAATAATTATAATTCAATAATATCATACATATGTTTCTGAAATGGGCCATTCTGCATAGTGAGTACTCATACTTTTGGTACCCTATGATTTTGAATGCAGGACTTTTACTTGTAGCACACTATTTTTACACTGTAGTATTTATACTTTTACTAAAGTAAAAGATCTGAATATTTCCTCCACCACTAACAAACAGTAGGAGGAAAATAAGAAGCAAAGACAAAACAGAAATTAGTTTGGTGCCTCATAGTGCCGATAACATTAAAAAACCTCTGTGTTTTGTGTGTGTGTATATGTACCTGTACGTCCTCTAGCCGGCGCGGGTCTCCTCTGAACTCGGGGAAGTTCTTGCGGATGTCCACCGTGCGAATCTTCTCCACCAGCAGGTCTGTTTTGTTGAGGAAGAGGATGATGGACACGTTGAGGAAGAGCTTGTTGTTGACAATCGTCTCAAAGATATTCATGCTCTCCACCAAACGGTTCGTCCTTCGATCCTCCATCAAGACCTGAAATCACAAATAGGTCACACACACACACACACACACACACACACACACACACACACACACACACACACACACAATTATCCTCTGTTTTTTTTTTTTTAATGTGAGTACCAATTAAGGATTCAGTCATCATCATATGACTTGTTGATCTGAACCAGAGCCACAACTGGGGGAACAATCAAGTTTCCTCAGCCGACCACAAAGAGGGCTTTGTGTAAATCTCAAACGTTGTCTCTCTGATGTTTCTTGTTCATTTTGTGACTCTAAAAGTCAAGAGAATAAAGACCAGGCTTAACATCATCCTTACATGATCAAAAGTGTGCCTGAATGTTACCTGATCGTACTCTGACGAGGAAACCATGAAGAGTATAGATGTGATCCCGTCGAAACACTGAAACCACTTCTGCCTCTGGGACCTCTGCCCTCCAACATCCACCATCTTAAAAGGAATCTTCTTGATGACAAAGTCGTGCTCGACGATGCCTTTCGTCGCCTTCCTTGCGAACAAAATGTCCTGCTTGCTTGGGATGAAGTTCTGATAAAGAGCAGATAAAATATTTGCTTAAAGTTGAAAGAAGTGAATAAATACAGAGTGAACTTGAGATTTAAAAACTGACTCACCAGCTGACCAATACGATCCAAGTTATCCAAGAAGTATTTGACTGACTCACTCTGCAGAAAGAAAGAATCCATTATAGACACAAAATGCAACCCTTTCACACCCTTTCAGCCAGCAGGGGGCGACTCCTCTGGTCGCAAAAAGAAGTCTGATTGTATAGAAGTCTATGAAAAAATGACCCTACTTCTCACTTGATTTATTACCTCAGTAAACATTGTAAACATGAGTTAATGGTCTCAATCACTAGTTTCAAGTCTTCTTCAATACAGCATGATGCTCATTTAGTAAATTATGGTCCCATTTAGAGTCAAATAGACCATAAAGCAGGGTATGCTTTAGGACATGGCTACCTTGTCGCTACCACAAAGTCGTCTGGTCTTTAACCCTTTCACAGTGTGTTTTCAGTTGAAGAAAGTTACGTTTGGTTGTCTAAAAACTGTCTTACTCGGTATGCAGTTGTACTTAGCTCCATCCTCTTATGTCACTTCTGGCTGCAAAAAACAGGACGGTGACAGACAAAACCAAGATGGTGATGGCCAAAATGCCAAACTCCAAGGCGAACCAAAGAGCATATATTACTAGGAAGAAAACAAGAAAAGTAAAGCAATGCAAAGTTGGTTGTTCCATTGCAACGTACAGAAGCAAAGCTATGCTTCCCACATTTTGGACTGAAAGTGACTACCGGACACCAGTAAAACATTCACCTACAAAGTGTCGTACAGAAGTAAAACTAAATTATTTCTGTTCTACTGTCATAAATATAATGTCTCTACTGAAATGACCTGCATTGCACAATAAAAAATATTCTAAATGTGAACACTGTTATAATGATTGACTTATTCGTTTATTTATTATTTACTGTTTATTTAACCTTTATTATTATTTTTGCCCGGACACTTCCCTGAGGAGCATAAAATGAGCGCTGGACATAAATGTAGGTTAGAAATATCCAGCACACAGATTTTGAGAGCAATCTCAAACTTTTCAGATTGGGAAGTTGATTTACCCACAAAAAAAAAAATCCTCTGATTTACAGACATCTCTTTATACATCCATGGCCACAGACTCACTGGCATTTTCAGTCCAAAATGGCAGCATGGCAGCAGCAATTGTCAAAAAAGCAGCAGAGTTTCATCTCTTTGCTTCTATGCTCGAGGCTGCACAACGGCAGTCAACAAACCAATGACTGACGTCACGGTGACTGCATCCACTTCTTATATACAGTGTATGGCGTCAAAGCATTAAAGCAGAGAAGAAATTAGCAGTAAAGTTGTAGTAAATGTTCGGTATTGGTTTGTCTCAGAATAAACACTGCAAGCACTGAAACATGAATGGTTAACAGTTGTAACTGAAAAAAATGAATAAACAATGCAATAAAACAAAATAGGCCATGATGAGTGGAGGAGCCCAAATGTTTAATTCACATTTAGCCTGAAAACTTTATATAGAAGCAGTTGGAGAAAACTAAAATCATTCCAGGATATTAGATTGCGGGAGAGCCCGACTACAACCAATCAGTGTCAAGTACAGGGAGACCACAGGATGTAGGTAAGTCATGTAGAGCTCCTTAGTGTGCTCACATAATTGGAGTTTGAAACCAAAACAGGATCAGATGTATATAATGTAACAAAAACAAGACCATTTGTTTTAGACCTTGGTTCAGACTAGCAGATGTGCAAAAGCCCCAAGTCATCGACCCAATATAAAGACCCAAATAATCAAATTGAGAACAATTTCATTCCTTGTATTTCTTCCTTATTTCATTCACATTTCATGGAATATTTTGTCATACTGTGGTTATTGATTTAATAATACATCAACTGTGTGTTTCTCCACAATCAGCTACAAAGGACCGAAACCATGTGACCAAACATAATCATATCAGCCTCATTATAATTTGCGTAACATGCTCTGCTTCTTGTGAAGTGACTTTTATGGACATGCTTGGCACACAGCACAGTATTGTGAACCAAAGTTACTCTATATAACTGGTAACTAATGGTTTTATCAGTGTGTTGTCTCATAGTCACATATAGCGCCGTTTTCTGTTAAAGGATTTTATTTTTTTTAATCTTGAATGTTACAAAACAGCCACAAGGAAACTGACATGAAGTCTTACAAACTGACATTAAAGCTGCACTAATCAATATTTCTGTATTAACAACAGATCAAATGACTATGAGGAATTCGAAAGGGGTCTCTTGTAGGTACAAACCTACACCCAACTCTTCTGTTCCTCTCAGATCTACAGAGCATTTTAGTGTCTTTGACAGAATCATTTTGTTTTTCTGACCCACAAACACCACTTTCACCAAGCTGGTTTCCAGCAGCAGCTTTTAAAGGTTCTCTATACGGTATTCAGAGCATTAATATAGCTGTTATTAATATAAAGATATAGAGGAGTAATGTCTACCTGAGCAGAGAAGGAAGTCGCTCTCGCTCTGTGTGCAATAATCAGAGCTTCCTTAATCAGTGCTTTGTTGACATAGCCATGCATAGCAATGTATTAAACTGCCATGACATCAACTTCAGTGGGACACTTGCTGAATAATTTCAATGGCAACCAAACAGAGAAACATCTGTACTTCGTCCGTTGTACGGAGCAGTGTAGTGTAGATTTGTGAGCTGCCATTTTTTAAAGTCTGCACTGAGTGCATTAAGTGTGGTCGCTATTGACGGCGTCATGGCTATTTAGAAATTGCTGGTTTTACAGGATGTCTGATGATCCTCTAGCGCCGATTCTCTCTGACCAATCAGTGGTCTGCAGTCCCCCCAGGTAAGCACTGTTAGCTTTGTCAGCACTGTTGCCTTGGATTTCACTGTAGACAGTGTTGGCACTGTTGGCATCGTTAGCTGCGAGCTGCCGGCTCAGCTGTCGCCATGTTGAGAGCCGTGTAGAGACAATAGAAATGCTCATTTATAAGCTCTGATAAGCCCGTTGTACCTTGTGTTTCTGGCACTAAATAGCAGACAAAGTTAGAGACTAGTTGGTGAACATAGTGGAGCATTTAGCAGCTAAAGAGCCAGGTGTTTCCCTCAGGAGTTGGTGGAGACCAAAACAGAGGCAAAAGGAGATGCTGCTCTGTGTATGCTGATGTGTAAATAGGCACCTGTTTGCTCACACATGTGCCATAACTTTATAAATAAGTGGCCAAAAATCAATTAATGCAGTTTAAGATTAATGAAACCCACAAAGACTCATCTCACACTATAATAACTATTTTCACTCACATGCTTTTTTTTTTTGTCTTGAAAGTCAAAAACTTTCACACATTTAATGAGAAGTGTCCAACACATTGGGTGAGAGGTAGACCATGATTTAAGTTGTGTCACAAGTTAGCCACTGAAATCCCTTGAGATCAAGAGTTTTTGTGACTTTACGAGAACTTCACTTCCAGGACGCGATGTCCTGAGTCATAAAAAAATCAAACATTTTTACAGTAGTCAAGCGATTGAGCTGAAAATCGATTAGCCGATTCTTGAAACTGGAGTTGTGTAATCTCAACACAGTGAACATAAAGTCATGCATTCATTTCTGTCACTGCTCAGCTGTTGATGTGGTTTCACTGCAGGCTGATCTTCACTCTTATGGATTACACAGCTCAAGGAAAGTTTTAATAGACTGCTAATTGATTTTTATACTGTTTTGGAAATTAATGGAAACCAGTGGGCACGTGAAACAAACAGCAAAAGTACACTTGGTTTTCTAAAGCACAGCAGCATGATATCCAGAGCGGTTTTCTGTGGTGTTAAGTGTGTGATTTGTAGTAAATGGGCTAAAAGTGAAACATTAGTTTTATAATTCTTCTTTTCCCTCTGATTTCTGACAATAGTTTAAAGCTGAATCACTCTCTCTTAAACACACACACACACTCAACAGGAAACAGCTGTGTGTGTGAAAACCATAGGGAGAGACACGGGGGAGGGAGGGATTAGCGAGTCAGACACAACCTAGTGACAAACACACACACTTGGGCCTGACTACAGTATGGCATTATTCCTCTTTAAACATTAAACTTTCTGTTTCCATCACACTGATTGAAGAGAATCAGTGTGAAATTCATCTCCGCTGTCAGTCCTCGATATGTCGCATAACAACCAGGAAACGCACCCCCCGTGTGGGTGAGATGTGACCCCATGACCCCCGCCGCTGACCTACACTGTCACAGCAATAGGAAACACAAAGCCGGGGGACTCTGATTGGTTCAGCTGAGAGAGGGGAGAGGGGAATTCCCAGAGATGAAGGGATACGCAAACACAGACACACACATGAGCGCACACACACACACAGATCATTTCCACAGATGCTTTAACTGCCATCTGCAGAAATGAAACAACCTGATTCAGTGCAGTCATCAAACTAAATATCAAAATTAATTACTTTATCCAGCCAAGGATGAGATTTAGTCCCTTGTAAAGCAGATCTATAACAAGCAGACGTGTGTGTGTGTGTGTGTGTGTGTGTGTGTGTGTGTGTGTGTGTGTGATTAAGGCTGGAGGAATGTCTCCATTCATGGCGTGTATGGGCAGATTAGGGGCTTTATTACAGCAAAGACCTGAATAAGCTCACATTCTGCAGTGTGTGTGGGTGGGTGTGTGTTGGTGTGTTTGGGGGGGGGGGGTTGTGTGTAGGGCCACAGGTATATGTGTGCCATTTGTGTGTGTGTGTGTGTGTGTGAGAGAGACTGGGTGTACCACGGCAGTGTGACCACTGCTGTCCTATCACCACAAAACTACCATGTATTATATATATTAACTCACTGAATGTAACGAATAAACATCTCAGGCTGTAACTAACAACTCTTTACATTACCAATGAATCTGTTGATTATAACTGATTTATAATTTAGCCTGTAAAATATCAGAATAGTGAAAAATGTGCAAGGTGATGTCTTCAAATTGCCTGTATTGTTCAACCAACAGTCCAACATTCAAATATCTAAAATTTATCAGCCAATCATATTGTTTAAGAAACAAGTGTTTGATATTTTCTGTTTGGTAAATTATCCAAAATGCTGGGCGTTGTTCATGTTCTGATAGCAGTTTCATATCTGCAATTAGTTAGGCTGCAGTCTAAAGTTTATTTTTTAACAAACAAAACTTTGCAGATGCATCATTTAACTAAAAGGCATTTTTTAGTCTCTGCATTTAAGTTCTCTTAAATATAAAAAAAACATATAATCTATTACATTTGTTCCCTTAAATTGTTGAAAGCTTAAGTGAAAGTAGTCAGATCCTATTAGCGAATTAAAAAAAAACATAAAATGCTATAAAATTTCAAGACTGTGGTTAATGGATTAATCAAGGAACTGTTTCAGCAAAAAACAAAGGGTTTTATCATCTTAATTGAGGAAAAAGGACCAATAGTATTTCTTTATCCCACAAATGTAATAATCCAAACATTGTAATTTCTTTAAAACATATAATCTAAATTTTATTATATGATTATTATTTTTTTTAATGCCCTTTAAATTTAATACTTGTGTTTTCTTGTACTGGACAGTTTGTGGACTGTTGGAAGATGTTTTCTCAGTAAGAGTGTTCCTTTGTAAGAAAAGAGCAAAAATAATGAAAGATCAATGGATGCTGACAAATTTAACGGACACGAACAAAAATAAGAAGGAACTTGTTCTTTCATCACTTCCAAAATCTTTCATGATATAGGTCATTTCATATCGCACATTTCAACAGTCCCTGGTGGTCTAGTGGTTAGGATTCGGCGCTCTCACCGCCGCGGCCCGGGTTCGATTCCCGGTCAGGGAACTTGTTTTCCCGACTTTTCCTCTGGGGATTGATAAAGGTTCATCTTATCTTATCGCGATAACAATATACAGCATATAATGACATAGTATGTTTTTAATAAACAAATAGTCTACATGAAGCAACCACATGGTTAAGGCTGTTTTTCTGTGAATTAAATATTTGACAAATGAGAAGTAGTAAAGAGTATTTTCTCATTTAATAATGCAAAATGAACAGAAATATTTCCAGCTGACTATGTTTAAGTACATGAACAAAAATAAGGAGTAATCCAATTAAGTACACTTGATTTAACTACACTGGGTTATTCCCACAAGCACAAATCTTCAATTCTGATTTTCTGAAATTTTTTTAGTTAGTATCTATGACAATGTAATTGTGCATCATGATATCTCAACAAGAGTGTAGAAGCAAAGAGATGAAACTCTGGTGCCTTTTTGACAACAGCGCTGCCGCCATTTTGGACTGGAAATGCTTGAATAGCCCTTATTCAAAGAGTTATGTACTGAAAGTTGTAACATTGACAAATGAATGCAGAGTTATTTTCCTCAGCATAATGAACATGCATCAGATCCACAGGACCGCACCGCCCTGCACATTTCTATGACATATACGGTTCTGTTAGCTTCCCGCTAGCTGTATGCAGCTGTAATAAGGGATATATTGGCTGTAATTCATCACTTTTATTATCTTATAATACACTCATGGGCTGTATGCTGTAAGCCTGTACCGTGGTGGATGTATTAACATCTCTGTTTCAAAACAACCGGCTATCGGCCAGTAGCTAGTGGTGCTAGTAGCCAACATAAACAGGATTTAACTTAGTTGTAGGCTATTTACTAACACGCGGGGCAAATGCACAGGACACAACCTCTTATACATCCATGGTCTGTCATCTATTGTGCAGCAAGTTTGGAGATCCTTGACAAGAAAAATTTTGAGATTGCTCTCAAAATGTGCTGAATTTTTTAAACTTCCATTTATGTCCATCGCTCACTTTATGCTCCTCTGGGAAGCAGCCGGGCAAACACGTTTCAAGTAAGTAAATAGCTACAATAGTATGCATATTTTCATTGTTCAACCCAGGCAAATTCAGTAGTATTAAAATTATGATAACAGAGTAGAAATAATGTAGTTAGGCTGATGTTTTACTGGCGTCCGGTGGTCGCTTTCAGTCTACAATGGCAGAGGCGTAGCTCTGCTGCTGCATGCTGACGTTGCGATGGAACGACCTACTGGCTTTCACTTTTCATCAATACACGTTCTTTGATCTATACATATGATTTCATCATGATCAGACTGAGAGAAGATAAATTATCTAGTTGAGTTATCGTCCAGCCCTACGTGATGCCCACTGATGTTTGGTCCATCAAACACATACTGTAAGCACACATGAAGATGCTCGGAAAGAAAACCCGTACAAAGGGAAACACAACCCGAACCCAGAGACACAGAAACATATTTTTTGTTCACTCTGCACACACTTGTAGATAAAGTTACATACTGTACATACAGTAGAGCCAATGTTAAGTATGAAGTACAGCAGCAGCACTCTTCCAGGTTGAAATCTCGTCTAGTCGGCCATATGGGGAGAGTGACTGTGTGTGTGTTTCAACATTTATAGCCTCTCTACATCTTCAAAGTCCCCTATACAGTACACAGCCTTTACTCATACCTCCTTCATTCAGGATGTCTGTGCTGCTGAAGAAAACAGCCAGCGTTTACTGCCACAGCGTGATATACAGCCTTGTTTTTGTCAAGCAGCAGAGGTTTCGGTGTTTATGTCCTATATCAAACTGCGTGTTATCTGGGTGTGGTGGGAACACAGAACAAGTAAACAAAACCCTTGCTTTCGGTTTGTTTTTTTTTCTCACTATCTCTACTTCTCCTTCACTGCTCTTCCCAACTTTCCACTCCCTTTCTTTCTTCCTCTCATCTCGCTCTCTCTTTCCTCTCTCCCTGTCAGCCCGTGGCTCGGCTCCAGCCGTGCCTGGGAAAAGCTGACTGTGGTATCCCCGGAAAACCTCTCGGAGAACGGAGAGAAGGGGGGAGGTGGAGGCCGTCTAACTCAGCACATTTACTCCACAGACATTTTGGTTTTTCTGTCTTTGAAGAGGATAGGGCTGTTGTTATTCTATATTTCTCTTATTGTCAACAAATCCCATGAAAAGACCAAAAACCAGTGATGCGTTAGCCAATGTCTCAATGCTCTCCAGTTTCCATACCCTGTCTGTGACACTCAGCCCCCAAGCACATTTGTTCCTACTGAAGTTAGAAATCTTTAGAAAGCTAAACTTTCATTTTCGAAAAAAAAGGCTAAGTGATTCCCTAAAACAGCTGGGGATTGCAGTTTTCAGAAAATAGGAGAAAAACAGGAGAAAATAGTGTATTTTTGGGGTCTATTTTCAGCTATAGAGCCACAAAGAATTGGTATTAAAGCAGCAGTGGGTAGAAATGGAGCAAGTATGATTAAAAAAACGTTATTTTTATCAAACTGTCACTATATCCTGACATTAGCGCATTAGACAGGTAATCTGAAAAAAAAAAAAACCTGATCCTCTGTGTCCTCCAGCGCCCCTAATGGCAACGGCAAGACTTCACAGACGGGAGGAAAACAACCAATCAGAGCCGAGCTGGAGCCTGACGTTTCTGAGCAGCTGTCAATCACTCACAAACTCCAATCAAACGGTCAAACTAGGCAGCGCTGATCAAATATGAATCAATATTCTCTTACTGTAATGACTTAACTGTAAAATGAGAGTTTTTTCACCAGCAGGAGCAAACTTTCTCATTTTACAGCTCAAAAGTAGTTTGCAAGTGATCGACAACTGCATCCATTGGATGAACAACCAATATGAACGATCTCTCTCTGAAATGACCTGTGATTGTCCAAAATGTTTCGTCACAGGCTAGATGTTTTAAAGTCTAAAAACAGGGTCTTGTGGAGGTGCAAAAGTCTAGTTTTCTCTCAAAACAAGTGAATTACAATATGCTGAAAGGTTATTATGGATTTTTTTTTTTTTTTTTGCCCAATGATGCCAAAAACATTCTGCCTCCTGTAGGTTTAAGTGTCAGTTCTGACTAAATGGGTCATGCAGACTTTGCTCTTCCACCTCCATTGTAGAGGTTTGGAAAACATGACTCAGGTAAAACAATGTATATCAAGGCAAACAGTGTTAGCTTCCTAATGCTTTCCAAATAACAATGACATGAATCCAAACACAGAAAGTAGCCCCTGGCTTCGCTATCATGCCAGGTAACTGGCTGCATAATGATGTACTTTAGGGACAACTTGCCAGCCAATTAAACAGCTGCCTGTTCATCTGCACATACCGCTGTGTGTACATGTTGCTGATTTAGCATATGTGTGCATGCTGGAGTATATGAAGTAGTATATCATGACAGAAGGTTTGTTTATATTATTGTTTGCTAAGGAAATTCAACATAACTAAGTGCAACAAATTGTTAAAGCCAGACTAGTGCTGCTTGTCATAATATACCTTAATCGCCATAATTATCTACGCCAAGGAGGTTATGTTCTCGGTTTGGTTTGTTGGTTTGTTTGTCTGCAGGATTATTGAAAAGCTACTGGCACGATTTTCATGAAACTTGGTGAAAGGATGTAGCGTTGGTGCTGTTTGGGCCCAACAAGTGGACAACCTCTGGGTATGAAAAGTGAAGTCAATGATGAAGTGTCTTAAACTTGTATTCTTTCTGATATCCAGCAGGAGGCGACTCCTCTGGTTGCAAAAAGAGTCTGATTGTATAGAAGTCTATGAGAAAATGAGCCTACTTCTCACTTTATTTATCACCTCTGTAAAAATTGCAAACATGAGTTTATGGTCTCAATCACTAGTTTCAGGTCTTCTTCAATACAGCATGATGTTCATTTAGTAAATTATGGTCCCATTTAGAGTCAAATAGACCATGGCTACCTTGTGATTGACACGTCGCAACCACAGCGACATTGTCCAGTTTGGGAGTTGTCCACATTTTCGCCTTACAACTTTAACCCTTTCACAGTGTTTTCAGTTCATGACAGTTAATTGTAACATTTTTGGTCACCTCAAAATGTCTTATTCAGCGTTCGGTTGTACTTAGCTACACCCTCTTGTGTCACATCTGGTTGCAAAAAAACAAGATGGCGGCAGCCACTTGAGGCTTCAAAACAAACCAGTCCACAGTCCATTTCCTCTGTGCAATCTCTGAGCATGAGCCAAGAAAAACAAACCTAAAATATTGGAGCAGATCTGAAACACGGGGCGGATACACACATTCATTTTCACTTATGGAAACGGCCTTGGCTGAGCTCTAAACTCTAAGTGCCCTTCTAGTTTTGAAAATGAGACCCAGGATGAAGAAGATAAACATTACCCTTTAATACAGCAGGATGGTGTCTGTGGGAGTGACTCAAAGTAAACTGCTGTGATCCTGGTCACCCAGTACAACTACTGTGTCTCACTGATGGATTTTTAATAGTTTATGAACAACAAGGGAAGTCTATGGCCCAAAGGAATAAGATATCAGGCTTTTGACACAAATACTTGTTTGTTGTTGATTATAGACTTTTTGCTGAATTTGTTGACAGTAAGAAAAATCCAGAATATCACCAGCTTTATCCTTTAAACCAGGACGACGTCTGCCAGCCTGTACAGCTGTACAGCTACTGGCTTTATCTCACAGAGACTCCAGATTAGACGAGGCAGTCTGACCCAAAGCTGTGCACTGACATCTCACACACACACTTACAGTATGTTAAGTGAGAGGGAGACGGAAGTGGCTTCTGTCTGACTCCAGATAGTTTTGTCACTGATAAATGTGTAACAGGGTAAAAGGTCAAACATGCAGCTCTGAACTGAGCTGCTGCGTCACTTCCAACGAAGTAAACTCGCTGCTTCAGATAAGACAAGCCACGCTGACAACATGACCAGCTGGTGACGCTGTGAGACATTCGTTGTGTTGACAGTTAATGATCATCGTTAAGTGTCATTAGCATCTGTCTGGCCCTTCACGTCATGTTTGTACACACATGTGGAGTTACTTGTAAAACCAAGTGGTTCTCCAGCTGTTTTGTTGTTCATATATTGATCTTTTGCTTTAAACAAGTCTCAGTTTGTAAGTATTTCAGTATTTCTTTTTGGTTTTTGGCCACTTGGCAGCATTAAACAAGCTGTAAACTCAACACTAACATATTATCGTGTGGAGTTTCTGGCCACTCTTCTTTTAGCTCTGTTTTTGGTTTCCACCAACTCCTGAGAGAAATATGTGACTCTTTATCTGCTACAAGCCCCACTATGTTCACCAGATAGTTGCTAACTCTCTCTGTTTGGTGCCGAGCAGGCAGCACACAGTGAGTTTTTAAAGTGAAGTTAAAGAGTTTTAAAGTGAAGTCAAAACAGTAAAAAAAAAAAATATGAGCTGTAAATCAAAAACAATGAGATTAAAGATGCTACGAAGCTTACTGGAGCCACAAATCTGGTGATGATTCTCGGTGGGTTGTCACTACAAGCGACCCCTTTCTCAGAGAGACAAACTGGCAGCAAAATTAAATTCCCTTCAACATACGCCAAGTTAACAAGCAAAGAAACCTCGGTGTGGTCTTTGACTCAGATCTGAACTTTATGTCACCAAATCTGTGTTTTACATTAACTTAAAACCTACCCATTCAGCCAGGCCTTTAAGAATGTTCATTATATTATTCACTTATTTTATAGTCTTTAATTTGCAAAATTGCAGTACGTTTTATTGTCATTGTATTAATCACCTATTTTATTGTATTTCATTTGCAATTTTTTATATATATTATTATTTATTAATCTCTTATTTTACTGTATTTGATTTGAATAATTTTACTCTGAGTTTATTGTTATTTTTATTATTATTATTTTTACTTCACACTTTTGTACTACTATTACTGTTATTATAGCTTTTGATTTAATTTTATTAATTTTAATTTATTAATTTTGTCCTGTAAAAATAAAATGAAAATCATGTCAGTTTATTATGTCTTTTGTTGATGATTTTGAGGCTTTCTAGTCATCAAGTCTCAAAATGTACTGCGCCTCACCCTGATATTTGGGTAAGTAAAGGTACCATTTTATAAAATCATGCTTTAAAGACACCAATAAAAAAATACTGCCTTATTTTCCATCTATTCAATGTGACTAATACAGTAAAAAGAGGATCAGTAATGTGTGCAACTCACTGGTTTTGATCAGTATGTGTTTAATATATTAAGGCTAAAAGGGAAAAAGAATTACAGCAGAGTCTACAAGCCTTTTCAGATTGTGTTGGGAGCAGTGTAGCGTGGCAGATGAAACTCTACAGGGCTCCACTTCACCGGCTCCATTTCTAGTCAAGAGACAAATAATTACATCTTTGGAAAGTCTCCAAACACGAAAACATGAACGAGGCAGAAAACAATAAATAGTTCCACAGGCTTTGCTCGGTGCAGTGCTCCTTCACTGTGATTTCTTTCTTTAGTTGAGGTAAAAAACATTTCTGATATACCCAGTTACTTAATCTGTGCAGATAGCTCTGACTCTAGACTGCTGATGCCACTGAAATCCATCCATCCATCTGCAACTGCTTATCCCGTTCGGTGTCATGGGGGGACTGGAGCCGATCCCAGCCGACATTAGGTGAGGGCGGGTACCGGTCGCACATAGAGAAAGACAACCATTCACCCTCACATTCACACCTACAGGCAAGTTACAGTCATCACACGGACATGTGGGAGGAAGCCGGAGAACCTGCGACCATCTTGCTGTGAAGCGAAAGTGCTAACCACTGCACCACCGTGCAACCCCTGTGTCACTGAAATATTTATGGTAAACATACACAGTGTAAAGTCATTTTTTTGCATTATTCCTGAGAGTGACAGCTCACAGCAGAGAGACAGAGAGAGGGGATTGATGGGTAACAAAGGTCCTGAGCTGTATTCAGCTTCAGGATGTTATTTGATGTGTGCTTGACAGAAAAAAGGTTGACTTTTTTAACTGACTACTACTTTACCACCACATTGACACAGAAAAGGCAATATTACATTATCACACTGATCAGGGGGCGGCAGTAGCTCAGTCCGTAGGGACTTGGTTTAGGAGGCGGAGGTCACCGGTTCAAGTCCCCCATGGACCAAGACCAACTGGTTGCTGGAGAGGTGCCAGTTTACCTCTTGGGCACTGCCGAGGTGCCCCTGAGCAAGGCACCGAACCCCCAACTGCTCTGGGCTCTTGTCAGGAGCAGCCCCCTCACTCTGACATCTCTCCATTGACGCATGTATATGTACTGTGTGAAATTAAATTAATTTCCCTACGGGGATTAATAAAGGTTCATCTTATCTTATCTTATCTTATCTTATCTTATCTTAATAAATGGGAGTCCGGATCAGTCATCGAATACTGGGACACATTAAAAGTGAAGCATCAGCCGCTGAGTAATCTATGACTGATCATGACTCCTGGTCAGCGAATGAACTGGAGGCTGGTTTGTAATGCAGACAGTCATGGGAGAATTTAGTGTAAAAGATTATTTTAAAAAATATATATTTTTCCATTAATACATGAGTTTAAAATGTCGCGTGATTGGACCCCAGACTGCTGCATGAGTAGTTGAAGGACTTTGAAAAGTTTTTTTTGCTACAATGAGAGGGATTTCTCTAAAAAAAAAAAACATGTATAGACTGATATAAAAATAATCCCTTTAAATCACTTGAAGTGTGTGGTGGTGTCTGTATCCGTAGAGACTTGTCCTCTGCCTGTATTTTATTATTTTGCTGTGTTTAGGATGTTTCTGAGCATCACCCACTGTAAAACTAAGACCTGAGGCCTGTACTGCAAACCAAGTTCAACATACCCAGGGTATCTTCTCATTGTCTGGTTTAACTAACCTAACAACCGCGATCCCGCTAAACCAGGGTCCCCAACTAGACTGGTGTCTCGCCACCTCTGTCTGAGTGGCTCACTAAAGTATACAAGAACATGGACATAAATTTGATAACACAAAGTCACATTGTAATCTGGTTTAAACTTCTATCCAATCAAATTCACAGACATTGTGCCCACTCTGGCACAAAATATTTTTTTCCGCCAAACAGCCAACAATTAAACAAGTTGCGCTGCTTTCAAGTTTCATTACATCAGTGATGCAGCAACAGTAGGCGATGTTAGCAGACCAGCAAGCGTACACCAGATTTTTCAATGACCGCAGAAAATAGCCAAGCCAATAAAGAGCCAAAAATCTGCTATTTTAATGAGGAATGGGTAATGACGTGTGTGCATCTCATCTGTGGTGCAAGCGAGTCAGTCTGTAAACGATATAACGTCGCCCGCCACTTCACCAAAGTTCGCAGCATTTTTTCACACGACTTTCCAGCTGGTAGCAGTCTACGAACAGAGACGGTAAAGGTGCAAACAACGCTTTAAAAACAGCAGTCTCTGTTTATCTGACGGGGAAGTCCACCATAGCACCACAGCCTTCGTTTAGTGGCGCACATCCTAACGAAACAAGAAGCCCTTCACCTATGGCAGGATTGTAACAGAAACGGTGACTGCAGTGGCTGAAACATTATTAAAGGACCATGAAAGTAAGACAGATATCACATCTGCTATTGGCAATGTACAACTTGGTGGCACTATGAGTACCTCTCGGCCACTTTAATTTAGTCAAATTAGCTCTCAGAGGTAAAAAGGTCGGAGACCACTGCACTAAACGTTCCTACGACGGTCGTTGTCAACTCTGTAAATCAACCCAGGGTTTCCCTATCTGACTACAGTCCGTTCACATAAAAGGAGCAGTGTTTGCAGTGACGAATGACAAACTACTACTATCAGCAGAGCTGCAATTTTACAAATTATAATATCAGACAAATGCGAAGTTAAACACATAATCCAGGTTAATAGTAACACAGTTGAGCTGCCCAATGCAGGAGGGACAGCTGGCAAAATAAAAAAACTGCCTATAAATGAATAGACTTATTATATCACTGCCCCATCTAGAGCACGACGGATCTGACTATAATTACTTTGTGTGTTCCATTAAATTAATGTAATGCCTATAGAATAGAAGACAGTTCATAATTTTCTTTGGGAATAATGTGTGTATGACAATTTAACTTTCTTTCAGCTGTGTCCTCTGCTCTAGTGATGTGAATTCAGACTTGGGAGCAAATAAAAAATATATATGAAAATATAGTTAAAAGCAGTAAGCAGGCTTACTTTCTTATCTCATAATCACCCACATAAAACTACTGGTAGCAAAGAAACGCAAGGCAATGCACGGCCAATCCAAAAAAAAGAAAAGAGTGGCAAAGAGTAGAGCAGCCAGCTAGCAGCTAGCGACTTGGGACAGCACCCATCTGTCACTCAAAGCAGCAATGCCCTCAATTATACCTAAAGTTCATTTTTAATATTTAAATGGCTGAGTTATATAAAAATTCACCTCCATACAGTTTAATATACAGGTTTATAATCTATATTTTTGTACCAGGCTGTGTAAACATGGATATTTCTGCTGTAGATTTGGGCATTTTAACATGGGAATCTATGGGGATTGACTTGATTTTGGAGCCAGCCTCAAGTGGCCATTTCAAGAACTGCAGTTTTTGGCACTTCCACGTTGGATTCACACCAGAGGTTGCCACTTGATTTAACCGCAGTCATTCATCCATAACAAGCAGCCATTACTAAAAACTCTTTCTGTGCCTCCAAACATTGTTCAAATCTACTGAACTTCATTATAAAATCTACAAGAGGATCCTGAAATGTTCAAACATACAAATAGGTCAATCTGAATTTTGGGGAAATGTGTAAAATTGATGCACAAAATATGAAGTTGCAGCAATGTCAAGACTATATTGCCTCAACAAAGACTCCCCTAAAAGGGGGAAACTGTTTGTTAAGCTGCTAAATCTACTCACCAGTTGGAACTCAGAGCGTCGAGCGTAGGCTTCCTGTATGCCGGCATCTGCCCAGAGCGCGCTCAGTGCCATCACGTACAGCTGAAACTCGCTCGGCTCGACCCCCGAGCCGCCAACGCGCCCCTCCCACGACATCACCAGCATGCCCTGCTTCTCATTCTCGCAGCTCTGCCAGCTGATGCCCAGCTTGTCCCGGGCGTCCACCAGCACACGCATGCCCTGCAGAAACACACAACCAGAGCATATACATGAGCCTGAATGTGGTGAAATGGTGTAGCTGCTTTTTCTAATGTCAGCAATATTGTACAAATATTTCCTGACCACACTGTGGAAAAAAAAACCCTCACTGCTTCATATGCTGCTTCCTGGGAAAAACGTCAACACTATCTAGTGTTACTGGTAAACATGGAGTAACTTTAACAGTGCAGCGCATGTGTCCAACACATACACTCAAACGTGCATGTGTGGCTGCTGGTGGTTTTCTGAGGAGAACCATGTGGTCTGATCTGAGTGGGAGGTCTCCTGCTGAGTGATGAAACTAACCAACACACAGACACATCGTCAATGTTTGATATCTGTGTCTCCTTTTCGCTCTATATGCAGTATATATACACGCTATACTGTATATCTGGCCAGATAAATTATCGCCCGATAATGGAAAATTTATATTATTAGGGATGTCTAGTTAACGCTATAGTAATGTGTAAACACATTAACACAACTTATGATATTTCGGTTATAGTGGGCTCAGTTTTAAAGCTAGGGTGAAGATACTGGTATCATATGAAACCAGAAAAACCTAAGCAATCCATTAGTACTAAGGCTACATAACGTCTCGAACATATGCTAAATTTTGGTGAGGAAAACTGGCATGGCCATTTCCAAAAGGGTCCCTTGACCTCTGACCTCAAGATATGTGAATGTAAATGGGTTCTCTGGGTCGCCACGAGTCTCCCCTTTACAGACATGACCACTTTATGATAATCACATGTAGTTTGGGGCAAGTCATAGTCAAGTCAGCACACTGACACACTGACAGCTGTTGTTGTCTGTTGGGCTGCAGTTTGCCATGTTATGATTTGAGCATGTTTTTATGCTAAATGTAGCACCTGTGAGGGTTTCTGGGCAATATTCGTTATTGTTTGTGTTGTTAATTGATTTCCAATAATAATTCTGTACATACATTTGCATAAAGGAAGCATATTTGTCCACTCTGTGGATTGTTCTAACATCTCATGATGTCTGGCATGACGTCTTATTGGGACTTCTAGCATTTTTAACTTCATATATTAAGTCAGTTTTGTTGCTTGTTAATCTGCAACATCTTTTTCTTTGCTTGTATTTTTATGGCTCGATAATGGACTACAACATGAGGCATATTTCACAGCATCTCAAAGATTGATTGAATCAACAGAGGACCCAGCAGCAAACAGTATCATTGAACTACGAAGCGTTTCAAAGGTCACAGTAGGTTAAGTGTGTGCATGTGTATGTGTGTGTGTGTCACTGATTGTGTGTGTGTCAGTGAGTCATGACCACCTAACCCTTTTGCAATACTCAAGTCTGGTCAGGTTTATTTGCACAGCTTAATATCGTATTCAAAGGGGCTTTACAGGCCCATAACATGAACAGCTGCCAACCCAGCTCAACCTCATCGCTACAAAGACGAGAAAAATCCTCTATGAGATAAAAAAAAAAAAAAAAAACACGAAGCAAGGAAAAAAATCTGGAAGAAATCTCAGACGAGGAAGTTCAAAGAGAGATTCCCCCTCCTCAGATAGATGGCTGAGCAGGAGGGGTGGGTGTGAAGAAGGCAACGGATTCATTGCTCATGCAGCTACTATGTGTGTGTGAGCTTGTGTGTGTGTGCGCTTGTGTGTGTGTGTGTGTGTGCGCAGTCGCTCCTTTGTGACTAACTGGTGTCTTTTTTTTTTACATCTGATCCCTCATTTAAAACTTTTCCTTTCAGAATTGATGTTTTTGTTTTTGCAGTAGGAATGAGTAAGACTGACAAAACGGGTGTTAAACACAAAGACACATGCAGATCAAACGGCAGCATGTTGGCAGTAAAAATGATATCGGAGAGTCACAGTGAGCGAGCTTTGAGTCACATCCACTCATGATTGTCATCATTGTTTTCTGTCTGTGAGCCAACCTGAGCCTTATTAATTTACTACGCTGTGTATTTGTGGCATAATCCTCTGTAGTCTTGTCTGTCTCTCTTCCTGTATGCCTCCACGTTTGTCTGTTTCCTGCTGGTCAGCCAGCGTGTTTGACCACTATGTCTTTGTCTTCAGACTGTGTGTCTCTGTTCAGTACGTCTGCACTTCTACACCGAATACATCAAAACTAGGGGTGTAAATCACAAGTTTCATTCACACTTGATAACCCTTCTGATTTTCCTCAGAGTCTGCCCTTTTTCATTGCCCTCTCCGTTTCCTCCCGGGGTCACAAATCTCCCATATTTCTCCCAGTTTACGGCTCATTTTCATAACTTATTTTCATTTTACGTATCTCAACCTGTTTGTAGCACTGCACAGTGTGTATACACCCGCGACACAACTTGGTTTGAGCTGCGCTCGATGTACGTCACAGTCATGCCGTGGTGCAAGCCTTTGTAAATATAACAGGTTTCGTAGTGCAGAAGTGCCATTGTCACGTTGTGTCTGAAAGGACCTTTAGTGAGGGAGAGACGGAGAGAGAAATGGAGAGTAATAAGAGAAAGAAATACTCAAGCAGGGCCAAAAATTCATGAATGAGTAGAAAGTGATAAATATTAGTTTGTGCCAGAGATTCACACAAGTTTAGACCAGAAGAGTGAATTATTCAGTTTGCTGTGGCAGTGTCATTACTATTTTGTTATTTTCATTGTTTAAAAGTCACCAGAATACAAGAAACAAAGTGTCTGAAACTGGGGGAGGAACCCCCACTTTGGTTCAGAAATCCTCCCTGTTTCTGAGGTCTCAAGGTTGAAGGTGAGCTTTCACTTCGATATATTATATAGATTCTTTAGACAAAGATACAATATTTGCCAATATCACAAAGGCTGCCATGATATGATTTTGATCGATTCAATTCAAGGGCCTGCGATCGATATGATTTAACACAATCAGTTACATTTATATCAAGCAAAAAGCAACCAAAATACGATTTGACAATTTTATTACTGGGCTCTGTAGGAAGGAGGTGCGCTTGCACAAAAAATTGGTGACACAGATGTACCAAGGGACATTTCAGAATAAAGGCGTATCCTAAAGATGATGATATGTGTCACCGTTTTCACTTTGCATTGATACTGGATCACCGATCATTGAACAGATATATCAATCCAGATCGAGGTACCGTTGCACCCCTTCTCAAAACCATATCAAGTTAGAGTGCCTTGGTAGCTGAGTGGTTACAGCGCATGCAATGTTACAGTAACATACCGGATTCAACGCCAGTCTTGGGACCTTTATTGCACGTCATACCCTTCTCTCTCCCTCCCTCTCATTTCTAGTCTCTTCCTCTATGCTGTCAAATAAAGGTAAAAATGCATGCCATAAAGAGCTGACCAAGTCTGTCCCATTTCAAAGACTCCTCCAAATTGTTGACAACAAAAGCAGCCTTCTTTGGAAAATACCTAGCGTATCCTTCCCACACTGTAATGTAAGCTGGTTGTTCTTTTATTGGGACATTTAGGTGAAACTAGTCCAGTGATTGTCAACCTTTTTACTGTCAAGGACCCCTACACTGATACACATTAGGTTACATACCCCCATTTCTCTTCAGGGACCTCCATCTGAAAACGTTTTGGTTGTTCATATGATGAAGACCAACTACCGATGAGGAAGTAACGTGGAGGAAGTGAAACTACCAGAATAGTCACGTATGACCTTTTCTCACATTGGACTCACTTCTATAGTGAATCAAATAGTGATAATGAACTATTCCCCATTTGTTGGGACTCCTTCAAGGACCCATGGGGGTCCCCAGACCTCCTGGTTGGGAACCAGTTGGGAAATATCTAGGGTTTCCCCCTTTTAGTCGACTTATCTGTCATTTTGGTCTCAGTCGACTAAGATTATTTTAGTTGTTTGTTTCGTTCACCACCACCAGTGAGATACTGATATTTCAGAATCATGGTCAGAGTCATAGATTCGAACTTACACAAATATCAGTCAGATAACGGATCAATGAGTCAGGCAGACAAGACTAACATATTCAACTAAACAACCCCTCTGCCGCTGCACTCTCTCGAGGTCTGACTAATCGCTCATTTTAGTCTTACTCGACTAAGATTTCTTTAGTCGACTGGTGCTTCTTTCATGCTGAATGAGTAGCTCATGTTCACAAACATTAATTGAACTTTCATAGGCCAAGAAAATATCATATTGGAATTCTGGATTTGATTGGCGTTCTCCTTTAAGGTTGGAAAACTCATCTTCAGTTTCACATATATCTATTAACTTCACCCACTGGACCCCCAGAACTCAGCATATTTGTGGTCACGACTAGATTTGAAAATAAAGTTCTGGATAGATGAGGTTAATTACTAGGTAATGGTTGTTTGTTACAGTGCAGGGGGAGGAAACACTGGCTATCTGCCTTTAGCTGTATTTTGACAGTTTATGATGTCTACTGTACAGCGGGGAGCAAAAGACCGGCGCCGCGCTAGAGGAGGAGGGCAGTGCAGCTGATGGGGCGGACAACATGAATGCAGGAAGGGAGCTACTTTGTAATTACACAATAGTGATAAATGAAACAGTCCCAGCCAGCTGCCTCCGCTGGCGACTGCTAATAATACCACTGATCACGTCACAACTGTGAGGTCAGACGTCAGATTTGTATGTTTTTCTAGCCCCGTGTGGTGAGATAATACTGACGGCCAGTGACACATAAGAGCTGCTCTTTTGTCTCTCTAGCTCTCTTTTTTCGTTCTTGGCAAAACTATTTCTGTGACTTTTCATGTGAACAAAGCACAATATTAATGACTCTTCCCTCCAGAGACAGCTGTTTGGATCAGACATAAACACTTTATTTATGCACTTGATTGACTTTTGATTTGAAACACTTTGTGGTTGGCACAAACCACTTACGTAGTACGACTGGCCCTTTACAAGCAGAGGCTGCATCCTTCTAAGGACACATAGGTGTGTCCTTCAGAGAAAACCTGCAGTAGCAGCCGAACACTAGGACCAAAACAAATGTAGCATTCCTGTGGTTCTTATCAGCTCGTAGAGTTTTCCGTGTTTATCACCAGTCAGTCTTCGTCAAACATACAGCTAACAGTTCAAAAGTCCACCAAGAGAAAGGTTAAAGTGTCTATATTACATCCATTCATCTGTAAAGCAACATATCCTGAGTGCTAACAAGAAAAATGACATGAATGCATCATGGCTTCCATTATTGTGTTTTTTCATCTGTCAGTTGAAGTGATATATTTATTTGAGACTGATAACCTGAATGCAAACACAAAATGGGAATATGATATTTCTAGTGATGTCCTCGACTGAAGAAACTAACACACGATTTTGTCGACTGATTGATTAGTTGATTCAATCGAGATCTGTAAAACTGAGTTTCTCCGCTGAGAATCAAAAAAAACGGCACTTTAAATTTTGTGTTTACCAGAGATGTGCTCATAAGTTTCTTGGAAATAAGTCATTCAGCAGGAAAGAGTGCAGGGGCAGAGGGGCTGTTAAGTGGAGTATGCTTGACTCATTGATCTTTTCTCTGACTGAGGCTTGGACCAGAATCCATGGCTCTGAAACATCAGTATCTCACTGGTGGTGGTGAACGTCATGAACGATCCGTCTGCCTGGTTTAAGTTAACAAATCGCCTACTGCTTAAAGCTATTGAACATCCAAAAACAGTCAACTCGGGTTCTCTCCCCTCACTGACTTGTGATTAGGCAGCAGTGAGAGACAAGCGAGGAAAATCACAGAAATTGAGATACAACAAAAACCTGCTTCATGAAAAACTAATGAATTCTTTGTTGCTGATGTTTATGTTCTGCTGACCAGCAGTTCAATTCAGGAGAAATAAATAGATCCACTTTGACGAGGATTAGACCAGAGATTTATCTGTGAATGACCACACCTGAACTCCACCTCTGTTATTTACTCTTATAAGCCTAATTGTGCTTCACGCCTGTGTCCTCTTTCAGCTTTATCCCTCCTTCACTTCCTGCTTTGTTCTCTTTCTCTATCATTAGGTTCCCATGAAGGGATGAAGTCCTCTACACCTGGCAGGTGAGGCTGATCCTGGCACCACTGTTCAGGTAACATCATCCCACTTAATACACCAACTGATTTAAGCTTTACTGAGGGAACGATGACGTCCTAGAGCTGCAACAATTAACCGATTAGTTGTCAGCTATTAAATTAATTGCTGATAATTGATTAAAAAGTCTAAATTAGATGATTCCAGTGTCTTAAATGTGAAAATTTTCTGGTTTCTTTACTCCTCTATGACAGTAAACTGAATATCTTTGAGCTGTGGACAAAAAAAGACATTTGAGGACGTTCTTGGGCTTTGGGAACCACTGATCGACATTTTATAGACATATAATATATAAAATATAATACAATTTATAGACCAAACAACTACTCGATTAATCTGAAGATTATTTTCTCGACAATGAAAATAATCGTTAGTTCACAATTATGCTCTAATCATAAAGCCGTATTTCTTGGCCGTCTCTGAGAAACTGTGATATATTTTTTCTCTATTTTCAGATATTTTATAGTCCAAATAAGTATGAATTAATCAAGAAAATAATTGACTAATTAATCAGTAATGGAAATTATCTTCTCCACTGTTTGCTGCTTTTCTCTCTGTTTTAATTGAATGTAAATTGAATTCTTTTGGACCGCTGGTTGGACAAAACAAGTAATAAAAAGGCACTTTGGACATCGCCCACCATCTTCTGACACTTTATAAGACAAATGATTATTGGAATAATTATGAAAATAATACAGAGATTAATCGTTAAAGAGGATCTATTAGGCTTTTGTGCTTTTTCCTTTCTTTACTGTGTTATAGCTTTTTGTTCATGTAAAAGGTCTGCAAAGTTATACAGCCCAAAGTCCATGTCAAAGAAAGTTACTCCCAAAGAAACACTGCTCCTTAAAGTCCCGCCTTTTCTCCTGTAACATAGTGATGTCATCAAGTGACACACAATGTACAGTGAGCCAGTCATTATAAACCATTGTAAACGATGTGACACCCTGACACAAAGTGGAAGGACCCCTTGCATTGCCCTGAAGGGGTTTGTTTCATAACAATGACCCGCTACCGGTACATTATCCCGCTTATTACACAGCTACTTAATTAAGAAATCAATAATTTGACACAAAAACGATCCAGAGTCTGACATCAGAACTCCATCCATAGCAATGGTCTGCCATTAAGAAATAACAGACCATAAAACACTGTGATTGACCAATTAGAAGAGTATTCAACACAGCTGTGTATTAAATCTGAATAATAGGTGCCTAGCAGCCAGTTTGGCATGCCCTCAAACAAGCTAGTTAGAGCGGAGCTGGAGAGGAGTCTGAAGAGTTTGGTTCGGTTGACCAATCACAGAAGAGTGGGCCAGCTGACCAGTCAGAGAGGGCAGGAGCTCAAACAGTGTTTCAGACAGGGTGAAAAGAGGTGCTGCAGCACAGCCAGTATGAGGAAAGTAAAGCAAGATCCTCGTTAATGAAAGTAACTGATACTTGCAACCCTGATAGTAATATTGTGTCTTATGTTCTATCATAAGATAGAGGGCCAGTGAGTAGTGACAGAGTGGGTCAAGTAGTATCATGCTACACTGGAGAAGACGCCCATTATTGTCCAAAACATTTCCAATCATGTGATTTCTTGCAACTTTTGCCTCTCCTATGCCCTCCTACACATCATGCATTGTGTTTTTCAGGGGATGTGTATGGGGGTGGAGGGGGGTGGGGTCCTGTTGATGGCGTGGCCAGAGACAGCACCGCCACTGTATGCTGGTATTCAGGGGAGAGTATTGTGTAGAAGTGCAGGCTCTTATCTTCCTCGTCTGGGCTGTGTGGCACTCGGGGCGGATGTGCTCATCCCTCAGGAATAGTCTGGTATTGTTAGCTGGTGAAGGAGGCCCAGCCATGACAGCAAACAAAGGGACAGCACACCACACTTCAGGATAAAAATATGCACTATGTCAACAAACCTCTGTGTGTGTGTGTGTGTGTGTGTGTGTGTGTGTGTATGAGCCTCAACTGTGGGATGAAAATGTCAATATTAGGGCTCCAAGTAATGATTAGTTTCTACTACTGATTATTTTCTTGATTAATCAACAGTTGGTCTAGAAAATGTCACAAATAGTGAATAATGTCCATCAAAATTGAAAAGAATTGAAAGTTGACATCTGCTTGAGTCCAGAAAACAAATATATTCAGTTTTCCATCATTACGGATAAAGAAAAGCACAAAATCTCCACATTTGAGTGGATGGAACAAGTGATTTTTAGGCTATGTTTCCTTAAAAATGACCTAATGAATTAATCTAAACTAATCTTTCAGCTCTGGTCTCCTAAATGAGTTCAACTTTTCTTATTTAACTTGGCTTTACATGTTTTATACATTCAAAATAGCACAAGACATCAATTTAAAATAAAAACAAGGAGACAAAAGCAGAAGTTGAGCCCACAGACGATAAATGGGGTGGTTTAAACTTTGGACTCCTGGCTGTAGTGTGTGCCTGAAGGGCCCAGGACATTTATTTCCCATCAGACCTTGTTCTTACCTTCAGTATATTCTCATAGATAGTGTCCCGGAAATCCAGAAGTGCTTTTTTATCAAACTCCTGTCCGTTAATGATGCGCATCTGTTTGAGGAATGTGGACTTTCCGCTCTCCCCGGCCCCGAGCAGGAGGATCTTCACCAGCCGCCGGACGGCTCTCCTCTCCCGGGCGAGCATCGCGTCTATCTCCCGGCTCCTGCGCCGCGCCTCCCGCTCCTGCGCCGCGTCCCTCTCCCGGCTCCCCTCCTTGCTGCCGCCCGGGTCCCGGCTGGCCTCGGCCGGGAGCAGGCAGCGGCTCAGGGTGCGGACCACTCCCGACATAGCGAGTCGTGGGGGAAAAAGTTCACCGAAACTTCAGAGGGAAACTGTTCATTATAGGATGTGACCTCTGGGGATGGAAACGACCCAGTCCGGCTACATCCACTCGATGAATAAAAAGTTTACAGCGGATAATTCAATAAAGTCTACATGAGAGTCAGAGGGTGAAGCCGTTATCTAGTCTCCAGCCGGCAGACAACCCGAGTCCATCTTGGTTAGACCGCGCCATCAACAAAAAACAGTCCGGGTAGAGAGGAAACAAAACCGGTAAAACATTGGAAAAAGTTTCAGTGTTTGAGTGCGGTGAAGTCCGTCTGTTCATCCGGAGCCAAGCAGCAGTAGACACCCAGGGACAGAGTCTCTACGGCCGGCGGGCTGTGAGCCTGGGCGGCGGGGAGAGCAGCTCCTCCGGGCGGCAGTGGGACGGTCAGACTGAGGAGGAGGAGGAGGAGGAGGAGGGAGGAGGAGGAGGAGGAGGGGGGAGGAGAGAGAGAGAGAGGAGGGGGGGGGGCGCCCCTGCTCTACCGGGGATCACCGTCAGGGGGAGAGGGAGAGACACTCACCTACCTGCTGGGGTCCCGCAGACCACAGAGATTTACTTTCTGTCAGACCTCCAGTGGTGGACAGTAACGAAGTAAATTTACTTCACTACTGTACTTAAGTACAATTTTGAATATCTGTACTTTGCTTGAGTAATATTTCTGGGGTATACTTTTACTTTCACTCCACTACATTTGAAGGTCAAATATTGTACTTTTACAACTTTTACGCACCTGAGAGAATAAACTTGGTGCTGATTGCCGTATGGTTTTTTTCTTAGCTGTATTCCTGTACCTGTGCTACGTCGTGCCGTACGTCGTGTTCAAAACGACACTCAACATTGGAGAAACCGCAGGAGAGACTCCCCCCGAGCACCCGCGGCCTTATCTCCAGCCCGGGTTTGAGATCGTTGACACCAAAACGGATTCATTTCGGTTCAAATGTTTGTTGTGCTCACAGCGAACAAATTATATCACGGCCTGCAAAAACCCGCCATCCAAGCTGAAATATCATGTCGCGGTACGTAATTCGAGCTAGCTAGCTGAATGTTAAATTGCAGATGAACATTTTAAGCGTAATTGTCTGTGCTTGAAGTGTCGTAGTTGCCATTTTTAAATGGTTTAAAAATATGGCTGCCGCAGTGCAGCTGAACGAAGAAGTTCATGGCATTCGTGCATTAGTAAGGTGGGGCTGTTTTTGATGTGGATTATCCAAATAATTTTTGGCAGTGACGCATGATATGAATAAAGTAAACTAGCCAATAACTTGTTTATCCGTATATATAATATAAGTTTGTTTAGGGCCGATACATAGATATATAGAGAAGAAATATGTCTGTAGCAGAATCACATCAGTGTATGACATGACATGACATAAAACTAATTTCCTGTCCTGTGTTTCCTGATATAGTTTTTAAAATACTTTTCTTAAGTAACTTTTTCAGCAAATACTTCAGTCTTTTCTCAAGTAATATTTTGACTAGACTACTTTTACTTGTATTGGAGTAATGTTTGACAAGGAGTATCTATACTTTTACTCAAGTAGTGAAGTTGTGTACTCTGTCCACCTCTGCATATTTCACAAGAATGTTATATATATATATATATATATATATATATAATTTGTTTGTTTTAATAAGTGCTTTTTAAAACACCAATGTATTAGAGATCCAAGTCAAAGTCACCGAATGGCTTAGGTTATTTAGATCCAGGGTTACTTATGAGCACTTATCAAAACAAGTGCTCGTAACAAAGTGCTTTACGAGACAAACGTAAAAATAATAAAAGATAGAATACAATGCCAGATAGACATGTCCACACATATTTACAAACAAATATAAATAAATCTCAATGTGGTCTGAAAATTACAAGTGGCCTACAGATCGGATCAAACAGGATGTCACTTTTCCTGTTACTTTCTGTAAATTCAGTGGAGGCTGCTGGAAACGGCCGAAAACTGTCCGATTTGACGGGAGCTTTCTGTCACCGCCATGGCTCCCTTAATGTTACCACATGGTTTTGTTGCCTAATCCTAGGTGAGTGGTATAGTATAGAGTAAGGTCTAGATCTGCTCTACATAAATCGTGTCTTGAGATAACTTCTGTTATTATTTGACACGATATAGAAATAAATTGAACTGAATTGGTTTTGTTTCCCCCTGTTGGTACTGCGGGTTACTACAGGCATGTATGTTCACATCTCTATCAGGCAAGCATGACACTGACATGCTATCCTCTGGTGGACAGGCAGGTGTATTACACACTTTAGCGTGATACCAGGTCGGTAAAGATATAGAGGCATAATGTCTCTGTGTGTGTTGTAATCTGAACTTCTCTGTGCTTTGTTGACATTGACGGGGTGACCGCTTGTGCCTTTTAGTTTCCTATGAGAGTAGCTCAGTGGCGCATGAGACTAAAATGGCTCAACTCTAAGTGGTAAAGTACCTGCCCCTTGGAGCAGGTGCAGTAGTGTTTCCTTTAACCCCACCTCAGTCAGGAAGCCAGGCCTCTGTCTCCGTCTCATTAACATGAACAGAGGAGGGGAAATAACTCTGGATTCAGCCATTAGTACATTTTACAACTTTTAGGACCATCCATCCATCTTCAACCGCCTATAACGTTCGGAGCCGGATTCAAACCTGCGACCCTCTTGCTGTGAGGCGAGGGTGCTAACCACTGTGCCACTGTGCAGCCCAACTTTTAGGGCTTTTCCCAAATCTGCTGATTTACAGATGTCTCTTTCCGAGTGTAAGTCCATGAGAAAAAGCCTTTTTTGGCTAAATGGCATCACCAGATGGACACGAAAATTTGCTTCAGAGCCCAGCGCTCATCCTGAGGGCTTGGTCCTGACCATTATTGCAGAAGCATAGCGCCCACCCCTCCAGTTCCCCACCAGGAAAACACTGTTTGTTTGTTTTTAAATGATTATATTTTAGGGCTTGTAATGCCTTTATTAGAGCAGCTGGAGAGTGAAAGGGAAAGGGGGAGAGAGTGGGGGATAACACACAGCAAAGGACCACAGGTTATAATCCAACCCAGGCCGCTGCCAAGGACTCAGACTACATGAGGCGCATGTTCTACCAGGTGAGCAAGAAGTCCATCCATCCATCCATCCATCGTCAGCTGCTTATCCCGTTGGGGGTCACGGGGGGCTGGAGCCAATCCCAGCTGGCATTGGGCGAAGGCGGGGTTCACCCTGGACAGGTCGCCAGTCCATCACAGGGCACATAGGGACAGACAACATAGAGACAGACAACCATTCACGCTCACATCCACACCTACGGGCAATTTAGAGTCATCAATTAACCTAAACAGCATGTCTTTAGACCGTGGAAGGAAGCCGGAGTACCTGGAGAAAACCCACGCTTACACGGGGAGAACATACAAACTCCACAAAGGATTCGAACCTGCGACCCTCTTGCTGTGAGGCGAGAGTGCTAACCACTGCACCGTCCGTGAGCAAGAAGTCGCCCCCAGGTAAACTCTGATTTCTGTCGTCTGTCAGCACCGTTAGCTGCGAGCTGAGCCTTCGCCATTTTGAGAGCCATGTGGAGACAATAGATATGCTCCGAATTTCAAATTGAGAATCTTGTGTTTTGTGTATTGTGTTTTAAATAGCGACATTATATTTCTGAGCTCTGAACCTCTGAAGCTCAGATTCATCTTTAAACCCTCAGAGTGGATCGTTTGGTTGAATGAGTGTGATCAAATGTTTCATTACCTTTTATTTCAGCCGTGGTCTGCAGTTAGTTGGAGGCTACTTTGGTAGCTGCAAACTATTCTGTTAAACTTGTCTTTGTTCATATGTCCGTTAAATCACACAGTTAGGACTCAGACTTAAAAATGCACTTAATAGATTTGGATTAAATCTAATATAAGAATATTAGTGTTGTGTGTTGTGTTTTCATAAAAGTAAACATAGTCCTGTGTGGATTTAATTAGTCTTTGATGCATTTAAAGCATTCATCTTATTTGTACATTGTAAAACATTTATATTTGTAATGAAATGACCTCTGAGCTTTCTCCAATAGGTGGCCTCTTCTACACTATGCATGGGCAGTTTATTATTATTATTATAGCAAACAACTTTATTTGTATAGCACCTTTCATACAACAAATTAATTTAAAAGAACATAAGAATATTTAAAAACATGAAAAAATAAAACAGTAGAATTTAATTAAAATCATTAGTGCTGCCAAGCAGTGTTAAAACTAAATAAGAGTAGAGTGCATACATATAAGTTAAATAAAACTAAAATAAATAGCATGACAGTGCAACACAGCTAAGCAGAGTTAAAACTAATCAAGAGCTAATTAAAAGCTAAGGTGAACAGATAAGTTTTTATCTTACTTTTAAAGATATCTATTGAGTTGGCTTCCCTGATATCGAAGGGTAGTGTGTTCCAGAGTTTTGGGGTGTAAGTAACAAATGCTGCATCTTTAATTTTCCTTGGACTACTGTAGGGACCCTCCAGTAGACCAGCAGCAGATGATCGAAGTGTTCTTGGAGGCAGATAGTAAGTGAGGGAGCTGGCGGTGTGAGTTGGTCCTCGCCCATGAAGAGCCTTGTATACAAGGAGCAGGACTTAGACCCAGATGCTACTGGAAGCCAATGTAGTGAAGCTAAAACTGGACTAATGTGCTCTCTCTTCCTGGTTCTGGTTAACAGCCAAACAGCAGTTTTGAACAATCTGAAGTCTCTCAGTGGTTCTTTTAGGGAGGTCAGTAAAAAGTACATTACAGTAGTCGAGTCTGCTTGAGATGAAGGCATGTATGAGTTTTTCAGGTACTGCAGTACAATTTATGCGATGTATACATATAATACAGCACTATACAACAGTATAAGTAATGAAGAGGGCCTTCAGTACAGACCAACGGGTACTGTACTGTTCTGAATGTGTGTGACTGAAGGCACTGCAGAAAAAGATCACACCACTGTCAGTAAAACGTAGAATAAATATAGTCCCAAGGTCGACGGAAACTGAAAGTTGGTTTCTCTCCAACAAGTGTGTCTTGTCATCATCACAATGTCTACACACTTTTCCTTTGTCAAATAGCCAGACGAGCCAAAGCATCCAGTCCACGTCCCTGGGAAACTTAAGCTTCCCACTCAGCCAAGGCAACAGGAGACCCTCTGCTTGACAGCCTTGCTGCCAGAGAAACTAATCAGCCACAGGAGCCAGGCTGTTCTCAGGGCCAGTTTCACTACAAGAATAATCTGCCTCACAAATGCCAGTTGGGTCCGCAGACCTTGAGTACTCCAGCAGACTCCTCTCTGCCCACCAACTGTCTGCTGTTACCATGTGAGCCAAAGGAAGCGGACCCGGCAGATGCCGGCCAGCTGGACGGAGCAGCAGACATGGAGGTAGTGAATCTATTTGGACGAGCTGATGCTGAGCAATGCTAACTAATCAGCATTTCAGCTCCTTTCACATCAAAGGAAATCTATACATCTGTTTTTTTTCAGTTTTTACTTCATTTTTGACATTTGAATTTTAATTAGCATCGTCCCATCTACACGCTCTCAGCCTGTAAGACATTTTCTTCTAGAAAAAATCATCTCACTTCAGTCATTTCATATAAAAACCTTTACATTTTTGCCGAGATGTGAAGGAATAAATTACATCCAATAAGATACTAAAGCCAGGACAGCAGATGTCATCGAAGTTAGAGGGAACACAATCTCTGAATATCAATTATTCTGCTATTAAAAGTTAATATAGATGGTTTTTTAGTGTAATATTGCAGTGAATACATTGAATATTCTACCTTTTTTTCTCCTCTCAATTTATAACTGCTTTCTTTTCATGATTAGAGATTGTACCGCAGTATGTCAGACTGCAGGGCAGCCTGTCTGACGTGCTGGTGAGCAACACCGGTGCTCCCCAGGGAACTGTGCTGTCACCGTTCCTGTTCACCATCTACACCTCCGACTTCTGCTTCAACTCCGGAACATGCCACCTGCAGAAGTTCTCCGATGACTCCTCCATCGTCGGCTGCATCACAGATGACAACGAGGAGGAGTACAGGACACTTGTGGAGAACTTTGTAAGGTGGTGCGACATCAACCACCTACAGCTCAATATTGGTAAGACCAAAGAGCTGGTGGTGGACTTCCGGAAGAGGAGGAAGAGCTCCCCTACTCCCATCACCATCCGTGGGGAGGAGGTGGAGGTGGTGGACAACTACAAGTTCCTGGGAGTTCACTTAAACAATAAACTGGACTGGTCCAACAACTCCGAGGCCCTCTACAGGAAGGGACAGAGCAAACTATTCTTCCTGAGAAGGCTGAGGACCTTCAACGTGTGCAACAGGCTACTTCAGATGTTCTACCAGTCTGTAGTAGCCAGCTTCCTGTTCTTCGCCGTGGTATGTTGGGGGGGTGGCATCAGCACCAGAGATGCCACCAAACTGAACAAACTGGTGAGGAGGGCTGGGTCTGTGGTTGGATGTGAGCTGGACAGTCTGGAGGTGGTGGCAGAGGGGAGGACCAGGAGGAAGCTGGAGTCTATTCTGAAGAACCCCTCCCACCCCCTCTATGACCAACTGGTCCAGATGAGGAGTACATTCAGCCAGAGACCGATCCCCCCTCGGCACACTACAAACCGTCTGGGTCAGTCCTTTCTTTTGGTGGCCATCAGGCTCCATAACCAAGGTCTGACCCCCATGTCACTCTGATCATCTGCTCCATATTTATTCCAAATGTATATATTACATATAGTTATATCATTACATATACATATGCTGTGCATATACAATACCCACCACCTGCTACACTTTACTTATTACTGTTACTGTTATTTATTTTACTGTCAATTTTCTTCATTGCACCTTATTTCATTCACTGCACCTTCTCTTTTACTTTTTACTGTACTGTATTTATCTGTACTGTTGCTGCTGCTAAGACACCCGAATTTCCCCCCGGGGATTAATAAAGGTTCATCTTATCTTATCTTATCTTACACTACTTAAAAAAAAAGAAAAGATTGATGAATTGAAGGTTATTAAACCAGTAAATGTATGATTAATGCTGAAATTGATGACAAAGTTTGAAAAAGTTTTAAATTCCCCAGTTTAAGGTTATATAAATAGATTTTAGGTCCTATCTCTTCAAACCAGCTGTAATTAAAGATGACAAAATTAAATTGGAGGACACATTTCTGCTAAAGCTGTCTCTGATATCAAATTTTACTTTGAGGCAATGTGTAAAACATTTTCTCCTTTAGAAAATGGACACTTTTGTCAAACATAATGATGCTCACGTCAGTTTTCATCCTTTACAACAGCTAATGCAGCTAAATTGAATTCAGACATCATGTTCATGTAAAAACATCTAGAGGCTGCACTTCACCGGAGCACCAAGTAGCAACAAAAGGCTCAAAAGTAAAGTGTGTGAGGACAGAGAAGCTGACATGTCAAGAGTTTGTTGAATGCATGTATCCTTGGAATGCTCTGAAATACATAAATCAAACCTGAAGCACAGAATCATTGAAGGAACGGTATCTAGCACTGACAGCTAGTGATTTAAAATGGATAACAGCAGTCCAAATTCTCAGCATGCTGCAGTTACATTAATTACAGTAAATATGTTACATATTGGTCCTTTAAATTGAATGTGGAATGAATTTACAGACCAGTTTTCCCATTTTAAGTGACCAAATGAGGCCAAGCTCAAATAAATCTACACAGAAAAGCAAAATTGTGTCATCAAAAGGCAATTTTTGTTCGTCTCATGAAATAAAGTGTTCAGTGTTCTGCCAGTTCTTAAGGTATTTGTTGTAGAGCTCACAATCGTCTCTCCAAACATGTTTTGCTTGAAATTCATAGTATTGTAGTCTACTATTTATATTGTCTGTCCTGGAGGGGAAATCCCTCCTCTCTGTATTATCTTGTGGCTTCTTTATTTTCTTTCCTGTTAAAGGTTTTTGTGAGTTTTCATCCAAATCGTGGGTCTATGTAATACAGATTGTAAAGTCGTCTGGGACAAATGAAAAGAAATCGATCTTATTTGACTTTGTCCTTTGAATTCAGAGATCAACAGTCTAAAAAAATCAAGCAACAGTTGTTTTTTTTAAAATGTCAAATCAAAATGTATGTCCTGTTGCTGTTCTTTGATTCTCTGGACAGAGGGCGCTGTTACATCAGATTTAAAAACAAAAACAAGCTGCTGCCTCTCCTAATAAAGTCTCTTTATAACAGATAAGGAGGCGAGAGATGCTGAATGAAATGCACGGTCAGCAAGCAAGGTATCAGCAGCTAACCAAGAGGAACCTGTGTAAGTCACGCTTAGACACCATGATCTGTATTGACTCCATCACAGTGTTGTGGAGGCAGTGACAGACACACTCATACACACGTACTGTAAGTTATTCTATTAAAATGACCAGCCGATACTTAAAACAGCAGCAGCAGCAGCAGTCTGTTGAAAGTGCAGTGTGTGTATGCACACAATATGTGTATGAGGAAGAGAGAGATGCAAGATTAAAATTCATCTGGATGGCAACACACTCATCTCGTGTAATTAGCCTAAAAGCCTTTTCATCAGGCTTGGAACAACACTCACTCACTCACTCACTCACTCACACACACAGACACACACACACACACACACACACACACACACACACACACACACACACACACACACACACACTAATGGACACCACCAGAGTATGCTTATACCCACTAAAATTCTACATTCACCTCTTAACACTACTGGAGGAGGCATCTGTGTGATGGCACCATTGCCTTTGTGTGTGTTTACGTGTTGGTATCAGTTATTTATATGCTAATGAATGTGGAAGGGCATGTTGAGCAGTGTGTGTGTGTGTGTGAAGAAGGCAGATGGTGGAGGAGAACCTTGAAGATGTACAGTACTGTATGTATGTCGCCTTGCTGTTAAAAGTCGTAACAACACGGATGCAGCTCCATCCATGAACTATGTTTACCCCCCCTCATCGTCTTCACAGTTATTCCCACTTTACTCTGATGAAATACTGTTATTCAGGCACACACTGTCTGGATGTCTGTCTGACTTGAGGTACTTTGGCACCAAAAACACCTTTTGTACCTGACTGAAATGCCAAATGCAGCTGTTAGCAGTGATTGACAGGCCCACACTCCAGTCAGCACAACATGCCTCTTTTCTTCCGTCTCTAATGGCAGAGCTGCTCTCGCTGCTCCGTGTCAGAGATGAGACCCAGTGGGCTGACTGGCAGTCACTTTAGAGCATTTGGAACTTTTGTTTGCATATGAATTTAACTGCTTTTGCAATGATAAAGGACAATTCAGGTTTATTACAACCTGGGTCACAGTCGCCATCATTCCCATCGGTATTAATAACACAGTACACACTAAGTTAAGCCGCCATAATCAACACTTTATGATAAAAAAAAAGATCAAATTTCTGTGTAAATTTAATGTGTAATGTGAAATGGGTCACTCATAGTGTAGCGCCTTGCTTTGGTTTTACCGCCCATGACTGTTTAGGTTTACGCTACATGTCCACCAGATCTGACGAGGACACTAAGGGAAGTGCTGCATCACTCAACTGGCGGTTCAAACAGTGACGTACCTTATTGTTGAATTGGTCCCAAGTTGTTCTGTCGAAATCCACCAAAATCTACTTTCTGAAAACACTTCAAGCGAGAAACAGGGTATGCCACTGCTGAATCTCATTTCATTACACAACTATATTACCTAGTTTGACAGCTTGGTCCAAGTTTTGTCAGCCAGCCAGACGCGACGTGCTGGATGGGGTCATTTGAATAAAGTTGAGATTTTTCAACTTTATGCAAATCTAGACCATCTCTAACTTGTGAATGGAAAGTGTTGAGATGTCCTCTGTCTCTGGATCTACTGGAAATGCGCTGTTGCTCTCACCGCTCTCATTGCATTGTTTCTGACTGTAGCAGGCGACTGTACTATTACTGACTCCCAAGCAGTGAGGAAACACTATTACCAATATTTCCAGAGCACTTACTCTTCTGCCCTCACTACACATTAAGGTGCAGAGCTATGCAGCAGAACACATTTCCAATAAAAGAGAAAGGATCGGCCTTTAGAGCAAACTGTGATTGGATATGACACCAATACCAGTGAAAGTAGACTAGCCGTCATTAGTTACATTACCTTTCATTGTGGAAGGAAACAAACTAAGATGCTTAAGAAGAAGAAGATATTCCTTTATTAGTCCCGCTAGGGGAAATTCAATTTTTTCACTCTCTTAACTTATACACACACATGCACAAACAGGTCCATATACATGCAACAATTGGAGAGATGTCAGAGTGAGGGGGCTGCTCCTGACAAGCGCCCCGAGCAGTTGGGGGTTTGGTGCCTTGCTCAGGGGCACCTCGGCAGTGCCCAAGAGGTAAACTGGCACCTCTCCAGCTACCAGTTCACACTCAGTTTTTGGTCCATGTCGGGACTTGAACCGGTGACCCTCCGGTTCCCAAGCCAACTCCCTACAGACTGAGCTACTGCCGCCCCCATTATTGACACATGCAGCAGTTACAGAGCAACATTATCATTTATTCCAAGTTGTTTTTCTGGCCACCCAGCAAATGTAAGTTCAATATTCACTGTCTTTAAGCTCTGTTTGTCTCTGCCCACTCCTGATGGAAATATCTGGCTATTTAGCTACTACATGCTCCACTGTTCTCCAGATAGTTGCTAACTCTGTCTGTCTGTCTGTTTAGTGCTGAACATGTAGTGCAAAGTGGGTTTTAGAGTTTTTTCCCAAAACAGCTGCCTGCTGCTAAGAGATTTGTGCGTGAACCAAACAGTGGAGCTGAGGGCCTGACAACAACGAGCTGAAAATTGCTTTAAAGCGAGCAAAGTTTCTTTAGTGGATATCATCTGATGATAAGAATTGTTGTGTTTTCTACATAGGGAGCGGGCCCTCAACCTGTTAAACTGAAATAAATGTGTGGTGGAGACTCACTGGTAAAGTGGCTGCATGTTTGTGACCCTAAATGCGGCACCGTGGCTGCTAACGCTCCTGGACAGTGAACTGGAGACAGCGAACGCAGCACCGTGGCTGCTAACGCTCCTGGACAGTGAACTGGAGACAGTGAACGTAGCACCGTGGCTGCTAACGCTCCTGGACATTGAACTGGAGACAGCGAACGCAGCACCGTGGCTGCTAACGCTCCTGGACAGTGAACTGGAGACAGCGAACGCAGCACCGTGGCTGCTAACGCTCCTGGACAGTGAACTGGAGACAGTGAACGTAGCACCGTGGCTGCTACAGTAACTCTACTGACGGTGAGCTGTTGACTCAGTTATCTGTTGTGTTCATACACTGCAGCTGGTGCACCGCTGCATGCGAGGCACAAATCTTGTCTGTTAACGGTTACCGATCGCTTAACGAGGATTGGTTATCGGTTAAGAAAATCTTTCGCAATTAGCATCCCTACAATGTGGCTTCTAGACGCTGACAGTAATGTTAATGTTAATATTTGTTCTCACAACTTGACTATTTGAACGCCAAGTATATCCTGTACATGACTTCCCATGTTGTAAACATGAGCTCACAAATTTCATTTGAAGGCACCAAATGTCCTTTGAACTGGTTGCGTTTAGAGGGTATCCAGTAAACTGCTATGGAACACTGCCAGTAGTGGTTGCTTCTAGCAACAAAATGTTCAACTGAAACCAGCTGCTGGTGGCAGCAGACTTGCTTCAGGTCTGATCCCTAAATAAAGTGGTTTATATAATCCTGCTAAACCGCTGACATGTTTGCTACCCATCTGATGAGACTGTCCTCAAAGAAAACAAACCAGTGTATAAGTTTACCTGACATTGACCTCTAGCAGCCGTGGGAATTATGACTCATGTCTGTCAGCAGCAAAGGCAGAACAACATGATGTTATAGCGTTAAAAAAATCTCATAGGAAAGAGGTCAAGGTGGAGGGCTGGTTTAGCAAAGTGTGTCTTTTAAGTCTTTTAACCACTGTCATAATCACTGCAACAGCGATGTTGTTTTGCTGTTAGGGACATCATATCAAAAAAATGCTCATGGCTCACTTTGAAAGGGGATGACATACAATTTATTTGTCATTTAAATTGGAAGACTTGATGCAATGCTCCCAGATCTCAGCAATTAGTTTGGATTGTCAAGTTTGATCATATCTGATAAAAACAGTGAGAAAACTTACAAAAATAAGATAGAAATTGTAATAAAACTGAGTTATCTTGTCTCCCACAACCATTATGAAAAAAACTTAATGTCCAACAAAATGATGGCTGACTGAGAGTAGAGGTTTGATTCAGTGCTGAAATGCTTACTCCATTAATCGGTTAGTCAGTTGACAGACAATTGCTCTTTTCTGACAATATTCTCAATGTTTTAAGTTATTTTTACCAAACATTAATTAATTAAAGCCTCTCATATGTGAGGATTTCCAGCATTTCCCTGTTTTATTCAGCTGTAAATTGAACATCTTTTGGACTACTGGTCAGACATTTCAAGCAATCTGAAGATCAGGTTATATGACGTGACAGGCGTTTTCCTTAATTTAATTATTAATTGATGAATCTGCAAATAAAAATAACAATTAATTGCATATATGGTTTCATTTTAGGCATTAAAATCTCTCTCATTCATGCCCATTAGTAATCACTGCACTGATGATGTGTGTTTGTCGATATTATATGTAAAAATCTAAACATCCAAAGTAAACCATGAATACCTCTCCAGGTGCGGATCCATTGATTGCCCACAGTGGATCCAAGGCTCTGGCTGGCTCGTCACATTAATACATGTGAACGCTGCATTTCAGCTCCTCGCCACCCACCAGCTTTCCCCTGTCTGCGGGCCAGCACTTTCCATTTTACACTTGAAGCATTTAGCTGGCACTCTTATTCAGAGTGAATTGGCCTGGATGGAACAGTACGCTGAGCTTCAGTTCCTGTATGACTGAAATAATAAGCAAGTTAAAATCAGGAATGCAAGGTCAGAGCCTTGTACTGTTACCATGACATTTTCTTTGTGGCTCTGCAGCAGTCGTATAAAAGGTAAAGTGCTCAGAGAAGAAACAGAGAAAGTAAATGCGATCTGGTGGGGAGATGATGATGTCAAGTGTTTGTTAGGAAATTGCTTTTAATGGAATTAGAAAGTCACTTTCCAGATCTGACTGGTTAGAGAAGATAGTTCTTCCACTATTAGGGAGTCAGTGAAAGAAAAGACTAGATGGAGTGGATTGATTAACAGGCTGGAACTCGAAAAAAGCAGCTTAGGAAAGCAGAAAAGCCTAATTTTCCCCACTGCTTAAGATGGCACACAGCAGTGTGAGATAGGGGACAAAAAGTGAAAGCAAAGCCTCCCATAGAATTAGATATAAAGCCCGTACTCACCAATAGTACACTCATACAGGTGTTTTCCTCTGAATTTGTCCTTTTCTGGACTGTAGACATGTTTGAAATCTCCATCACTCTCTTGTCAGTATAATTGCACCTGTTAAGGCATGACAATGTCCAATCCCATCATTCTGAAGGCCTCAGTATGCAGCCAAATAAACCAGGTAATACAAAGAGTTTCTACCTGTTCTGATGAGTGGTTGAAGATGGATGGATGGACGGATGGATATAATATTCCATGTGTGCTTGCAGATCCCCCTAAATGTTACACCTTTACACCTTGTCAAACTCAGGTGTAACCAGTACCATTAATGTTGTCATTCCAGAGTCGTGGTATAGACATTTTTCACAGCACACATTTTGGCATGTCATAGCAGGAAAAGTGCAGCTCTAGTAATTGATGAAATTCAAAACAACTACATTTCATTTAGGTATGTATTATGGTGCACTTGATGATAGATACAGTCATCATTAACAAATTTGTCTGCTTTTCAAGTCAAAATGTTTTGTAACCCCCTTGAGTTATTTCAGTATTATGCAGAGGCTATTTTTCTTTATTTACCGTGCTTATTATTTTGTTATTTTAGCTGTAATGAAGTGATGCAACTGTTCACTATCAGTGTATTGTAATTTACTGATGGCTCTGAGTGCAGATTACATATCCTGTATGAATGGTGGATTTATTTTATTTTGTTTTTAGAAACCTGTTATTGGCAAATAGCAAGGTGAACATTGAACAAATACAAAGATAATGCTGGGGGATCAGAGTGCTGACAGAAAACATAAATCAATTCAGAAAAATTGTATACAGGGCACATAGATTTATGATTTTTATAGCAATACCTAACAATAATAGAAATTGGTAGAAATACCATGGAGGGATAAAAGTGATGAATCATTTTAAAAGTCACCTCCTTAACCTTAGTTAAAATCAGATATTTAGAAGGTCCAGTCCAGGTCTGATGTAAGGTTATTCCAGCAGGAAACAGCATTTGGAACAGAGATCATTTCTTTTTTTAAATCCAGCATATATATACATATATATGTATAGTGTATGTCTACTGTGATGTGGATTTAGTTCAATGGCATGAAGTAGCTTGCTCATTTTAACTATGGTCATGGAAACTAAAAGCTATTTGCTTAAGTTTTTTGTAATTACTTTTGATTGGCCAGTCACGATGTAACGTCAAGTTCTTTAGTTACTGATTGGCTGGGGGCGCTATGGGGGCGGGGCGCCGTCTTTAATTGCCGGAAAGATGACAGCAAGGAGGGTTGACGGTTGAACCAGTGTGGGAAAAAGTTATTGTAGTTGTGAAAACTTTGAGCTGCAGTCGCTGCTATTGTAAATTGAACCGCAGTTTTTTCAGACTGTTTAGAGGTTTGTGTCGGGATTAGAGTGCGCGAGCTGCGCTAGCGGTGATGCTAACGCTTAGCTAGCTGTCCAAGAAGCACGGACTGAAGTTTGTGAAGGACACAGCCGTTTTCACCCGTCAAGGACTAGGAACAGGAGAGCTGTGAGGGAAGGGCGTCCTCACCCCACCACCAGAGGGCAAGCTCTTCTCAGGTAGGGATAGGAGGGAGGCCTCTGTGGACTGACACACTTCATCTTTTCATGGATGATCAGTGCAGTGAGGGTGTTTTCACACCTAACCCATTTGATTTGGCTAAAATGAACTCAGGTCTGATTGCCCGAATATGTTTTGTTTGGGTTGGTGTGAAAGCTGTCAATTGAACCCCAGTGTCAACCAAACAACCAAACTGAGACTACCACTAGTGCATTTTTTGTGTGTGAAAGCAAACAGACCAACCAACCACAGGATTTTATGAGAGCAGATATGTGATTTTAGCTTGATTTCAAAAACTAGTAAGTCCATCTGCTCAGAGTGAAATCTGTTCAGGAAGCAAACTTATTGATCTCTGTTTAATGCTATGTATATTAGCACGTTAACGTGGGTATTTTCCCCTGACTAATGGGTCCAAAGATATTAAAACTGCTGTGCTTGTATCTGACTCTGTGTACTTTGTCAGTTCATTAACTCCATTGAAAAATGTGACAGTAATCCCAGTAATACGCCTCATGCACATGTCCCCTCCCTCCCCAAAGCTTGTACCAGTCATCTGGGAGCGCTGGGGCTTTTTTATAGTCTCTAACATTATTCATTGTAACGTGCAGCCGATTTACAGTTTTGTAATACTAATAATGCTTATAATTTGTTATTAGTTAAAGAACATAAATATACAGATCCGAAGTGTTGTTAAAGATCTGCATAAACTTTTGTCAGTCACCAGATTTGTTTTCCCCACATGGGTCCTGATGATGCAGAGTCACTGAGTTACTGCCAGTCTGTATAACTTAATGTTTACTGCTCTGGTTTGTTTGTAAAAAGTCAGTGTGAACAGGAACTGAATGAGAACTAATATGCAATAATAGATCATTTCTTTCCCTTGGTCTGGACCAAATGAACTGACCTTCAGGTGTGAAAGCATCCTGAGGTTCCTTCTCAGCTCTCGGTGCTCTTTTATGAAGATGTTTTCTAGACTCTTGGTTCCTTGGAAACGGGAAGATGAAATATAAAATTTACCATATTATTGTCGTCAGGCTTATTTCTTTTTTGTTTAAACTAAGGCTTGCACAATTAGGCAAATATTAACCGCAATTTTGGCTTCCAACAATTAAATGAACCTGATCGACTGCGATATTGATGATTAAAATGCCACCGGGAGCGATTGAGATGTTTTGGCTTCATTTTTAGGGAAGCCACTCTACAGCTACAGCCTGTGAAAAACTTTCCTGGATGTTTTGTGGCTGCAGTCCAGTGTAGAAGAGTAATATACTAAATACATGCCTGTCTGCTCTCTCTTATTGAAGTCCGATAAAGAAGAACTTTATTTTAAGTCTATCTTGTTGAAATATTTGTACATTAGAAAGCATGTAGCAGAATATGAAGGTAAAGCAGTGCTCTGTTTATTTAAGTGTGAAAATGTTTCGGCAAAATAATTGTGATTATCATTTTGGCCAGAATTGTGCATGATAGTGGCATCTTGAATGTGTGCAAAAATGTAAAATGTCACAGAATGATGCACAGTTTTGTGATACATAGTACACACAGCATTTTTAGCTTTATAACATGTTTAGCTATGTTGTAATGTATGCAAAAATATACAGGCAACATACTGTACAGATTTACAGTGTCTATTCATCAACATGAACCTTTTCCTCTGTCTGTCTACAGTACCCATTTATCATATATTAGACTACGCTGTGCTATCTAATATGATAATATAGGCAACATTTACAAAAGGTTTAGACACCTCTGAAGACTGAAATGTATATTTCATTCATTCCACCATCCCAGCAAAGATTTACTTCATATAGCAGACCTACTACAGTTGTTCATCTGGGCATGTTGCAACTGTTGGAGTATGTAAGAGCTTGTCCACTCCAAACATCATAAAATAAGTTTATATTTCATTTAGTTTTCTAATTGCTTGATAATGTAATAAACTAGGACTGGGTTTATTTTGACAGATGGAAAAGATGGCAGATGGATCCTTTTACAGGTTTATTTGGAAAGTTAAAGTTAGTTACTGAAAAGTTATAAAAGTAACGTTACAAATACAACATGTGCAAACACACTTTTAAAAGCTGATGTTTTCACAGCTGGCGGTACCGTGAGATGGTCAGCTTATTATTAGCATAGTGTGTTTCCGTGTAACATGATGGCAGATGCCTCTCTCATTGTTATGTTTATATACACTCTGTTGTCTCTCACCGTCCCGTCATCCGCTTTTTTCTTCCTTGTTGCAGACGGCCAGCAGCTCCCGCACCTCAAAGACTCGCCACACATCTGTGTTGTTCTCGTCTGTCGTTCACCTCCGGCGTGTCTGAAATAATTCCTGCTGTTGTCGCTGTATTTGTGAGCCAGGGCGATCTGTGTCAGTCGCGTCAAGGACTATACGCCCACATTTGCAACCAAATAGGTTTGCCCCCCCCATATTTGTTAGCGACCCTGGTCTGTGCCAGTCACATCAAAATCTGGTCTGACCCCTCGGCCTGGGTCGCAAAGCCGAGTCAGTCAACGCAGATTAACCCTTTCAGACACACAGTCAACCCTGATTGAGTCCTCACTGTGAATGGGGTATAAAACATCTTCCACCTCCTCCTCTTCATCATCAGTATTCACTCTGACAGCTCAGAGGGAGAATACCCTGTTATTATTATCATGTACAGTATTACATTCAAACTGAAAATACACCTTGTAATGAATATAACTCACTTTTTAATGATTATTAGTTCAGTCACTGCTGCTGCCTTCTTCGGTCGCAGCCAGACTTCATGATTTTTCAGATTTCCTTTGAATCCAGGGTCCATTATAGTGAAGAAATGCCATCATAATATCAGTCTGTACACAAGAAAGTAATTAAACAATAACTTCATAGGGTATGTCTGTGGTTCAGAGGGTAGAGCAGGTCCTCCACCAGTCGGAAGGTCAGTGGTTTGATCCCCGGCTGCTCCAGTCACATGTTGATGTGTCCTTGAGCAAGACACTTAACCCCAAATTGTTCGCGAGTGCACCAGTGTGCGAATGAGTATTTAGATCCTCATGGGCAAAGTTGGCACCTTTAGCAGCCTCTGCCATCAGTATATGAATGTGTATGTGTGTGTGAATGGGTAAATGCTAACATGTAGTGTAAAGTGCTTGGAGTGGTCAGAAGGCTAGAAAAGCGCCATAATGCAAGTCCATGTACCATTCACAGTAAGGGTCACTCATTTATTAGGGCTAAAAAACAGCCATCTTTATATGAATTGGAAGTGTTACATGAATTAGGAAGTGTTTTTTTGTTTGTTTGTTTTTTTTGTAGCTGGTAAGGTGTAGACAAGTCACCCTGACATTTTCTTTAATTGTGGCCACAAACTTTGAATGTTCATCCTGAATCCTGAAGTAGTCCTCCAGCCTCTGAAGGAGGGGCAGAATCTGGCCACATGTAGCAGGTCTGTCACTTGACATGTGAACAGAATGATGAACTCCTCAGCCTTCCTGAAGTCATCATCTGTGACCTTTTCAAGTCTGAGATGAAATCATTAAAATATTATAATGTACCATTTGTATTGTACATTAAGTTGCAACATTTGTTTTTAATTATGACAAAAAAATTTTCATTATGCTGGCATGAACTATTTTTTTTAAGCCATACATTATTATGTTTGCTTAGACTATTCATTAATATCTACTCCGTCAGACTAGTGGGGACTAGTCAGACTGTAGCGTTCGAACTGATGAAGCTTGGATAAGGGGTAAAACATCTTCAGAGACAAATCTCAGTCCAGTTGCCTTCGATTCAGCTGTTGCCAGAATTAATATCTACTGGTTCTCTGTGAGTAATGAAACCAGGTTGCTTTTTACTCTCTTTGCACATGACCTTTTACCTTTTTACATAAATTGCGTTGAGATGCATGTGAGCCCACACTTTAGAACATTTTGTCCTGTCAGCTATTACTGGAGAGCAAACGCACAGTTATGCAACGTCAAATGTAATCGTCTGGTCCTTGCAGCTTCATCATCATTAGGGGATGGTGAGGAATTTGAAAATACCAGCCATGTTAAAATGGATTGACTGTATCAAATACAGATAGCAGCACAGTTTGTTCAGGAGCTTATAAATTTCGGTACTGATCAGTTAGGAACCAGTAACCGTTTATTACCGGTTCTCAATAGCCATCTCTAAACAAAACTGAGGCCATGCACTCACTCACATTTTATTTTTGTTGTAGGTAGTCCCCAACTCAATGATACCCCAAAAGTACAGAGGAAAGATACCATTACTGTTGAGCATATACAGTAGTAAACAAATGGAAAATCACTTTTAAACTATATTTTAGTTCCTCAAAGTGCTTCTTCCACTGCCTGATTACCTCCTCAGTTGAAGTCAGAAGACAGTGTCCCATCCTTACTGAACACAGCTTGGATGGTTTCTCATTTCCCCTCCTATGGTGCTGGACAGTTTTCCAGAAACATGTTGGTGCTGACCAAAAGTCCTTCTCCATGGCTGCATTGAAGTCCCCCAACACCCGCTGCTTTGCCTCCTTCACAGCAGAGGCTGCTGTCCTTTGGGCCTGTTGGTACCTTGCAAGCTTCAGTAATGGAAACTTTGAACATCGCCCACTTGGGCTGATCACCAAATGGTGATCAGTTGACAGCTCCGCCCCTCTCTTCACGGAGTGTCCAAAACATATCATCAGACCAGATGATACGATCACAAAATTGATCATCGACCTTCAACAGTGGATAAGCTCTTCACTCTCGCAAGGATCCTGGAAGGGACCTCGGAATATGCCTGTCCAGTCCGCATGTATTTTGTGGTCTTGGAGAAGGCGTATGACGGGGTCCCCTGGGAGATACTGTGGGAGGTGCTGCGGGAGTATGGGGTGAGGGGGTCATTTCTCAGGGACATCCAATCTCTGTGCGCTCAAAGTGAGAGCTGTGTTCGGGTTTTCGGCAGTAAGTCAGACTCATTAACGGTGGGGGTTAGCCTCCACCAGGGCTGCGCTTTGTCACTAATCCTGTTCGTGATATTCAAGGACATGGTATTGATGCATTGTTGGGGGGAGGATGGTTTGTAGTTTGGTGTGCTGAGGATCTAATTGCTGCTTTTTGCAGATGATGTTTTCCTGTTAGCATCATCAGTCTATGACCTCCAGCACTCACTGGATTGGTTTCCAGCCAAGTGTGAAGCGGCTGGGATGAGGATCAGCACCTCTTAATCGGAGGCCATGGTTTTCAGCTAGAAACTGATGGATTGTCTACTCCGGGTAGGGAATGAGTACCTTAGGGTCTTGTTCATGAGTGAGGGGACAATGGAATGGGAGACTGGCCGGAGAGTCGAGGCAGCGGGGGCAGTATTGCATTCACTTTACCGTTTTGATGAAAAGAGCTCCCAATCGACCGGTCAGTCTTCGTTCCTACTCTCTACTACTAGGTGAACAGATTATATCTCCACACTGGCCTTAGAAGGCCTTGGGATCCCCCAGTCAGAGCTGGTTAATATGGCCCGGGAAAGGAAAGTTTGGGGTCCCCTGCTGGAGCTTTTTCCCCACGACCCAATCCGGGATAAGCGGTTAGCGAGCGAGTGAGTGCGAGTGAGTGCTGCAAAACTTTCAACCTCTGTAGCACCAGTGGTACTGTATGTGGAAAACAAGTTAATGTACAGCCCTGGTCCATGTCTCTCAGTATGTCTTGGCTAAAACAGAAAATTGAGAAGATTATTTTTGTAACCTTCAGGTCGCTGCAGCATGAGCTAACATGGAGCGAGGTGTGGAGACACAAGGAGAGGAGAACGTGGATCACAGAGAGGTGAGTAAAGATTACACAAAGACATGGAAAGGCACATGAGGGAGAGACAGAAGGTGAGATGGACAATGACATATGTTATTTTCACCTCAGAGAGAGCGATGGAACAGCTGGTTCCTCAGACTCAAAAAAGCACATTTCCTCCATTTTTCCATCAGTTATTCAGCTGAGATGGTAGTGAGCACAAAGCAAAGAGATCAGGATTTTTTTTTTTGCTTAATGGGTGTATTTGTGACACTGTGGGTGAGCTTGCGTGTTTGATTAGTTCTCACTACGCTCTTCTACCAAGAGATCATCACTGTGTCACTAAAACACTGCACGCCACACACCCACACACACTCACACACTTTGTCTGCGTGACTGTGTGTTTCTGTATTTGTGTTTGGTAAGTGTGTTGACTTTGCGCCTCTGCTATCTGAAATGGCATCTTCGTTTTCTTACCCTTCATTACTGTGTGCGATTTGTGTGTGTATATGTGCATCGACCTGTATGTCTGTGTGTGATTTGTGTGTGTGTGTGTGTAATGAGGAAAACTGCCATTTGGGAAAACCAATTACCACAGGTAAATAACATAACCCTTCGCTCTAAGATTTAACCAAACAATGAATTTTTAAAGAGGGAAAAAACGCCTCTTACACACACACACACACACACACACACACACACACACACACACACACACACACACACACACACACACACACACACACATACATTGCATTACCTCTCATTCATTCATTACCCTTCCCACAATCTTAAATTTTACCTTGTAAAATTAACCTCAAGTCGTATGTCTTTATCTCTTAAATCAGCTTTTTTCTCTATGAGGATCAGCAAAGATTGTGTGCTGTTCCTCATAAGTCCCCACAAGTTTAGATAAACCCCAACGCATGCTCATTTGCACACATTTCCCCCTGGGACTGAGTGTAATTATGAGTTTGGCCTGGAATGGTGTGATAACTAATAAAACAGAGATTTCTGGGGGAAATAAGGAAGAGAAAATTAAAGTGTTGGAGTGTACAAATCCTAATTAAAATAACGCAGTGTTTATGGTGTGCAGGACACACAAAGAGCGAAGAGGAGGGAGAGCAGGGGATGAAGAAGTATTGGCATTAGAGCAGGGAGGGAGAGGGGAGGAACACAGTGGGTGAGGCGGGAGGGTTATCATATTTTCACAGGAATTTCCTCATTTAAAATCTTCATTAGGCGCTCCCTCACTTTATATTTGTTCTCAGCTCCTCCATCATCCAGCGACAGCCTCCGGTCCTCGGCTGTGTGGAGCGATATACTCCGCCTCAGTGGGTGTGGGTGTGTGACAGTGAGAGACGGAGCAAGCAAAGCCTTCGTGTCCAAGTACGTGTGCATGCCGGCTCCTGATTATCCTTTGAGTTTATTAATTACAACTCTTTGTCATTCATCCGGGTTCTATCAGTCTCCTCACAGAACACTCTTCCCTCTTCCCGACCATCGTTTTCTTTATTTCCATTACGTTTGTGTCTCCACTTCTCCTCCTCCCCACCCTCCTCCTCCTCCCTCTCACGAGAAGAGCAAACACTGGTTTTGCGTCAAAGAACAAAAGACTTTTAACGCGTGAACAAATAATTTGCTCTTTTCCACACACTATCTCTTACAGCTGTCACTCCAGGATGAGCCTGTTGATTTGATCATCTTTTCTTCTCGGTAAATAGGCCTGTCTGGCTTTAATCGTTTAACACACATAGGCAGAGGTATAGATCTTAATCTGACTAATCCTGGATTACAACTCGACTACTAGACGCTATGTGAGTGTGTGTTTGTCTGAAATTTGAATGAGTGAGTGAGTGGATCTTTTTGCCGTGCACAAGTCTCTCTTTTTTTTGTTATTTCTTAGTTGGATCCCCATTAGCTTCCACAAAGTAGTTAATCTTCCACATCAAACAATAAAAACATACAGTCCAATATCATTTGTTGGAGGCCCAAGCTCGGCCAGACTTCAAAGGGACAGTGTGTAGTATTTAGGGAGATACAGTATATTGGCAGATATGTAATATATTATTTATGAGTATGTTTTCTAAGGCTGTCAAAGTTAACGTAATAATACATTAATGAAAATTTGTTTTAACAGCATTAACTTCTTGAACACATTTACTTTTAAAACTAGAGTGAAGATACTAATATCATATAAAACTAGAAAACCTGAGGAATCCATTGGCCACTCATACTAGCTTGTTGCAAAGAAGGCTAAATAACGCTCAAAGCGTACACTAATTTCTGGTGAGGAAAAACTGGCATGGCTATTTTTAAAGGGGTCTCTTGACCTCTGACCTTAAAACATGCGAATGAAAATGGGTTCTATGGGTCTCAAGTTCATAATATTTAAACTTGACAAAATAAAAACTTGACAAAATATTCTTTTTGACATACATTTTGAACACATAAAAATGTGTGATTAAGTTGAGATTAATCGCAATTAACTGTGCAATCATGCGATGAATCCTGATTAAGTATTTTAATCGATTGACAGCCCTTATGTTTTCATTAGTGTATAATCACCTGAAAATAAGAATCTCTGTGTTTTTGTTACCTCTTAATGAGCCATTAATATCTACATACGGAGCGGGTCCTCTTCACAGAGCCGGCCGCCATGTTTCTAGAAGTAGTAGTAGTCTAGAACTAACAAACAAAACACTGGCTCCAGATAGGGCCATTCCCATTTTCGCATCAGCCACTGTAGTTCTTGGCATATGGGAGAAGTTTCAGTTGGTTGCAATCTGCAACCTCACCACTAGATGCCACCAAATCCTACACACAGACCCTTTAAATCTTGAGATGCTTCTAGTTTTTTTTAACAGTACCAATTAACAACCTATTTAATCTTGAGGAATAAGGACTTTTCAGAGAGATTTGAATAAAAATAAAAATAGAAATAATCTTGTCTTGTTGATATTCATGTTTGGTTGCTAGCAGTCTGCCTCCTCCTTTCCTCTGTTGCTGTACTTCTTAGATACGATTAGCAAAGTCACATTAAATCTGCATTGCCTCTGCACATGTGTGCTACAAACAAAATGGAGAAGCAGTCATGAAAAGATCCCCCCATAGTATTACTACTGGTCAGAATCCACAGGGTACCTTTTTGTGGGCCGTCTGCTGCAAACCCAGACAGGTGAGTAGGAAAGTTAACTCATGCAGAAAAAAGGTTGAATTAATAAAGGTTCATCTTATCTTAATTCCCAGCAGTTGTCAGCAGTACTAAAAATGTTTCTGTAATGACGTTCATCAGGTTTCAGTCTTTATACTAAAGCTTCAGGCTGCAGCAACCAACTAAAAGTAATTCAAGTCAGTTAAATCAGCTGAGATAATTAGACCATTAATAACTGATCAAACATCCCTAAAATAAGACAAACGCAAGATCTGACAATGTTTCTCATTTTATCCATTTTTTAAGAATTATTACTGGTCAAAACGGTAACAAAATGTTAATGAATTTGTTTTTGTTTCAGTGAATTTTTGACTGAACCAACGCAACCACAGTAACTGACATGTATTATACTAATGGTATACACCGGTTTACACTAGTTTTTCATAGAGAGGTGAGGTCTGTTATTCCAAGTTACATTTTGCATAAACAACAAGGTTTATGCAAATTTTAATTTGGACCCCACTGTTAGCACAGAAAGAACAATGACGAACGAATGTAGCTGACTGATAGCTAGTCTGTTTGTCTGTGTGTGTGTGTGTGTGTGTGTGTTTTACTCTCTAAATACTCTGTAATGTGGCAGTATATTTGTATGGTTGCAATGTGATGGTATTTGTTTTCATTAACAGCTCTGACATTTTCATTTTTTTAGAGAGCTGAACATATCAGCTTTTACTTTTCCTCTCTGACAGCTAATATTCCACTTTAATAAGGCTTTTAAGAGCGTTCATTGTGCGCATAGTTGAGGTATTCAGTGTATGTGTGTGCGCATGTTTGTGTGGAACTGTGTGCCACATATGAGCACATGTATGACCTCTTTCCTCTGTCTGCTCTGCAAAGGCTTCAGCTTTCCTGCATGACTGAACACACACAATGAAGCTCTCCGAGTAACCCGCGACAACCAAAACACACCCGTCGCTGACCCACATGTCTCTCATTGGTGTCTGTCGCCACACAGACACACACACACACACACACACATACACACACACACACACACATAGACACACACACACACACACTTTCATAAATACATAAGCACCTAACACAGAGATATTATTGATGGGGACTTGTGAGAACTGAGAGAGACAGTATTGCTTTTCTTTTAGCCAACGTCAAAAATGTGTTTATTTAAAAATACATTATATTAAAGAAGTGAAATGACCATGCACCGCTACTTATGGCCCTTAACTCAAAATCAGTATTTTCTGGAGTAAAATGACTAAAACTGCAAACAAAGGACCTCATCACGTATCTTTATTGGCTGTCACACGCATTAGGATCATCAGGTTGATCTTGAAACCAATTTGCCTTCTGATAATCACACAGTCGACTCAGTTTCAGGTTGGTCTTTTAAATGATTATCTTGTCTGATAATCTCAACTCTCCAGACATGCATTCAGGCCAGTTGCCACCCACAATTCAAATTGTACTTATTAAGTAATTCACAACTTGTGCTGTGAAAGCAATACTAACTGTCTCACATGCAATAGATAATAAGTCCTTGATTTTATGTGTGAAAAGCTGATAGTGTTTCTGCAAAGGGACATGCACATCATTGTGGGCTTTGTTGCTAACTAACATGGTTTATCACATCATCTCTTATCAGCTGATATCCAGATCTTCACATTTCCATTTTTGTTCAGATGACCCCTGAGAAACTCCACCTGTTGAAGGTTATGTGATATGACCAAGAGTTACTAAATAGACCCTGTGGTGAGATTGCTTTCTCAACTTTCTGTCATTTGTTAATTAACATGTATATTATACATTATAAGGAAAGTATGCCATAGTCTTCATCACTTATGGCTATAAATTTCTCCTATGTAAACATCCCATCAAATTTACTTAATCCCGCAATGACAGATTTTTTTTTAAAGGCCACTTTTTAAGGCAACTGGGGTGCAGCAGAAGCAAGTAAAAATGACACTGACACATCAATGCTGTCATCTGTATAGATAGATGGATGACGCATCTCCACTTCCTGTTACTGTTCAAAAGTGAAGCGGAAATATCTTGAATACAGGAGCTGCCATCTTGAGATTTTGACGTCATTTGGAGCCAGAGGCTGGAGCAGCGGAATCAAGGTTCTGCCCCCCTTACCTGCTTGAGCCAATCACAAGCTAAGCACAGCCACAGCTTGCTAGCGGCTACGTTAGCACCACATTAGCTGTTTAGCTAGAAAGACACAGTAATTTGTGCATATAATAAAATAAAACAAAAGAAAAGAGATCAACAATAACATCAATAAATGGAGAGGTGGTTTGAACAACACCCTGAGGGCTTTTAAAAGAAGCCAACATTGAATGTAATGACAGCTGTATTGCAATTTACAAAGAGACAAATATTTTTGAAGTATCTAAAAGTAAGAAGAGAATATGATTTCCTAACGGTAAATGCTAGAGATAAAAAGACAGGAAGGGGAAAAACAAGAAACAACTAACGATAATATCTCTATAGCTACTTTTATGATCAAGAGAGAGACCACTTTACTCAGAGCAGCTGTCAATCATGACATCTCACCCCCTTTTATAGCATCAGATAACTAATTCAAACCAAACTTATGAGAAACATGTACACTTAAATATACATGAGCGAGATAAAAACTACCTAAAATGACAGAAACTGTTTTTAGGAAAAAATGTATTTGACGTGTACTTTGACTTTTTAGTTTGACCCAAGTCCCCTCCACGAACATGGAGCGGGCTGGCTGCAGTATAGGTCATAAACCCTTATGACCTATACTGCAGCCAGCCGCCGATTAAGATGTTTTGGCTTCACTTTTGGGGAGCTGTCATGTCGTCCATCTTTCTGTACAGTCTATGATCAGTACCTTTTAAGCTGATGTAGTGAGTTTTTAGCAAACAGTTGCTTAGTTACACATCAAGTAGTAACAGTATTCATTTGGATCTTTTTTCTGGCCACCTGGCAAATTTAAGTTCAATATTCATTAAGTTCAACAGCTATTCAGTAACTGCGTCTGCTGTCTGGTGCTGAGCAGGTAGTGAGCACTGGGTTTTTAGAGCTTCTTCACCCAAAACAGCTGCGTGCTGCTGAAAACGTTGCTATGATAGCACTTTTAAGGTGCCCTGTGGAGGTTTTTGTAAAAAAAAAAAAAAAAAAAAAAAGTTGCTTACATTCAGTGTCTTTCACCAAGGTGCAATATGTGTATCCTTGAAGTCCAACAGACATGTTGAGCACATTTCCTTCCTCATCAAACATTTACGACACTTTTTTGGAGTATCATAAATCATGCATTGTGTACATCCATGTTTGCTTGTTAGCAGTCTTTTCCTTCCTCGCCTTTATTGGCACATTATATGTTTCCTTTTGTTGCTGGCAACCAGTGGCAGGAATGTGTACCGCATTGCCAGCGTGTTCACACGTGCACAATACAGGAAAAAACAGAGCCCCATTGATTAAAAATAAAAATTAGAAAGAAATAAATAAAAAAAAACTCACATTGTGCTACTAGCGGTCACAAAAACACATTTTTTTATGTTATGGCAAAATCAATCTATTGTCACATACTGATAATGGGCCAACAGGAAGAATTACAAAAATAGAAACAAAGATATTAAGAGTAGTTTCAGTAGTCTGTTTTTTTCTTTTTAACATTTGTGGTTATGCAAATACAATTTGTGCATTCAGGTCACCCTTGAAAATGAGTTAAAATTTTGGTTTAGAAAATTAATTCTTTAAAGATCAATAGAAAGTGACTGGAGGCAAGAACCCATAAGTTAAAAGATGATCACAGCGGTAATCATTTAGTGTGTGATGTTCTGTTTCAGTAATGTATACTTGAGTACCACTTAAATAGCTGGGGGGCAAAAACGAGAGAAACAGTCTGCTAGTGTGTGACAGGAGGAGTAATGTGTTGTTGCTACAGGACGGCCGATTAATCCGACTGATTCATTCATTTTTTTCATGATGCGCATCGGCCAGTGTCTGAGCATATTAGGTGATTTTCAAGCAGGCGCATCTCCGGCAGCCCGCTCTTGTTGTTGCTGTAAAGCATGTGTGACTCCGCCCCCCTTGTGTCAATCAAACTGCCATTCTACCAGCAAACCTCAGCAGTGTTGCTAACTTAGCTATATTTAGCGAGCCCCTCTAGCGACTCCTTTTTGCACTCACATTCAGCAGCCACGCTCTAGTCAAGCGGCCAGTCTGGCCCAGGGCCTAGTCAGAGCAGGAGATGCTCATCCCTCAACATCAGCATCCAGACTGCAAATGAATCACGTATGCACGAAACCGCCGCTGGCTGGATGTAAATGTAAAAGTTTCTTTAAATCACTGCACTGCATTGCATTTAACTCAAACAACCTGAGCCCTGGGCCAGACCGGCCAGCAGTTTGACCCCTATAATAACCATTTCTTGTCATTTTAAATGTCATTTATATTTATTTTAGACAGAGGAAGATCAAGAAATGTGTGCTCATTTGTAAATAATAGTAATAATGCACAATTAAAATCCTGTACCATATTCATTCATGAAGGGGCTGCACGGTGGTGTAGTGGTTAGCGCTGTCGCCTCACAGCAAGAGGGTCGCAGGTTCGATTCCAGCTTGTGGCTCTTCTGTGTGGAGTTTGCATGTTCTCCCCGTGTAAGCGTGGGTTTTCTCCGGGTACTCCGGCTTCCTCCCACCATCCAAAGACATGCTGTTTAGGTTAATTGATGACTCTAAATTGCCCGTAGGTGTGGATGTGAGCGTGAATGGTTGTCTGTCTCTATGTGCCCTGCGATGGACTGGCGACCTGTCCAGGGTGAACCCCGGGGATCGGCTCCAGCCCCCCCGCGACCCCTAACGGGATAAGCGGTTGAAGATGGATGGATGGATTCATTCATGAAGCCCTGCAAGTTACTGCATGTAATACAACCCTGTCCTGCACATATTTCAGAATAAAAGCCTTGGGACAGACCATAGGTGTTGCTCAACAAATATTCTTGCTCTTGTTCTGGGAGGATGCTGTGGCCAGCTCTTAGGTCTACTAGCCATTAGGCATCGGTGTTGTATGATGCCTCCCTTTCCCATATGTCTTTCCAGTACTTTTCCATCTTAGCATTTGGTGGATCTGACCGGTTGTTGTTTCCCTGCCACTGAGACTACACCTTGGCTGGTTCTGGTTCTGATTCTCAGGTATGGAGAGTTTGTTGTACTTCCTGGGTGCCCCTTTGTTCACAATGTTCCTCTTCTGTAGCTCTGCTAGCTGGCTAGCTTCTCTCCGTGTTGCCCTTATCTTAGTCAGTGATGGTCTCTGTAGGGATTGTCCCTAGACCTGTCGTCCTGGCTCCCCTTTGCCGCAGCATTGTTGTAGTATTTCGTCAATCTCTAGTTGTGAGAGTAGTTTTTGTTTCTGGATGTTGCCACACTGAGCTAACAGCTGTTTCTTTGTTAGCCTTGATTGTGGGTTTCCAGGTAACCATTGGTCCCACATTCAGGTTGCTATATCATATATATATATATATATATATATATATATATATATATATATATATATATATATATATATATATATATATACATCTTACCACTGAATAGATCAAATACAACTAATGTAGGATTGTATCTACGTGCAGCCGAGTTTACCCAGCTACTTTCTTTATATTTATTGTTCCTTATGGTTCCTTTTAAGCACTCTTGACAGCTGCCCACTCAAATTGTTTTATTTCCTTTTTACTTTATGTAAGTTAATGATAAACATTGCATTCACACATTTTTCCTGAACTCCTTAACTATGATATTACTCCGTGCAAATTGGATGTATTTTGAATTGATTCTAATTTACTCCCAGGAAAATGAAATAGGGACTTTGGATTGAACATTTCTCTTAGCTTCCTTAGACTGTAAAAGTTACTTTGCCATATTAACCATCTGCTGCTGTTATCCACCTGTGTTACCATAGAAAGTTGAATCAGTTTTCTACAAATGCAGAGACAATAGTCAACAAATTTATGATTTAGTTTCCACCGTCCTCTAGGGCTGTGTATTGGCAAGAATCTTATGATACGATACGTATCATGACACAGGGGTAACAATTCAATATACTGCGATACTCAAAGCAAGGCAATGTATTGCAATATTTGTCAAATCAAATTTTAGGAAAACTGGCATAAAGAAAAACCATATTGCTTATAAAAGACATTTCTGTCTAATGTTAGTTATTATGTCAACTAATATCAATCACTAACAATGCATGGGTCAGGGTTTTTTATTACCCGCACCCACCTGACCTGTCATGAAAGCCAATCCGCAACGCTTGACCTGCAAAAATTTGCATTGATCAACCAACCGAACCAGTCGCTACCTCCAAACTGCCAACTTTATGCGTTATAGTAGTGCAATAAATGTCAGGACTGAGGTCCGGGACAAGGACAGAATCAACTGGACTCCAGCATCCTGGCACCTCACAGAAATACAGGAAGCCTCCTAACAGATTATAGGGTGGTGAAACAAAAAACAAAACAAAGGACAATGGAGAGCAAATGAAAATGTTCTGTTTCTCCTTTTGGATGTGGGAAGACGAAGCCATTCAAAGTGTGCTGACGTCAGGTTAGTCGGTACCATCAAAAAGATATGATATTTTATATATTCAATCTGGAAAGACAAGTCAAATGAGGAATGGAGAAGCTTTGTTTGACAAAGACTTTGGCGTCAATCCTGTTGATTAAATCCTTCTAAGCAGCCTTGAGGCTGGTGGTGACGGATGGCAGCTTAACTGTATATTGTGTACACAGTGTTGGAGAGTAAGATACAAGTTTAAAGTTACACTGAAACTGAAGTTGGAACTTGAACTTCAATCTTTTCTTTTCATGCCACTTTCTTCTTCTTCTACTCTGCCACAGTTCACAGGGAAATATTGTACAAGTATTTGAAACAAATTACATATCACATATTAAGAGCTTATAAAATACGATGCTTTAGAAAGAAAGAAAGATAGAAAGATATTCCTTTATTAGTCCCACAGTGGGGAAATTCAGTTTTCAGTTTTACACAGTACATATACATGTCAATGGAGAGATGTCAGAGTGAGGGGGCTGCTCCTGACAAGCGCCCAGAGCAGTTGGGGGTTTGGTGCCTTGCTCAAGGGCACCTCGGCAGTGCCCAAGAGGTAAACTGGCATCTCTCCAGCAACCAGTTGGTCTTGGTCCATGGGGGTCTTGAACCCGTGACATCCACGTCCTAACCCAAGTCCTTACAGACTGAGCTACTGCCGCCCCCAATAGTATAAATTAAACTACTTAAAATTGAATACTGAAAGGATTAGTTGATTTACAGAAAATTAATTGGTAAATATTTTGATTATTGTTAAAGTTAGTGAGGTTTGGACTGTTAGTTGGACGAAACACTTTGTGAAGATGTCACTTTGGCTTTGGATGACTGTGACAACACTGTTTTCAGAATAAAAAAAAACAGCAGTTGAATCCATAATGAAAATAATCAGTAGTTGCATAAATAAAATAGTTAAAATGAGCTCCATCCCAACCAACTACAACAGTAAAATCCTGCTTTTAAATGAATAAAAGGATAATAATCCAGTGATATAATACTGTATATGATAGTATAACAGTCACAGGAGCCACTGTTCTGCCATGAGACTACTTTTATTTTTAAAAAGTAGATTTTCCTGATTAGGGACGTCAAGAGGACTGAAACTTCGGTACCACCAAAATACTGAAAGCATGACCGTACTTGTTTTCCGTAGGTACCGTCAGGGCTTGAGACTAATGGCATCCCGTCGTCCCAAGGACGATAGAAAATGTGCTTGGGATGTAGTAACTTACTACGGATGCGTCCATGGGACAAACCCTGTTTTTTCCCTGATCGTGCTACATTACGAACAAGTAATACGTTGAAATCGGCAGGGTGAGAACTAGTTAACTTTAGCTCTTCGCGCCGAGCAGGACTGGGCTGCTAACAGCTATTATAACACGGCTGTGTTGAATACTCCATTCTGATTGGTCACAGCATTTTACGGTCTGTTATTTCTTTGTAACAGTCCATTGCTATGGGCGCAGTTCTGATGTTGGAGCATTTTTGTGTCAAATCACTGATTTCTTCAGTAAGTAGCCGTGTAATAAGCAGGATAATGTACAACTAGCGGGTCATTGTTGTATAAGAAATGATGAGCGACTGCTCCATCGCCCTGTTGGGGTTTGTTTCACAACAATGACCGGCTCGCTGTCCTTAAGTAACATTTTCAACGCAGGACTTTTACTTGTACCAGAGTATTTTTACAGTATGGCATTAGTACTTAGTAAAGGATCTGAATACTTCCTCCATACACTGAACAATATGTTTGGGCTTTGGTTAAAAGAATGATTTAAATCAGATCTTTAAGCTCGTTCGAATCGATCGTAGAATTGTTCAAAAGCGTGATACGTAACTATAGACAACTCTTCATCTTAACGCAAACTTCCCTCTCAAGCATTGTTAAAAAATTAGACCTCAACCCCATTCTTTGGAAATGTAAACAAAGTGGCATCTTAAATATGAACACATACCGCCCACAGTGACATTGTTCTGCTAACCACCCACTATGGTCAAGTGTGGTTTATTAAGATGGCCAAGGTTAGCCCCAAATCATACTTGATCCATTTATGTAACCGTCTCTGAGTTCAAATGAGTCAGCAAGATGAATGAGAGGGATTTTGGACAAGGACGCATGGTGTAACATTTCCACTAGTGGGAGACTTCTTCTGGGAAGCACAATCGCTAAGATCGCTATCTTTAATTTCGTCTTGTGGAGAAGCAGGTCCACGTAAGATAAGATAAGATAAGATATTCCTTTAGTAGTCCCACAGTGGGGAAATTTCCACGTCCGTCTGTCTTTGAGTTCACTCTGTGTACATTCAGTTTCCCGCGGACGTCACTGTCCGTCTTTCTGTCGGTGCGTCTTCTCGCCGCGCTCGTGTTTTCCCCTGTTTACGTTTTAATGAGTTAATTAGTGCTGGAACATCGTGATGACTGTTGTCAGGCAGCTTCAGGCTTTATTTGTAAACACCAGCCTGAGGACTCCACAAACCACAAACACACATTCAAATGTGCACTCACACACATAAGCATCGAATTAACATTTAGAAAGAAAAATACCAACAAAAACAGGACAAGAGAGCATGGTACTGAGCCAAACTCTTCAAAGACAACTTCTGACAGAATTCTTCATGAGTTAGAATAAAACAGCAAGAAAATGAAGAAAAACAAGAAAACATTATCTCTCTCTCTCTCTCTCTCTCTCTCTCTCTCTCTCTCTCTCTCTCTCTCTCTCTCTCTCTCTCTCTCTCTCTCTCTGTGGGAGTGTCTCAGGCTCTTCTGTTCACAACGATGTCAACAGTAAATAGCAGATAGATTATTCTTTCAATTTTCTGTGATCAGCCACTTAATTATTGAAGCCATATGTTTGTGTACGTGTAGTTGCCTATTTTCATCTGAAGTACTTCAGATTTTGTCTTCTTGGAGAGAATGTGTGTGTGTGTGTGTGTGTGTGTGTGTGTGTGTGTGTGTGTGTGTGTGTGTGTGTGTGTGTTGACTGTCATTGGTTATCAAAAATAATAATAAACACTAACTGCTTAATCATATTTTGTAGCTATAAGCTAAATGAACTGCGATGAAACACACCAATGCTGGTGTTAATATTGACATTTCTTTCCAAATTTCTACAAATCAGCATTTCATGGTTGAAAATCTGCTGGTTGAAATCAGCCCTAATCTTGCAAGTAATCTACGTCATGAAATTTCTATATAATAAAGGAATGTTAGGGTCCGCTAATCAGATTCACCTTCCCGCCTCTCGTCATAGCGTCTGTTGTTTTCCGTAACCATGTGTAGCATTAATCACAGCACAAGTCTGCTCTTTGTGGATTGGACATTAAGCCATCGGCACATTACAACATCACATACAAATCAGGGTTAATGTCTGATTTTCTGGCGGTGGCAATGTGCTTTCCTACGTTGTGAAAAGAGTGTGTGGGTGAAGCATTTGATTTGATTTAAGTGTTTATTTCGAATACGAAAACCAAAACAGTGGAAAAACAAAACAGCATTTAAACATATCACATAACATACATATTCAAAAAGGAGTGAGAAGAAGTATAACTTATAAACTCCCACCCCTTCTCCTTAACTAATGAATAACGATGCAGAGCTTCCGTGAAACCTGTCTATATGCTCATGCTAGACACCTATAATTACATATAATGTATTTGTGACTTTATATTAAGAAAACCTAAATGTAATTTGCATATGTCCTTATATAAATGTCCATACACATATAACATATCTACCGGTATACATATTTATACATATATACATACGCCACACACACACACACACATACGAAAAGTAACAAAAGTATCCTACACATAGTATTAACCAACACCTCCCTCATCTCTGTATCTTTTGAGAATTGTGTCTTTGTACATCATTTTGACCTGTTTCATGTTTGGACACTGCTTCAGCTCCATGGTGAACCTGTTCCATAGCCTCACCCCGCTAACTGAAACACAAAAACTTTTTCTGTTTGTACGAATTAAGTTTAATTTAAAGTTCATTTTTCCCCTTAGATTATATGTCCCCTCATGAATGCTGAATAATTTCTGTATATTGACTGGTAATACTTGTTTATCAGCTGGCTGGTCAGTTATTTAACATTAGCTTGCTAATTCCACCGTACTTTCATACTAACGTTACACTGCTTACTGAAAATGAGTGGAACAGCGGATTGGTTGCTGGGTCTCATGGTCCCTCCTCCCCGCCGCTGGGAGACTACGCTCTGCAACGGTCTGTATCCAGATCTAGGGCCTGCTCTGAGTGTTGGTTTCCAGAGGGGTGCTAAATCTTGTCTCATTTGTGGTCTGATAAACAGTTGCTATTTTCTAAGCTGCTGCAGGTCGCTGTGTCATTGAGGCGTGGTTTCATCTTTCAGCCCCTTGCCTACTTTTTTTAAGCATTTTTCAAAAGTATGCAGTGGGTGACTTACGACCCTGACATACCGAGCAGAGGGTCGGCCCTCGGATAGTTTGGGGCCGTCGGTGAGCGTCCGTATGCCTAGTTTTTTAGGTGCGTCCCGCGTCACTTTAAACAAATCAGCGAACAAGAAGAGAAAGCAAACGTGGTGTGAAAATGGTCGGCGAACACCACTTTGTTTAACAGTGACTTGTATATCTGCAGTCTTCATTCCTCTGGTTTCCCTTTTTGAATGCTGAATCCAGACTTCTACTACCTGCTGGTATGGAGTTATTTCATTTGGTATGTAGTAGTGGGCTGTTGGCTGTAGTCTTTGCAGTGTGTTAGAGTGCAACTTTTTGGCCAAGACAAAGGCAACGTGAGGCGACGCAGCTGTTGGCCTTCATCGCCACTACTTCTTTGATATTAGCTTGGCGTGCCAGGGCTTTTTGGCTCAGACCTGAGGTGAAGGTACTCTTTAAAAAGCAGCTTGTTGGGGCGCCATGGTAGCTCACCAACTGGAGCACATACAATGAAGGAGGGCCAGGTTCGAGTCTGGCCAAGGGCCCTTTTGCTGTATATCATCCCCTCTCTCTCTCTTTCTCTCTCTTTCTTGCCTTTCCTGTCTGTCTCTCTAAAGCTGAAATGCCAAAAAAGATTTTAAATAAAGCAGCTTGTTAACAGTGAAACCAAATGCCAGGCAAACACTAATGATGGGATCAAACACCATAAAAAGATGAACACTACCCACACACAGAGAAACCAGAAAGCATGAAGCACATGTGGTCAGATGCATGAAACTCACAATGTGGAATTACCACTAAACTTCTACGCAGAAAGAGCTGGATTCACATGCAAAAGCCTCATTTCCACTCCCACTGATAGCCAGGAATAGATGCAGAAATGCTCTTGAACACCTGTTTGCTTAGCGTTACTTAAACTCGCTCCCACACTCATTAAATATGTTGTTGAGAGGAACGACAAATAAGAGTGCATGATCTCCAACAGCACCAGAAAGCTCATTACGGGCGACCACTACACAGAGCTGTGGATATTTATAGCGCTCATACCACTCGTCGTATTTACCTGTAAACCTATTAAACATCAGAAGGATGATCAGTGATTTATTCAGGCCATATTGAAACTTTACAAAGTGCTTCACAAGTCAGGGTCAAGTTAATTGATCATTAAATCAGGGAGATGAGATTATGGCTAGAATGTAAATAAACGTCACTCATAAATAATTTAACATCAAGTTTATGAGTTTGACTGACATTTTTCAAAACGTAGTGTAGCCTGCAAACATAATAACGCAATCAGTGAAATTGGCAAACAACCTCAAAACAATGTTCACCCTGTATGTGATCTCATCATATCACCTGCAGCAGCTGTCTTGAGAAGACTGCATGTATAACTGAAGTATGTGTGAGGTGAGTCTTCTCACCACATAGTCTCCTTTCACACATACTAGTTTGAGGGAATGATGTACATATCGTTTCTGCAACTGCCCCCTGGCAATGTGTTTTAAGGCAACAGCCCTTCAAGATAGTAATAAGAGATTTAGATGACAAGTTAGATCCTACTCTCACACAATAATTGTCCATTACATGTAAAGCTATAGCCAGCACAGTTGGCTTGGTTAAAAGGCAGTCTTTTTGTGTATTCCATGCCCACCAAAAAACCCACAGTGAAAATATTTTTTTGCTGCCAGCTATCGATCTTTAGGCGAAGTTAAGCTAACCATCTCCAGGCTCCAGCTTTCTCATTTAATGGACAGACATGAGAGTGGTATCAGTATTATCTAATTCTCAGCAAGAAAGAGAATATGTGTGTTAAAATATTGAACTGTTCCTTTAAACTGTGTAGAGCTGCAGCGATTAATCGATTAGTTGTCAACTATTAGATTAATTGCTGTGATTTTTTTTTTTTTTAGTCCAATCTCTCTGATTCCAGTTTCTTAAATGTGAAGATTTTCTGGTTTCTTTACTCCTCTGTGAGAGTAAACTGAATATCTTTGAGTTGAGGACAAAACAAGACATCCTTGAGCTTTGTGTGACACTGATCAACATTTTTCTCAATAATAAGGCAATCAATAATAAGGCAATAATCAATAATAAGGCAATAATCAACAGATTAATCAATAAGGAAAATAACTGTTAGCAGAGGCATTAAAAATGTTCAGTTTTTGTCGAGACTGCTTCTTCAGGTGTTGACAGATTTCTACGTTGTTTCTGGCTGCATTCTTTCTAAAATTGTTTCTCATAGTTTGTTCCCCTTATTTTCATATGTGAAAGAAAAAAAAACACAACACGATATCAGTACAGTAAGTACAGCATAATCCAATCAGCACATCTGAAATCTAGGTGTGTTGTAATTTGCCTCTTTGAAAGAAGAGATTTTTACACGTTTATGTTCAGAGACTACATAGCTCAGAGTCTGTGAACATGGCAAGCCGCTCCTCTGAGTTTTGCTCAGCTTTTTGATTATTTATTTCTTTTAATTGTTGAACAGATAGTGTTAATAGGTTAAAATCCTTGATATAGGTTAAAGGCTAAATGGTTAAATATTAACATCCCTAGCTCTGATATGACAGATGCTATTGCAGCATCTACGCTAACCTCTTCAGGAGGTCATTGTTATTTAAAACGAGTGGTCTCCTCTCCGTGTCGCCTCACACACACCTGTACACTCAGCCTGTAGCTGCCAGTAGCTCCTCCCAGAACGCTGACTGGTCTGGCTTGCAGGACACAAACGCATCACTCAAAGCCTGTTAAGATGGGTTTCTGTGTCAGATCCTGTGATTCTCACGTGATCTCGTGATATCACAATCCAGCTGCCGTTCAAGGTTAGCGGTGTACCAGCCTCTTTCCCATTGCTGTTTGCCAGATTGTCTTTTGTAGCCACAGTGTTCCAGCCTCTGACTTTGCGTTCCTGCCTTGTTTTCCTTGGTTTTTGTTTTTTTTTTTTTTTTTTTTCTTTTTTTTTTTTGTTTTTGTTTTTTTTTAACAGCCCACCACCGACCTTGAACAAAGACTCATTCAGTTAACCTTACCTGCTCTGTCTCCAAGGCCTGCTTTTGAGTCAGACCTTTTCCATCCCAGATAAATGTTACACGCGTGTTCAACCAGAAAACAGTGAGTTTTCATATGGGATAGTAATTAACATTAGAGGGGAAGTTTCACGTATAATGTATGATATGAAAAAAAAAAAAATGGGGGAAAAAGAAAAAGAGAGGGGGGAATTTGGAAAATTTAAAAAAAAAAAAAAAAAAGAAATAATTTTTTTTTTTTTTCTAAAAATAACACTACACTTGACACCCTGTTGATCACAGTACTGAAACACTGATGGTGACCTTTTCTCCAGCAAGCTGGTATTTCACTGATGAAAACTGTTGTGTTAAATCACCCTCTCACTTCTAATCCCAGTAAAGACCACCTTCTCGATCTGTATTAGGCTTCTGTTGTTGTTTTCCTTTGAAATTCAGAGCATATCTATTAAGTGGACCTTTTCCATCCCAGATAAATCACTGAAAAAGGGAGTGGACACCCGGTGGACCAAAGGTTGTAAAGGGGGAAAATTGGAAATCAGAGCAAATAAAGGGACTGCCTCCACATGACAAGTTTTTGATGCTTATTTTGGGTAAATTAATTGTTATATTCATCAGGTAATAAAAGAATAATCTTTAGAATAATCAATAAATTAGTCGTCAGCTAATAAAAAATATCATTAGATTAACTGACAATAAATTAGGTGCAGCCCTATATATTAACACTGAATTTCAAATTTAGCACCCTTAATGTGCCACTGAGAGATTTATTAACCACTGAATAAGGAATCACAGTCTCTGCCGCAGCATCACACGCGTACGGCGGCAGCATGTGTGCATTTATTCTTCGTCTCGTTGTCGTAGTCTTTTTATGCTCCGCTGCTCCATCCTCGGTGTCTGTTTCCAGCGTCTGAGTGCTTTGGTTTGACAGACATCATGAAACCATGTTTAGCAATTTATATGCAAAGCAGAGAGAAGAAGAAAACATCAACTGGAATGATACACAGTTAACAGGGAGAGATGTAATTGGACAGAAAGTTGCTGGTTGTGGATGTGTGAGATTGCTGTGCAGACAGAAAAAGGACACGAGCACGTACGCACACGTACAGTTGAGACATCTGGAAAGACAAGAGACCTCGTGAAAGCTCTTTAGCAGAGGTCGAAGGTAAAGATGACGCTCGGAGACGTCTATTCATCAGACCTGAGCGGGGGCTCTGCAATCCTCGTCTTCCCCTGCAGGCTGTTGAGAGCGGAGGAGGCAGAGGATTCGTCTGATGAGGTTTAATACAGAAGCTGGAGAGTGTGTGTGGTTTTCTGTCGCTGCAAGTTTGTGCGTGGATGTATGTACAGGAATAAGAGACCCATTGATGTTTGTATTTGGGTCTTATTTGCATATACGCACGCATTAGTGTGTGTTTATGTATGTGTCTGAGAAGGGAGCAGTTTCCATGTGCTGGCGTACACTCCAGTGTTAATGGCTGATGTTGTTCAGTGACAAGGTCATGCCACCATACAAATTTCCATAAATCCATTCACTTAATTTGTTTCTGCTGGCTTATCTGAATATTTTCCCTCTACAGAAGGAAAATTCAGCCATTATGCAGTAGTCAAATGTCAGAGGTCATAGGATCACACTGAGTTAGCCCCAGCAGACACATCTCAACACCCTCTCCTAAGTGTGATAGTAAATAATATGCTGTAAGCAACCCAGAGAGCATCTGGTGACATAACTTTTGGACTTTGCTTTTTAGATGAAGTTGTTGTAAAGTAAATGTTTGGACCCATTAACTGCAATAGAGGCAAGGGGTAATTTGCTATGTGTTTGGTGATCCTATAAACTGGGGTGAGTGGAGAATGACTGACCTTTAATTTTCCAGTACACCATCACTTTAAAAATGTGTTTTCCTGTTTTTGTGATAAACTGGTATGAACACATTTACATTTTCTCACTAGAAGTTGATCAGTTCAAGTTATTTTCATAAAATGGTTGCTATATCCTGACAGTAGAGTATGAGACAGGTAATCTGAAAAAAAGAGCATATTCCTCCGTGTCCTCCATCTGCAAGATTTCACAGACCGGAGGTAAACAACCAATCAGAGCTGATCTGGAGTCAGCCGTCCAGATTCAGTCTATGAGAGCCACGAGTCAAGCACTCGTGAACTCTGACCACACGGTCAAACTAGTTACTGTAATGACTGTTTCTCTCCTCAAATGTTTTCAGAAACATCTTGTAGTCACTGTTTAGCTGCAAAATGATAAAGTTTGTGACCTGGCAGCCATTGAGATCTGTTGAGGAAATACCAAGCACCACCCACCAGCTGAAGCACAGCCAATAGGAACGTTCTCTCTCTCTCTGAAATGACCTGTGATTGGTCAAAGTCTCCCGTCATATGCTAGATTGTTTAAAGCCTGAAAACAGCAACGAGGAGGTGCAGAAATCTAGTTTTCTCTCAGAACACTTGAATTACAATATGCTGAAAGGTTATTATGAGATTTTTGCCCAATGATGCCAAAAACTTGTGGCCTATTGAAGCTTTAAGGCCCAGTTCTGATTGTTAAATTATTTCAGAGGACCACTATCTCAGTTAAGTGAGAAAAAATATATAAATATAATAAAATATCACAAAAAACATAGAAAGTTGTGAATATGTGTTAATGCCACTGTCAGCTGTAATGGCCAATAGTACTGACTCCTGTTCAGGGTTGGGCGCCCCGATAGCTCAGTTGGTGGAGCAGGCGCCCATGTAACAAGACTGAGTCCTGACCATGGTGGCTTGGGTTCGCATCTGACCTGTGGCCATTTCCACATGTCGCCTCCTGTCTCTCTATCCCCCTTTGTAGACTGTCCACTGTCCTATTGAAAATACAACTAAAAAAAAAATAAAAATAAAATGTAATGTATTCAAGGTCGTATCTCCCAACCACACGCTTTGGAGCTTTTACTGCCACAGAGTGGTGTCCCACATCAGTTTTTCATTGTTCAAAAACCAATCCAGTTGTGAAATGGGTAACATTAAAAACGACATAGCCTAAGTGTGATTTTACTTGAGAGACCAGGGTCTGTTTGGTTCACACTCCAGTCAGAGTTCAAGTTACATGAACTCGTCTTGATGGCCGCCACCAGACACTTTTTCCTTCGCGATTCCTCGACTAGTATAATGTTAATTTAAAACTGGAAACTTTGGTCTTGTTATTAGGACACAGCAGCTCTTTGTATGTCAAGCAGGTAAACATTAACATTAGACCCCTAATGGCTCTGTTAACTAGTGTGTTGCTGTTACCTGTCAGTAGGAAGCGTAACACCAAAAGTCAATACAATATTGCTAATGTGTCCGATTCAAATTTACTCGAACGTTAGCTAACATTAGCCTCAATGGCTGCTTGTTGTTGTGAAGGCAGGGGAGGAGGAGTGGCTGTCCCAAAGAATACCAGAAGTCTTGCCTTCAAAATGTAACGTTACATACCAGAGTGAGCTTTCCCTTTCCGTAGTCGCGTAACAATGTCTCAACCTGTTATTGAACAGTTCGTTTTTGTTGATCTGTGGAACATGACGGCTCACCATGACCACCTGCTGCTAGAATGCTTTTGCCCACCAGGCCTGGATGCATAATTTCCTTCTGTTTTTAGCAAAAGCATGTGATCCCCTCTGAATTTTAAACATGCAATCCATTTTTTTCTGTGGTAGGTGCACAAGTGCTTATTGTCTGTACTTTGGAGCTCGGCTCTGCTAGACACGTTGTGCTTTCTGTCCCCGGCTGCGTGTGCATCTCTGTGATGACGTTGCACAGAAACTAGTCTACTGACGCCTGTTTACTCCATTGGAAAACAAATGGAGCCAATCAGAGCTCTGATTTTGGACTCACAGGGCTCCAGAGTAAGGGTTGCCAGGTTGCCAATGGCAGCCCAATTTTGGTGATCAAAATGAACCTAACCATGTCATGCCTAACAGCTTATCTATAGATCATATTTTGCAGTATACAGACCCGATTCAGACCATACGTCACAAAAGAACAGCAGTGCTGTGTACAGCGGTGGCATCGCATTGAGAGGCAGTTCATATTGCTTGTTCAAGTGATGTAATTTCATCATGTTAAGAAGTTGGTGAAGCAGTGAGGGAGCATCGGCTTCATGCTTCAACAGCACTCAAATATCTTTATCTGCAAAATCCACCCAAGATGACACATTCTTGCTCTCCATCATATTATGAACCCTCCTCAAGGCCAACTGGTTGTCTGCGGCGGTAGCACAATGATCCCTTTTTGGCTGGTGGTCCCTTCAAATTAAGTACCTCTTTGCAAAAGCTCATCACATGAATGTATCTACAAATTGAGAGCACTTTAACCAAAGAGCTATTTTCTCCTTGGAAAATTCAAATGTCTTTATGTGACTCTGACTTAAACTATTGGAGGCCTGAATAAGTAGAATTTTAATTTCTACATTTAAATATCATCCAAATCTGATTAGCAGATACTGTTTTTCTTCTCTCCTGTTACATGAATCACCTCAGGACACCTCAGATACCTGACCCCAGTGTGGAACCACTTTGTTCACACAAACAATGAACAACAAAACAAAACATGGCGACAAAGTCAGTTTCCTTTCGTTAGTAATCCTCTGATTTCAAACACACAAAGCAAACTGTCAGAAGCGGCTTCTATCCGTCCTTCTTGTCCTGTCTGATCTGGTATTACTAAATACATCAGCTTTGAGCTCCAATCTTACAACGCTGTGAGAGAGACAGGAAAACAGAGGAGAGACAAAATCACACACTTGTGCAGAAAGACCAGTGTGAAGTAAAGAGGGCTCTGGACTGGGGCTTAAGAGCTCTCATACATCATCTCATTACCTTGACTGTGTTCGTGCGTATATTCTCACATTCCTCCTCGTGTCCTTCCTCATTTGTTTCTGCATGTTGTCTGATGTTTGCGTACATGCAAAAATTTGCATGTTTGTGCATCTCACGCGCGAGTAGCCAGGAGACAGATGCTATTATTTGCATGTAAATGTTTCCTCTGCCGAATTCACTGCTGCCATCCATCACCAAAGATGTCTACCGTCCGCGAACGGGCCGGTCTTACCTCCTGCGTGCTGCTGAGCTGCCTAACACCAGTTTACACACCAGTGGACTGGTATCAGGATGAATGGTATCAGTGTCTCCGATTGTGTCTGCTGTGTCAACGTGGAGCACTGAGCAGAAAAGTAGACTGGATGAATGATGGGGGGCACAGTTGCAGTTCAATCAAGAACAGTGAAGACGGTGGTCGATAACGGAATATCAGAGGAACAGCTGAGTGCATGGAGGTTGACCTGCAGAGGGAGGATATTTGGCAAACTGCCCGACAGTCTGTGATGAATTTAGAGGATGGAGTAGCAGAGCAGCTGTGGCCTGGAGTTACACATCTATGATGATTAAAACTGTTTCCCTGACTTGATTTTGATATGTCTTGACCATAAACAACATATTATCAAAAAGCATTTAGTACTAATTTGCAATTTGTCTGAATTTTCACAAAGTTGTTTTGTCAACATGGTTCAGAAGCACATTGTGATCTTGGTTAAATGTTGAAAAAGTCAACAGACTTGAAGCACAAGGTGGATGTGAACCACAATCTTACTTTACCTTTACCTTATCTTACTTTTAATAGTTTGGCTGATTATGTTTCCTAAACCTAACCACACATGGGACTCAGGATGTCAATGTCCTGATCTTTGTACACTCACCCTCCACCCAAACAACCTCCTCACAGCTTGCACGCGGTACAAACATGTAGCACTTCCTTCTTTGATTTGGAGCTTCAACACACATATAATCATAGACAAATACAGTATGTTGATTTGATCAAGGCTTTTTTACCTTGCACGGCATCCCATAGAAACCCATCTTGTCAAGCTTCAGGTGATGCATTTGTATCCAGCAAGTACGGCTGCACGATTTTGGCCAAAATGATAATTACGATTATTTTGATCAGTATTGACATTGTGATTATTTGTCATGATTATTTATAGATTAAGGACAAATTATTTTTATTGCAATTTCGCATTTAAATCCACAGAGTGCTGCTTTCATTTCCATGTCGTGCTACATTCTCCTTTCATCAAAAAATTTAAATGTTATTGTTTTACTTTGTTATTGTCCTCTATAGTCGTTATTTGCATAAAATACACAATTCAAATGATTAGGAAAGAAATAATTGTAGTTTGAGGTAAATATTTGCTTTGATTAATTTATATTTGATTAATATATTAGCATTAGTAGTTATAATTATATGTTATAATTTGCTTAGAGCTAGTGTTGGGAAGTTAAAAGTTATTTTATGTTGCTGTGAAAACATCTGTGAATTTATTTGTTTCTCCCCAAAAACTACATTTTATAAGATTGCATTTGAATGCATCATGATAGCATTATAATTTACCATCACCCAGTACTCATTTGTACTGAGTACAGATTGAATGCACCATAATGTAACTGAATGGATCCTCCATTAATGGGGCTGTTTATCTCTGTGCTGGCGCCAGACCAGCCGGTTATTGTGATCACTCTGAGCAGCATCATGGGAATGAATTACAATATAATAAACGTCTGATTAAGTTACTTGTTCCAACTGTTTTTAAGCGGTCCAAAACCGATTTTGGCCTTGCAGTTGTCACAGATAGCAGCTTTATGTCGTCTTCACTCACGCTGAACAACTTCCACACCGACGGCATGCATTTTAAATGTCAATATTGCAGTCAGTTGTGTTCCTTTAATTGTGGGAAGGCAAATTTGTGATTGCGATTAATATTCGATTAATTGTGGGGCCCTACCGGCAAGCCAGATCACTGACCAATCAGCGTCCGGTGAGAAGCTACTGGCAACTAGAGGCGTGACTTGTGTGTGTCAGAGAGGCTGTTCGTTCTCAACAATAATGGCATCTCCCAAAGAGGTTAGCGTAGATGCTGCAGTAGCATCAGTTATATATCAGAACTGGAGAGAGTTTCTACGTTAAAAGAAGAGCCAAGAACGGCACTGAAAGCTTTTCCCGATGGAGAACACGTTTTTGCTCTTCTCCTGACTGGCTTCTGTTAGAGTTTGATTGACAGATGGTTCATCCAATCACCTGCCAAGTTTTTTTTTTTTTTTTTTTTTTTTTAAAGTGCCTGCCCAATGATGGCTTCTCAGATGATTTGGTGAAACAAACTATCTGGTGAGTCAGATTAATGATTTTTGGAGATGACCTTTTTTTTTTTTTTTTTTGAAATATTCGGTTCTTTTTTAAAGAAAAGTTGTGTGAATTTTGAAGGGTTTCAGAGTCATTACCACTGCGCTATGGACATTTTAATCTGTTGTGTTGTTGTGGTGTCGCACATGCACAAAGTCAGTAGGATCGCTCAGAGCCATATGTCCATATGTTCAATTCAAATGTTATAGCAGTTTGTGTCAACAAGCAGAAGTTAAAGTGAAACTGTATGTGGCATTTTGAAAATAACAAATAAATTACTTTTTGGGTCCTCATTCAAATGTCTGATGTACCAAATGTTGTGAAAACTGGACAAAATTTATAGAAGCATTAGTGTGAAAACTACTTTCCAAAAAATAAAAAATGGCAAAAAATCTGTTTAGCCATAGCTGACACTGAACATTTGTCTTCAAACAGGCGATCCAGGAAAAAAATACAGCTTTGCTTCAACACCTCAGAGTTCAGGAGTTATGTGCCAAAACTTAAAGTGCTTTGTAATTGGACTTTGGGGCGTTATTGGATCTGGAGATGAACCAACAACTAATCAGTTGTTCCCTGGCCTAACTTTCCACCAAATGTCACTGAAATCTGTTAGCAAGGTTTTTTTTTGTTTTTTTTTAGAAAAAAATATCCTGCTAACTAACAGGCGCACAAAAGGTAAACATTTTTCTCACAGTACACTATTGGCAAACCATATGCATCAATTTTGTATTTCTGCTCATTTCTGCTAAACGGTGGCTCTGTCAATGTTTGTCTGTCACTGCTGCTTAGCTGTTCCCTGCGAGTACCTCCAGAGAAACCAAAATGTGTCACTAAGATTTGTTCAAGTGTGCATTTTCTGTTTGAAGCCTGGAACACATCACACGATTTAGAGCCCAATTATAACCCTGTTTTGACCGTGACAACGGGTTTTCAAAATTGTGGAAAGTCTGCAGTGGTCGGCAGAAAATAGGACGGGTCACCTTGGACGGGCAAGACACTTTATCTTTAGAGCATTTCAGGCTTTTGGATTCAAATCTTGGCTCCATTGCTTTCAGTCGAGATGATTTTAAACATGTCTTATTTTTAGGAATGAGATTGGTGCAATTTTGAACAAGTGTAAGTTTGAAGTGTCTAACAACTGTAATCTGTATGTACTCTGCTTGTCTATGACAGTAATCTGCAAAAACCAGACGTATGAATGTGTGATGAGTCTTTCCACGATCACATGTGGTTTAAAAGTCTGCGTTTGCACTTACTGGGTTGGCTACTTGAGGGAAAATGAAACACTCCGAACACAGCCCCAGTGTCTCCCAGTAAAGGCGCTAAATGTAAAATCTGTTTAACTTTCGCTGCCTCTTCATCGTGGATTTTGTCATTTTGAGGGAAACATCTTTGCAACTTTTCATCTGTGCTCGGATTAATGTGAAAATGATCAGACAGACGTTTGTCAAATGTGGATGCCTTTTCTTTTGGTACGTTATGTGTCTTGCTCTCATATTTTCTTGCTAGATAACAGCTTGGCTGCAAAAAAAAGGGTTTCACTTGCTCGGTTTTTCAGCACACACACAGACGCAGGAGGCGCAGAGATGTAATATGTAGTGACATATTTGAGTGGAGCTCAGAGACGGTGAGTGAAGCAGGGAATGTCTTTTAATGTAACACCTACTCATCTACATCAGAAACAAACAAGTTGAAGACAACACCTCTTCAGACGGGCTTACACACTGACTCACACCGTCTCGCTCACGCAAGTACACACAGACACGCACACACTCAGAAAGAAAGACAAGGCTGCACTGCCAAAGAAATACGCTCCATATTCAGCCATGTCTCCATATACGTATATACAGGGCATTCAGAAAGTACTCAGACCCCTTCGCTTTTTTCACATTTTGTTATGTCGCAGCCTTATGCTGAAATCGTGTAAATTATTTTTTTGCCCTCATCAGTCTACACTCAATACACCATAATGACAAAGCGGAAACAGAATTTTAGAAATTTTTCCAAATTCATTAGAAAGTAAAAACTGAACTATCACAAAAATCTACAAAAGTAGAGGTTTTCCAATTATTATTATTGATTTGATTATTATTATTATTTGACTTTTTTTTTTTCAAAATCAGCATCGGCTGATGTCTGACCATATTATTATCAAGCAGGCGCATCAGCGGGCAGCCCAGTGTTGTTGTTGCTGTACAACACGTGTGTCTCCGCCCCCCTTGTGTCAATCAAACCTCCGTTCTACCAGCAGACCTCAGCAGTGTTACAACTTTGTCGCTATATTTCGGTAGCGACTAGCAAAAAATCTAGCGACTTTTTCTGGTGTTATTGGAGACTTTTGGAGACTGACGTGAAAGCATGTACCGTTCTTCCTCTTCTCAATGAGCAGCGGGTGCTGGAGCATAACTGTGGATACCTTCACGCTGTGTAGATAAGCAGCATCCAGCTGGCTAGCTCATCATGTCTCAGTTTAAACTGTGCACACAAAAATACAGAGAGGAGTGGGAATCAAACCCTGAATTTAAAAACCCCAAATAACTCCTCTGTATCTGTGATAAATGCTGCTAAGTTCAATAAACTTTATTTTTTCATCCAAAAGTTTATTTGACAAAGTTTAGTTATATACATTATTTATGCATATACATATTTTTATATAAAATATATAAGTGCCCTCCAGGGCATGCACAAATGAAGTAAATAAATAAAAATCAGCATTGGCCATAAAATAAAAAAACAAAAACATAGCAGTCGACCTCTAGACATACAGTAAGTATGTATTTGCTCTGACATTTGAAATTTAGCTCAGGTTCCTCCCATTTCCCTTGATCTCATCTTCGAGATGTTTCTCCACCTTGACTGGAGTCCACATGTGGTAAATTGATTGGTTGTGATTTGGAAAAGACACACATCTGTCTCACAGCTGACAATGCATATCAGCAAAAACCAAACCATTGGGGTGATGTAACTGCCTGCAGAGCTCAGAGACAGGATTGTGTCGAGTCACAGATCTGGGGAAGGCTACAAAAAAAATTATGCTGCATTGAAGTTCCCCAAGAGCACAGTGGCCTCCATAATTCTTAAATGGAGGAAGTCTTCCAAGAGCTGAGCAATCAGTCGGGAAGGGCCTCGGTAAGAGAGGTGACCAAGAACCTGTTGGTACCTCTGGATGAGCTCCAGAGATCCTTTGTGGAGATGGGAGAAACTTCCAGTAGGACTACAATCACTGCAACACTCCACCAATCAGGCAGAGGGGCCAGACGGAAGCCTCTCCTCAGTGAAAGACACATGAAAGCACCTAAAGGATACTCAGACTGAGAGAAAGAAGATTCTCTGGTCTGATGAAACCAAGATTGAACTGTTTGGTCTCAGTTCTAAGTGTTATGTCTGGAGGAAAGCAGGAACCGCTCATCACCTTCCCAGAATCATCCCAACGGTGAAGCATGATGGTGGCAGCATCATGCTTTGGGGGTGTTTTTCAGCAGCAGGGACTGGGTGACTGGTCAGGGTTAAGGGAAAGATGAATGGCGCAAAGTACAGAGATATCCTTAATGAAAACCTGGTCCAGAGCGCTCAGGACCTCGGACTGGGCTGAATGTTCACCTTCCAACGGCACAGTGACCCTAAGCACACAGCCAAGACAACAAGGAGTGGCTTAGGGAAAACTCTGTGAATGTCCTCGAGTGGCTCAGCTAGAGCCCTGACTTGAACCCGTCGAACATCTCTGGAGAGACCTGAAAATGTCTGTCCACTGACGGTCCCATCCAACCTGACAGAGCTTGAGAGGATCTGCAGAGAAGAATGGCACAAAATCCCCATATCCAGGTGTGCAAAGCTTGTCGTGTTATACCCAAGAAGACTCGATGCTGTAATCGTTGCCAAAGGTGCTGAATACTGAGGAAAGGGTCTGAATACTAATTTCTAAAATTCTTTTTCTGCTTTGTGATTATGGTGTATTGAGTATAGATTATGCTAAAAGTAAACGATTTTAGCATAAGGCTGCAACATAACAAAATGGGAAGAAGACGAAGGGGTCTGAATACTTTCTGAATGCACTGTACATTCAAATATGGAGGCAATTCAGACTAGCGATGGTAATTTTTAAAAATTTTCTTCACCAATAACCAAACCTGGTTAACCGATTGCTAACCGTTTATCAACAAGATTTGTTCCTTGCATGCTGCAGTGCACCAGCTGCAGTATATGAGCAGAACAGACAACAGTTCACCGTCCGCGAGTGTTAGCATCCACGGTGCTGCATGTAGTGTCGCAGACATGCAGCCACTTTCCCAGTAAAAGTCTCTACAAAGCACATTTAGCTTAGCTTAGCAGGTTGTCAGCTGTGTGTCTCCCAGGATTAACATTGTTCGACAAACGAGTGTGTGTTTGTGCTGCGTTAGCAGCTGCTAGCGTTGCGTCGTGCTCGCTGTTGTGTAACTTCAACAAGTTTCCCTCAGACCATGTGTGTGTGGCGGCGGTGGGTGTGGGTTTGTTGGTGGCGTTATAGCTGTGAACGTAGCTGTAGCAGACAGTGTGTGTACAGTTTGTCAGTGACAAAATGCTTCAAGATTACAAGCTACAACTCCAACTTCAAGTATCTGTGCTGGCTCAGAATCTCTGAAGGTGGGCTCTTAAGGTGGACCAGCTTTTCTCCTGAAAGTGACGAGCTGCTCTGCATTTTTCTCAGCTTTTTAATTAATTATTAACACTTCTTTTGACTGTTTTAACCAATAGCGTTAACTCAATGTTGGTTAATAGTTAAACAGTTAATTATTAACATGCCTAATTCAGATGCATAATTTCTTTGAATACATGACCTTCCTTGAATTTTGAATGAATAGAATACCATGAGCAGATGATAATATGAATCTGGTGCACTGCTAACTTCTGCAGAACATACTAACACGGTATCTTACCCGTCACTTTCAAATGACATCTTGAAAACTAATTACAACTTTTATAGCTTTGTATTGTTTCTGTGCAATCACTGCCATAAACATAATATAACATACTGCCATTTTCACCTATGACAATTACTATATCTTGCAGGTTTGTTGGCATTGTACTTGTGTTTTTCAGGTTACTAATTACCGAAGCAGTGTTGTGACAGCAGAGTGCCACTCTGCATCAAATGAGCCATTGTGCGGCGTGAATGGAGGCGCTGTTATCAGTGGAGAGTCGATGAGAAGGCACAGGCTATAGAGACGATGTCCATGATAAGAACAGGTTGCTAGGCACCCTTTTTTCTCTCCTCACCTTTCTTTATCTTTCCACTATCTTTCACTATGTGTCTGCGAATACTTTATGTACGAGGAGCTGGTTCATGTGTCTAAGGATGATGGGATAGCTACTGGAAGGCAAAACTACTGACTCTGGAAACACGAATGGGCCGAAAGTTTCAGTATGAGTACTTAAATTAAAGGAACAGTGTGACCCATTTGGGGGACCTGTTAGCAGAAATAGAATATAGTATTGACAACTATGTTTTCATTGGTGTATAATCACCTGAAACTAAGACTCCTTGGGTTTTTGTTTGCTCAGAATGAGCCCTTCATATCTACATAGGGAGCAGGTCCTCTTCAAATCCTACACACTGTACCATTAAACGTCATTGGGGATTTTGTCTTGCAGCCATTGGCTATTTGTATAGCCCAGAACAATAAATCACAAATTCGCCTCAGGGGACAGCATAATAGAAAACCTGGAGTATGTCCAACCATTTATCATCAGGTGATCATTTGACCTGAGCTGTGTCTCAATATGCACACTTCCGTCCGTTTCCATGTAGTATACTGTGCACAGTGTACTTACTTGCATACTGCATGAATTTTGACAGGGTGGTGTTGTGTCTAAACGCAAACTGAGCATTGCTGTGCACTCAGCTAGATCAGCTGGTGATAGCCAATCATGGACATCACACTATACCGGCAGTAATTCAGTTCAGATGGATAAATTAAACCAATAATGGATTCTGTTTGACTACAGTACATTGATGTTCAGTGAAAAAACAAAACAAAACATATAGTAACATTTAGTTCAGTGTTTGTCACTCGCCATTTTCACAATTTTGAAATAGACTGGTGGTCCTTCTCCTTCTACTGCGAAGCAAAGATAGCGACCAGCGGTGAGAAGTGTCCATTGTTACACACTCAATGTTTTGAGCGTTTTGAGTTGGGCCGACTCAAAGGCTCTGAAGCTTTGATCATTGCCATGTCCCAGAAAAGCCCATGACATCAGGAATAATCCCTTAACATTATTCATTATTCATATTCAACATTTATCATTAATTATTCTCAAATGTCAGAAAATGGTATTCAGGACAGCCCTAGTTTTGAATACATCATCGGGGTACTACCTCTCAGTGTAAACACACTTACTGACTCAAAATAGCAAGTGTATGTATGGAAGTACATGAATTGAGACTAGCCTTTGGTAATCTCTGTTGAGAGGGGAGAATCTCAAACTCTCCATACAAATGTAAGATGAGATTTATTTCTGTTAGGACATATTCACTAGATTGTCTTATTTTTCACTGTTCCTTATTGAGTTGACATAATTTAATTAATTGTAACTACATTTATAAATGTTGTATTCTGCTGTTTAAGTTTCATCTGGAACTATATGATATGGCGCACTTTTACGTGCAGGTTATATGAGTTGTGATTGAGATTGGCGGAGGTTATACGTAAAGAGGTGAGAGGTCACTTTTGCTGTCAGAGTTGAAGTGTCCTACGTTTTGTCTCCTTGGGAGAATAAAGTGGACTAAGTCACCCAGAAGAAGTTGTCCCCCATGCTCTTACTTTTACCCACAGCCCCTTTCAAGTTAAATTAAGTAACAAGTGAAGTTTACAGTTAAGACAATACAAAAACCTGTCTTACACAAACCTGTCTTCTTTCAGAAGATGCTCGTCAGATAAGGAAGATTTAATATTAGTTAGTGTCAATTTGTACTGTGGCCTTTTCCTGTCCGCTGTAGACAGACTGCCAAACCAAGCATTAACAGAAAAGGTAATAACCGACTCTGTCATGGAATTATAGAGGAGAGTTAACCGATGTAGCCTCATAAGGAATGGCAGTAATTGCTTTTTTTTCTTTAACAGATACTGACAGTACTGTCATTTAATTTCAATTTATTATCAATAAAGGTACCCAGTTATTTGTAGCCCTGAACTTGTTCAATGATCTAACCTTTAATAACTTACCTCTAAAAATAAGGAAGCAGTTTGAGTTAAATGTTAATCAGCACATAGTGTCTCTGTGTCACTTTTTCTGCATTAAACCAAGACACCACTCTTATTTAACAGCATATCTAGGAGACAGGATCAACCTTGCATATCACCCAATGCTTGGTGGGATAGCAGGTATAGATAATAGATGGATGATGTGGGACCTTTTGTAAGCGGTTTCAAAATGTGATCGTTAGGGCTGAGACCTGATTGGTTGGTTGGTTGGTTGGTGTGCTCTTGACATTGGTCAAACAATTGCTCGTGTTACTTTAATAAGAATAAAAACGCTTCTTAATCCTTTATTTTTGGAGATGGGATGGACATCTGTGTGTGAAAGAGAGAGACCGAGTTCATGTCTTGACTTGTTTCGCTACTGTTCAACAACATAATTTGAACAATTATGTAACCTAGATCTTCCCATTTATGTGTATGGGGAGAAAGACAGCGCTCTGAACCGCTCCAGCTTTAACTGCTCACCACTGGAGGAACTTCGGAGCAGCACTCACTGTCTCTGTCCTTGTCTGTCAGACCTCAATCCTGACGACTGTGATACTATAATGTGCAAAGTCGGCGGTTATTAAGTTAGGATTGGTGGATTAATGCATATTTTTGTGGGTTGGGCAATGCAGATTTATCATTTAAAAAAAACCTTTAAAAGGCCCTGACCCACGCATCACTTCTTCATTGACTGAGTGTGAATATATCAGAATTGGCATGTTTCAATATGTTTAGCCTCATAAATAGCCTAATCATATGTGCGCTGGTCGACTTTCAGTCTGTTATCATTTAAGTATCAAATAATTCGGTTGAAAAGTATTTAATATGCTGCAAATAGGTTTTTATGTTTATTCATGTAGCCATTTAATTAATCTAGAGCAGCAACCTTAGGCACACTGTAGCTTAACAATGGCACACTAGCTGATTGGCGAGTACTTGTTTATTGCTGATGAACGAGACTGGCTGAAGGTTAGTAGGGTAAATGCTTTCTTTTCAGATGTGGATGTTTTCACAAGGATGGCAGCCTTCTTGTATAGTGCTTTCATGTAGTTACAAAATCATGATTATAGGAGTAAAATGTTTCTATGCACGTTGCCTCTTTGGATGGAATAAAATGACAGATCTGGTGTCAGATGTGGTGTCTTAATTAAGTAAGATTAAGCAAAAGTAGGTGAGATTAGAGCAAATATGATTATTTTTATAAAGTTTTTATATAGTTATTTTTATAAAGCAGTCTCTATATCCTAACAGTAGTGCATGAGACAGATAATCTGAAAAAAAAAATCATATTCCTCTGTGTCCTCCGGTGCTCATAATGACATCTGCAAGATTTCACTGACCTGAGGAAAACAACCAATCAGAGCTGATCTAGAGTCTGCCATCTCTGAGCAGCTGTCAGTCACTAAGCAGCGCTGATCAAATATGAATCAATATGAATCAATATTCTGTTACTGTAATGCCTTTTTCTCCCCTCAATTTTGTTTCAGAAACATCTTTTTGTTACTGTTTAGCTGTAAAATGAGAAAGTTTGTGACCCGGCAGCCATGTTGAGATCAGTTGAGAAAATACCAAGCACCGCCCACCAGCCAGAGCAAACTTTGTCATTTTACAGCTAAACAGTAACTACAAGATGCGAGAGAAATGGACATTACAGTAACGGAATATTGATTCATCGTTGATTTGACATATTTGATTGAATGATACAGTATTTCATTCATATTTGTCCTTGAAGTCCATGTGTTGGCTGCAGGAAAAAAAGGGCAAGTGTGAGGATGTGAGCGACTTAGACAAGGGCCAAATTGTGATAGCTAGACGACTGGGTCAGAGCATCTCCAAAACTGCAGCTCTTTGTATGGTGTTCCTGGTCTGCAGTGGTCAGGATCTACCAAAAGTGGTTCAAGGAAAAAAAAAATGGTGACGAGTGATGGCCGGCCAAGGCTCATTGATGCACGTATTGTCCGATCCAGTAGAAGATCTACAGTAGCTCAAATTGCTGAAAAAGTTAATGGTGGTTCTGATAGAAAGGTGTCAGAACACAGTGCATTGTGGTTTGTTGTGTATGGGGCTGTGGAGCTAGTCAGGGTGCCCATACTGACCAACACTAACATACAGATTTTTTTTTTTCCCCATCAACCAATCGATTGGTTGAAGACTAGGCAGAAGTTTGGTCGACCACACTTGTCTTTGACTGACTTCAGCCCTGGTGATGGTAATAACATGCTAAAAGTTATTTGCCAACTATTGACACAAACACATGGATGACTCATGGCCGATGAGCTCGCCATATTGGCACCTACTATCTCTGCTACTAACAAATTATTCAATGGTTGAAGTAAACGCTACAACAGCTGCTCACACCCTTGAAATGGCTGCAGCCTCTCTCTCAGTTTTATTTCCACCTGTCATTATCACAGGGATTGGGCCCTAAGTGGCTGCTTCCACACACCGCTTCCTAAAGTAGCTAAAGCATCGGTGGAGGGAGGACTCTGTATGCAGCTTGAAGACGGAGGCATTTAATCTTTTTCAACATCTGGAGAGAATATGAATGAGCTGCGGTCTGTCTTTGAAGCTCCTCTTGTCTTATTTTTTTTAAATATCAAATAGCTGTCTGATCTGCGCAAGACGTATGAAGATAAAACACGGAGTATTAACTGGGTATTCATGTTTTGTTTATATGTATAAACACATATGTGTTTATGCAAATGGGGTTGACTGTGTGTGAGAGAAAGAGTGTGTGTATGTGTGTGTAATTGGTGATTCTGACCAGTTTGCTGGATTATTCAACGGCAAAACAACTGCTACGGACGGCTGAACAAACCCATTACTCTGGCTCAGTGCCTCTGACACACACACACACACACACACACACACACACACACACACACACACACACACACACACACACACTGAAAACTCAACAGTGACCCGCAGTGACTTCAGATTACCACATGACCTGCTTCATACTCCATGGGAAAAGGGCAGGGAATGAAAGAAGTTGTGGAGTGGAATATAAAAAAGTTGAGATGAGAGAGTACTGGAAGTAGTACTACTTGAAGTACTGGAAGAAATCAGAGATGGAGAGACTTTGTTTTAAAGAAGAGAAAGGGGAGACGGAAGGGGGGGGTTATTACTATATGTTGTGGGGACATGATGAACCTGTTTATCATGTCACATTCCCTGTAACGTAAAACATTATATTTAGATTTTAGGATGAAGACTTGGTTTAGGGTTAGGGTAAGGTTAGGTTTAGGTGAGGTCAGTATAAGTATTAGGATTAAGCAAATGACAGTTACACGAATGAATGTAAGTCAACGTAATCTAAAAAGTTATGGAAACACAACAGTGAGTGTGTGTGTATGTGTGTGAATGAAATAATTCTCTGTGTCTGTTGTCACCAGAGGGGGGCAATACAATATTTCCAATCCAAGCAACCCTATCTGCCCTGTACTATCATCTGCAGCTGTGTGTGTGTTTGTTGGGAATATGGGCATTAAATTGAGCGATGGAGTGCGCTCATTGATTTCCACAGTAAAGGAAAAGTAATCTTCTCTGGGCTGGGCTCAGTGTCTGTCTGTCTGTCTGTCTGAGTGTGTGCGTGTGTGTGTGTGTGTTTGTGTGTGGCGGTATCGCTCTCTGATTGAGACACTGGTCAGAAAGCAGTATTAAAGATTTTATAGGCTCCCCTCGTAGATATATCACTCCCAAATCAGTTGATAGCAGATTTATAATTGCAGCAATAAAACAGGAACAGTCCAAACAGAGGCCCCGGTGAGCCTCACATGCTTTTTATTTGCGAGGATGTGGAAGGTTTCAGGTGAGGTTTGCCTCTACAGCTCTAAATTGCTTTCCAGCAAACTGGTACATGACATTTTTCAACCTGTTGAAAGGAGAAATACGCTGTTTGCCTCAGAGAGCAAGTCGTCCTGTATGGGCGAGTAAAGTGTCAGTGGTTTGTAAGATTCATGATGCTCTGTCTGAAATTGAGGCTGCTTTTAATATGAAAAGGAATTTAAAAACACATATTTTTTTTGCAAAATGATCACTAGCACCATCCTCACAGCCCCTGACAAACAGAGGTGGATATTTAGACGTCTCTATACAAACACAATCATTGTCGTCCCTCCCTGATACAGACCATATCTGACCTCTCCTCCCTCTTAGATCTGCATCCTTTAACGCATCACAACAGGAGACACACTAAGAAATAAATCATTGGTTGCATTATTTTTTTCATCTATTAGTAGTGGTCAAATCCAGAGACACAAAGAGGACCTTAGTGATGAAACAGAACCAAGGTTAATTCAATATAATCTGCTACAAGTGTGATTTATCTGTTTGTCAATTGTGCAGACAGACACTCTGTCTGGAGATATTTATCTTTTTGATATAACAGCATATTGTTTTTATAATGTATCATTCATTAGAAGGCTGACGTTGTTTAGACACATGTACACATATAAATCTCCCCATAATGGATGGCGGTGATGGGTAAGGTGATAAACAGTCTGCATGTATGTGTGTGTGTATGCAGACTTGTGAACATGAGATAAGGAGTTTTATATCAGCATGAAAGACATATCAAGATGAACACTTGAGACAGTAAATGACATCCAATAGATAAGTAATTACTAGCATGCAGTCTTGAAGTTTACTCTTGCCCAGGCCTGGAGACTTTGTGCTTAGATTATGTCATGCAGGTAAATATCGTTTTTACAAATATAAAACCTCCATGGATTCAAAATGCATGATATACATGTAATAATCAACCTTCACAGTGTCATGTCAACTGTTCTACGGATGTCTCTTTTATAATGGTGATCTATGGGGGAAAAGCCTTTAGCCTTAGGTCGCATGGGGTTTTACAACTGCAAGGCTGAGTGGCGGTGTTGTATCCAGCTCTCTTAGTACATCCACGAGTGAAGCATTTAGCAGCCAAAGAGCCAGAGATTTTTCTGGTGGAGACCAAAAGCGGAGCTAAAAGGAGAGGAAATATTGGACAGAAATAGGGTTGGGCCAGTGTAAAAAAATTCAAATATTTTTGATATTTAAGCCAAACACCTGACCGGACCGGTATACCAGATTTTAACACTAGGTGTCAAACTTGACTCAGCAGCCTCTCTACCAAAACCAAAATGAGAATAGCATAACAAACCACCTTAAAGTCAACCTGTCTTACATGAGTGTGTCTTGCAATACTACTGGCTGGGAGACACTAGGTATGTGACGGTGAGGAAAATGTCACACCGGTTAATTAAGTTGGTGTTACCGATTATACTGGACATTTTACAAGATCGGATGATGGTCAACATGTGTAGCATGCATTCTGTGATCTTTGCCATTGGATGGCTGTGTGCCTGACCTGTTTTGCTGCTGCACCGTGCACACCGGCTGTGACCGCCCCATTCTCCTCGCAGTCAGTAACACTACCTCATTAATGTTATGGTTCTCTCATAGCAGCAAGTTTACAGCTGAAATGTTGCCAAACAAGTGGGTTTGCATTTCACTTCAACACCAAATCCCCAGCCATCTGTCGGCCTGTAAACACTCTCTTGTCCAGGGTGTGAAATATCAATCAATCCTTCAATCAATACTTTTATTGCCATGTCAACACACAGTTGATTGGAATTTGTCTCAGTGCAGCGCTCATTAAAAATAGACAAAAACACATGTAGAAAAACAGGGAGTAAACAGAAGACGTGATATGGCAACCGCTACTCTGAGCTGAGACTCATCATGACAAGCTTAGCGGAAACCCAGCTCACCTGTGACCCCAAAAACACACACACACTTTCATGCACCGTGCACCTCTTCCCACCTCCCTTCATGTTGCCGGCCCCAGCAGTAATGGGCTCATGGCCTCTCAGATGCTAGTTGCTCCGTTAGTCTGGTCTTCAAGGTAACACGGGGTGAATAATTGATGTACAAATGGTCATTTTGTTTGTGAAGTATTCTTATAAGTCGTGACTCCCGCTCCTGTTTACTCGTGCTATATGTAAAGCATGTTGTTGGATATTCATGTATTCATCCATGCAGCCTCATGAATAAACATTGCAAGTATGGATGGAGAATGTTGGTCAGATCATTGTGAAGATTTACTCAGCTTCTGACTTATTCAACAAATGAAGATAGGCTCATAAATGTGTGTAAGATGTGATGATTGAGATAATAAACTAATTACAGCGATCTCAGAAGGTGAAGTGTGTTTCTCTCCACGACTGACTAGTTGTTTCTTTGTTTAGCCTGGCCTGGCTCTCTGTCCTTGTCTGCAGCCCCAGCTCACGTCCTCCAGGCCATGTATTCTCCTCTAACTCCCCAGACCTTTTACTCTCAACCTGCCCACCAGTTTCCATCTTCCCTCATCAGCCCTGCAGTACATGTACAGCCCCTTTTCACCAGTCAGTTGAACGTTTGTCAGTGTAGCTCCATACCGTTCTGCTTCTCCTATTGTAAATCTACTGCAACTTCCCTGTGTACAACAGTTGTTGATGATCCCTCCTCTCCTGTTCATCCCCCACGAGGGATGCTAATTTTAAAACAATTTCTTAACCGATAACCGGCATGGATAACGTTGATATTGCCGTTGCTTTGCACCGGTGTTCTTCACGACTTAACCACTTGAACGCAATGAATGTTGAGTTCACGACTTCCCATGTTGTGAACATGAGTTCACGAGTTCCATTTGAAGGCACCAATTATTAGTATTTCTTTTAACCGTTTAACCCAGGCATGTCCAAAGTCCGGCTTGCGGGCCAATTGCGGCCCGTGTTCAAATTTCCACCGGCCCGCAGCCTTTGTCATAAATTCAACAATATGCGGCCCGCCACAATATCGGTGCGAAATTGAGGAGGTATGCAGCAGACACCTCATCTCTGGCTGAGGAGTTTTAACGCCGCTTTCGGGATTTTTCAGCTGTTGAAAAGGAGATCAGGCTGTTTAACTCTCCTTTCTCCGTTGGCGCTCCAGACCTCCTCCAGCTGGACCTCATTGAGCTGCAGTGTGATGCGGAGAGTCGCGGTCGGCACCAACGGCTCCATTTGTCAACTTTTACCGTCAGCTGGATGAAGGCAGGTTCCCAGAGATTCAAACAGTTGCTAAGAAAATGCTGAGCTTGTTTGGCTCGACATACATGCGAGAAGACGTCCAAGAACCACCTGAGGACCAGATTAAGAGACTCTCACCTGCGTGACGTCTGCGCATCAGAACCACTGCTTTAGAGCCAGACCTGGTCTACTGACTGTAGTCCAGATCTCAGAGCCACCCTTCACATTAGTGCGGACAAGTTATATGTTTAGTCTTCTGAGGTGTATCACTTCTATTATTTTTTTTTTTTTAATGAATATGCTCTGAGTCTTTTCAATCCATGGATCATTTGTTCTTGTTTTTCAACTGACAATCAAACTGTCTCTTGTATAACAAACTAAACTGTCTTCATATTTATTGATAACAAACATTAGGGTCTTAAGAAACAAATATACAAATACTCAACATTAAATATTAAAATCTAATTTGGTCCAGCACTCATTTTTCCATTTCATATTTTTTTTTTTTTTTTTATTTTTGATGTTCAGTTGAAATGAAAGAAGGGCTGATACACAGGTTGATATGGCCTCCAATAAGATACCTGTTATTCTCTTATGTTAATGGTTCAAAGAGTGTCAGGCTGAATGGTCGGCTCCCACACATTTTAACCTCACCAAATATGGCCCTCTTTGCCAAAAGTTTGGACACCCCTGGTTTAACCAATAGCGTTAATCAGTTAAAATGCTTTATGTCCTAAGTGCTAAAATGCTAACTCATTTCTGGGTTTTCGGACTTATTCCTCCAGCACTCTGTAGCAATCAGTTGATATAAAATGTCAAAAACTTCATAATCTTTACTCTGCCATAATAATGCCACACCGCCTTTATTAGTGCACAGCAGACGGTAGTAAATCCTGAAATTAGCACCCCTAGGTACTGAATCGAGAATTGATTTTGAGTTTTGAATCGTGACCCTAAGAATTGAAATTGAATCAAATTGTGAGATTCACACAGATTTTATGGCTATACAAAAAATGATCTAGCTTGAAATGTGCAACACTTTTTCTTTGTTTTGATTGTGTGGCTCTGTGCTTGTGACACCCAGAAAATTTGCAACACATCCTGCTTCATTTTCTACATCAAATTATTCTTATTTTACAACAATTTTCATGCACAGGCTCAGTTGTGTGTTAGCAGACCAGTAGACTAAGACAATGACGGAGCTGGATGATTCATCATTATCTTAATTGAAATAATGACCAAATGTAGGTTTACTGCACGCCATGTCTTGTCGCATGAAGACATCTCTGATGCAGCTACAGTGCAATGAAGAGTAATATGAGATATAGATATATCAATGATATAAAAGCAGCAGCATTAATATCAAGCTTTGATCCTTTGAGCCCATCAGAATCAAAAGCGGGAGAGCTTCAAGATCAGCATTTCCCACAAACGGCAATCATCATAGTTATCGCAGTCATACAGGAAGAAATCCACTGTGGAGCAGGATCAATGACAGCATGACGCAACAGGCAAAAAACACATTTAGAGTAAAACTGTGATTCTCTTTGATTCTCAACCAGGGAGACAGTTTTCTGTGTTTGTTCAGGTATAATCAATACAACTGTGTAATCAGACATTACTGTGATTCATCAATGGATGTCAGCAGTTGTAGTTACCCTTTTAGCCTCACTCTATTGTTGATTATATCTGTTTTGATTAGTCAACTTATGGTATACTTGCAGGGGGGAAGCAAGACTCGGTACAGTGATTGCCAATCATACAATCAGAAGAGCTATTATGTTATTATGAATTATGCTTATTCTACTGTGAAGCTTTGTCCTGTGGGTTTGACAGGGAAACTTTGTGCGCTGTAAAAAAATTTAGTATTATTACAACCTGCAGGTGAAATGTTTTTTTGTTGAAGTGATATACAACATCAAAGCATCTCCCCTTTTGCTCATTTTGACATATTTCACTTATCAAATTAAACGCCATACTTGTGCATGTGCTTGTGAGAGTTCAGTAGGAATTAATTTGTGATTTATTCACATTCTTTTTTGAAATGTGACTCTTGTGACTCAAGCTCCTGATCAGCAGCTCTCTCAGCCATTCACTTTTTGATCTTTAAAATGGGCACATTTCATCAGAAGTCTTTATTTTGGACAGAAGGCTTGAAAACACAAACTGCATTTTGGGAAGTGTAGGAAGAGCGACAGTAGACGAGACAGGCTGAGAATCAGTGAAGTCAACACAGCCTACATCTCATCGTTAGTAACAGTAACTCTACTGATGGTGAACTGGAGACAGTGAACGCAGCACCGTGGCTGCTACAGTAACTCTACTGATGGTGAATTGGAGACAGTGAACGCAGCACCGTGGCTGCTACAGTAACTGTACTGATGGTGAACTGGAGACAGTGAACGCAGCACATTGGCTGCTACAGTAACTCTACTGATGGTGAACTGGAGACAGTGAACAAGCACCGTGGCTGCTACAGTAACTCTACTGATGGTGAACTGGAGACAGTGAACGCAGCACCGTGGCTGCTACAGTAACTGTACTGATGGTGAACTGGAGACAGTGAACGCAGCACATTGGCTGCTACAGTAACTCTACTGATGGTGAACTGGAGACAGTGAACGCAGCACCGTGGCTGCTACAGTAACTCTACTGATGGTGAACTGGAGACAGTGAACGCAGCACCGTGGCTGCTACAGTAACTGTACTGATGGTGAACTGGAGACAGTGAACGCAGCACATTGGCTGCTACAGTAACTCTACTGATGGTGAACTGGAGACAGTGAACGCAGCACCGTGGCTGCTACAGTAACTCTACTGATGGTGAACTGGAGACAGTGAACGCAGCACCGTGGCTGCTACAGTAACTCTACTGATGGTGAAGTGGAGACAGTGAACACAGCACCGTGGCTGCTACAGTAACTCTACTGATGGTGAAGTGGAGACAGTGAACGCAGCACCGTGGCTGCTACAGTAACTCTACTGATGGTGAAGTGGAGACAGTGAACACAGCACCGTGGCTGCTACAGTAACTCTCCTGATGGTGAACTGTTGACTCAGTTGTCTGTTGTACTCATATACTGCAGCTGGTGCACCGGTGCATGAGAGGCTCTAATCTTGTCAGTTAACGGTTAACAATTTAACGAGGGTTGGTTATTGGTTTGAAAAAAAAAAAAATTCAAAATTAGCTAATGTAATTACATTAAATTTATGTTTCACAGAGAATAGTTGGACTATGTAAGTACAGGAACATTTTTCTCATTAAGTAGGTGGTTGTATAGCAGCTAAAAGGGCTTTTGCAGTAGTTATTTCTCAAAATAGCAATAAGATAATAATATTCAAATGCTATGTGTTTTTTGCACCCTCAAATCTATTGTTGTCAATGTAGACACGCAACACGCCGCTCAAACAGGAATGACATTTTCACAAGCATTCCCAAACACCTGTTTTTCAGAGCAGTCAGTAGGGCTGCCAAAGTTAACGCAATAATAACATGTTAATACAAATTTGTTTTAACGGCGCTGATTTCTTTAACACATTAACGCAACTTGCAATTTTGTGGTTGTAGCTGTTTTAAAGCTGAAGTGAAAATCCTGGTATGCAAAAAGCAAGTATGTTTGTCCACTCCCATGTTGATAAGAGTATTAAATGCATGACAAATCTCACTTAATTTGTAATTAATCACAATTAAACATTTTAATTGATTGAATAGTTCAACTTTTGGAATGCTGCAGCGTGCGCCGCATGTCATGTGATGAGGAACAACCAGTCACAGCCAGCCAAATTCTTTACGTTCTTTCGTCAATACCAGTCTACGGTAAATATATGGGTAATCATTTTAGTGCAGAGCTACCTGGAGTTTTAGGATCTGTCCCACGGACTTTACGTGTTTCACACTTTCTGCCTGAGGTCATCACAACATCCAGTTGAAAGGTCAACCAAACCGACACGTAGAAATCGAGCCGCAGTGTTACTGTGAGGGAATGACAGCGCTGGAAATCCATTTATCTCTGATAATTTATATCTGATTGAGTTTAATTTAGTTAGTGAGGCTTTCTGCTAAATTACCGCTGTTTTTGGTTGCTTAGTAACAGCAGGCATGACAGGAGCACACAAGCACCTCGGAACACCGTTTTCCACTCGTTTTTAGACGCTTTTTGCGAACGACCCCTTAAAGGTTGTCTCACAAATGTGTGTGATTGAATTTGTGCTCATCCACAGATGACTTTACAACAGTTGTCAGTTATTTTTTTATAATGGAGAGTCATTTGTTTCCCTGGCACAAAAGCGGGAATAAATAACAGAAACATCTGCTATCGGACAAATTGAAATTTTAAAAATTGGTATTGGCCTAGATTTTGATGCATCCCTAGATGTTTGTTTTCAACCACTTGGATAAATCGCATATTTATATTTATTCATATTATGTATGTACGTATTTTACCACAACTATCATGACAGTTTAATTTGATGTAATACATAAAGTTTAAGAAAAAAAGAACGAAACTAAAACTCGCTCAGCTTTCTTTGTTGAAACTTTTTGATGAAGTCTCAGTTTTATTTATGTGTTTATGCCAGTTCTTCTTTATTGTTTTCGAACTGACTTGAAATGTTGTGCAACTTGTGCATGCATTTTGAAGTAGTACTGTCTTTACTGTCACTAAAGATAGACGTTTGTACAGCAGATAAGGAAGACAGAGAACAGACTGACTGGCTTCATTTTCTCTGTCACTATACCTCTCTCTCAGTGCTTCGCTCACAAATGATAAGTAAGTACAACTAATATACAGTATTTCTTCTCCATGACAAGTAGTATTCCAATGTCCCATTGGTAAATCAACATCATAATATAAAATAAATCCAATCAAGTTGATGATACTTGAGTTTTTTATTTCACAAAAAAAGGCCAATTCTCAGCAGCGAATCAACTTGCAGCAAACTGGAACTGAAAAGGGAACAGAGTACATAGAAATCTTTTTGTGTCTAATTCATTTCAGACCTTGGAGACAGATAATGAAAATCATTTCTGCAGGCTTGTACAGTAATTTTCACTGAGTACTGAGCCAGGGGAGTGTAAATAATACGGAAGCAAAACTTAGAATAGGCTTAAAGAGAAGTAATGTACCAACGAAGAAGCTCCTGACTGAGTCTAGATGCCTGTGTGTGTGTGTGTGTGTGTGTGTGTGTGTGTGTGTGTGTGTGTGTGTGTGTGTGTGTGTGTGTGTGTGTGTGTGTGTGTGTGTGTGTGAGGATAATATAGAGGTTGTTTAATATAGAAAAGGGGATTTCATGTTGATGTAACACAAAAGCACAAGCATTTATCCTCAGCTACTTCATCCAGTACTGTAGGTGATCCATACATCAGACCAGCATATATCAGGGGGCAACGAAAACCAAAGATCCTTATGAGGGGAAAGAAAACCAAGATCCTAAAGACTTCAGTGCAATTGAATGTATGTTTGGATTGTCATTTTTTACAAATTTGTATGCATACAATTTGTATGTCTGCACGTCTAATAATTATTTAGTGACCGTGCCTGAACCTGAGCTTTCGCAGTACCTTAATAAATTAAGTTTGATTGCCGTCCCTTCAGTCTTCCCTCGTCCAACGCAGTGGCTGGATATCGCTTATCCAGACTTCTATACATCTGATTGAATCCCGTTCAGCTAAGCGTTGTCTGCATATAACCAGCCTGTTAATAGACAACTGCATGATCGATAGGCTGAGATTTGGTTGGAGACAGTCTGATGCTGCTGTAACGTTAATGTATGACTGTATTACTGCAGCAGCCTCACACTCAAGCTAACGTTAGCTAGCCATGCTAATCACTGTCACCAGCATCATGTAGTCATTTATCACACTGAGAGTGAATATTCACGTATCGTATGTGCCTCAAATCTCAGTGTGAAAGCCTCGGTTAAAACAGGTTTTTCCTCCAAAAGGGACGATGCCATGCTGGTCTGGTCTACAGCTTATAGCCCCTCTATTAGATTTTTTTTAGGACATGGTATAGGAACAAATCAGAGATCAGCATTTTTGGATTTACAACAAACTACACAGCAACTCTTCAGCATAGCGCTATTACTACTACTGCTTTGTTTAAAGTAGTTGGATGACGTCTTGCCGACCTGATGTATGGCATCAGCATTTCATCAGCCCTGTTTGTCTGTGTTACAGTAAGTGGACACTCCGCGGGCATCCTTTTTTCATCAGCCACACATTTTCTTTTCATTCCTGCGTCATCAAAAGTAATCTAAGACCTGCTGCTAATAAAAGCTGGGGACACTGAGGACTAAGATCTAAATAGTGCAACTGCTGATGCACGTCTATGAACTCGTAAAACTTGTCATGTTGTCATGCTGCACCAGCAAACAACGCCCCCCCCCCCCACACACACACACATGCACACACACACTTTAGTGTGCATGCTGCAGTTGCTCTGTGCTGCTAATGTTGTTCAATTTTGCTTTTTTGCCATCATGTGTTTGATTCATGCAACCTAATTTAATTTCCACCGCTGAAAGCTTCCTAACATTGCTGTCACTTTGTGAGTAAGCAGTGGTGGCAGCGGCTCTGCTAATTTCCCTCTCTGTGGAAGCTTAAACCTTACGTTTTGTGTCTCGTATCAACTCCAGTGACGTACGCGCAGGCATGGAGGCAAACGCACAGTTCGCCAATAGCCCGAGGACAGCCTGGAGCATCTCCAATTAACAGCAGCACCCACTAAACAAAAATCGCAAACTCCTCTCTTCTGTAAATTTTGAGGGACTAAAAAGAGGCCGCTCTAAATTTTGTTCTTTAGGGGGAGTATTTGCCCTAAAGCCACGTGGCACAGAACACACACACACACACACACAAGCATGCATAATCACAACACAAATGCACACGTACTGCCACTGGGATATGTTTGATCACTATCTTTCCAACGACTTTTTATCTTTATTCCCATCGTCATCATTCTAACCTCCGTAGTAGTGAACATCTTGCCCTGGAGAGAAAACACGCATGCATACACATGCACACGCGTGCAATTACGCACGTGCAAAGAAACATAAAACACACACACACACACACACACACACACACACACACACCATCTAATGGAGGGTTGAGTGTGGGTGGATAAGAAGAGGAATGCTGGTAGGGAAGAGACAGAGGGTCGGATGTAGAGACAGAGCTGAGTGATGATTATGGATGAGAGGGAAGTAAGGGGGGTGGAGAAGAGTGGTAGAGAGGTGGAGGGGCGGCTGGAGCTACATGGTGTGTTGAGGAAAATATGAAAGCGGGATTAAAAGAGTGAGAGAGTTAAAGTAGGAGGGCTGGAAAGCAACAAAATGGCTGGAAGAATGACAAAGGAGGGACCAGAGCTTCTGCGGTTCGTTCATCTGAATTGGAAAGAAACAAGTGGAGGAGGGAGGAGGAAATAAAAGACAGAAGGAAATAGCCTTGAGTGGGACCGGTGATATGCTCGATGAATAATGGAAGGGCAGAGGCTGCATAAGAAATTGAGATGCTAAGAGGTAGAGATGACAGGGGGGAGGTAGAGAAAAGACGAGTTGAAAGGAGATATAAAATTAAAAGTATACAAAGGGAAGGTTAACACAAAATGGTTGTTTGAAAAGATTTAGATTAGATTGACTGAAGAAAAGAAGAACAGCTTGTCAGGAGAGAGAAATTTAATCAGGTAATGGCTGTTATCAAATGGGACTGGAGCTGCAAATTCTTCTGCCAGTCAGTTTTATTTTTTGTCACACACACCTTTTTTTGTTGTTGCCAGCACCAGATTCTTCAGGTGGAGCAACTAGCTGATCGATGGAGGACGTGTGGGAGCCATTTAACCATAAAATAATGGTTTCCAATGACTCTGATTGGTTAAAGGAGCAGTTCAGCAGTACATTTTGGGGAATAACACTTATTCACTGCTTTGTAACAGTAAGAGTTAGATGATAAGCTAGATATTAATCACTGGCACGGAACAATAATTTCAAATAAAATAATTGTAAATAAATCATTAAAAAAATAGCATATTAGGACTGTCAGTGATTAAACACACATTTGTTATCTCTTCAAAATGAACCTTAAAGGGAGATTTGTCAAGTATTTAATATTCTTATCAACATGAGAGTGGGCAAATTTGCTGCTTTATGCAAATGATGTACATATATATATGTATATGTATGTATATATACCTGTATGTATATATTTATTATTGGAAATCAATTAACAACAAAAAAAACAATGACAAATATTGTCCAGAAACCCTCACAGGTACTGCATTTAGCATAAAAAATATGCTCAAATCATAACATGGTAAACCTTGGTAAACAGACAACAACAGCTGTCAGTGTGTCAGTGTTCTGACTTGACTATGACGTGCTCATAGTTTATAGTTTAATATGATACCTGTATCTTCACTCTAGCTTTAAAACTGAGCTACAACCTAAAAATCGCAAGTTGCGTTAATGCGTTAAAGAAATTAATGGTGTGAAAACACGTTTGCGTTCTTGTTTAGTCGGCCCTGGTGTAAATAATAAAATTATCTGTAGCAATTGTCATGATCTAAAATTATGTAAAATTGCATAGATTTAAATCAAAAACCTTCAAATTTTCATGGGGGAGGACCCTCGAACCCCCTCACTCCCCATACCCCAACACAGGACCTAAGCCCTCTAAAAACCTGCAGATTTGTGGAAAATGTCGTCAATCACAACTAAATATTAACAATCCTGGCCATTCAAATTAAAGCAAACATGGTTGTCATGCAGCATTTAATATGTCCCTGATATCAGTCTCACATCATCTGAAATGGATGCAATGGCGTCTGTGACTGCGTGACGTAGACATTTGGACTGTTGTAAGTGTGAGTCGGGAAGTTGAGCCCTGCTGCAAAGTTTGAAAAGAAGTTTAACAGGCCGTCCACCACCATGATTTGTAGAGTCTGTTTATACATGCTGGATGTACCAGAGAGCAACCGGATGGCATATTAAGTTCAACTACAAAGGTTCAAGCCCCCTGTTGATAAAAGCGATCCCATGTGGTCTGAAATGGCCTTGAGCAAGACACGCACAACTCTACCAGGGGTCACTGCTACCTTTGGATACACAAACAGACTTTCCCTTGTGTGATCAATAATGCATTATGTAACATTAATGCAGCTTAGGTTATGTTGAAACTGACAGTTCAAGTTGTATTTTTAGCACCCGTAAATCTGACAAAAGCAACAGTCCACATGGAAATCAGATTCCCCCGCTCACCAGCTTCACTTAAGCTCGAAATATCATTTTCAGATACTCTTTGGCCCTGCGCTATTCCATACAACAGAGGAAAGTCTTCCATGAATAAGTCAAACTCTAAACTTCAACTGTGAAATTGACCAGATGTGACAATACAGATGATTTAATGTGCCAGTATAATCGAGCCTTTTCTGCACTTCCATCAGCAGTTAGAGGGTCCCTGCATGAGAGGTGATGGAACAGAAGCACTTAAGTTAATTAAGCAGCCTTATCTATGGTCCCTGCACTCAGGAAAAGAGACCCGTTTGAATTGACGATAGCTACGTAATTACCCTTTATCTCCTCATAGAGGGGTTAGGAGTTCTTTAATGAAGAGCAGTTTTGTTTAAGAGAGAACTGGAATATAAATGGTGGGCGCAGGCATGTGTGTTTGTGCATGTAGAAAAGATGTGTGCGGTGTGTGTGTGTGTGTGTGTGTGTGTGTGTGTGTGTGTGTGTGTGTGTGATGTGAGGGTGACTATTTTAAAATTGAATTATTACTGTCTGGTGTGATCATTGTCCTTCAGCTATGAAATTAAGTCCTGCGTCCTCTTCCAAACCAGACACACACACACACACACACACACACACACACACACACACACACACACACACACACACACACACACATTCATGTACATACTTTCCCAAAGCTTCTTATGTGATTTCATTAGCCAACTTACAGTGAAGATCAGACAAAAGATTCAGCCAATGAAATGGAAACAATACCTCTGAAATATAATCCATTTTTGTGATATCGATGGCCAGCTTCAAATGGTGTGTGTGTGCGAGTGTGTGTTTGAGTTATTGCCTCAGATTTGTGTTTACACCAATCTTGGGAAGGGTGCCACACTCCTCCGTTGGTTTGTAATACGGTCTTTGGCTCTTTGGTAAGAGAGCAGACTCATACATTACAAAATCCCACTTTGTACCCTCCAGCTCGGCTCCTTTAATGAAAAGACAGCTTGTGGCCTGATGAAAGTGGCCTGGCAGCAATTATGGGAAAATATGAGTGTAAGCTGTTTGCTGAATCAGAATCATTTCACTATTTAACAAAAAAAAAAACAGGGAATCTGCCCTGGTACCATCATTGGAGAGGTATCCGTGAGTGTGCATGTTTTGTATGATTCATTATTGGCGACGATACAACATTAGAGTAACTATGACATAGACGTGTTTTTAGTCTGTGGCCTGTAATCCACTGTAGAAAGTAAAACACTAATTTTAAAGAATTTTAACAGTTTTCAAATGTGTATTTGTAATGATGGACTGGATCAATAATATCCTTTGCATAATAATTCTGTAATAGTTCGTCATGCATAATGCCCATAGAATTAGAATTAGGAGTAGAATGGACATTCCCATTCAAATCAATGTAGCAGGATGGTCAGAGCGGCGGACATTTTTGTTTGAACCATTGCCATAGCGACCATTGTAGCAGGCTGACTTTCATACAAACTAAACTGACTTCCAGCAAGTTGCAGACTCCCTGAGGTTTGGTTTTGCAGTAACAACTAAAACAGCAGTGGGAAAGCATAGAGAGCCAGAGTTAATGAGTAAAATTTAACAACTTGATGTTTCATCCACGCAGCATTGGAAAATGCAGTGCTATTGCCAGATGAGTGACTCTGTTTGGCTCATTTTTTGTAAAAAGTGAGGCATTGAAGCATGGTGGAATTAAGCCTGGGCCAGACCGGCGGTGTGAAGAGCATGTGGCGGCTGCGTTACCTGTTTTTTTTTTTATTTCAGCGTCCATGTTAACAGGTTAGAGCAACCACACCTCCGGCATGAGACGTGCGGCTCGGCTGCGTGTCAGCTGCGTCTCTTCTAGAGATTCGAGGTCTCGCCTGTTTTTAACGTGACAGAGGAGACAGAGGAAGTGATCATTTGACTGTATATTGATATCATATCAGCAACATTACTACAATTTTGATGTAGAAAATGTCACAGACATGAAAAAAGTATATAAATATTTTTTTTTGAATAAACACTTTGTGCTTTTATTCCAAAATAAAAGCCCCCAGGTGTTTTTTCTGTGGACAAAATTCTTTTTTTTTAACATGAGGCTTTTATTCTGAAATATTTGCAGGGCAGTGTTGGAGAATATGCACTGACTTGCAGGGCTCCATGAATGAATATGCTGTAGTATGTGATTTTAGTTGTTGATAATTCCTGTTATTTACAAATTACCACACATTTCTTGACCTTTCTCTGGCCATTATGAAAGTCAGACTGTATGTAGAAAGAGCAGCAGCAGCAGAAATTCAGCTGACATGCTGCTTGTGTGAACAACGGACGCGTGCTAACTTGCAACAAACGCCACTGTTCGTGTCCCGTGTGAAACATCGTCATTTTAAGTCAACCATTGTTTTTTTTACAGTAGTTACGTTGCCTAAATAAGTAGTTTCGCTGCATTTTTGTTTTGTTTTTCAATTTACAACGCGTGGAAAATGGTTTAAAATGACAACAATAAAGGAAAATGATGTTTTCCTTATAACGTGTAATTGCACAATAATTGTGCATTTAATTTGCATGGGAATGTTATTTTTATGGCCTCCGGGAGCTGCGTTTGTTCTCCTCACAGCGAGCTGCGCCTACAGCTCCACTGACTGGTGTCCTGTTGTCACCATAACAACTAACAGCAATCACCATTTTCTTTTGTACTAGTCAAATCATCACAGCAAGCAGTTCAATGACCCTTCCACTCCTATTTCTATGGTAAGGCCATTTAGCAGACACAAATGGGCACAGCTGCTCAGCGAGGTAACGCAAAACACACTGCCAGTACAGTTTCCAGAATCAGTATCTCAATCAACTTTATTGACCAAGCATGTGTACGTGTGCTGTACATGGATTTAGGTGTTTTTTCATTGCTGTCGACATACATACACAGAAATAGACATTGCTGAACAAGGTAAACAGGCATTTAACTTTAAGTATATGGGATGATTAATGCAACAGGTTGCTTTATGTACGAGGTGGGCGGATATGACAGTGTATAATGTACATTGTAAAATGCATGCTTATATTTGTATTGACAGTGATGATATTCACATGATAAGACACAAGATAAGAATTGTTAATTAAATTTTAAAGATCATCATTCGGTCCCCAGAGGGAAAAAAAACAGTAGTTAAGCTAGAAAACATAAACACAAGAGTAAGTCATAATTGTTAATTAGAATGTTGTATTAGCAACACATTAGCCTCAGCTAGCTAGTGTAATAGCTAGCTTTGGTTGCAGTAAACTGATCACAGAAAAATAAAACAAACCACAAAACAGCTTTAAAGAGGACGTTGCGTTAAAAACTCTACGCTCAGTGATAATTCATCTCCAATGCAAAGATATATCAGCCACTGTTATACTGTCGTACAGTATGGAAAAAGATGAAAAATGTGTAGTTAGGCAACCAGAAGAATGAAACTTTTGATCCAAGGTATAATTACCGGTAAATGTCAATCTCAGAAACGTATGTTCACAGTCAGGGTGCACTCACACAGACACACAGCAGCTCTGTGGTTAGTGAGATAATAAATATGTATGTAACTGGAGGAGGGGCAGAGAGAGGGAAATGTATAGCATGGACAGAAAACAGACATGAAGGTAGAACTGGATCCGGGTTTTAAAAGGGGTGAAACAGGCTTTGATCAGCAGGGAGAGGTGGAATAAAGTCACTTCTGTTCTATTATCACCCTGTTGCCCTGTGGAAGTACACTATGTGTCCACGCACATGCTCCGTCCACTTTTGTTTAAAGACACGCTCATCCATTTTGGGCTTGTGATAGTTCGGGAATGATGAAGGTGAACGTGAGTTAATGATGGAGTGGATAATACGATTGATTATCTCCTCTTTCTGATCATTAAAGAGTATCTCTGCAGAGAATACGCTGTGCTGAATTTCATGAACTGTGTCGTTTTAACCTCCACTGCGGGAAAAAGTTTGTGGCAATATTTCAGGTTGAGGTTATAATTAATCAGAGTTGCATCTGCATCAGCAGAGATCAATAACATTCACTTACACTTACACATCTCTCCCCGCTGCATGTCAATCTGTGCTCATGCTCAGGCTGTAAAATGATCAGCTGCTCAGATTAGGGACGTCACAAGAACCGATAATTCAGTACCATTGATGCCAACATTCTTAAAACGCGATGGATGTTTGTTTTTCTACAGTACTGTCCGGGCTCGAGACTAATGGCCTCCCGTTGTTCCGGGGACGATAGAAAATATATTTCGGACGCAGTAAACTCACTATCAGCACCCTGTTTTTTCTCTCATTATGCTACTTTTTGAAGAACAAATCCGTGTTGAAATCGGCAGAACGAGAGCTAGTTAGCTGATAGCTCCGTGCAGGACTGCGCTGCTTACTGGCTGCTAACAGCCAACGTTTACTAGTTCTCGTTCTGTCAGTTTCAAAACGGGAGGTACCATTGATTACATTATGTGTTCATGCTCTATTCAGTAAAAAATGATCAGAATCTTGAGGAAGTTCAGTACAAGCTTGTAAATTAAGTTTTTGGTGAGAAAGAGAAAATACTTCAAGGATTAGGACTAACTGGGTGGTTTGGCAAATGCATAGCTAGTTTACATTTCCATGTACAATAAAGAGCTGCGCACAGCTGTTTCCCTAATTTTTTCGATAGGGAGCATCCAGGACTGTCTCCCAAGCAGCACATGATACAGTCACGAACAAGCTAGGTGTACAAAGTTAACTGGCAACTGAGTGGAGGTGAGTGTTTGGGCACATTTGGCCTATGTGAGGTGCAATATTTTCAAATCTTCAAAAATCATCTCTTCAAAAATGGTTTGTACAGGTTTAGCAGGTATCAAGGTCTCATGTTTATGGTGATTTTGGTTTGTTAATGTCAGTCAGCCCACTACGTTGGTCCAGACTGAAGTATCTTAAAAATATTGATCAGATTACCATGAAACTTTGTGCAGACTTTGATGTTTTTTCCGATCCCCTGACTTTTCATCCAGTGCCAGTATCAGTTCTAATATGCTTTCGTACAGCCTCACAGAGCCGCTAACATGGCAGAAGAATCTTAGTTTAATAATTTGCGCACATGAATTAGTATTTCTGCTTTGTGCTACAGATTAATAATCTGTACCCTCAAATGGTTTCTTTCTGGTACATGATTTGTGTCTCCAAATGTTGCCCATTTGTTCATGCTGTGCAAGCTGTTGGCTGAGCAGTGCTTCCCAACCTGGAGGTCAAGACTCTGCAAGTGGTCTCAAGATAAATTCAGGTGGGTCACAACATGATAAACACGACAGGAAAAAGGAGAAAACACATTTGCTGCTGCACAAAATGATGTCTTATGTAATGTTATATTTTAAATAATATCATTTTTTACTTTTCTCAAGCCTTTGCTTTTCTTTGTTGGCTTGCTGAAGAGATATACTAGCCCTTAGTAATGCAGTTCTGCAGTGTTGTGGCTTGTTGAGCTACAAGGCAGTGGATCAGTAGACAGTGATGAATCAGCTAATCAGAGATCAATAGCTCTTGACAGCTTCTCTACAAATCAAAGGGGAACTCCATGTGCACCATGTTTTTTTTCTTTTTTTTTGTTTTAGCAGACCTTGTTAATGTTTCAACAGTAATCCATAAATGAGGTATGACATGATGCCTCCAGCAACGGCGAAATAAACAAATCAGCTTACGTGACAAAAATGCACATGCACAACACACACACACACAGACTGAGGTTAAAGCAGGATAGTGTGTTGTGATCTGCCCTGCACCCTCATTAAAACACACACACACACACATTTGAAATTAACCATAGCAGCTACAAACACCTACGTTACACTGCACTACTGTTTGTCTACACAGACACAAATGTCTCATTAAAATTCTCTCTCTCTCTCTCTCTCTCTCTCTCTCTCTCTCTCTCTCTCTTTTACTCTTTCATTCAGTATGTGTGTGTGTGAAAGACTGGAAGTTAATGGGTGTGTGTATCAGTCCTGTGGAGGTCTTAATGGTTTTGTATTTTGCATTTCTACATTAGACTCTCCATCACTCTTTACAGAATTGTATGTTTATATGAAATGATATACAGTATCGCAACTAGGGCTGTCAGTTAAATATTTAACAGTGATTAATCACATGATTGTCCATGGTTAATTGTAATTAATCACAAATTAATTGTTTTTATCTGTTCAAAAGATGATTTGTTAAGTATTTAATACTCTTATCAACATGGGAGCGGACAACTATGCTGCTTTATGCAAATGTATAAATTTTTTTTTTTTTTTTTTTTTTTATATATATATATATATATATATATATATATATATATATATATATATATATATATATATATTTTTTTTTTTTTTTTTAATATAGACAGATATTGTCCAAAAACACTCACAGGTTCTGATTTTAGCATAAACAATATGCTTAAATCATGACATGGCAAACTGCAGCCCAACAGGCAACAACAGCTGTTAGTGTGTCAGTGTGCTGACTTGACTATGACTTGATCCAGACTGCATGTGATTATCATAAAGGGGGCATGTCTGTAAAGAGGAGACTCGTGGGGACCCAGAGAACCCATTTACATTCACATATCCTGAGGTCAGAGGTCAAGGGACCCCTTAAGAAATGGCCGTGACAGTTTTTCAGTGCCAAAATTTAGTGTATGTTTGGAGTGTTATTTAACCTCCTTTGTGTACAAGCTCGTGTGACGTGGTTGGTATCAATGGATTCTTTAAGTTTTGTAGTTTCATGTGACACATGGATCTTCACTCCTGCTTTAAACTGAGCTGCTACAACCTAATAATTGCAAGTTGCATTAATGCGTTAAAGAAATTAGTAGTCTTAAAACAAATTTGTGTGAAGGCGTTAACTTTGACAGCCCTAATTTATCTAAGCACTGTATAATAGCAACATGTAATTCTGGCATTATTTACAAGTCAAAGACTGTATACGAGTCAGGTTTTAGTAAATCAGATAAATTACAGACCTACTAACCAGGCTGACTTGATTAAAATAAAGAAGTGACTATAGAGTTGTTTCTCACGTCCCACTGAGGTGATACATTTTGCTGCATTTCCCCAAGTAAATATGGGAGTTTCTGTCTGTCTGTTATGTTTTCACATTCAGGGTATATGTGTGTTATACTGGGGAAGTGTTCATTTCTCAGAGCTGGTATTTGAGGCACGAGGTGAGGAAATGTAGTTCTCTTTGTTCCACTGGGAGCACTGGGAGTCTCTGCTCCTCTGGCAGCCAGCTCTGTCTAGGTCGACCTCTCTCTACAGCTACAGTAGGCTGTGCTCGCTGTGCTCACAGTCAGGGCTTTCTACTGTGCTCAGATCATGTGCTAATGTAAAGAATCTTCTTAGGGATTGTTTAATTTACTGTGTTTTAGTTGTTTCTTTCCAATATGTGATTTATTTATTTATGTTTTTTGTGGTTTGATCATTTGGTTTTATTTGGTTGGCGATGTGATCTCTGTCGCTGTCTATCTCACTTGTCTATCACTCCATTCTTCCACTGTTGTGTTTTTCTGCTGCTCCTTTTGGTATTTGCTCCCAAAATCCTTTACTGGATTTCCTCTTTTTTACACTCTAACAAGAACATGAGATGACACCAAAATATGAATGGAAAGTAAATCTGGTAAATCTGACTCTATCTGTCTTACCTTTCTCGCTCTGAACTCTAAAGTGTATAGAGTATATTTATCTCTCTCTGTGTGTGTGTGTGTGTGTGTGTGTGTGTGTGTGTGTGTCTACATGTGTGTGCATGTTACAGCAGAGAGTACAATGCTACAAAAACAGAGAAGATTGAAAGGGGATGATGTAAGCTAATCTCTGTCAGCAGGCCACGTCTCCCTGGAGGCAAGAAGTTCATTTCATACATACTCAGAGTGAACACACACACACAACACACACACACACACACACACACACACACACACACACACACACAGTAAAACACAAAAAGCTTTTCATTACTTCAAACAGCAGATATCCTTCATAGCTAAATGGAAAAACAAAGATGGAGACTGTGTGTGTGTGTGTGTGTGTGTGTGTGTGTGTGTGTGTGTGTGTGTGTGTGTGTGTGTGTGTGTGTGTGTGAACAAACACAAGAGTGAAGAATGCTCCTATAAGTACATCTTGATGAAACATTAAGAAGTGTGTATTATATTAGTATTTTCCAGAGTGTTCTTGTCATTTTTCATTAAAGAAAAAGAAACAGAGAGACAAATGCTGTTGATGATGATGGGCCTTAAAAATGTACTCAGTGTCAATTATGTAAAACAGTAATTCACTTTGTTTTGCATTTTCACCACAAAGATGATTTACAGATTCTTACATTTAGACATTTTTTTCAAGGCCTGAGGAGGTAAAACGATCCCACATTTATTTTTTCACGAGAGCAACGAGGAGAGAAAAAAAAAATCAATATAGTTTTGTGTAGCAGAACTAAAAGTTTTCTTCTTCTTTTACATCTTCTTTATATCTTGTTTATCATCTTGCAACCCTTTTATCTTGTGGCAACCCTGTCTTCTTAAAAATAAGTTTATATACTACAAATAGTCAGATACATTTGACAGAAATGTAATGCCGCCTCCGGGTGTGGGGGGGTTAGCTCTGTAGCACTCACAGCAAGAAGGTCGCAGGTTTGAATCCAGCTTGTGGAGTTTGTATGTTCTCCCCGTGTTAGCGTGGGTTTTCTCTGGGTTCTCCGGCTTCCTCCCACAGTCAAAAGACATGCAGGTTAATTGACGGCTCTAAATTGCCCGTAGGTGTGAATGAGACAGACAACCATTCCTGCTGTCTCTATGTGCCCTGCAATGGACTGGGTGCCCAATACCAGATGGGTGGATAGTAATGCTGTCTGGATTACATGTTTTTATCATCATAATGAGGAAACTTTTTTTTTGCTAGTGATTATGCAAAACATGCATGTGACATAAATGCCAGATCACCATACCCCCCCCCCCCTCCCCTACATCCAGGGCTCGAGCTTAAGGACGTCCCGTTGTCCCGGGGCCGACGACAAAAATCTGATCAGGGAGGATGGAAATTAATTTTGGGACAAATTTGGGAGGGAAGTTGAAAGAAAAATATCCTTTCAATTACAATGATCGGCGATGAAAATGACTGCACATTTTGTGTTGCACACCGTTATTATTAAACCTTGGCAACATAAACACACACATACTGTCGGTGTCCGATCTGTCCTGCATGTATGTTTGCCTTTACAGTGAGTGAGCAGACCATAACGTTACATTAACTAAGAGGAGTAAAAACTCTGCAAAAACTCAGATCATGTTATTAACATTAACCAGTCTTCTGCTTAGTTTCTTCTTCATCCTCTTTGGGTAATACGGCTGTAATGAGATCTTTCTATCACATTTTATCTGTGGCAACATGCTGCTCCTCTCTCCACAACGAATGCATGTTATCCAGCAGCTCCTCCAACTTCATGATGCACCAGCTAGCAGGGCTGGTTCTAGCTTTTGAGGAGCCCACATGCAAAACCTTATCTTTTTTTGACCAAACGCTACTTTTTACACATTGAATATATTTAAATTTATCTTAGTTGCATTGTTAATCAAAACAAACATGCAAATTATAAATCAAAAAATATTACATTTTTACAAAAGTTTGGGATAAATTATATATTTCTGAACAAAAATAGACCACTTTTGATGTTTGATTTGCATTAAAGGTCACTTTGAATGATTAAATAATGATAATGTAGAAAGACAAAGAGAAAAAAGAAATTTGGGACAGTTCACATTCATTTTGGGATGGTTCCAGGAGGATGGCAAAAATAGATCATTTTGAGCCCCACGCCCACCCACAGGACGAGAGCTAGTGTGGTTTATACATGTACACAAAACTGCTGTACGGTAATGGCAGTGACCAAAAAGATAAATGCTGAAAATACCATTCTTTAAAATGTGGTACTGATCCAAATTGGACCACATCATGACAGCCAATCAGGTGCAAAAGTGTTACCATGACGACACACTAACTCATCCAGACAATGACCACTACCAGCTTAATTTCTGTCGACATTGTCATGCAAAGAGACGTCATTGGCACGGGCGACACCAGTGATGGATTACATCTTATTGTCCATTTCTTTCCAGTATTTTACTTATTGATCATATTTCACTGACAAATGCAGTCCAGTCATCCTTTTACGGAGAGTTTGTTGCAGCCGTTTCTGTGTAATGGCTTTCTTGGTGGCAGCCCAGAGTATTTTAAAGAGGTATTCATCCTGAGTCATGAGCGTCACTGGGATTTTGTCCAGGTATAATGTGACAAAAGAGCAATCAGCTTGTATTCCAGAAAGTCACATTATTTCTTTTGCAATCTCTTGCCAGTATGGAAAAAAAGTAAAGAGCAAGCCCAGAAAATATGAAAATGGTCACCTGTTTTTTTTTTTGTTTTTTTTTAGATACTACAATGCATCCAGCGTTCATCCCGTCCCTAATAACCTCTTTGAATACATTTATATGTTGGAGTTGCAAAATATCACAATAGTGTATATGGACTGGTTTGGCTTTCGCAAATATCATTCCTCATCATCTTCAGATATCTCCAGGCCTGGGTCCTTCTCCCATTTCTGTTTGACACAAATCATCAAGTAGTTTGGAGTTTTGTAATGTGTTGTATCTTTGTTATAATAGATATGTTATCTTCAATCTTATGCGTCAATGGCTATACTGAACAGGTTACGTTCACTGTCCTCCACCTGGAAATAGCCAAGGAAATCTTTCTTCTCAACTTTATCTGTACTTTAATTTGAGCCATTATCACTAATTATGGTACAGTAAGATGCCATGCCCTAATGTAACCGATACCTAAACTGCATATCAACACCTGGCGGCTTAAACTCTGCATTGCATGCTGTTCAAACTTCACTGACAACATGTAAGATTCCTCCAAATTGTAATCTGCATAAACAAATGTGTAGCATACAAACATTTTCCTATGAGATAGGGTTGTTTGTGACCACTGGAGGGGTCTTGGCCCTAGGTTGGCAATTTAAGGAAGAAACAACTGTTATGGGAAGTGCAATTTATTAGGGTACATTATATGATATTAAAGCATAATTTTTAGAGCTGTCAATCGATTAAAGTATTTAATCGCAGTTAATTGCATGATTGTTTAGAGTGAATTGGGATTAACAGCAAATTAATAAAATTTTTTAGCTCTTCAAAATGTGTCTTAAAGCTTCAGTAGGCAACACTTTTTTGGCATCATTGGGCAAAAATTCAAGTGTTCTGAGAGAAAACTGACTTCTGATCTTTATCTAAGTCACAACAATAGACAGTACACTTAAACTAATGCCGCACAAAGAATTATATGTTTTTATGTTTTTATTGAACACAACATGTAAACATTCACAGTGCAGGGTTGAAAAAGTATGTGAACCCCTAGAGATGTTGGTTAAAGCTGCCCTGCCCTGTAAAAAACACACAGGTGTTAACAAGAAGCATTGCCTGATGTGAACCACGCCTCGCACAAAACAGCTCTCAGAAGAGCAAAACAGCTCTCAGAAGAGCTGTTTTGTGAGAAGAATTTTGCAGAAGAATTGTTGACTTATATGAAGCTGGAAAGGGTGACAGAAGTCTCTCTAAAAGCCTTGATGTTCATGTGTCCACGGTAAGACAGATTGCCTACAAATGGAGAAAGTTGAGTACTGTTGCTTCTCTCCCTAGACGTGGTCGTCCTGTAAAGATGACCGCTAGAGCACAGCGCAGAAAACTCAGTGAGGTGAAGAAGAATCCTAGAGAGTCAGCTAAAGACTTACAGAAATCTCTGGCACATGCTAACATTTTTGTTGACAAATCTACAATAAGTAAAACATTAAACAAGAATGGAGGTCATGGGAGGACACAACAGAGGAAGCCACTGCTGTCCAAAAAAACCCATTGCTGCATGTTTGAACTTTGCAAAAGAGCACCTGGATGTTCAACAGCACTACTGGAAAAATATTCTGTGGACAACTGTGAAATATGGTGGAGGGGCATCATGGTTTGGTGCTGCTTTGCTGCCTCAGGGCCTGGACAGATTGCTGCCATTGACAGAAAACAAGAAAACTTAAGACCATCTGTCCATCAACTGAAGCTCAACAGAGGATTGGTGATGCAACAGGACAACAACCCAAAGCATAGAAGTAAATCAACAACAGAATGGCTTCAACAGAAGAAAATAGGCCTTCTGGAGCGGACCAGTCAGAGTCCTGACCTCAACCCAACTGAGATGCTGTGGCATGACCTCAAGAGAGCGATTCACACCAGACATCCCAAGAATATTGCTGAACTGAAACAGTTTTGTAAAGACGAATGGTCCAAAATTCCTCCAGACCGTTGTGCAGGTCTGATCTGCAACTACAGGAAACGTTTGGTTGAGGTTATTGCTGCCAAAGGAGGGTCAACCAGATATTAAATCCAAAGGTTCACATACTTTTTCCACCCTGCACTGTCAATGTTTACATGTTGTGTTCAATAAAAACATGAAAACATAATTTTTTATTTATTAGTTTAAGCAGACTGTTTTTTTTTATTGTTGTGACTTAGATGAAGATCAGAACACATTTTATGACCAATTTATGCAGAAATCCAAATAATCCCAAAGGGTTCACATAGTTTTTCCTGTAACCTTATCTTGAGGTCAGAGGTCAAGGGACCCCTTTGAAAATGGCCGTGATAGTTTTTCCTCAACAAAATTTAGGGCAAGTTTGGAGCATTATTTAACCTCCTTTGCAACAAGCAATTATGACTTGGAATCCAATTGGTTTCCTAGTTTCATATACCAGTATCTTCAGTCTAGCTTTAAATCTGAGCCCTCTAAAACCTAAAAACACAAGTTGTGTTAATGAAATTAGTGGCATTAAAATAAATTTGCATTCACAATTTATTATTATTACATTAACTTTGACAGTCCAAAGTGTTTTACTTTATCATATCAGACCAGATCCAATACATTTACATGCTAGCATGAACCCTGCAGCCTCACAGTGTTACGTAAACCCACTCATCCTCTCCTTGCCTTGTGTCAGTGGCTGTTAATCCTGCACCCCATTTCATTAATCATCTAAACATGCTCCTCCATCACTTCCCCTCGGCACTTTGTAATACGTACAGGAGTACCATACATCACACCCACATGCAGGGCAGAGAAGTGGGGTCCAAAGGCGGAGGGGAAAGCCTGAAACAGACTAGTTAGTTTCACTTAAACAGGCCTAATGATCAGTGATGACATGATGAAAATGACATGGTCAGTGAGTAAGGTAATGATGTAGAAGAGGCTAAATCAAAGACTTAATCCTTTAAATATCGTCTCTTATTTAAACTATTTTTCCGTCACAGTGGGCCACAGAAAACAGTAAATAACAACAATGTATTGTGATCTGTGTACTGGCGACAAATGAACATGGCTGTGCTTCCATTTTACTTGCATGGTTTGGGTCTGCTTGTCATCTCAGATGGATGGGTCACTGCAAATCAATACAAATATATTCTGAGTGATTATTTTTATTCCATGATTAAACATTTCAATCATCCACTAATCGCCCTTTCATACAGGACACAAGGGGACACTAAATGCTGAGTATGAAAATTATGTGAATCATATTCTGCAGACTTCAGAGTCGCCATCTCTCAAGCAGACTGAACACCTTCCATACCATTATCAAAACACCAAATACAGGATTATCTTTTGGAGGAATGGTGCTCCTCCCTCTAGTACAGCTCCACAGACTAGGTTGATCTGGCTTACTGAGACACTTTATGTGGGGTTTTCCCATTTAAACCCTCACCCATCTTTTAAAGTCCATGTTGTTGTTGATTCACTCCCTCCTGTCTTGAGTTTAGGGATGTATGGATTAAACTTTTTCTTTCCTAATACTGCTTGTGTTTGCTCAGGCTATGTGTCAATACACTATACAGATACAGATGCAGATCCAATACCACTGGTCTCTTTTCTCCAAGTTTAACATCTGTAAACCTCACTGAGCATGACTCATCTGGATTGTTTTTATTCAAAGGGGGCATATCATGAAAAACTCACTCTTTCAGTGCTTGTGCTGATATATTTGGGAATCTGGAGTGTCTACCAACCCACAAACTGTGAAATAAGACAACCCAGTCAGTTTTTTTGTGGGCTGCCTGTATCAGAAAACGTGATTCAACAAAACATTCAGATTTGGCTCTACTTCCAATGTCACATGCATCCTCATTAGAACAGGTGTGCCGTTATTTTCTCACAAGCCAATCAGAGCAGACTGGGCTTTTTCAGAGGGGGCTTAAAGAGACTGGTGTTAAAATGGAGCGTTTCAGATGGTGAGTGTATAGGTAGGTATAGTCAGACAGACAGCATGAGAAAAATAATGTGTATTTATGCCTCTGCGCCGATGACAGCTGTGGCCAGAGGCATCATGTTTTCAGATTGTCTGCACATCCCATTCTTGTGAAAACGATATCTCAGGAACACCTGTAGGAAAGGTTTTCAAATTTGGCACAAAATGTCCACCTCGACTCCAGGATGAACTCATTAGATTTTTGGAGGTCAAAGACCACTGTGTCCTCACGTCTGTCCCATTCTCATGAAAGTGATATCTCAGGAATGCTTTAAGCGATTTTCATTCACATTTGGCACAAACGTTCATTTGGACTCAAGGATAAACCGATTCAGTGTTAGTAGTCAAACGTCACTGTGACCTCACAAAACACGCTTTGGACCATAATTCAAGAATTCATCTGCTAATTATGATAATTTTACAGAATTGTCTAACAGGATAGAGCGATGAAAGTGATGACATTTTGGATGGATGGATGTAAACTGCAACTCCAGAGGTTGGCGGAGTCAACCACAAGGTGACAATTAAAAAAAAAAAAAAGCATGTAAACATGTTGTAGTAGAAACGGCAAATACAAAGATGAACCTCAAAATGAGCATGATATGTTTAAGGTTACATGAGCCCAGGGGTTGCTGTATGAGTTGAAAAATGGCTTTGACAAAGCAACTGTATTTGATGTGGATCTGTCACATCAAGTCATGGACAATACCCAGTTTGCTTAATAAGCTCAACCCAGAGACTTTTGGTGTTGTTATGCAATCGGTGAAAAACACAGCTGTTCCAGAGAAGTCACCATATATACCTGACTGGCCACTTTTGAGATCTTTATCTCTTCTGCTTTCATGCACACTTTTTTTGGACTTTTGCCTAAAATTTAGTTACACAACACATCACAGAGAGCATGTTGAGAAAGAGCTACAGGCCTTTTTCCCAGCAGACATTTTGACTTTAGGCATATTATTGGTATCGTTATTTTTCACACCTGTGACTTGGGACGGAACCTGCCAAAGTCAAATCAATCTATCAATAAATAAATGACTAAATAAATATGTCATTAAAGCTCCAGTAAGTAGAGTAATTTTGGCATCGTTAGGCAAAAAAAAAAAAAAAAATCATAATAATCTTTCAGCATATTGTAATTCAAGTGTTCTGAGAGAAAACTAGACATCTGCACCTCCTCATGGCTGTTTTCAGGCATTAAATGATCTAGCCTGTGATGAAAGATTTTGACCAATCGCAGGCCATTTCAGAGAGAGGGCTCGTTTTGGCATTCAACAGAGGCAGCCGTCAGTCACTCTCAAACTCCAATCAAATGGTCAAACTAGGCAGCGCTGATCAAATATGAACCAATATTCTGTTACTGTAATAACTGTTTCTCACCTCTAGTGTTTTAGAAACATCGTGTAGGTACTGTTTAGCTGAAAAAATGAGAAAGTTTGCTCCGGCTGGTGGGCGGTGCTTGGTATTTCCTCAACTGATCTCAACATGGTGGAACTTTCTCATTTTACAGCTAAACAGGAACTACAAGATGTGGAGAGAAACGGACATCTGAGGAGAGAAATAGACATTACAGTAAGACAATACTGATTCATATTTGATCAGCGCTGCCTAGTTTGACAGTTTGAGGGGAATTTGAGATTGACTGACAGCTCGACTCTGATTGGTTGTTTTCCTCAGGTCTGTGAAATCTTGCAGGTGCCATTGGGGGCATCGGAGGACACAGAGGAATATGATTTCTTTCAGATTATCTGTCTCATGCACTACTGTCAGTATACATAGTTTTATTTAAAAAAGTTTTTTTTAACACATTAGCTCCATGTCTACCCACTTCAGCTTTAAGTGTGGTAAAAATAATATAAAAAAATATAGCCATTACTTAATTGATAAAATGTGACATAAATTTATTTAATATATGTGATATTTTTTGTTTTAACATGCTTCTGTATTTATTTATCTTTGTATTAATTCCATTATTTATTTACTCTTCTGTTTAATTTTCCTTTTTATTTATTTAAATGATTTTTATATATACATTTTTGCATTTATTATTCATTTATGTATTTATTTTAGCAGGTTTCGTTGCCCACTCGTATTTATTGAATGCCCTGCCTTTTTTCATACTGTCATTTCTATTTCTGTTAGAATCTGTGAAACTGCAGTTTTCCCATGGAGATAAATAAAGTGCTATCCTATCCTTTTCTGCGATATGTCCTCATGAAAACGGCCTGCATTGTGATGGGGCAGCATCTATAATGACTACTAGGATTCTGTAGAGGGGATTTGAACACGTTGATGCTTAAGTGGACACTTACATGAGCTGCTGGTCCTCTAGTTCCACATCTCTCTTTGTTTCTTCTTCCACCAACAATCTAACTGCATCCCAGGTGTAAATGAGTCCCTGATTGGATGGCTAGAATGAAGACCAGCTGGGTCTTTGATCCTCATTTGAAGCCTGTAACCTGTTAGGAGAGACGCTGAATTCAAAAGCGAGTATAAGAAGGGTAAAAGGGGGAGAATGGTGTATAGTGAGATAAAGTGGTGTCAGTTGAATTACTTCTCCACCAGTGCAGCTGAGACCACTTGCACACACACACACACACACACACACACACACACACACACACACACACACACACACACACACACACACAGAGGCCTGCACATATGCTACTCTCCAGCTGCATGTGAAACCTAAATGCTTATAAAACCCAAAGCCAATCAGATCTCCTCCTGGTTGAGAGGGTAGGTGTTCAGCTGTGGTTGGCAGCTAATTTGGACGTGTGCATATGTGTGTGCACAAATGTGCATGTGTGTGAGTAATAAATTGTGAGGTTGCGTGGGAAATCCACTCTAGCTGACAGCCAGCCAGCCATCCCACGCATGGTGATCTTTCAGGGTCAGATCTTCCTCCGAGCACGGACTCTGATTGGTTCCTGTGACCTGGCTATGTGGTGGTAACCCAACACACACACACAGACAGACACACTCACTTGTTGACATTCCCTAGAGGCCGGTGGTCCCTACGACGTGACGTTGTTCAGTTTTTTTTTTTAATCTCAAAGTTATGATTAATAGAAGTAGCCACAAAACACAAAACACGCACACATGGTCTCTCTGTCTCTATGCACCCAGAATTTTAAAACTCGGTTTTAAAGAGACACATTTCTACAGAGATGGATGGAGGATTGGCCGGCCTGAGGGGGGCAGTGTGGCTCTGTGGTCTAGTGGGAGACAAGAGGTAGAGGAGATAAGTGATGAAGATCTCCCCTCCTTGTAACTTTACCCCTTTTGTCACACATCGCTTTGCTTTCTGCACATCTTCAGAAAAGGACCCATGTGTCACTCTCATATTTTCATTCCCTTTTTTTGTGTTGCTGCCTTCGAGCTCTCATAAGCTCTCACCTCAGAGTACAGTGAAGAGAGAGAGAGATCCTAAATATAACTTGTTGTGCATTCAAGGATTTTGGTTAAGAAGAAAGAATAATAAAAAGTTCTGTTCAGATAGATGCATCATGCTTGGATGACTAAATGAAATGCAGCAAGTGTTAAATGGATCTACGTAAATGGATCTAATTAAATGCTATACAGAATAATAACTTAATATGCTCTCATAACCACATCTTGTTGAGATGTTTTCCAACGCGCCTTCTTGCACATGTCACGTGTCGGCAGCTTGGATGTAACTGAAAACTGTCTCTTTTCTTGTTGATCTGTATTGCTCACTTTGTTGGGTCTTTGACATGTGCTCGACTCCCAGCTGATTTATTTCTGACAACTGCAGCGAGGGCAGCATGTGTGTGTGTTTCAGCAGAGCGAGTAGGAGACACATAGAGGGCAGAAACAGGAGACAAGGTGTTGTGATGTGTGCATCTGTGACAGATGTGCATGTAGAAAGCATGTCAAGGGGCACACATGCACCAGTGACCAGCTCAGCCAGGTGCATGCATGTTCAGTGTAAGCATGTGTGTGTCAGTTGGTGTGTGGTGTAACCCTGAAGTCATGCCTTCATGCATGACGGAGGGAAAAAAGTGCACACATTCTTTGTCTCTCTCTGACGTCTGTGTGGTAGATGTGAAGGTTAGCCTAGCTTAGCACAAACACTGGAAACAGGGAAACAGCGAGCTACCTCTAAAACTCACTGATAAACACATTACAGCGTGTTTATTTAACCCATTTGTCCCCCAAAGACTGTTTAAAATGCCATGTGCCCTGCGATGGACTTGAGACCTGTCCAGGGTGAACCCCGCCTTCGCCCAATGCCAGCTGGGATCGGCTCCAGCCCCCCCGCGACCCCTAACGGGATAAGCGGTTAACGATGGATGGATAGATGGATGGAGGGTAAAATGCCAGAACATTTGTTCTGATTGGTTAGAAGTCTTGAAATCTAATATGGACGTAGTTTGGGAAAACATCTAACAGGACAACTTTGAATTTTCTTGATCACATGAAAATTCCCACTTTTATCAATGGTCAAAATCAGAATTTTTGAAAAATTAGGAAAAAAAAACATTGTGTTCATGAAATGTTTTCCAGGTGAAATATATTTTTACTAATATTTTTTTGCATATGCGTACACATCTTTGATATTCAACTTGTTATGGGTTTTTAGCAAATACTCTCGTCTTTGGACACATAGGTTTGCTGTTGTTTTTTTTTAATGGTAGAAAATGCCCTAGAATAAGCAGTAAACATGTAGGGATTTTTATTATTTTCAGTGCACACATCTGAGGGTCTCCTATCTGCGTATTCCATAAATAAAAAGTTGCACAGAACTACCAGAGGTCCTACAACAGGTGAAGAAGAAGAAGAAGATAGTCCTTTATTAGTCCCACGAGGGGAAATTCAATTTTTTTTTAAGCATAAGCTTGAGTAGCCATTCTCCATTTGTTTCAATGGGTTTCAATACACTTTTAGGAATATTTCTGTTTACTTCTATTAAATCTCAGAACTTGCTTTTGTAAGATAAATACTGACTCTCAAATGTACACTACTAAACTAAACACTATAAAAAGTTAGGGATAGTCGGCATTCAGATGAAATTTCAGAATGCACCTAAGATGCACTATAACCTTTACAGGTGAACTTAATTTGACCTTCTCTAAACGTTTGAATGCACATTGCGAGGCTTCAAACGGGATGTTCTCCGAGGGAAGTTGCCACTGAGCTTAGAGTGTCACAGAGTGTCATCAGCAGGTTGCAGCAGAGAGACTGGAAGAGTCACAGAAAGGCATAGAAGTGGACGTCCTTTGGCCACATCCCATGCTGACGACCACTTCATTGTGTACAGTGTGTTGCAGAACCTGATGGTGAATGCTACTCAAGTCCAGGCGCATTAAGGGAGGTAATACCGATTAATTACCGTTACCCGAGCGTCACGTCGGACCATTCGAAACCACTTACATCAGCATGGTCTGCATGCTAGGCAACCTGCAAGGGTACCTGACCACACCACCAGGCACAGGCATCATCGTCTTGCACAACCAGGGAGCATTTGCAGTGGACTGAACCAGTGGGCCTCAGTGCTGTTCTCTGATGAAAGTCGATTCACATTGTGCAGAAATGATGGCCGCTGACGCTGTTGGTGGTGGTGTTACAGTCCTGGCAGGTGTGTCTAGTCAATACAGTCCTGCCCTACACCTTGTGAATGGTACTGTGACAAGCCGATGCTACCTGAATATTATTATTAATCTAGTCATGGTGCCTGTGCATGAGCAAAACAGGCCTGATTTCATCTTCATGGTGGACAATGCCCCAGCTCATTGAGGTTGCATCATCAGAGAATGGCAGCTGGAGGCTGGGGTACCTCAAATGGTGTGGCCTGCTCTTTCTCCAGACCTGAATCCCATAGAAAACGTAAGGGATCAGCTCAGTCGTCATGTAGAGGGTCGTAACCCCGCACCCCAGAACCTCAATGACCTGAGGGCAGCCCTTCAAGAAGAGAGGAATGGCATGCCTCAGCAGACCGTAAATCGTTGTCAAGCTGTAATTGATGCTCAAGGACACATGACAAGTTATTGAGACATTCACATTTTTTGTTGTGGTATCGCACCTCTGTTGTTAACTTTTGTTTCAATAAACTGTTTGAGATGAAGAAATTTCCATTGCATATTTTTAATTGAATGCCCTACTTTCATGATATAATATCACTGTAGCATATTGTAATTACCAATTCAGTTCTTAGTAGTCTTGACTTTTTAACCTATGGATCTGTTGGGGTCTCACAACTTGGTTCGGAGGACAAATGGAGAGAAAATGTCTGACAAGAAAAAGTAGAGTGTACAGCAGGTAAATGAACTATTTCAATCAGAAGAAAGTGAATATGGCAGATATGTTCATTGAGCTGCCTGACAGTGAGAGTGGTGGCGATGAGTAATTTGAGACAGTATAACAGGCGGATACTATTGTTGAACTGACTTGTGAGTTGTGAAACATGGAATCAACAACATGCACACACATTTTAAGCACATTTGTGCTTAGGCAAGCTCAGAGAACATTTTCACCAAAGGAAATTTCAGATTTCAGTCACAAATGGGTGAATTGGTACAAAAATCAACTTGTAAAAAGGACAATTCGACATTTTACTGCGAGCCTGGCAACAGCTCAAAGCCAAGAAATAGTCTGGCACATACCCCCCCCTTAAATTGCAATGTGCCGTTTTTATACTTTGGTTTTTGTATGGAATAAACAAACAAGGCATAATGTGTTAATTAGTGTGCTTTAGAGGAGGTAGTTGGGGGATTTGGGAACTGCTGGACGAGACAGGCTAGCGGTTTCCCTGTTTCCAGAGTCGGTGCAAAGCTAAGCTAAGCAGCTGCTCGCATTGGCTTTGTATTCACTGCACAGACATGAGAGGGGCATCAATCCTCTCTTTTAACTCTGCCAGAAAGTGAGTTAAAATGTCAAAGTATTCCTTTAAGTGTAGACAAACACACACATTCGCCTCTGACACTGTTTGGAGTCTATCATAGGCGTTAGCAGGCACTTTAATTAATTAAAGAATGTTTTCTTTCACAAGGTCTGTGAAACCACATTTTTTTTTCATGTGCAAACAGAAGTTATGTTCATTACAGCGTCAACACTGTAAATCTTATTTAAGTGATAAAGGTTTAACAGTAGGTTCTGGTTGGTGTTTTTTTTGGCTGCCTCACTCACTCAACCTCACTGGACACCCTCACTGGACACCCTCAGCTCCTGTTAGCATTCAAATATCCATATTGATCAGATGTAAAACTTGATACTGGTATGTCTCAGAGCTCTAGTTTTTGTGGCAACATATTGACTGGAGCCAAACAAAAAATGAAGCAATACAGTGATCCAGTCTCAGGAAAGCGTGCCTTGCACAGTAATTAACACTAAGCAAATTAATAGCAGTGAAACTGATGGCCCTGGATCAGCTATTAAAGGTCAGGACGCTGAGGAACGTTCTGTCTGATCCCAGTTATCTCTGTTCTGAATTCAAAATCCTCATTTTGAGAAACCAAAAACAACTAAACTTAGCTGATCTGACCTTTGAAAAAGTTTTCCTTATTCTTCTGTGTTTCTATTCCGAGGTTCATTTTCCTCTGCAGACACGCTACAGAGGGGGTGAAGCTGGTAAAGGTATTTTTAAATCACGAAAGCAACGCGCACACGCTTATCAGTTTTCACACCTCACATACGGTACTTTACATGTTGCATCATGCTCATTAAGCCCGTCTGTGCACACGTGTGCCATATGTCATGCTGTTTTATTGTCATCACATGAGACAAAGGCATTAGAGATAAGAGGGGAGGAGCAATAAATGTGAGGCATGAAATGAGGAGCTTCTTAGTTCGTCATTGCCATACTTGGAGGATTTGTTTCCTGCATTCTGGTAAATTTTAAAGAATGAAAATAATAATAAATACACTGCAACAGCATTTTGTGTTGAATAGAACTAGTTTTAATTTTACTTGTAATTCTCAAAACTGAATGCTTTGCCCCTGTGGCATAAACTTGTGTGAACCTCTGGTATAAACAAGGCTAATATTCATCAGTTTTTTCATTCATTCATTCATTCATTCATTCATTCATTTTTTTGACCCCGCTTCAGTGTCTTTCTCTTTGTACTCTCCATTTTTCTGTCCCTCTCTCACTCACTGAAGGCCCTTTTAGACAGAATTTGACAATGGCACCACTGCGCTCTGAAACCCATCATTTCCAATGGCTTTTGGCACAATGCGACAGCTTTGCTACGTGTCCACAGCCTCTGCCCTTTCCACGCTTCCCATTCATTGTCTATGTAAGGAGCCATGCAATGCATTCTGGTAGTGTGGCGGCGTGATTCGGGACAAACCGTCATGTTGGTCAAGCTGAGATCTAGTCTGCTTTATACAAATCATCATCTTACGTGACTTGTCGCCTCTGGAAACTACCTAGCAACTTTTAAACTGGCCATTGTTGATTGTGTTGTTTTCAGAAACACATTGTGTGGAGCTATTTTCATGGGAAAAAAGTTTCCAAACAAACCACCACGTTGGTTCCAGTTTGAAAGCTGGGAACAGCAGTCCATGAGGGAAAGCATTCATCCAATCAGGTGCCTTGTGTCTAGTGGCAACCCACCAAGTGTCCAATGCCTCGTGATAAAAAAACGCCCCTATGTGGACGTGTACCATAATGCTGTAATGTGTGGCGAGCGCAGCTCAAAGTGCGCTGCAGTGTCGCAAGCAGCTGTCCTTTGCCATTAAAAGACATGTCTCTTTCTTGGAGGAAACATGGCTCACATTCTACAGTGCAACAAACGGGTTGGCTTAACGAAAAGGAAAAAAAGGTGTGAAAAATTACCATAAGTTTGGAGACATGCGAGAGGATTGTGACCCTGGGAGGAAATCGGGCACTGAAAAACAGGAGTCTCTCAGAACATCATGGGGGTTGACAAGTATGGTCATCCCCACAGGGAGGAAGAAAATGTAGATATGGTGGAGAGATGGAAGAAAGTAGGTTTGGATGAAGATGAGTAAAGGCAGCGAAGAAGAGCGAGATGAAAAAGAGGAAAATTGAAGCTTGTGGTGTGTTTCCCTCCGGGCATGGCGTCGGTTTTCTGTGAGATCTCTGCAACACCGTCCACGCCCTGTCGACTGGAAGGGCCGGGAGTGAGTGCCTTTGGGCGTCCCAGTGTGTAAATGTGCGGAGGAACACGTGCTCTTACAGGCCTGTTTATGCCCGTACAGGCATGCACGCACAATAAAGGACTTGTTTATGTTTTTGCATCATCTCCTTTTACGTTTTGAGCGGTTTGAGCTCTGTTTTTGTGTTCCCCTCATGTTTGCTTTCCTTTCATGTGTTGGTTATAGTGTACATTGTGCCTCCTCCTCCACAGTGTGATGTTGGATAATTGTGTGTGATTACAGGTGCACATGGGAAGAGCTTCAGAGCGTGATCCCTGAAGTCAGCGCTGCAGCTCTCTGGGACCAGCTGCGAGGGCGCGGACCCACGTGGAGCTGGCCAGCATGAGGCGAGGCGGAGCTCCAGATCAGCTGTCCTCTTTGTTGCTGCGGGGATGACACACGGCAGGAGCTAAGAGATCAAGCACACACACACACACACACACACACACACACAAAGTAAGTAAAACAAACAATAAAAAAATCATAGACCCACAGACTCATCCACTGGCGAGCAGCTGGAGCCTTTCGTTTTGTATTTCTCTCTGCCCAGTCCACACAATGACCCTGAAATCATTGGTTATATTTCCCTTTTCTTACTTCAATAGCCTTGCTCTTTCTGCTTTCTCACTTACTTTTCTTCATTCTCCTACCATAAAAGAGCCCTGAAAGCCTAGACTGGGATTTTCACACCCCCTTCTCTCTGCTTGACTCACTAAGAAGTGATCCCTCTCCGCGCCTATCCTCCCTTTCTCCCACCGGTGTTACACTTATCCCCACATCCCTCCCTGTCTCTTTGAATCCGCTACAGGTGTGACCTAACTCCATACAATTCCCTCTTCATTCCCTTACTCGCTCACTTTTTTTTTTTTTCACATGAAAGGCTTCCCGCTACCTTCGGCTCACCTCGTTCCTGCTCTTTCTTCTCGGTGCACCCTCGCTCTCTCTTTTGGCCCCAGGAGATAGCTTGGATAACAGGTGGAGCCACTGGTTTTGGGGGATCAGGTTTCTATCTGCCTGAAATGCAAGAACGCAGCATCACCCTGGGCTACAATGAAACCAAACAATATACCACAAAGTCTCACACACATACACGCACAAACACAAAAACACACACTCACAGCCCATCCAGTGAAGCTATTGTAAGCCCGTTCGATTAGAAAAGTGGACTTCTATTCATTCCGTTCAGTAGCTTTTAATGTTGTGTCGTTCTCTGTAATTATTTTTCTCAAAAACAAGAGGAGGCGTATTATTGAGGTCAGAAAAGAGACGAGATAAGTCCTGTGCACAAATGCGTGCAGTAGCACAGCACTCACAGAGCTCTTTTCACGTTGAATGAGCAGTTCTAGGCTCCACACGGCCTTGATATCACACCACAGCGACAACCAGAGCCTTGACACAGAGACGTCATATTGTCCCTTTATGTGTCTATACGTGACAGAGGTTGTATGTGGTATTGATGGGGACTGCGCACTATGACTAGGTGTGGCACACATGCTGTGTTGAAGCTTGATTTATATCCAGCAGCCTGCAGCAATTACATGATGGTGAAAGAGCAGTTTATAAAAAAAAAAAAAAAAACAGCCATTGTGCTGATGGGAACAAGAGTTCTAAAAGCAGTGAGAGTAAGCAATTGATGCTGTTAGTCAATGTGCCACAGCTATGCTTTAAAATCTCTGTCTCTCTCTGTCTGCAGCCACTTTCCTATTGTGTGAATCCTCCCAGCACTCCACCGCTATGACAGGTCAGTTAATATTGACATTATCTCCCTCCACCACGATGACAGCTCGAACTGCAGGAAGCTGCTCATTAGCTCTGCATGTGCCTGTGTGTATGTGTGTGTATGTGTGTGTGTGTGCGCAAGCACCATTGTGTTGATTACCAGGACATAAGTCATTAGCCTAGTCAAACAAGTGTTAAAGAGACACAGACAGGGCACAGTCCCAATGTTTGCCTCTGCAAGGATAACACAGATTGGTGTCATCGTTCAGCCCGATCACAGAGACCTCTGCCGAGGTCATCTCGCTGCTGCACTGTGAGTGTGTGTGAGGAGAGAGCAGCGGCACTTTGTGTGTGTGTGAGTGTGTATTACTCATGTTGTGAGGACATAAATCTGTTTACGCAGTCACATTGTGGGGATTCGCTAGTATACACTTCCCCATAACGTAAATCATTCATTTTAGGGTAAAGACGTGGTTTAAGCCCCAGACACACCAACTCGAAGTCAGAGAACTAACAGTCGTGAAGGCCGCCTGTTGAGTCGCCTTTGTCTCGGCCAAAAAGTTGCACTCAAACATACCGCAAAGACTACATCCAACGGCCAACTACCATGTATGTTCTGTGCCTGTGGGGGATGAAATAACTCTCCACACCAGCAGGCTGCAGTAGTCTGTATTTGTCATTCAGAAAGGGAAACCAGAAGACCGAGGACAGCGGATGTATAAGCTGCTGATTCGGCGTTTGCCGACCATTTTGAAACCACCCTCACTCGCTACTTAGCTTGATTCCAGACGGACATGTCATTGTGAAAACATCGGTGTATTGGCACGATCAGATGTGACGAAGATGAAAACTGAGAAGAACCTTCTGTGTTTTTTCTCTTGACTTTACTTGTTGACTTGCTTCCCTCACGTCTGTTTTTCTTCTCGTGCACCGATTCGTTTAAGATGAACAGCCAATCAGAGTGATTTTTCTCACCAGTGAGCTCCGCCGGCAATTCAGCATGCTGAATTGGTTGAAAAAACTCTGACACGGGCAGACGAGAGTCGACGTCTTCGTGGGGCGCTCTGCAAAAACTAGGCCGGCAGACGCTCCCCGACGGCTTCAAACTGTCCAGTGGCTGACCATCAGCTTGGTTTGTCAGGGCCTTAAGTTAGGGTAAGGTTAGGTTTAGGTTAGTGAGAGAGAGACAGAGTACAGACTGAGAGGAGAGATTTTTGTCTAACAGATGTAGCTAGAAGCTGACGCTGGCTGAGATGTCCATACGTGTCAGGTTAGATATCCATCTGAGGTGCACTTACAAAATGAATACTGTGTGTTCAAATGTCTGTGTGAGTGTGCATGCATGTGTGTTTGTGTGTGTGTTTGTAATTATATGTGTCTCTCTCTCTGGGTGAGCCATAACAGGATGCTTTGGTGATAGTGAGCAATAGATGGATTGCGGGTAGAAAATGCAGTGGTAATTGTACTGGATACACAGGTAATTGGAAGCTAAATTGGCTTCAGAGTTGCAACCTGTGAGCACTCAGTCAGTCTCTGTATTGGAACCAGATAACCTGCTGTGTGTGTGCGGTGTGTGTGTGTGTGTGTGTGTGTGTGTGTGTGTGTGTGCGTGTGTGTGTGTGTGCGTGTGTGCGTGTGTGTGTGTGTGTGTGTGTGTGTGTGTGTGTGTGTGTGTGTGTGTGTGTGTGTGTGTGTGTGTGTGTGAGAGAGAGTTGAATGACTAATAAGAACTGGACACATAGCAAAATAAACCCAGTGATGTTATGCAAAATGAATGCTTGATTTCAAGCCACTGCGAGTTTCACTTAAAAACATTTTGTTTTAATAAATCTGACATTTAGTGGCATTTATTTTACTATCAGCTGTTTATTTGTGCTCTAGTGAGTTCTTGTAAAGGGTGACAGGTATGGATCACAACGATTTTGTTTGAGAATGGAGGTTCAGTCTCGACCTTATGAACACATAAGGAAAACCAAAGCATCACTCACTAAGTTCTCTAGAGCCAGAGTTTTCTAGACCTAAGCAATGAACTCTGGTCATGTGATTTGACAGGTAGTATACTGTCCATTACGGTCCATTAAAAACAAAGAATACAGTGAATATATTTAGTGAAAACACATCTCCAGTCTGATAGATTTGGGTGAAAATACGAAAATTTTTAATATGAGGCAATTGTGACTGTAACATTATAAAGTATGAGCATCCTATTAATTTTCTCTAGAGTTAACTCTGGCAGCATATCAGTTTGTCTTGGTTCTCTGGTTTTTAGCTGTGAGTGAGTTATTCATTTTTGTAAATAGTTATAAGGCAGAATAGATAAATGGTAGGCGATTTAATACGAATAACTGGATAGTATCATAAACTTTTCTTCAAAATCTATTTTTTAAAGTTTTTTTTAATCACATAAAAATCTATCCTGATACACCAGAGGGTAAAATATGGACAACTTATTACCTCAAACATTATGAATTTCCCGTCGTCTTTCAATTTATAAAGCGGGTCAGTTCTGAAGAATATTTTCCCTGCAGCTAAAAGTGTTAAAATGCTGCTTACATTCATTCACATGACATTACTGCAATATCCATGACCTGCCTCCACTGGAACAGGACAGACTGGAGGAAAGTAAATGAGACAGCTTTATTACAATAGGCTCAGGAGAAGAGCGCTGGGAATTTGAAAGAAGCCAGAAACAGTTTGAAGTAGTGGAGGTCAGAGGTGACCAGGCAGGGGCATCATTATATTTAGAGCTTGGTAATATATTCCTTTTCAAAAATACCTTGCCCAAACTCAAGGGCACCCAAAGTGGGACGAGAGGCTGCTTAAAAAAACATCATGGCTACAAACAAATGAAAGAATCTTTGTAAAAAATGCCACAGTTGTGTCTGAACAAGCTGTGAACATTGGGAAAATGGTGACGGTGTTATAGAGCAGTCTGTCACTGTCTCCACACGCTGCTGCTCGCCAAAGGCCAGAGACCGCTGGACGGGCAGAGAGGGAGTAACAGGTCAGCCAGGTGTGCGTTTCCTGAATGTTTTGCACCTCGTAGGGGAGGAAAAGAACCTCAGAGGAAATGCCGAGTTTGACAGGGGAGTTTTTTGGTATTGAGCAGTCAAGCAAAATATGGTGAAGACCACATGTCTGACATACGGAAAGCAATTAAAGGCCTTGCTGGTGCCACTACACCGAGTTCTCGGTTACATTTGTGACAGAAATATGGATGAGTGACAAAACCAACATAAAGTTAAGGTGCTGGGTCACCTCAAGCTGTCAGAACAGCTTTGATGCACCTTGGCATAGTTTATACAGGGAACTTTACTTTTCTCCCAAAATGTGTTCCTCACTGACTCCAAAATCTCCCATAGGTTGTCAGCAGGCTTAAAATCAGGGCTTGTGTTGTTTTCACATTTTTTCACTAGAGCGGCACGATTTAGAAAAAATATTTCATTGTGATTATCTTAACTGATATTGCAATTGTAACATGAGTAAGGGATTGCTGCACTGCCCCATCAGGGTTTATATCACAACAATGACCCCCTAGCTGTACATTATCCTGTTTAATACATGGCAACTTACTTAAAATCAATAATTTGACACAAAACTGGTCCCCCATGTGCTGTGCCCATAGCAACGATCTGTCATACATAGCAACGGTCTACTATAAAAAAATAACAGACTGTAGAACGAATCAGAATGGAGTATTCATTCAGTCATTCATTATACGTAACCACTTATCGCGTTAGGGGTCAGCCGGGTGCTGGAGCTGATCCCAGGTGACATTGGGTGAAGGTGGAGTACACCCTGGACAGGTCTCCAGATTACTGCTGGGCTGACACGTAGAGACAGACAACCATTCACGCTCACATTCACGCCTACGGATTTGACCTTCTTGCTGTGAGGTGCTAGTGCTAATCACTACACCACCATGCAGCCCATCGAGTATTTAACAAAATAATAATGTGTGATATTGGAGGGAATGATGTTTTTCATCATTATTCTCATTTTCATCGAAAAACATATTAAAATGATTATGGTGTACCAAACAAAGATGTTTTCTTAAGTCTGTAGCATATGAAGTGTAGGCCAGGACATCTCTGCAGCGCCACAAAATTTAATTTAAAATAGTATTTTGACACACATTTCGCCTTTAAGAAATGTTGCAATTTTAACATATACTGTGATTTGAAAATTGCAGATAACCATATTGGAATTTCTATAACATCTGTGATTAATCACATGTAGGCTCAGAGCTGGAATAGCCAGTCAGAGACAAGGATGTACCTGCTTCTCATTGTTCATCCTTAAACAAATTTTACTGAATGATTTTATTCTGCAAAAATTTCATTATTATTATTGGGACTCTTCTGTGTGGCGTTTGTATGTTCTCCCCGTGTAAGCGTGGGTTTCTCTCCGGGTACTCCGGCTTCCTCCCACAGTCCAAAGACATGCTGTTTAGGTTAATTGATGACTCTAAATTGCCCGTAGGTGTGGATGTGAGTGTGAATGGTTGTCTGTATATATGTTGTCTGTCTCTATGTGCCCTGCGATGGACTGGCGACCTGTCCAGGGTGAACCCCGCCTTCACCCAATGCCAGCTGGGATCGGCTCCAAGCCCCCCCGCGACCCCTAACGGGATAAGCGGTTGACGATGGATGGATGGATTATTATTATTATTATTATTTTTTTTTTTTAATTTTATCTATTTTGAATACCTAATATTTTCCACCAGCAACTAACATATGAACCGAACAACAGTCTAACAGAGTGCTGCAGGAATGAGTCCTAAAACCCGGAAATTTGCATTTTAGCACTTTTGGTTCCCTCATCTGGAAGTCGATGTTTGGATTTTTAGTGGTTAACACAAGCTTAAGAGATTTTACAATTACGTTTAGATTTAATACATCTCTGTAAATACCCCACTCAGGAATTTTGAAGGTTTTACATGTCTTAAAAAAGGCGGCTGCTAACAAGTGGCTAAAAGAGACTACTCAATGTCATGAGGACTTGCTCGCCTTTACAGCCTCGTTTTGTGCTATCTGCGCGCCCTCATGTGACCGTGGTGTAAATCGTTAGCTTTTTACTTCTGGCCATTACATTCACACTTTAAAAATCATAAAGGTAGTGTTTGGATGTGGAGATTATCTTGCTGAACAAAACATCTAAGGATGTTCATAAATGGATCATAAATGTTTGACACAGAGCTTAGTTTTGGCAAGAATGCACAAGCCAATAGTAAAATCCTGTTGTCTTTTTGTCGAGGGAACCAGGGTGATGCTGAATTCCTGGTTGGTCTCCAAAAATATGTCATCCCTGCAGCAATCTATATATTGTCAAATAAAAAATTTACTGAAATGTTCAAATCAAATGCATGACGTGCATTACTACAATAAGATCTCAAGAAGTGCTCTTACATTTAAGAGACTTTCACTTACTCTAAAATGTAACTTTTAGGAGTTGGATGAATATCTGTCCTGCTGACTGGAAAGGCCATAGCAAATCACACGAGGCATCTGCATTTCTTCCATTAAACCACTCTTTTATTGATGCTTTTCCCATTAATTTGTATAAATTATAATATAGTTACTAGAAGATGGGGACTTCGGTGTTTTAATGTGGAATCCAGAGCAACCTCTGAGGTCTGGCACTGCAGACTGAGCGGCACGAACCCTTTCATGGAAACTAGTCGCATCATAGCTACTTAAATTACTGAAACAGAAAGTGGCAAGCCAGTTGCCAAATGAGACTGGATGGAAAGATAAATGGACGAGCTGAGGTGAAGGTGCTTGAGGAGAATGTGCTGGGGACAGCTAGATGGTGTGGGGAGACTATTTGGCCACTCAGAGGATGGAAAAGTCTGCCTCTGAGGATTTATTGAGGCAATAAAAGATAAGGTCACTGTGTTGTAGGCTTTAATATTAATGTGCCATTTAATGACCCTCACCATGGAAGAAACTAGGTTATCAGTTGTAGGCTACTGAGATGTTGCTCCGGGTGGTTATTTTGTAATGGCACATGTGTGTAGCTGGACTACCAGCGTGCATCAGAGAGTTTCTCTTCAGTAAAATAACATAATGAAAGTTCTTTGGAGTAAGTAACAGTGAAAAACACCAGGCTTTATTCTTCTCTTTCTAGTCCAGCCAACTACTTTGACACACAAGTTCTCTATTAAGTACTATATAATTAAAAAAATAATTATGTGAAGTTCGTCCATACTATAAATGGTTGACTGGTTGTGTATTTTGAGGGAAAAATATGCTGGAAATAAAAAAGTTCATCCAGACAGTGTGTGGGGGTTTTGGGGGCGCCGTCCACCACGCTTCTCTGTGCTGGCATTGTTCCCGCCCTCTAGTTCGGACCGTCCAATAGGAACAGCGGGAGCACTCGACTCGACCAATCAGCAACTACGGATGATAGTGAATGGAAGTTTAGTTTTTGAGTTTGGGATAGATCGAGGGGGAAGATTAAAGGAGAGGCTGAGCAAGAAACCGGGGATATTAGCGGAAAAAAAAGTAAATTCAGACATTTGAACGTTGGCTGTTTGCCTTCAGAAAAGGCTGCAGCTGAATACGGCGAAACAGGAGCCCTCTCTCTCCCTCAAGTGTGGTCGAGGAGGGTGGCAGGTGTTCAGTTGAGGGAGACGCATCGCCTTACTCGGCTCCCTGAGCTTCAACAGGGTGCCGGAGACGGAGCAAAAACGGCTAAAACGTCGCCAACTGTTGCCAGAAACTCCCGTGAGTATGACGGAAAACGTTTTTTGAAGTAAGCGTTTCTTTACCCGAGTGGACTGCTGTGGAGGACCGTTGAAGACTGGATAAAAAAGCGAAAGGCTCCAGTGTCGCAGTAGCAGCAGTGAGAGTAACATTACCGTCTCTGTAACGGCCGTTTGTCTCAAACCGACTCTTACTTTTGGGCTTCAGCTAACTCCTCTCCGCCGGTGTGTCTGGGCTACAGACAACCGAAGAAAGAAAACTCTTAGTTGTAGCTGAGAAACTTGTAAAAAATAGTTTTTAAGCTAACCTGTTGTGTGTTTTCGGTGTAATCCGAGACCCGGCGCATTAGGGCAAGTTAGCGTATCTGGTATCCGAGAGAAGAGTACCCCGTCTGGGAGAGTGGTGGATAATTCGACCCGCGACGACTCGGGTTAACCGTTAATTAGGATTTCTAACTTCAGATAACAGCTTCTCCATCACCACACTTGGGGGTAAAAATACTCTCTGTCCAGTTTCTTTACACTGAAAAAGCAGGGGTTATTCACATAATCAATTAAGCTAACGTTACTGGATTTATTTGAGAACACACAGGGGACGTGGACGTGTGATTTACGTGTTTTATTGCTTCTCTGTTAATACGACCGCTGTCTAAACAGCTAAATGATCCGCGGGGCAAATCCCCGGTGAAGACATCAAAACAAGCGCGGATTTGTGGTCGATAGCAGAGAATAAGCCGATAAGTCTAAAACACACTCAAATGTATTAATTCCTTACTCGGATCAATCCAAATGAAAATGAGGTATCGCAGGACGCAGAAACACACGGGCTCCGCCGCAGCAGAGAGGGATCACCGTGTCGTTACACCGTAAAGACGGACACTAGTGAGGGAAAGTCTTTCTGCTGGTGAGGCGACCCCCCCTAGCCCCGCTTCCTTCTCCTTCTCCCGCTGCCTGCTGAGTTTTGAACCCCGGAGCTGGGGAGTCCGAGCGTGGAGCTTCTCGGCGGTGACGGCGGTGAACTCCCGGAGCGAAGAGCTTCGCCTCACCCGGGAGCCCGGTCCTCTTTCTCTCCGCTCGGACTTCTTCCCATTCGTGCGCAGGGCAAAAAGAGTTGCAGCAGCAGCAAAGCACAAGCGGACACGGACACTGGTGGTCCCCTTTCCCGCATGATGAAACGGGGAATTTGCTGCCCCGTGGGGTCCCCGGAGCTTGTGGAGGGATCCGCAGCAGGGAGCCGGCAGAAGATGATGGGCATGGGGACGGCCCGGAGCGGGAGCCGGTGTCCCCCTCTTTTTCTCCTTCTCCTTCTCGGCAGCAGCTGCCACATGTTGCACGGACAAGGTAAGAGCTTCACTCCCAGGAGCCCTGGCTTCAAATGTCAGATGATGCACTAAAGAATATTTATGTTGACATATGTATTTAAATCTATTCATACTGTAGGTGTTTTAAGGGTGGCATTGTACAAAGTGTATTGTATGAAAACACTTGCTGACAGGCTCATTTGTCACTGGGACCATGGTGAACAGGGGGACTCCTAAACTGGAAACAAGGATGTGATTTATTAGAACAAGTATAACAGTTTGCCTATTGGTTGGGATGTGTCCCTGCAGGAGGGTAGTACAGATGGGGGTGTTTTTATTAGGCCAGCAACAATGTTTTACTATAAATTAAGTCAGGTTGATTGTCTGTGGGAGGAGGCACCTGCTACACTGCATGTGTATATTGTTGTTATTGTTGCAATACATAGATTGCAGGATGATGGTTGTGGGATTAAGGTATTGAGGATGTGTTTGGGAGGGGTATTACAGTTTTCCATGCATTGATAATCCCCCTCTTAGTCAATGACCTGCTTAACTACAGCTCTTGATTTGGCACAAACACACATCGTGTAATCATTTATGTTGTGCTGGCAGGAGTCCAGATTAGTGTGTGACTTGTGGTTGCAGAAGGTTTACTGTGTGGAGTAATTGTTGAATACATCATGAGCGGTGTGTGAAAATTGTTTGTTGCCATGCTTTTTCTTTTTTTTTTTTCCGCAGTTGTAGAGAGAGAGCGATGGAGAGAAACTCTGGTGTGTTTCCTGTGTGTGCTTGCACCTCTTGGGATCATGTCAAAGTGCCAAAACAAAAGCGCAGAAAAGGTCAGGCTGGTGTCGGCACACAGTTTTCTCTGGGTCACAGATGGCGTGGTGGGCTGAATGTAAGGCTGAGACTTTGGGGTTATGTGGAGGAGGGGCCTCTTAGGAATGTCTGTGCATATAGATATGTATGTGTTAGAGGTGGAGGCGAGCTATTTGTGAACGCATGGAGAATATGTGTGCTGTTTAAGTGCAGGGAGGCAACGTGGTAAAGAGGAGAAGGAAGGAGTGGCAGGGAAAGGGGGTGAGAATAAGAAATGGAGTGGTGGTGGTGGGGGGGGTTGTTAGAGAGGGAATGCAGCGCACAGCGCTTGTCACTCTGAAAGCTGTGTCTGCAGTTCAATCGATGATGACGGTATGACAACACCTCTGTGTGTGTCAAAAGTTGCTCTCCTCTCCTTTCTTTTCCCAGTCGTCACACTCTCCCGCTTCCTCCCTCCCTATAGGTGTTGAGGAGGAGGTGGGAGACGGAGGGATGGTGTGGCTGCAGAGTCAGCTCCTTTCGTCCTCCTTGTAATGTCAAGGTCTCAGCACCCAAGTTACCACAAACCCCCCCATTCCACACCCTCGGACACACCAACCCCTTCCAGCTGTCAAGGGGTGGTGGTGGGGTGGGGGGGCCCTGCTGCGAAATGCCTATACCCCAGTATGGCTGGCAGGAGTTGTGTTTGTATATGTGTGAGTGCTGGGGGGAATTGGAAATTAGTGAAACAGATGCGGGACGGGGCTGGTGGTGGTGGGGGGGTGGGGTTATTGATTTGATAAGCTGTGCCAGGCGGCCAATCGAAGTCTGTAGATTTTCCAGGTTCCGACCCCTCTATCCCCAGCATTTATTAGGACGTTTTATTTTAGGAGGAAAAGGATGAAATTCATGAGCCAAGGTTGATCCTCCTGATCTCTCCCCGCCCCTCTCGCTCCCTCCTCCCCCTCTGTCCCTCTCCCACTCTCTCTCCCTCTCTTTCTCTCAGTCAATCGATGCCCACACCCCTCCTCATAAATGTGAGGCTTTATATGAGCCAACTCTCGTCTCTGGGAGCACATTTAAATAAGCTCATCGATCTTTCATTTTAGAGTTTAAGTGACGGCAGCATTTTACTGTCTCTCTCCTCCTCTTCCTTTCCTTCTCCCCCCTTTCCTCCACCTCTCATCTGCTCACCTCTCCACCCTCCCTTCTTTATTCATAACTTATCCCCCACCACCACCACCCCACAGCCTTGCTGTCACTGAGCGGCTTCAGCTCCACAGCTGTTTGACTGATTCACATTTCCAGCATGGGTACACAGAGAGCCTCATTCTAGACTTTATATTCTGACTTGGGTCAAGGATGGGTCACATTTAGTGTGTTTCAAAATGTAAATTATATTCTATACCACTAACAGACAGAGTCCAGAATACCTTAGTACTTTGCCAACTGTTCAGGATTGCCTGAAAATAGCCTTGTGACATTTTGACAACCATGGCGTTTCAACCAGATTTTCAAACATTTTTAGAAACCCAAATCACAGAGGACCACATAATACTTAAAATGACATTAAAACATGAACATGTTCAAAGTCGGAAGGGGTTCACATAACAACAGCGATATGGACCATTAGGTTTGTAATACGTGGAGAATGATTTTGTCCCAGTTGCTAATGTGGATAATGATAATGGTCGATAAGTAGCCCATGTGTAATGAAAAAATACTGCTGGTCGTCATTATTGCTAACCTTGCCCAAGGTAATTGCATTAAAATGTGGCTTGAGCATCCCAGCTGTAAAACCATTGCACTTCTTTCTTGTCTCAAAAATAAATTGCAGGTCACAATTTTTAGGGCTTTTACTAAAGTTTACTTTCCTACCATGAATTGGAAAGTTTTTTTCAGCCGAGCGAAGTAAAGGCTTGCTGACCCACTTAGTGGATCTATCAGTGTGATTAGGTTTGATGTGACACATGTCATTTGCTCAACTAAGCCAGAGCTTGATGCTGATTGGACCACTGGGCATACTTAAGTGAATCGAGGTCACCGATAGGACATTTGGATGGTGGGCTGTGGCTGGGAGAGTTCAGAGCGTGATGTTGAAACCCAAATCAAATAGACTAGCATGCAGTTTTACACATGTATGCACACACACGCACACTCATGCACACGGTCCTTCTCTCTCATCAGTGTCAAACAGTTAAAGCAGACGTGTAAATTTGCGTAACCATGTTGTAATGAGGAGAGGGTAAACGAGAAGCCTCGTCTAACTGATTATCATCGTCCACGCTGCACAACCTTACAGCGACTTCCACCTCTCTCACACTCATACAGGGTCTGAAATTAGCACCCGCCAAATGCGAGTAAATTGTTGGCAGTGGCGGGTGACATCGTCAGGCTGTTCGCCACTTTGACGGGAATAGAGACTCGGTTCCCACGGCAACTAAGAACCGGTTCTTAGTTTCCTTGGCATCTCAATCCCTCCGTGACTATCATTTCCTCTGGATTGATGTTTTTCAGCAGTTACTCATGCACAGAGATGCATATGCATGCTTTATCATGTTTCAGTTTGTTTTGGGCCAAGGCCATGGCGGAGAAAATAAAGCCACAAAAGCATGGTGCTACTAAATCTGAGGGGGCGCACCATAATTTCTTCCCTGATAATGTGACACTATGAATAACAAATCTGTGTTGAAATCATCAGTAAGTTACTGTTATGTGTTATTATTACAAGGCTTTGTTGCTACGTATAACAGATTGTTGCTATGGGCGCAGTCTTGATGTTGGACTTTGGTGGACCGTTTTTGTGTCAAATTATTGATTTCTTAAGTTAGTAGCCGTGTACTAAGAGGTAATGTACAGCTAGCGGGTTTCCGTCAGGGCGACGTCGGGGTCTGTTGGGTGGTATCGCCCTGTCTGGGTTTATTTCATCACAATAACCAGCTCTCTTATCGCTTATAAAGCCAGTGGGCACTACATTCCTGTTTGGTTAAATAATAGAGCTAGTAATGCTAACGGAGGTTCCATTGAGTTTCAACCTACTCTGTAAAAATGAATATTGGGTAAGGTAAGGTAAACTCTAACCTTATCATATGATGTGTTCAAATGTAATCTCAAAAAATAACATTTTTGGCTAGAAACTTAAATAAGATAAGATAAGATAAGATAAGATGAATCTTTATTAATCCCCGGAGGGAAAATAAAATACAATCATTAACTTCCTAATTTTTTGAATTGTGTGTTTGTATAACCACTATAACAATAATAACAAAGTACAGTACAGTATAGGCTTGTTCGGTATACCGGTACTAAATTGGTACCGGGGTACTGATGCATTTAAAATGGTACTATACTGCGATTGGATGAGACTTGTATTATTGCATTATATAAGATAAGATAAGATAAGATTCGGGAATATATATCTATAGTGCTGGCAGCGGTGACGTTGACAGTGAAGTTACCGCATTGTAATTTGAGGCGAGCGAGCGGCGTTTAGGAGCAAACGGAGCAGGAGGAAAGCTTGGAGAGAGAGAGAGAGAGAGAAAGAGACAGAGGATGGTAGCAACCCTCAACATGCCTCAACTCGTAGAAAAACCAGGAGCGCGAAGTGCTGTCTGGAAATACTTCGGCTTCAGAATAAAAGAGCACGGTGAAGCCACTAACACCGAAGCACCACTGTGCAAACGGTGTTATAAAACGGCCAAGAGTGGAAACACTTCTGACTTGGCAAAACATCTGAGGGACAAGCACCCAGATCTGCACAAGGAGTTCAGAGAACAATTAATAATAACTGATATACCATGAAAAAAGCCACATTCAGCACTAAAAGCCAGCAACGCCAGCCCCCCTCACTCTCCACAAAAGTAGCTCTGGAAAAAAATTAAAGCTGCATTGCAATTATCACTTTCATTTTTGTTTCATTCTATAAGCTACTGATAACAATTTCTCCCAAAAATTACAACTTGTCAAAATAACAAAAAAGATGCAGTTTTAAGATGTTCAGATGTTAATGTTTTGAATTGTACTTTAGTCTTTATTTTATTTATTTTAAAATTCTGTATTAGAAAAGCCTGTCTTTATTGAATTTTATTTAATTTACTGATAGGTGATGTGTTCTCCTTAGTAAGTATCGAAATACATGTTGGTACTGGTATCAAAACCATAATGTTGGTATCATGACAAAATTAGCACTGTGTACAGTATCCTCTCACCCCTGAAAAATAGGGCTACCTTTGAAGCTATGGTGTAATTGAAACACTGTAATTTACTATGCATATAATTTCTTTGTAAAATATATCAAACATTGAAAGACATCAGATTTAAGATGTTATTCCTTCATTTAGTGCATAAAATTCAAAAATGGCAGACAAAAAATGACTTGCCTGCCACAGTGAAAAGTTCATTTCAGACCCTGTACTCATATGAATCTTGTGTTTTTATATATTTTTTTATTATCTTCCACTGACGGTCCCATTTGGAAACGTTTGCTTGTGGCACATGAAAAACAATATTTCTATATAACAGTTGTGAAGCAATTTGTACCAATTTGACACCCGAAGTTCTGCAGCACGCTCCATGGCTTCGACATGCAACCTGAGGATTCTGATGTACTTTACATTGTAAATTTACTGCTCCTTACACAACAGTTATACACATGTTCTGTCTTCGCCCACAGACATGATAATATAATCAATTGCCATGCTGCGCTGGCAGGTATCCAGATTAGTGTGTGCAAACGGTTTACTGTGTGGAGTTGAATACAGCATTAGGAGCTGTCTGTGAAAACTGTGTTACCATGTTTTTTTTCTTTTGTTTCCAGCTATACAGTAGAGAGAGAGAGATGGAGAGAAACTGTATTTCTGTGTGTCATTTCTATGTGTGTGTGCACATCATGGGTACGCAGCCATATGTTCTTTCGATTGCCCACAGACACAAATTTAATCCCACATTCAAGTAGTTTTAGAGAAGGAGAGCAAGTGATGGAGGAGAAGACAGTGTGGATGTGTGTGTGTGTGGGAGTGTGTGATAGACGTCAGGTTAGTCAGGTGACAGGTCTAAGGGGAAGTGAGGTCCCTGGTCGGCTCCCTTATTTCCTGTCTGTCAGGAGGAGCAAATCACCACACTTCCACAGCCACCTGTCACTTCACGCTCTGTGAGAGTCTGTGTATGGGAGGGACAGATTCGTGTGTGTCTACCTACCTGTCTGTGTGTGCAGACTGCATACAGTATGTGCTGCTGGCAGGTGTGTGTGCATCAGATTGATGCTAACCCTCTATCAGTCCTAAGTGTTTTCTTGTCACTGTAGAAGAAGTGGCAGCTATAGAGAGGCAGCCAGTCTCTTGATAGAAAATAATCACCTCTCTCTCTCTCTCTGCGTGTGTGTGTGTGTGTGTGTGTGTGCAAAGTGGAGCGCAGTAGGTGCACCTACCCATCTTCTTTTGTTCACATGTACTCACTCACTAGTTCCTATGACTCTTTTGGTGAGCTTGTAAATTGCGTCCGTGAGGACATTAAGAGGTCGGTTGGGTCATGTTTCCCACTCCATCAGTCACTACGACTCTGGTCAGTTCAAAGCACAACGTATTAAATATAAGGTAGAGATATAATTGCAAAAAGCTTTGTGTGTGTGTGTCTGTGGGAAGTGTCTTCAAGTGTGTGTGCTTCTGCCCAGTCAGAATGGTTTCCCATCTTTGTTAAGCGATGCATTTTAGAGGAGTTTTCCTCCAAAACATCCTTCAGAGCTTTGAAATATGAACCAAGTGAGATACATGCTGGTCTCCCTCTGCCTTCCTCTCTGTCATGCTTCTTTTTGCTCCTCTTTTTTTTTTGTGATTTCTTTCCGTATAGCTCCACTTCTTTTTGGTCTGTCATCCCTTTTCCCCTCCTTGACTCCCCATAAGGGACTACAGAATCTATTGCTGCAGGCCACACAGGTGGAATGGAGGCTGTTTTTGCTGTTTAGGCCTTGGTGTTTATTATGTAAGATAGGGGGAGGAGGTTGTTATTGATCTGCTGTCTGTACGTGTCTGAGGAGTGAAGGTGGGGTTGGGGGGTGGGGGGGTGGATAGCACAAAAGCTTATCTTGTACTTTTCAAGATGGTTCTACTGAGAGACATTCAAATAAAGCAGAACGCTTGCAAAACATGAACTCTATTGATTGACTGAGCTGCAAGACATCACAAAGCAAAATAACTGACAGACACATATCGAGATTGGCAGACAGAAAGATAAATGCGTGTGCCCACATTCACAACTTTTGTTTGTTAACTTTAGTGCACAGATAAAGTTTAAATTAGGGCTGTCAGTCGATTGGCAGAAAATACCCAGAGAATTATATTTATTTGTGATTAATCACGCATTTTTTAGCTATTCAGAATGTACCTTAAGAGGAGATTTGTCAAGTATTTAATACTCTATCAACATGAGAATGGACAAATATGCTGCTTTATGGAAACTTGTGTATATATTTATTATTGGAAATCAATTCACAATGACAAATACTGTCCAGAAACCCTCACAGGTACTGCATTTAGCATAAAAAAATGTGCTCAGATCATAACATGGCAAACTGCAGCCCAACAGACAACAACAGCTGTCAGTGTGTCAGTGTGCTGACTTGACTGACTTGGCCGAAACTGATTATCATAAAGTGGGCATGTCTGTAAAGGGGAGACTGGTGGGTACCCAGAGAACCCATTTACATTCACACATCTTGAGGTCAGAGGTCAAGGGACCCTTTGAAAATGGCCATGAAAGTTTCTCCTCATCAAAAATTTTGGAGTGTTATTTCACCTCCTTCCTGAGAAGCTAGTTTGACATGTGTAGTACCAATGAATTTATTAGGTTTTCTAGTTTCATATGATACCTGTATTTTTACTCCGAAAAATTGCAAGTTGCGTTAATGTGTTAAAGAAATTTGTGGTGTCAGAATGAATTTGCGTTCACACATTATTATCGTGTCAACTTTGACAGCCCTAGTTTAAATCCATGAGTGGATTTAATCCACTTAGTGGTTCCCCCTAGACTGTTTGTTACCATAGATGGCTAACATTCATGGTGGGATTTATATTTAGAGCTGTAACGCTTAGTTGATCAATAAAAAGTTGTTAATGTTAATAATTGTTTGTTATTTTTAAACAAAAACATCAAACATAGTCTAAGTGTAAGTTCTGAAATGTGAAGATTCGTTACCTTTCTCTGTATTTTAGATATGTAAATTAATTGTGCAGCTTAGCTTTCTGAAGGAACAGGCAGCTCTTAACAGCTTTGGTGAAGTGCAAAGAGGAACCAAATTAATTCACTCATTGCAAGAGAGGAACATTCCTCACCTGGTCTGACCCTGAAAACAATGTTAAATGTTGTAATGTTGAACATCTGACATTTGGCTTTTACGTTAAATACGTACATCTTGATACGTTGAATTAAACAAGATGGTGACCTACAAATGTAGGTTTTGTGCAGCTTGCCTGAGGGCTCTCACTGCTCCCAAAAATAATAAAGTAATATTGTTTGAGTTCGCTAAATAGGGATCTTACTAAGTTAAGTCAGGAAGAGTCAAAACAAGACTTTGGCTGTTGCTGTACGGTTACAGTCTAATTTAATAGGACCTCTGGCTATTGTGAAAGCAGAATGGCTATAGGGAGTTGTAGTCTGACAAAAAGTAATTTTCACTGTTGAGGTATGACATTGTGCATGCCTAGCAGACTGCAGTTAATAAATGATCTGCTGCACTCACACCTTCATGGTAAACACATTTACGTGAAATAAATGTTTGATTATTACTGCAGATTTATAACCCAACTAAATTAGCATAAGTTATATTACTGTCCAACTGAAATAGGAAATACAGGATGCATATCTGCTCTGTAAATCCTGTATTCTCCTTTGAGAAAAAAAGACAGAAACTAAAAGGGAGAAATTTATATTTTATATTTTTTGGTTTTATGATGGTGACAGAATACCTCTCCCATAGAGGTGTGAAGATTCACTCATCTCATGATACGAAACACAATATTGTGGTCACAATCTCAACAATTACTTTAACAAAACTTCAGTGTTTAAAATATATGACTGAAAAAGTAGCCTGTTATTCAAAAGACACAAAATGGAAAACAATGCTGTTTTTTGCCCTATAGCTCCATTTTTATGACACTGTAATGTGTTTTAAGTGGTAACATGGTTTAGCGTAATCATCTTGTAATATAACGTGTCACTCTACTTTCTGACTGAACCGTTTTACTGAACTGAACTCAAAGGTTTCTCTATAGTGTGAATCCTCATAATACATCTTCAGTTTCCTATTTGTGACCTGCTCTGTCATTTTGAGTCACTTTGACTTACTTTGACTTACTTTGACTCAGAAATATGAGTTGAGTCTCACCTTTATGGCAATACCAAGTTTATATTTCTGCGCCAAATATTCTATGAGATATGCTCTTCCAGAATCTGACTGTCATCAAACGTTACTTTTGAGGAAAAGGGCATTAAAGATAATGATTTGTATTTAGCCATTTTTCACATGGATTAAAATGATTAAAACTCAAAATCAAAATGAACACAATATTTTTTTGGTCAAAAGTGACACCCAGCATTTCAATATCTAGTCTACACATACACTATATTGTCGAAAGTATTCACTCACCCATCCAAATAATTGAAATTAGGTGTTTGAATCACTCCCATGGCCACAACTGTATAAAGTCAAGGCATGCAGACTATTTCTACAACCATTTCTGAAAGAATGGGTCGCTCTCAGGAGCTCAGTGAATTCCAGCATGGTACTGTGATAGGATGCCACCTCAGCAACAAGGCCAGTCGTGAAATTTCCTCACTCCTAAATATTCCACAGTCAACTATCACTGGTGTTATAACAAAGTGGAAGTGACTGGAAACGACAGCAGCTCAGCCACAAAGTGGTAGGCCATGTAAAATGACGGAGCGGGTCAGCGGATGCTGAGGTGCATGGTGCGCAGAGGTTGCCAACTTTCTTCAGAGTCAATCGCTACAGACCTCCAAACTTGATGTGGCCTTCAGGTAACCTCAAGAACAGTGGGTAGAGAGCTTCATGGAATGGGTTTCCATGGCCGAGCAGCTACAGTCAAGCCATACATCACCAAGTGCAATGCAAAGCATCTGATGCAGTGATGCAGAGCACGCCGCCGTTGGACCGTAGAGCAGTGGAGATACGTTTTCTGGAGTGACGAATCGCGCTTCACCATCTGGTGATCTGATGGAGGAGGCTGGGTTTGGTGGTTGCCAGGAGAACGGTACTTGTCTGACTGCATTGTGCCAAGTGTAAAGTTTGGTGGAGGGGGGATCATGGTGTGGGGTTGTTTTTGAGGAGCAGGACTTGGCCCCTTAGTTCCTGTGAAAGGAACCCTGAATGCTTCAGCATACCAAGAGATTTTGGACCTTTCCACACTTTGTGGGAACAATTTGGATGGCCCTTCCTGTTCCAGCATGACTGTGCACCAGTTCACAAATTAAGGTCCATAAAGACATGGATGAGAGAGTTTGGTGTGGATGAACTTGACTGGCCTGCACAGAGTCCTGACCTCAACCTGATAAAACACCTTTGGGATAGATTAGAGCAGAGACAGGCCTTCTCATCCAACATCAGTGTGTGAACTCACAAATGCGCTTCTAGAGGAATGGTCAAAAATTCCCATAAACACTCTTGTGTGTGTTCAAATATTAGATATTATGGAGCCACGTGCACACAGAAGTCCATGTACAAACAATAAAAAATACTAGAAAATGGATAGAATATGAACAAGTTATATAATAAAATTTTGATATAATGCAAAGACTAATATATATCATATTATATATTATAAAATATATAATATATAATTAATTATAGCCGCTTGCACAAAATTGAGCCCAATTATAATGTATAATAGAAGTTAGTGTAATTTAATGTAATGATACAAATATATTTTATTTAATATTTATTTATTATTACTTCAACAAATGTTATATAATATAATATAGATATAATAGAAAGACTGTGGCAAAATTCTAATATGATATATAATATATATTAGATTGTAATATATAAAATCTATAATTAAATATATATCCATTTGCATAAAATTGAGCCCAGTTATAATGTATAATCTAAGTCAGCGTAATGATACAATGATTTATTATCAGTTTATGTTTATTATTACTTAATTTTTAAATGCATTCATGTACACCGTGCATCGTGTCATCTCTCATGGATGAGCCACATTTGGTTTTGGACCAGATCTTTTGTATCCTCAGCACAGAATTCCCTGTTGTGGACGTACAGGTACTGCTGACTTAGCGCATTAAGGCCTGGTGGTTTCTGGGCAGTGGGCAGGGCTTCAGGGTCCAGGATTCTTTCATTGTGAAGGAGAAAGAAAGACTCCTCCATGTTGGCAAACCCTTTGGACCAACTCTTTTAGACTGTTCCCGGGGCTGTGCTGGCGAACGGGAGTGGTAGTATGTCTTCACACCTGGCAGAGGCTTGAAGCTGGAGTGAGGAAGCTGTGCCAGTCGTGTGTCTGCACAAAGACTTGCCCAGCCTCATCATCGACCAGCTGGGGGATGTTCAGGACTCAGGCCTGGCAGTTGTTTTCCAGGCTGGAAATTGGTGTACATCAGAACATCTACTTGAACGACCCAAAACACCAGTCCGGGGCAAACTTGGTGTGGCCAGCAATTTAAAAAAAATTGATGGACACACTGTCATGAAGTCCCATCATGCATCGCCAAGCCAGGTACCACAGCAGGAACTTGTTCCTGTTCTGTCCAGAGTAGTTGTCACAGTGCAGCTGGACTTGTTTCTCCTCAGGCTAGTACTTGGAGAAGAAATGGTGCAGGTAGTCAGTGACTGCACAGGAGCCCTTGCTGATACAGTGAGCCTCATCGATCACGTAGCTGACCTGCTGAGGCACCCCCTCACAGCACACTCCGAATATGCCACACTTGCGGGGAACCAAAAATTACACCAGCCTAAGTTGGAGAGGGTCACTGGGGTAATGGACCTGTAAAAACACGACAAAATGAGACAAGAAAGGAAAGAATAACTATGGAGTGATTCACTAATTTATGCTATTATTTTTTTATGTTGTATGTGTATTAATTATGCATTTATCTCTGTTCTAGTGCTTGCTCATGGGAGATTATTGGATATGTGTAAAAGTAAAGAGTAAGATCTAGACCTGCTCTACATGAAACGCATCATGAGATAACATCTGTTATGATTTGGCGCTACAGTATATAAAGAAAGTTTAGTTGAACTGAATCTCAGTCAGTACATTTAGCATAAACACACATATGGATTTATGTATCAGCTTGTTTTTCTTGCATTATTTATTTTGTTATATTTCTGATAGCGAGACGAGGCAACACTAAAAACAATTCACCCTACATGTATGTTGAATCGTTATTGTTGTAATAACACATACCTGCTGTGCATTGTCAAAGCTGTAGTGCATGGTGAGGTCTCGGCTACATTGTGGATTTCACCTGTGCTTGACACCCAGCATAGCAGCTGTTGCTGTGCAGTTGGTAACCACGTCCTTGTATGCCTGACGCTCCATGTGACAATGCAGAGGTGTTGCTTCTGCTTTCTCAACTTTGCAGACTTCACACAGTCTGGAAGGTTGGAGCCGCGGTAGATGGCGTTGTTATTTGTCATGGGTTTCCCAATAACAACGTTGGGGGTCAACTGCCTCCACAGCTTTCAAAATGTTTCCAGCAGCACGGAGGTCTACAGAGGGAGAGAAATACTTAAACTGAGTGCTTTTAATCTTGAATTGATTTAATAAAAAAAAAAAGATATTCTAATGAGAAAGCACTATGATCACACATATGACTTTTGCATCTCCACCACACAGTGAAACCAGGGATGCGCCCAGGCAGTGGTATGGCGTGAACATCAGCAGTTATGTTAATCAATTTTTTTTTTTTTTTTTACCAAATTTTTGGGATACATTTTATTATATATTTTAATGCTAACAATTCAGTAAATTCATACCTATGTATTAATTTACTACATTTAGTTTTGCAAATTTAAGAAACCATGTTTAAGTCAAGCCTGAATCAGTGCACCCTATTATATAATAATAATTCATACACCCATGCAAACTATGGCCTCTAATATTACAATAGAGCTTAATCAACACTTTGCATCAACAGACATATTAGATAGATACAAGTGCATGTGCATATTTAAACATTATTCCTGGAAAGGTAATCAAATGTACACTTTCTATGGGAAGAGAGTAGAGGTAAGATCTTTAGCCCGAGCCCGAGCCCAAGCCCGACGGGCCCAAAATGTCAATTATTACGTTCGGGTCGGGCCGGGCCGGGCTTCTCTCTCACTAACTTTTTTTAATAAATATATATTTATATATTATGTATACTAGAACGATGTATGGGTATTAAACTAAGGAATACTTGTTATAAAATAAATAATTTGGATAAAACAGAGAAGGCGCTGTATGGTAAGATATAAATGTTTACTGAATATGCATCTTACAGTCTTGTTTAACTGGGAGAATTCGTTACAAAAGACAGGCTTTAATTTGTTATCATTATGCACAGGCATCGTCACAAATGTGATCACACAAATCGCAACCAGTCCCTTTTCCTGGAGCAGAGCTCTGTCCGGGTCTGACTGACGCATCCCCTCCCTTTCCTCCTCCTCCTGAGTCCTCACAAATAAAGTATAAAATTTCGGGTTTGTTTCGGGCTCGGGCCTGCAAATCAAGTTAATTGATCGGGCTCGGGCCGGGTCGGGCTTTAATACCCGCCGGCCTGGGTCGGGTCGGGCTGGATTTTTTAGGCCCGATCTTACCTCTAGAAGAGAGGCTCCCAAAAACCTTGACCAGCCGTCCTTTCTGTTTTATTTTTGTCTGATTGTTCCTGTTTTACGCCTTAACTTCTCTCAGCATCTCATAAACAGAAACGAAAAGTGAGGAAACCAAAAGTACAAGTCAAAAAATAGAGCACAGGCACAAAGCACTATCATATGTGAATGGGATTTTGTGTATATATTCAAAAATGTCTAACAAAATGTGCACATCGACACAACATATTCTTTTTGGCGAGAATATTTTTATCTCTGCTTTGTTCTTTGTTTTTGAGATAACCCATGTGTGATGAATAGTAATGTCTTTTTTCTGAGTATTTTCGGTGTTTTGAAATAAGCTGCAGCCATAGAAAGATGAGACAAGAACTAATAAATGAAACCAAGAGCCACTGTGACAGTTTCATCACATGTAGTAAATTTTATGGGGCTTAATGGTATTAAGAACTTTGAACTCAGTGATAGCGATAAGCAGTGCAAAGTTGTATACAGCTGTATGGGCTCCACAAAGGACCACAGACATCTGCATGAGGATTAATCTTTAATCAAGGCAATAATAACATGGGTTCCACATATGGACATATGTTTGCTCCATGTACTGCAGGTTGTGTACGGTATGCTCCATGATTATATTAAATATGCCATATTTATTACCATATTTCTCAAGAAAAACATACCCATGAGAGCAGTTTACTTCCAAGCCTCCCTTTCCTTCCTCCCCACGGCCACATTTAGACCACTTAGTATAGTGAGATAGATGTTAGCAGATGTTAACAAGAGTAGTTGTATAGCGATTTCAGACAACATTTGTGTACAGTTATTGTATTTTTATGATTGCTCGAAATAGAGGTTCATGAGGAGACACCTCATCGACTACATTTGACATTGGCTTTTCATATCCTTCATCAGTAGTATAATTGAACTGTTTTTGCGCTGTAGCCTCTTTATCTACGTGAAAAATCATTTCCATCAGACCTCAGTAAAACGCCATCACAGCATCTTTTTTGCATAACTTGCCACAACCATTATTCTTCGCTCTGAAACAGGAAAATCAGGTTAAGAATAAGCACCATAACACCAAACAGTCACGATGATGTACAGTTGTGGTTTTGCATCTGATTAACTGGTCGGGTGGAGCTGATGTTGTGAGCAACATATCCTTAAATGAAACTGAATAGATACACTGACCATCTTGTATGATTAATTCAGTGTAAGCAGCAGATATTGTAAAGCAGATTTCACACACAGCAGGCTACACATAATACAATAAAATGAATTTGCTTTGCAATGAGTATCCCTACAGTCAGTATAATATAAGTATAATAGTCAGTGTTACATGCTGTGTCTAAGTGTTTCCTGATACAGCTTACAATATGCCTATAATTATTACAGTACATAATGTATTATGCATGTGAGCAATGTGTGTATGTGTCTATACATATATATGTGTGTTACTATATAAGTAGAATACTTATAGAAATAATAATCAGGTTTATTCTAGGGCTGTCAAAGTTGATGTGTTAACGCATCAGTGCAAATTTGTTTTAACGGCACTAATTTCTTTAACGCATTAATAGCATTATCCTCCGTTTTAAAGCTAGAGTGAAGATATATGATATACTATATATGTATATGATATATGAAACCAGAAACCCTAAGGAATCCATTGATACCAACCATTTCATACTAGCTTGTCACAAAGGAGGTTAAATAACACTCCAAACTTGTGCTAAATTTTGGTAAGGAAAAAGTTACACGGCCATTTTCAAAGGAGTCCCTTGACTTCTGACCTCAAGATATGTGAATGTAAATGAGTTCTCTGGGTACCCACAGGCCTCCCCTTTACAGACATGCCCACTTTATGATAATCACATGCAGTTTGAGGCAACTGACAGCTGTTGTTGCCTGTTGGGCTTCAGTTAGCCATGTTATGATTTGAGCGTATTTTTGTATGCTAAATGCAGTACCTGTGAAGGTTCCTGGACAATATTTGTCATTGTTTTGTGCTGTTAGTTGATTTCCAGTAATTTATGTATTTGCATAAAGGAAGCATATTTGCCCACTCCCATGTTAATAAGCAAATTGAATACTTGACACATCTCTCTTTAAGGTACTGCACATTTTGAACGGATAAAAAAAATGTGATTGGTTAATTTCCAATTAATCACATTCCCTCTGTTTCCGATAATATTTTGACAGTTTATGAAAGTATAATATTACATATTACCCACACATCACAGTCCATCTGTGTGAAGAGATTATTCAGCACAGGAGTTTAAAATTAGGATTCATGGAATCCCACAAGGTAACGGCATTTTAGACGTTGAAATATCACAGATGTCAGGTTCCTGTGTGACATACACAAGGCAATCTAGGAACAGATCCCTATTTACACCAACAACTGGTGGAAATAAAATTGCAGGTGGCTGGAGATACATCAGAGAGATATGCTCTCTCTCTCTCTCTCTCTCTCCCTCTCTCTCCTAACACCTGGGGAATGCCTTTAAAACCCAGGCCTTGTACTGCCTGTCATTTAGTGGCAGCACTAGATTAGTTGAAGGCTCAAGAGCAGAGCAGTGTCGCAGCGAGGTGAAGAAAGTGACTCTCTTTCCCTCAATCGAGAATGTTTCAGTGGATTCAAACTGGCAACCTTCCAGTGGATCACACCCCAGGTTGTCTCTGAGTCGCTGCACAGTTCATCTCACTCTGCTTTTTTTTTTTCCTGTCTCACTTTTCCTCTTTGCTTTCTGAGTGGCTGTAGTCATCTTTACTGTGACATTCGCAGGGTGTGAAGTGATATAGAGTGAAGATTGTTCAGTGGAAGAATATCGAACGCCCCCGTCTTCTGTACCAAATGCACCTGGCTGAGGCTCTTTATTTGTTTGTGTATGTTTTCATTGTGACGGAGCCATCAAGCAATTTGAATGAAATATTTGCATAGTCACGGATTATTACTGAGGTCAGGCTGGGTTGAGTAGAAGTCTGCGTCGTTGTGTGTGTATTAGAGCAGCATGATTTATGTGTTCAGTCCAAGGGCTTCACCCTGCTGCAGGTGTGTGTTCTCAGCTTGATGCGTTTGATCTGCCACAGGTGTTTGAGAGGGTGGCAGTGTGTGTGTGTGTGTGTGTTTGTGTCTTCACATTTGTCTGCGTATGGTGATTTATGCTATAGGCTCTGAGCAAAAAAGACCCTTTTTGATCTCATCCAGGAACAGACAGGAAGTACTGTACTGTGTGTGTGTGTGTGTGTGTGTGTGTGTGTGTGTGTGTGTGTGTGTGTGTCTGGCCAGAGGTTTTTAGCTTAGTCTTTTGATCCAAGCTAGAGGTGGGCACACCTCTGTGTGGAGCCAGCCAGCAGTACGGAGACTTGGCTGGCGTTACAGAAGTGTGTGTTTTCGTGTGTGTTATTGTGTGTGCATATGGCCAGAATCAAAAAGTGGTGGCTTGTGTTTGTACTGGATGTATATGTGCAGCGTGTGCAGCACACTGCCAAAGAAAACTGCTGTTTAGCATGTTGGTATCTGCCTCATCAGTGATACCATGTCTGAACTCCTGCTTGCAGACTGATGGCCAGTTTTTGGCTCTGCCTTTGAAAGTGCTTGTTATCTAAAATGGCTTGAGGAGCATAATGACTTTTTTGAACGGTTTTGAAAGTGATACACACAGGAGGGTGGACTATAAAATTCATAAAAATAATGCCTTCTATAAGCAGGCAGCACTTAAACAGCGGCAAATCAATTTTCTTTCCATTTCCTGTAAATACACTGAGATGTGATTATGTCCCCGTCTGTCTCGACTTCGATTGACATCTTGTAAGGAACTGGAAGTGCTGCACTGTTAGCTATAATAATAACATATATATACTATGTGTATACAGTGTATATAGTCAGAGGCACATTGTGAATGAGACCTGGCGTTGCAGCATGGCGCCGCCCTGTACAGAGATTTAAAAGGCACCCAGCGGGAGTACAGAAGAAAGTTGAGAACAGCTTCCAGTGTGAGTGTCGATCGCTTCCAGCACAAATACAACTGCCATGCCAATCAGACTTAAGGTTCAACTACTTGTACTGCAAGATAAAAAAAATTCACAAACAAGGCTATTCAGTATTCGGGGAGACAAACTGTGCATAGCTACTTCCTCTGATGTAGTACGGCGGCTACATCAGAAGACAACTGTCCAGTTGGTGCGAAGTATGTATGTTAGATGCTCAACGCAGCACACCCACAGAGATGGAGGTTCATGAAAGGCCAGAGACTGCCTGCTACCTCGTATCTGTATGTATGGATGCTGCATCTCCTGGTTCAATTGCTTGGTTCAAAAAGGGATCAGGGTTTATGGGACATCTGCACCAACGACTGCCTGGTTTGGTCCTGTGTAAATGAAATGTCCATGTCCAGCAATTTTTGCTTTAAGGAGGACCTACTTGGCATATTTTTAGGTGCATACTTGTAATTTGGGTTTCTACTAGGGCTGGGACCATTCACCTATTATCCCAATTCGATACTATCATGATGCTGATCCAATGTAATATTGCGATTTATAAGTATTGTGATTCTAAGTGTATTGCTATTCAATATTACAATTTATTGTGAATTTTGTTAACTCTTTTAACACTAGACCATGGGAAAAAGGTGACTCATATACTTTTAGGGACTTTTACTTTGGAAAATATCTAAATTGATACAGTAAAAATATTTGATTTCCAGGACATGCTGTACGTAGTCAGAGAGGTCAAATATATGTCATTGGCAGAAATTATTTATTAATACATTTCACTCTCAAATTAGTGGTATTTTCTTTTAATTTATAAGGGACATGTAATGTTTTAAACTACTGGTGAATATTATTGATCAATCTTATTTCCATATATATAGTTCCCTTATACAGTTCCTTATTTTGAAAACTGGATGTAGTCACATGTGCACTGTTGCTCTTACTTCTCCATTAGCTCTTACCGTCAGCTCCGTCTCTTACTACATCCATGGTCAGCTCCATCGGGGCCGTTTGAATGCATTTAATGTAAATAACTTTGTAGACCTTTTACATGCACTAAAAAATGATAGAACACGATAACACGAAGATTGTGTATAGCTTTGCGCTTTGTTTTGAAATACATGGTGTCATGTATGTTTTGTTTCCTCATCTTCAGTCAAGGAAATGGCCTCCATATCTGTCTGTTCATCAGCTTGGGTATCTTACTGTAAGAAGTGCACCTAGAAAGCTGGATCGCTATAATTAGTCAGTGGTCTCATGTTTCCACAACTCTAGTGGATTTTTGCTCTTTTGAAGCAAGAGTTAATTTATGAAACAATTTAGAAAATATATACTTTTATGAATAAGTCCTATTATTAATAATATTAATTAAAAGTAATGTGTCACTGTGTTTGATGATGTCTAGCATGGCACTTTTAAATGAATAGTCTAAATTGAGTAATTTCTGTCTCCATAATGTATTTTTCCTGTGTGCTGAAATCTGGTTTTGACAGATGTGGGGTTGAGTAGATAATAATCAGGATGAATTGATCCCTCTAACAAGGGAGAAGAAAGGTAGTGTTGATTGATGGATGAGGAAATGGACAGGCACATATGGATTAGAAGATGTGCTACGAAGAAGAAAAGTAATCAAAGAGAGAAAATAAGTAATTCAAAGTGATAGAAGGTGGAAAGAGAGAATAGGTTGTCAGTTATGAGGTCACTGGAGCAGATGGATGGATGAGAGAAGACGGCACAGAAATGAAACGACGCAATCTAAGAGGCTTAGTCAAGACAAATGAAGTGAGTTTCTTAAAGAGAAAAACTAAGAGGGGAGAACATAGTTTGTCGGCTAATGGACTCATTTTATCTGTTTTCTTTTTTACCATTCTTCTAATTCCCTTCTTTCTCGCTTGATCTTTCTCTCCAGTTGCATCCTTCCCTGTGTTACATCTTTCTCTCCTTTCTACCACTTATTTCTCTCCTCCACTCTCTGTAATTGGGAAGGGGCGGTGCACGTACAGTGCATTCATCTCATTAAGTGCACACACACATACGCCGTTCGCACAGACATTTTGTTATCCTGTTGTAAAACGAATGCGTGTGTGCAGATTGAATCGCAAGTCATCTCTCACAGGAATTCGCTTCATCTTGTGTATATGGGAGCAGAAAGAGAGAAAGGCAAACAAATGGAAATAAAATGAAAGCACTGAAGCAAAAGATAGAAATTAATTATCCTGTTTGTCTGTTGATGCAGACCCTTCGGTAGCACCCAGTGCTGTGCTGTTGTAGAGTTGGTGAACGCATCAGGACACACCCACACACAGTCATACACTCGCTCTTCTACAGTTACATTTCAGCCCGGTGGCTCAGCGGTGTTTTAAGCATGGTGGATGTATTTGACTCAGCAGAATGCTCGTCACAGTTAACAATGATGCCACTCAGTGTTGTGTTTGAGCTTTCAACCTGTCACCGCATCACTTCACTGGGCTTGACATTCATCTCTGAAAGGTTTCTGTGTCTATACACAACAGAAAAAGTTAAAATTATTAGAAAGTATAGAGTCGAACTGTCAGAAAACATACTGTATTGAATTTCACTGAATATTTCTAACATGTATATATATTCTTTCTTGAAAAAAAAATCTATACGTTAGTGTCGTAGTGTTGATAATGCAGGGGTAGACTTTACTTCCAGCGTACTAATTAGAAAGTAAAATTACATTTTTCATGCAGGCCCTCACGAGAGCTTACACCATGCATCTTGTGCTGCTTTCTTATGACAGCAAATAACACAATCTTTAATGAATTTTACATTCAATTATCTCCTTTTATGAAAAAGGACATGAAATTTATCAAACGGATCACTTTGGAGGCAAAACTGTGTAAATGAGCCAGTTAATTGGACAGGAGCGTTTTTTGAATGATGATAGTCAGCGTTACCCTGAGAGTCACTTTGTTCTTCAGTAACAGTATGCAGAATGGCCTGTTGATGGACGCTGCTGAACCTCGAAGGTTATTAAAAGTTTATAGTGTAGTCAGTTTCATTATAAAGATGATTATTAGCCAAGATCAGTCGTGTTGTGTAAAGAGTTTACAGCCTCACTAATAGGGGGAGTTACTTGCTTTTCTACATTTTAAATAAACGTTAACTGGATACTTGTGTCAGCACATTGAAAATGTTACTTTATGGTTTGGAAAGGTGTGAGGGGATTTTTTTTACATTTCACAGAATTATTAACTTGCAATTAACACAAAACAATGACAACAGGCAACAACAGCTGTCAGTGTGTCAGTGTGCTGACTTGACTATGACTTGCCCCAAACTGCATGTGATTATCATAAAGTGGACATGTCTGTAAAGTGGAGACTCGTGGGTACCCAGAGAACCTATTTTTATTCATATATCTTGAAGTCAGAGGTCAAGGGACCTGTCTGAAAATGACCATGTCAGTTTTTCATCACCAAAATTTAGACCAACTTTGGAGCGTTATGTAACCTCCTTTGTGGCAAACTAGCATGATGTGGCCAATAGATTCTTCAGTTTTTTCTAGTTTCATATGATACCAGCATCTACACTCTAGCTTTAAAACTGAGCCCACTACAGCCTCTGAAATATCAATTGTATTAATGCGTTAAAGAAATTAATGGTGTTAAAACAAACTTACGTAATGCCTTATTATTACGTTAACCTTGACAGCCCTTCTTTAAATATAAATAAAATTTTAGAATTTTTGGAGTCAGGGTTGGAAATTAGCCACCAGCTAAATGCTGGTAAAATATGCAAATGGATGCAACATTTGCTTCATTCATCAGCTAAAAAACAATGATAAACCTCTGAATGGCTGATAGAGTTTGGAATCCAGTGGCCACAGTGGCGGGTGGCAAAAAAGTGATTAATTTCTATCCCTGGTGGGAGTTTCTTGCATTTAATCATGAAAGTATCCTCATTTTCTTTGTGTATTTGCTGTGATATCTTTATTGACAGCCTGTAAATGTACCCAGATATGGCTAACTGAATGCATCCTTAAAGCACAAAGTAAAATTATAGACAACAGACAGTTTTGTTTTTAATATACATCAAGTCACTACAATTGTTGCCAAAGTGCACTGATGTAATTTTCTTGTAATATTACTTCACTTGAACTGTTATTTTGATTGCTTTTGAAATGTAAATTCAACTCAAATTGGATATTGTCTGCCCTTGAAAGCATATTTGAGTTCCTGTATGTTAATATTTGGGCAGCTATACAGTAATATTTGTGACTTCCTCACAGAAGCTGGCCTTGACTCTGCTTGGCCCATTAAACTGTCTGTTCATTATAAAGGGGATGAGAGGAGCTGATGTGATTGGCCCTTATTGAGGCTCAGACAGACTCCACCGGCTGATACTGCAGTCCTACTCCTACCACTACTAATATACTCATCCTGATCCAAACCTTCTCCACACTGAGCCCCTCAGTCTCACGTTTGTGCTTCCACTTCTGAACACTATAATTGTATAAAATGACTTAGAAAATAGAGGCCAGTATATCATTGTTGCTGAGATTTCATCATAGTGCTGAATTGATTTGATGCACGCTGTTTTGATACAATAACCGATGAAGTCGCTCAGTACACCTTCCCTCAGGGCCTACAACAGATGAAGGTGTACAATTAGTCCGGTTTAACAGTTCTCAAAGGTTAGTATTGAATCGTGTTTGAACCCACAATGACAGTGTATTGATTTTGGACAGTACGTGAGATAAACTGATATGGGAGAAAAGCAAAGCTCCTCTACACACGTAATGAGTCATGGTAAAACATTCATTCACCGCACAAGAAAAGACAGATTATTGGCTACAGTAATTGATCTTTTCCTCAGGAAAACCAGTGATATGTTCAAAGTCACACTATATTTTGCCCTCAGCACTTGAGTTGTCATTGAAAATATTGTGTGGCTCTCAATAGGACAACCTTACCTGTCTAACAGAGCTCCAGGTCGCTGACATGATTCTTTTAAGTGAAGCCACGAGGACTGTTTACTGCCAGTTCAGGGCTCAGCTCTGCTCTTTGTCCTGCATTCGTGGACAGCCACCCACCTGCTCAGTTTTTGAGAGCCAATTTGTACCAATCTATGGTAAATATGTCACGCATGGACAGAACAAGGTCTGACTCGCACTGTGAAACCACAAATTCTCATGCGGCCCATGTAACACTGCTATTATAACAGCAATCTATAATAGTTCTCTGTAATAATATGATAGCGTTCAGTGAAAGGCGGTGTGTGGGTTTTGCTCCAATAATCCACTGTTCTAAATGTCAGTCCACGGCTCGAGGCAAACATTATGCTGATTACTGCTACCATCATTTCTAAACAGCTCCTCATGCCCGGCAAACACACCTTGAATAGCTTTTGTGTGTGTGTGTGTGTGTGTGTGTGTGTGTGTGTGTGTGTGTTTGGGATTTACTGTTCAGTACTTTTTGGCAAAGTCTACTATATTATGTGCTTTTAGAGTCACTTTATCTGACATGGTGGCTTATTAGGATGTCACTTGCTCATCAGGGTGTGTGCGTGTGGTCTGTGTGTGTGAATGTACCTTATGTATCCAAGCGTTTTTGTGCATCAGGTGTCTGGATAATTGCTGTGTGTTTGTGTGTGTGAATGGGCTTTTAAACCACCTGCTTTCAACAAGCTCAACACAAATCACTGCTGAAAGAGTTTCTCAACCCCCTCCCCCCTTCCCTCTCTTTTTCTCTGTGTCGCTCTGTCACTTTCCTTCTCACCTCACAGTCCTCCTGTCCATTTGTAGTCTAAATCTAATTAGCGTGCATCATGGATGTATTAGGCTTGTATAATGACACAGCTGGCCCTTTCTCTCTTTTCACACAAACACAGTCACATACACACAGCAGACATAAGACACAAATATTGTCACAAATGAATAGAGCGAGGTAGATGGAGGAGGAGGAGGAGGAGGAGGAGGTGCGTTTAGTTAGTGTGTGTTGGTGAAGGAACAATACTGTATGTAATATAAGGTCAATTTATTTGTCCGTATCCTCATATTTGCCCAGAGCAATGACTCCTCAACACAATGAGAAACATATTGAGCTGATATAGCCCCAAAATTAAGATAATTTATGAATAAGCCAACTGTTAGCAAAAGCAGAGCACAGCAGCTATTAAAGTTATACAGACGGACACACAAGGACAAACACCACAGTGTACACACACATGGGTTTATGAGGACTATATATGGATCCACTTGGATGGAGAAAAACAGTTTTATTCTCCAGTTTTTCAATTTTCTGCTGAACAATTCTGCTGAAACAGTAAAATGCATTGTGCTGCACATACACACATGCTTAAGAAAATACACACACACACACACACACACACACACACACAGTTAACTGAACACAGAAACCAAAAGCAGGTTTATGTGCTGACCGAACAGCATGGAACAAGTTTAAGTGGTTGGTGTTTTTTTCTCATGTTAGCACAATTATAACAGTATTAATTTTTCATTTTGCTGTCAAAACACACAGACAGAAGACACATCGTTGGTACATTGCGGAAAAATGCGGTGACAGGCATTATGAGGGAGTAGGGCTGCACAATTAATTTAATAGTAATTGCGATCACGATTTTGGGTTTTTGCAATTAAATGAACATGATTGACTGAGATATTGACGTTTTAAGTACGTGCTCCACTCAGAAAACTCTGCTGCATAACACACAACATGTCGTCAGTGTGGAAGTTGTTCAGTGTGAGTGAACACATAAAGCTGCAATTTGTCTCAACTGCAAGGAACAGCCTTAAAACCATCAAGCATGCTGCTCAGAGTCATCACAGTGACCACTCTGCCCAAAGCATGGAGCACATTATGATGCATTCAAGCTCTACTCATTAAAAATGAGTATTGGGCGAAGCTAAATTGTAACCCCATTGTGATGCATTCAAATCTAGTCCTGTAAAATATAGTTTTTGGTGAGAAACTCGAATAACTAAAGTTGTTTGAAGGAGACGTTTTCACAGCGATATAAAATAGATAATAGAAAGGGAATTATGACAAATATTTAAATAAAAATACAATCATTAATTTCCTTCATTTGAATAGTGCATTTATATGCAGATAACCACTCTAGATGATAATAACAAAGTAAAAGGATAACATTGGGTGTTTTTGATGGTTATAATAATGAAGTATAATATGGAAGTGAAAGTTGTGCTCTGTTTTTTTAAAATGTAAAACTGCAATAAAATATTTTGTCCGTAAAATCTATGAATAATCGTGATAAATAATGATCTCAACGTTGATCAAAATAATATCATTTTGGCAATACTTGTGTAGCCCTTGAGGTAGAGAGACTGCATCTGAGCATATGAAATACACTTTCAGTAGTTTCCAAATTTCAAGGAGTTTTGCAAATCCTTTCATTTTCCCCTCCCTCTCCTGCTCTTTCCTGTGCTCTCTCTCTCTCCCCTCGTGGACTGAGTGTGTCTTTCCATGCTGTCATCTACCCCCCCTCCCCATCTGTGGTGTCACATTGCATTCAGTCTGCAGAAACTTTCCTTTTTCATTTCTCCCATCTCTTGCTCTGTCTGTCACTGCGCCACCCACCCTCAGCCTTTCCCTCTCCTGTCCCTATTTCCTTCCCTTTAATCTCACTTCTCGTTGTCCCTCTCTCTCCCTCTGGCTCCATACAAGGGTAAGGGGGTGGTAACCCATCCCAGAGGGGGGATCCACTAACTGCACCCTTTGGCACCAGCTGTCTGTCTGAGGCCCGATGTATGTGCTCTCTGGGTGATGGCTTTTTTTTTCTGGTGTGTGCGCGAGAGATCGAGTGAGTCAGAGGAAAGGGTGTTTGGTGAATGTGGTTGGTAACTCTATCTTGGACGACATGCAGCTAAAAGCATTAGGTTATAACAACTGCCAGGGCTGGCAGCATTTGATGGGGCTTTGGGCAAGGATAGAAGGACAAATGGGGTGTGGTGCCTTACAGCTGTGTGTGTGTGTGTGTGTGTGTGTGTGTGTTTGCAGCCCTTTCCATCAACGCCAGTCCCTGTGTGAGCACTTAGTGATTATGGTGGCCCAGAGTTGTTAATTTGTGTAATCAGTGTTTAATTGGCATTGAGGAAAACACATTAATCAGACCAGAATAAGTCTCCGGCTTCTTCACGCAGTCATTCATTAGTTTACTTCAATCACCCAATCACAGGCAGCCGGGGAGGCTGGCATACTGGGCTGCAATCACAGGTTGCGTTAAAGCAGAAGGATGGCACCTCACTGGTCACACCATGTTGCCACTTTATGAGCACAATTACTAAAGTGCTTGCCTGAAATTTTTATTTCAACAGCCAACACACTTATTAATAATTGGATGTGGAAGTTTGTTCCTCAACTTTGTGTGTGTGTGGGTGAGTGTCTTGTGTGTGTGTGTGTGTGTGTGTGTGTGTGTGTGTGTGTGTGTGTGTGTGTGTGTGTGTGAGGGGGTTGTGTCTCTGGGGTATGGAGGTCTTGAAGCTATAATACTCTCCAGCGTGTAAGCGTGTGCGTTCACATGGGTGGATTTACCATTTTGTTGATGTGCAGCACTTTTGTGTAGACATGCACGCATCTATAAACGCATCTCGTCCTCCGCAGACGGAACGCACACACAACTATAAAAAAAAAATGAAAAATCAACTGTAAACAGGCGTGCTTTCAAAACTGTAAACCCACGGCAGCAGGAGCGATGACAGATATTAGATTTCTGTAAGCAAAGAAAAAGCCTCGGCCCAACTTTTCTCTCTCTGGTTCTTTAATTCTACTGCTGGCCTACAATCAATAACATTTTAACAGCTCTTATCCAAACACAGACACTAACACACATCACACACACACTATTATATGGTTAGGATTTAAACATCTAGGCTGAGAGCCTGGAGAATTAAGTGGCTTTTTCCTCAGTGCTACTTCATTCAAGTACGGATATATTTAACATAATTTAATCATACATGGTGTGGAACATTTTTCTGTCTGTTTCTGTCGATGTATTTGTACAACGAAACTGGCCAGGTTCTTTTAAGTGGTAGTTAGTATTACTTCATATGTCTATGCGGAGAGTTTCTTTGATACAATTCAAGGATAAAAACACAGTGAATTCTCAGTTATATGTTTGCCATACATACTTCTGAGTGCTGTTCCATATAGCAGTTGTTTTTCATGGAATTTCCAGAGTACATATGCTGCATTACATTTTGTAGCAAACCATTGGCATCTAACCAATACCAGCTACACCTGCCAAGTCAGCTCTGATTGGGGATCTTATAATCTTTATAAAAATATTTTGCATTCACACGTAAAATCTGTTATCAAAGTGACAAGATTTTGGCATGGGAAGCGTTCTGGTTTCTGTTTGTGGTCTGAGTAGTATTGACCAATTACGTCCTAGCAGGCTTTTATTGAATGCAGGCAAACAGTCCGTGTGGAGACCAACAGAGCATTGGCTGAAATGCAGTTTGGGAACCTACTAGAGCTGTCCCAAATAACTTTTTTCAGGCTTTGAAGCTTTGGTGAGACATATTCTGAGATATTTAAAGCTTCGTGGCACAGCGTGGCACAGCGTGGCACAGCGTGGCACAGCGCAGCAGGCTGACATGTTCATGTCTGTTTGTCTCCATCTCCACCATTTCAGTGCCGCTGCCACGCTACTATCCACACGTGCACTTCTACACTTCTATTGATTATTTACTGAAAGCCCTAGAAGCCACCAGCTATCGTCTGATGATGATTTAGCTTTTTGGTTGTCTAAAAGCAGTTTGTAAATTGGCTACTTGTGAAACAATCCAGTCGTAGATGTCGTCTCTCAGCTGCAAATCAAGTCTTGCATCTCAAGTTACTAATCTGACTGTAAACAATGAGTACGGAGAAGGAGGTCCTGGTCCGGATATCTGCTGGCGACACCGGAAGCCCAGAAATGTAAACCCTTCCCCCAGAGGCGTATCCGTCATCAGACCGATAGCCAATGGATTGGGGATCTTATAAATGGAATCTGTTTAAAAAAGTTTTCCACTTTAAGAGCTCCTTATATTCCAAAATTCACCCGATTTGACTGTTATCCTTAACTTAGGAATGTCTTATTGTAGAGCAGAGCAAGCTGGAGGTGATTTTTTTATATTTTTTTCATTTTCTTGGTGAAGACAGCAGTCAGTTTTAGAGAGCTGCAGAGCAATGCAAGAGAGAATCACTTTTGGTTCTTAGCGATGCAGTTTTACGTGTCTGTTCTCCACCAAGATAATGAACACATCATAAGAACACACTGCTTGTTCTTGATGCTTATAATTGGAACTGGGATTGAATAGTCTGGTATCTGTCAAGCCAGTGTAGCAACGCTATTGTAAAACTTTCAAAGGAAACTGCACAGTATGTGCTTGAAGCATTTGATAACAAATATGAATGGGGTTGAATGATGGGGCTGACAAAATGGAGGGTTTTTTTATGCGTCTCCAGAGGAGCTGGGGAAGAGACAGGTAGGACGTAGTTTCTGCTTTACAATAAATACCTCTGAGACTGAGGAGGGACTCTCTTCCACAGTTTATAATGATGGGATTATACTGGCACATCCACGCAGGTGTTACAAACTGTAGCTAACTGTTGAGAGTCACAAGACATGCAACATGACTGGCAGTATAAACCTCAGTGTCTTTGTCTTAGGAGCTTTAGCTGTTTGAACCTGGATTGTTTGTTTGGGTGGATCAGCACGGCAGGGTTTGCCGACTGCTGATAAGTAATTGAGTTGTAGCTAAGGAGGATGAAGCTGCATCTGGTTAGCTTGTTATCTCGCTGGGATGAATGTTTTCCTTGATGTCAGACACATTGTGAACTCCAGAAACTGGTTTTCTGATTATACTACTGAATAATCACATGGTAATCTTAAATCATCAAGAGCACTGTTATCTGTGGGTGAATAAACAGGTTTTTACAAGGATTTCTGCTGAAGAGTAAATTTGATGCTACAAGATGACAGTAAATCTGACTTCATATAGGCTACAAAATTAGCTCCGAGCTGTTTCTGAAATGAGGAACCACAGCGTCTTTTCTGCAGTGGAGCAACACCACTGTGAAGTTCATATCTTAGATCTTCATCTTTTTACTGTTGTTCAGCAGAGAGGAAAGAGTTAACCCTTTGCTATTTATTTTATATTTTCTTTTAGAGAGGTAGGGTTGGGGGACAGGGGATGTATAGTGGTACATAAAAAGCCAACACTCATTGACACATAGAAGTGGTGTACATCATCTGAGAGCTGGGAACCTCAGTACTATTTTTATTCTAGTTATTAATAAGAATTAGAAATGAATGAATGAATGAATTCAAATAAATTGTGAAAGTGTATCGGGGCTGAGAAGTGATTTGAGTATGTGATGCTTATTCCCATGCTCTGTTATGGCTTATAAGTTTTGGGTTGATACCATTTGTTACAGATTTGATGTTTAATTATCTGCGCCAAGGAGGTTATGTTTTTGCCGGCGTTTATCTGTCTGTTTGTCTGTTTGTTTGTTTGTCTGTGTTCAAGATAACTCAAAAACTTATAGACGGATTTTGATGAAATTTTCAGGGTGTGTCGAAAATGTGAAAAGGAAGAAGTGATTTAGTGATTTTTGGGGGTGATCCGGAAGAAATCCTGGATTCTGGATCACTTTGAAATTTTCGTTAACATTGGGGTAAATGGGACCCAAAAAAATGTTGCTCAATATCTCTGGTAATTGTTGCCCAAAGCTCATGAAATTTGACTCAGGGATTTACAATGTGCACTTTTATCAAATCCCACGCTCACGTCAACAATAATCAACATCCCCAGATATTTGTTGAAGACTGTTATTTTTGTATCACAGTTTGTATCACTTTGTAAAATGTTAATGTACATATGTTGGTTTTAGAAATAATGTATATGCACTGATATAAAATTCTTTTTAAAAAATGTAGGATTTTTATGTGTAGGAACATGTCCACTGTGTTATTTAAAAAATAATCAATAAATAAACAATTTAGAGGCTCAGGCCATCAACAAAGTGCATCAGGGCAGCCAGCACTAGACCTTTTGTAAAAAACAGTGACATATGTCTCACTATTCCCAGATATTTAAAAAATAATAAAAAAAACACACAGAGGCTAAGGGGCATCAACATAATGTGCAGTATAAACCAAACACGCACTGTTTCAAAACAATACTGCTGTGTTCGTTCTGTTTTTCTGTTCTTCTGCTAGAAGACGAGTTTGTCCACATTCTCGGCAGCTCTGGATGTCCATCCGTCTGTAGTCAGAGCTACATGGTCTGTGTTGGACAGTTCTTTCACAATTCCTCGTTGTGTCTATTCATACAGTTTGGGAATTACTGCGTAGCTTATAATTATGATTAGCTTATTACCCCCCCAATGCTTTAGCTCTGTCTGAGTCTGCATGTAGAGGCTCTCTCCTTGTGCTATCAACGGACACACCGGAGCGATGTCTCCACAAATGATTCATCATATTGGAAGTATTGCCGGTAGCATAAGCCATGTGTTGCACAGTGCTTACACACAGTTGACATTTTATCCACAACTTTCTTCCCATCACTGCCATAGGTAACACCAAATCTGTAATACTCCTACACAGCAGAGCCAAACAACGCTGGTAAATCCTCTACCTGTTGCCTCGCTATTTCCTTAACGGAATCACAGCTGTACTCTGCACTTCATCGATGTCTCTGTCAGCTGAGAAGTGTGAGAAGGAAGGAGGCTGGGTCACGCATCCTCAACGCGTCGTATCTTCGGCGGTACAACGCATGCGCAGTAAAATCTGGTCCGCTCCCTCGCCGAAATTAAGACAAGAACAACGCACGACCGCAGCTTCAGTTACTGTGTGTTTTACCTTGCATTCCTGTCCGCCGTGTCCCAGCCTCTTTCCATAGGCCTTGATTTCTAGTGTGACAATAAACGGGATGAAATAAATACACAATCAGCCTCATAACGTATTTCAAATGAACCGAACGGTACATCCACAAACTGAACCGTGACTAGCGAATCAAACGGTGTGGTTTTTTGCTTGAACCGTGCCCGCCCCTAATTGAGACACATACACTATAGTAAATTACAGTCATTTTACTTGTGTATTAATACAGAATGTTTTTCCATACCACTCGTTATGGCATAGACAGATGATTAGTTGAGCTTCGACTATTGGCAATTTAGTGTGTGTGTTTATCCGTATGTGTGTTTTGGCCCTTGTTAGCACCATGCAAGAACCAAAGTACACTTTTTAATTATAGCTCTCAGATAATTTAGAGAGGAGGGGAGAGGGACCTCAGGAGGGCGAGAGAGGAAGTCGTGGAGGAGGGTTAGTTTAATCTCACAGTTCGTTTCACTCGTTGCTTTTGGTTTTATACTTCCTTTTAAAGACATAAATCACTGATCATCCTAGAGAAAGGCGGAGAGAGAGAGAGAGAGAGAGAGAGAGAGAGAGAGAGAGAGAGAGAGAGAGAGAGAGAGAGTTAGATTAGCAGCAGTAGTTATATAATCATATCATCAGATTAGAAGTACATTAGCCATCATTTTCCTCTCTGTGATAAAGAGGTAAAAGCACGAAGGAGTAAGTGGGGGCCTTGCAGGCGACCAGCCGTAGATATGCATAAACAAAAAGGGTCATGGTACCACGTGTGTGTATTTCTGTGTGATTATATGAATAAATGTGTATGATTGCCTCTTAAGTACAGCTGCTCTGAGACTTCACAGTGTTTACCAGCTGCTCACAGTCGTAGTATCCATAAGTGAACTAACTCATGAATTCTTTCATTTAAGCCCATGTACTGTACGTCAGACTGCATAACCTCAATATCATGCTGATGTGTGTGTCGACATGTGTACTCCGTGTGCACAAGCTGTGATACATCAAGTGTTTACAAGAAAAGGGAAACTGGATAATTTCTGCAGCTCTCCACTTTTCAAACAAGTCTCGTAGGAAAATGCGAGGAAAATGAGAAGCAGAAAACAAGCGAAGAAACTCAAATAAAACTTTCTGCTGTTTGTCTGGGTAGAAAAGGAATAATGCATGGGGAACTTTCCAGGCCAGTAATTCCCTAATAGGAAGGCAATCATTTCTGGGGATTTTTACTCCAAATTTGCTGGAAAGAAGCATGAAATGAACCTGCAAATTAAAGTGTTGCCCGTTATACGTACACAAAAATGGAAACTCTGCAGTTTTTGTTGCTGTGTTTGACTTTCCTAACATCCTCCCTACGCCCATATGGGAAGTTGCACTTCTACATGTTTTAACGAAAGCGAAAGCAGTGGAAAGTGGGTATCATTTAAAAAAACAAAAACTTTTTTCCTCTGTTCTTGGAGGAGCTGGGGGGGGGGGAATCAAGAGAGCTAAAAGCAGAGGGGGAATGCTGCTTTGTGTTGCAATCCAGTGTAGGCTGCAGGACTTTATAAATAGACACGGCTATGCATCATTGACTCCAGGCTCTATTCTGGTCTTTTCATGTACGTATGGTTGTGGGTAGAATTTTGATTGTTCTAGAAAAGGTCTATTCTGAGGTTTTGCTTGGGAGTGTGTTGACTTTGTGCGTGTGTTTGTATGTATATACTGTATATATCTATATATCTATATATATATATATATATATATATATATATATATATATATATATATATATATATATATATATATATATGGGGATAGAAGAATATCTATGCGAGTGGGTGTCTTCACACCTTGGCCACAAACAGGAGTGTTAAAATCTCTCTGGCAGTGTGCTCAGAGAGCATTTTCACTCCTCTCCCATCTCCCTCTGCCACTCACCCCATCCTAGAGGACATGTTCTAAGACATTTACACCCTAGTTCTGTCCGTGTGATATTTTCTCCCCCCTCTTTCACCCCTGACGCCTGTTTTCTCCACCCATTCCTCTGTTCTCTCTCCTCCCAACATGCTTTTAGACGCCCCACACTCTCCCACCCCTCACCGGCATTCTTCCACCTCCTTCTGCTGTCAAACCCTCCTTCCCTCCTGGCTTCAGGTGTGTCTAATCAATGTCTAAGCTGTTTAATCCCCTCTGGATGCTGCGCTGCTGCGTGTGTGTCTGCGAGCGTGTGTGTATGCATGTCTGCCTGATTGTGGTGTCCTTGTATTTAATACAGACAGAATGAAAATGGGGGAAGGTAAGGTAAGGAAGCCAGAGGGTAAAACTGCTGTAATCTCAACTAAGAACCGCTGTGGATGAATTTGCGTGCACAGCAATTAATTTGCCAGCAAGCGTCCTGTGAAAACACAATAACGTTTTTCGGTAGGGGTGAGTAGTTATCCCTCTGAGATGATTTGATTCAAACCTAGAAAACCTGGCTGGAGCCGGTCCCAGCTGACATTGGGTGAAGGTGGGGTAAATCAGAGATGCTCCAGAAACTGCCAAACCAACAGTAGTTTCAATGGGTAACTTTACCTGTCTTTGGTTCTTGCTGGGGTTGGTGTTTTCCGTCTAAGTTTGATATTTCCAACATATGAGAGCATTTCATGGTTAATAAAGCAGTTTATGGCCTTAAATATTGCCTTCAGCTGAGAGGGGTTCAATGCCAATGTGCTTTGGAAGTAGCTTTAGCTGCTAACACTAGTCATACTTACCTCACATTGACAGCTCACTCCACCAATGAGTTGTGAGGTTTGTGATGCCACTGGCATATTTCATAATATTGCAAGTTTTGCTGTATGGCTGGGATGATACACCTATGTCCTGATTCAATACTTGGGTGCTGATTCTTTATGTAGTATGATTTTTAAGTGTTGCAATTCTACAGGTATTGCGATTTGATATTATGACGTTTTGCAATTTTTATGAACTTTTTTTTTTATCACTAGACCATAAGAAAAAGTTGAATCATACACTTCTAGGGACTTTTAATTTGAAAAACATCTAAATTAATACAGTCAAAATGATTCTCAGCATGTATATGTATTGTGGGGCGGCAGTAGCTCAGTCCGTAAGGACTTGGGTTAGGACGCGGAAGTCACCGGTTCAAGTCCCCCATGGACCAAGACCAACTGGTTGCTGGAGAGGTGCCAGTTTACCTCTTGGGCACTGCCGAGGTGCCCCTAAGCAAGGCACCAAACCCCCAACTGCTCTGGGCGCTTGTCAGGAGCAGCCCCCTCACTCTGACATCTCTCCATTGACATGTATATGTACTGTGTGAACAACAGAGTGTAAAACTGAATTTCCCCACTGTGGGACTAATAAAGGAATATCTTTCTTTCTTTCTTTTCTATGTAATCAGAGATGTCCTGAAGTGAAATATTTCACTGCCAAAATTATTTATTGAATTTTTTCCAGCGACCCAGAAATCAAAGAATAAAGACATTTCCCTCACAAATTAGTGGTATTTTCTTTTTAAATTTAAGAAGTAAAAGTTTAGCGTTTTCCATTTTCGATTTAATTTGTGAGGGTTCAAGTCGTATCCATACCAACCCACTGCTGTTTGTACTTTCTCCTGTATGGAACAGATATAACGTCACGTTACTCAGTCTACAACAATAAAAGTGCTAACTTCCTTCTACCTCCGCATAGACTCTTCTGGCATTAAAAAAACCTCAAATTTCAAAATCATAAAAAAAAAAAATCCCCATACATTCTGTAGGTGAATTGATTTTTTCCAACCCCTATTTTGCAGTAGGGCTGCTTGATTATGGTAAAAATCATAGTCTTGATTATTTAACATGATTACTCATTGATTTGGAAACATCATGCATTTGGAATTGGATTGATTTAGAAAATGCTGTAAAAAGCCACCTTCACCCCATGCCTTCCAAGCCAACTTAGGGCTGGTCACGGCACATAACAATGATGGACATTTGCCCAGCAAAGGTCAGCCAGCGGCAGGGAGAGATCCTCTCACACTGAGCGGCCATCCCTGACCGGCCCAGTGGGGTGACAGTGCACCGCTGTAAAGGAAAGGGGTGAGCTGGATTTATGTATTATATATGTTGATTATCTTCATAATCGTTGGCAGCTAAAATCCTTATTGAAATTGAAACTCGATTTATTTTACAGGCTGCTAATTAAATTGAAAGACCTCAGGCAGTGTTGGACACAACTGATTACATCATTATGTGAAACTTAAAAAGAAGTGTGTAGCATTTAGGGGGATCTATTGGCAGAAATGGATTATAAATTTATGAAGATCCTACACACTGCTCCTTTAAATCATTATTGTATCGGCCTCAAAAATCTTACATCAGTCAGGTTATAGCTGTGTAGTTGTGCCGTATATGTGAATCTTGGGGGGGTTTCTAATACGTAACGTAATCTGTAAGAGTTTAGCAGCTATGATAGCCATACCTTAAATTGCCAGCATTCATTTCTCATGCGAAGCAGATGATTTCTTGGACCACCATAATTATTTTATTGCCACATCCTTGCTTGGAGGGCAAATGCTCCCCAAAAATACTAATAATATATATTAATAACAATAATACCATCACCAAAACTGAAAACAACCCTCATTGCTCCAACAAGGAGGACAGCACCACCACCGAGATTAATGAAATGTCCATTAGTATAGATTAAGTGGTAGAAAGGGTGTTTGAAGTTTGTGACAGCAGTTGGCTAAAGCCTGGTTGACTGTTTAGGGGTCCTGTAGTTCTAATAGCTGAGTTTGTAGTCTACTTAGCTAAGTCAATGACAAGGTCATCCAACACCTCAACCATCACTTTCTCTCTCTTATACTAATCCAAATGCTTTATGCTGATTTATTAATCTCTCTCAAACTCCCTATCTGTGTGTGTGTGTGTGTGTGTGTGTGTGTGTGTGTGTGTGTGTGTGTGTGTGTGTGTGTGTGTGTGTGTGTGTGTGTGTGTGCGCACTCGGGGCAGAGTACAAGCTCATATGTGCTTAACTCCAGTCTCAGTTCAACTCTGCTGGATTAGCTCCTGTACTCTCCTGTCGTCACCCTTCCCTCTCCTCTTTACCAGTGTTTTCTCTTAGCTGAGGCCACATCTGTTTCTGTTGCCCTTCATATGTATTTATTCACACTTACTGCAGCAAACAGATTTTTTTTTCCTCTTCCTCTCTGCCAGTCTTTTCCCTCTCTTCCTCCTCCTTCTCCTCCTCCTCCTCTTCCTCCTCCTCTCTCTCTCTCCCTGACATATGGTGGTGTGATATCCACAGCCGCAAGGCTCTAATTTATTTAGCTAACGATCTACACCACCTCCCTGAATAGAGAATGAAGGTCTAGTCTCCCTCTTTCCTCCTCTCCCTCTCTCTGCCTGTCCCCCTCTCTCTTTATGCTGTCTAGCGCTGTCTTCCTGCCTCACCTGTTGTTCCACGCATG